>NW_023497325.1:0-739427 GCF_013340165.1 Drosophila suzukii | reverse complement strand
TCAGTCTGTCAGTCTGTCAGTCTGTCAGTCTGTCAGTCTGTCAGTCTGTCAGTCTGTCAGTCTGTCAGTCTGTCAGTCTGTCAGTCTGTCAGTCTGTCAGTCTGTCAGTCTGTCAGTCTGTCAGTCTGTCAGTCTGTCAGTCGTCAGTCTGTCAGTCTGTCAGTCTGTCAGTCTGTCAGTCTGTCAGTCTGTCAGTCTGTCAGTCTGTCAGTCTGTCAGTCTGTCAGTCTGTCAGTCTGTCAGTCTGTCAGTCTGTCAGTCTGTCAGTCTGTCAGTCTGTCAGTCTGTCAGTCTGTCAGTCTGGTCAGTCTGTCAGTCTGTCAGTCTGTCCAGTCTGTCAGTCTGTCAGTCTGTCAGTCTGTTCAGTCCTGTCAGTCTGTCAGTCGTCGTCTGTCAGTCTGTCAGTCTGTCATGTCCTGTCAGTCTGTCAGTCTGTCAGTCTGTCAGTCTGTCAGTCTGTCAGTCCTGTCAGTCTGTCAGTCTGTCAGTCTGTCAGTCTGTCAGTCCTCTGTCAGTCTGTCCAGTCTGTCAGTCCTGTCAGTCTGTCAGTCTGTCAGTCTGTCAGTCTGTCAGTCTGTCAGTCTGTCAGTCTGGTCAGTCTGTCAGTCTGTCAGTCTGTCAGTCTGTCAGTCTGTCAGTCTGTCAGTCTGTCAGTCTGTCAGTCCTGTCAGTCTGTCAGTCTGTCAGTCTGTCAGTCTGTCAGTCCTGTCAGTCTGTCAGTCCTGTCAGTCTGTCAGTCTGTCAGTCTGTCAGTCTGTCAGTCTGTCAGTCTGTCAGTCTGTCAGTCTGTCAGTCTGTCAGTCTGTCAGTCTGTCAGTCCTGTCAGTCTGTCAGTCTGTCCAGTCTGTCAGTCCTGTCCAGTCTGTCAGTCCTGTCAGTCTGTCAGTCTGTCAGTCTGTCAGTCTGTCAGTCTGTCAGTCTGTCAGTCTGTCAGTCCTGTCAGTCTGTCAGTCTGTCAGTCTGGTCAGTCTGTCAGTCTGTCAGTCTGTCAGTCCTGTCAGTCTGTCAGTCTGTCTGTCAGTCTGTCATCTGTCAGTCCTGTCAGTCTGGTCAGTCTGTCAGTTCTGTCAGTCTGTCAGTCTGTCAGTCTGTCAGTCCTGTCATCTGTCAGTCTGGTCAGTCTGTCAGTCTGTCAGTCGTCAGTCTGTCAGTCTGTCAGTCTGTCAGTCTGTCATCTGTCAGTCTGTCAGTCTCTGTCAGTCTGTCAGTCTGTCAGTCTGTCAGTCTGTCAGTCTGTCAGTCTGTCAGTCTGTCAGTCGTCGTCCAGTCTGTCAGTCTGTCAGTCTGTCAGTCTGTCAGTCTGTCATCTGTCGTTCAGTCTGTAGTCTGTCCAGTCTGTCAGTCCGTGTCAGTCTGTCAGTCTGTCAGTCTGTCAGTCTGTCAGTCGTCAGTCCTGTCAGTCTGTCAGTCTGTCAGTCTGTTCAGTCTGTCAGTCTGGTCAGTCTGTCAGTCTGTCAGTCTGTCAGTCTGTCAGTCTGTCAGTCCTGTCAGTCTGTCAGTCTGTCAGTCTTCAGTCTGTCAGTCTTGTCAGTCTGTCAGTCTGCGTCGTCAGTCTGTCAGTCTGTCAGTTTCAGTCTGTCAGTCTGTCAGTCTGGTCAGTCTGTCATCTGTCAGTCTGTCAGTCTGTCAGTCTGTCAGTCTGTCAGTCTGTCAGTCTGTCAGTCTGTCAGTCCTGTCAGTCTGTCAGTCTGTCAGTCTGTCAGTCTGTCAGTCTGTCAGTCTGTCAGTCTGTCAGTCTGTCAGTCTGTCAGTCTGTCAGTCTGTCAGTCTGTCAGTCCTGTCAGTCTGTCAGTCTGTCAGTCTGTCAGTCTGTCAGTCTGTCAGTCTGTCAGTCTGTCAGTCTGTCAGTCTGTCAGTCCTGTCAGTCTGTCAGTCTGTCAGTCTGTCAGTCTGTCATCTGTCAGTCTGTCAGTCTGTCAGTCTGTCAGTCTGTCAGTCCTGTCAGTCTGTCAGTCTGTCAGTCTGTCAGTCTGTCAGTCTGTCAGTCTGTCAGTCTGTCAGTCCTGTCAGTCTGTCAGTCTGTCAGTCTGTCAGTCTGTCAGTCTGTCAGTCTGTCAGTCTGTCAGTCTGTCAGTCCTGTCAGTCTGTCAGTCTGTCAGTCTGTCAGTCTGTCAGTCTGTCAGTCTGTCAGTCTGTCAGTCTGTCAGTCTGTCAGTCTGTCATCTGTCAGTCCTGTCAGTCTGTCAGTCTGTCAGTCTGTCAGTCTGTCAGTCTGTCAGTCTGTCAGTCTGTCAGTCTGTCAGTCTGTCAGTCTGTCAGTCTGTCAGTCTGTCAGTCCCTGTCAGTCCTGTCAGTCTGTCAGTCTGTCAGTCTGTCAGTCTGTCAGTCTGTCAGTCTGTCAGTCTGTCAGTCTGTCAGTCTGTCAGTCTGTCAGTCTGTCAGTCTGTCAGTCTGTCAGTCTGTCAGTCTGTCAGTCTGTCAGTCTGTCAGTCTGTCAGTCTGTGTCAGTCTGTCAGTCTGCAGTCTGTCAGTCTGTCAGTCTGTCAGTCTGTCAGTCTGTCAGTCTGTCAGTCTGTCAGTCTGTCAGTCTGTCAGTCTGTCAGTCTGTCAGTCTGTCAGTCTGTCAGTCTGTCAGTCTGTCAGTCTGTCAGTCTGTCAGTCTGTCAGTCTGTCAGTCCTGTCAGTCTGTCAGTCTGTCAGTCTGTCAGTCCTGTCAGTCTGTCAGTCTGTCAGTCTGTCAGTCTGTCAGTCTGTCAGTCTGTCAGTCTGTCAGTCTGTCAGTCTGTCAGTCTGTCAGTCTGTCAGTCTGGTCAGTCTGTCAGTCTGTCAGTCTGTCAGTCTGTCAGTCTGTCAGTCTGTCAGTCTGTCAGTCTGTCAGTCTGTCAGTCTGTCCCAGTCTGTCAGTCTGTCAGTCTGTAGTCTGTCAGTCCTGTCAGTCTGTCAGTCTGTCAGTCTGTCAGTCTGTCAGTCTGTCAGTCTGTCAGTCTGTCCAGTCTGTCAGTCTGTCAGTCTGTCAGTCTGTCAGTCTGTCAGTCTGTCAGTCTGTCAGTCTGTCAGTCTGTCCTGTCAGTCTGTCGTCTGTCAGTCTGTCAGTCTGTCAGTCTGTCAGTCTGTCAGTCTGTCAGTCCTGTCAGTCTGTCAGTCTGTCAGTCTGTCAGTCCTGTCAGTCTGTCAGTCTGTCAGTCTGTCAGTCTGTCAGTCTGTCAGTCTGTCAGTCTGTCAGTCTGTCAGTCTGTCAGTCCTGTCAGTCTGTCAGTCTGTCAGTCTGTCAGTCTGTCAGTCTGTCAGTCTGTCAGTCTGTCAGTCTGTCAGTCTGTCAGTCTGTCAGTCTGTCAGTCTGTCAGTCTGTCAGTCTGTCAGTCTGTCAGTCTGTCAGTCTGTCAGTCTGTCAGTCTGTCAGTCTGTCAGTCTGTCAGTCTGTCAGTCTGTCAGTCTGTCAGTCCTGTCAGTCTGTCAGTCCTGTCAGTCTGTCAGTCTGTCAGTCTGTCAGTCTGTCAGTCTGTCAGTCTGTCAGTCTGTCAGTCTGTCAGTCCTGTCAGTCTGTCAGTCTGTCAGTCTGTCAGTCTGTCAGTCTGTCAGTCTGTCAGTCTGTCAGTCTGTCAGTCTGTCAGTCTGTCATCTGTCATTGTCAGTCTGTCAGTCCTGTCAGTCTGTCAGTCTGTCAGTCCTGTCAGTCTGTCAGTCTGTCAGTCTGTCAGTCTGTCAGTCTGTCAGTCTGTCATCTGTCCTGTCAGTCTGTCAGTCTGTCAGTCCTGTCAGTCTGTCAGTCCTGTCAGTCTGTCAGTCTGTCAGTCTGTCAGTCTGTCAGTCTGTCAGTCTGTCAGTCTGTCAGTCGTCTGTCAGTCTGTCAGTCTGTCAGTCTGTCAGTCTGTCAGTCTGTCAGTCTGTCAGTCCTGTCAGTCTGTCAGTCTGTCAGTCTGTCAGTCTGTCAGTCTGTCAGTCTGTCAGTCTGTCAGTCTGTCAGTCTGTCAGTCTGTCCTGTCAGTCTGTCAGTCTGTCAGTCTGTCAGTCTGTCAGTCTGTCAGTCTGTCAGTCTGTCAGTCTGTCAGTCCTGTCAGTCTGTCAGTCTGTCAGTCTGTCAGTCTGTCAGTCTGTCAGTCTGTCAGTCTGTCAGTCTGTCAGTCTGTCAGTCTGTCAGTCTGTCAGTCTGTCAGTCTGTCAGTCTGTCAGTCTGTCAGTCCTGTCAGTCTGTCAGTCTGTCAGTCTGTCAGTCTGTCAGTCTGTCAGTCTGTCAGTCTGTCAGTCTGTCAGTCTGGTCCAGTCTGTCAGTCTGTCAGTCTGTCAGTCTGTCAGTCTGTCAGTCCTGTCAGTCTGTCAGGTCCTGTCAGTCTGTCAGTCTGTCAGTCTGTCAGTCTGTCAGTCTGTCAGTCTGTCAGTCTGTCAGTCTGTCAGTCCTGTCAGTCTGTCTGCAGTCTGTCAGTCTGTCAGTCTGTCAGTCTGTCAGTCTGTCAGTCCTGTCAGTCTGTCAGTCTGTCAGTCTGTCAGTCTGTCAGTCTGTCAGTCTGGTCTGTCAGTCTGTCAGTCCTGTCAGTCTGTCAGTCTGTCAGTCTGTCAGTCTGTCAGTCTGTCAGTCTGTCAGTCTGTCAGTCTGTCAGTCCTGTCAGTCTGTCAGTCTGTCAGTCTGTCAGTCTGTCAGTCTGTCAGTCTGTCAGTCTGTCAGTCTGTCAGTCTGTCAGTCTGTCAGTCTGTCAGTCTGTCAGTCTGTCAGTCTGTCAGTCTGTCAGTCCTGTCAGTCTGTCAGTCTGTCAGTCTGTCAGTCTGTCAGTCTGTCGCAGTCTGTCAGTCTGTCAGTCTGTCAGTCTGTCAGTCTGTCAGTCTGTCAGTCTGTCAGTCTGTCAGTCTGTCAGTCTGTCAGTCTGTCAGTCTGTCAGTCTGTCAGTCTGTCAGTCTGTCAGTCTGTCAGTCTGTCAGTCCTGTCAGTCTGTCAGTCCTGTCAGTCTGTCAGTCTGTCAGTCTGTCAGTCTGTCAGTCTGTCAGTCTGTCAGTCTGTCAGTCTGTCAGTCTGTCAGTCTGTCAGTCTGTCAGTCTGTCAGTCTGTCAGTCCTGTCAGTCTGTCAGTCTGTCAGTCTGTCAGTCTGTCAGTCTGTCAGTCTGTCAGTCTGTCAGTCTGTCAGTCTGTCAGTCTGTCAGTCTGTCAGTCCTGTCAGTCTGTCAGTCCTGTCAGTCTGTCAGTCTGTCAGTCTGTCAGTCTGTCAGTCTGTCAGTCTGTCAGTCTGTCAGTCTGTCAGTCTGTCAGTCTGTCAGTCTGTCAGTCTGTCAGTCCTGTCAGTCTGTCAGTCTGTCAGTCTGTCAGTCTGTCAGTCTGTCAGTCTGTCAGTCTGTCAGTCTGTCAGTCTGTCAGTCTGTCAGTCTGTCAGTCTGTCAGTCTGTCAGTCTGTCAGTCTGTCAGTCTGTCAGTCTGTCAGTCTGTCAGTCTGTCAGTCTGTCAGTCTGTCAGTCTGTCAGTCTGTCAGTCTGTCAGTCTGTCAGTCTGTCAGTCTGGTCAGTCTGTCAGTCTGTCAGTCTGTCAGTCTGTCAGTCTGTCAGTCTGTCAGTCTGTCAGTCTGTCAGTCTGTCAGTCTGTCAGTCTGTCAGTCTGTTCAGTCTGTCAGTCTGTCAGTCTGTCAGTCTGTCAGTCTGTCAGTCTGGTCAGTCTGTCAGTCTGTCAGTCTGTCAGTCTGTCAGTCTGTCAGTCTGTCAGTCTGTCAGTCTGTCAGTCTGTCAGTCTGTCAGTCTGTCAGTCTGTCAGTCTGTCAGTCTGTCAGTCTGTCAGTCTGTCAGTCTGTCAGTCTGTCAGTCTGTCAGTCCTGTCAGTCTGTCAGTCGCTGTCAGTCTGTCAGTCTGTCAGTCTGTCAGTCTGTCAGTCCTGTCAGTCTGTCAGTCTGTCAGTCTGTCAGTCTGTCAGTCTGTCAGTCTCTGTCAGTCTGTCAGTCTGTCAGTCTGTCAGTCTGTCAGTCTGTCAGTCTGTCAGTCTGTCAGTCTGTCAGTCTGTCAGTCTGTCAGTCTGTCAGTCTGTCAGTCTGTCAGTCTGTCAGTCTGTCAGTCTGTCAGTCTGTCAGTCTGTCAGTCTGTCAGTCTGTCAGTCTGTCAGTCTGTCAGTCTGTCAGTCTGTCAGTCCTGTCAGTCTGTCAGTCTGTCAGTCTGTCAGTCTGTCAGTCTGTCAGTCTGTCAGTCTGTCAGTCCTGTCAGTCCTGTCAGTCTGTCAGTCTGTCAGTCTGTCAGTCTGTCAGTCTGTCAGTCTGTCAGTCTGTCAGTCTGTCAGTCTGTCAGTCTGTCAGTCTGTCAGTCCTGTCAGTCTGTCAGTCTGTCAGTCTGTCAGTCTGTCAGTCTGTCAGTCTCTTGTCAGTCTGTCAGTCTGTCAGTCTGTCAGTCTGTCTGTCAGTCTGTCAGTCTGTCAGTCTGTCAGTCTGTCAGTCTGTCAGTCTGTCAGTCTGTCAGTCTGTCAGTCTGTCAGTCTGTCAGTCTGTCAGTCTGTCAGTCTGTCAGTCTGTCAGTCTGTCAGTCTGTCAGTCCTGTCAGTCTGTCAGTCTGTCCAGTCTGTCAGTCCTGTCAGTCTGTCAGTCTGTCAGTCCTGTCAGTCTGTCAGTCTGTCAGTCTGTCAGTCTGTCAGTCTGTCAGTCTGTCAGTCCTGTCAGTCTGTCAGTCTGTCAGTCTGTCAGTCTGTCAGTCTGTCAGTCTGTCAGTCTGTCAGTCTGTCAGTCTGTCAGTCTGTCAGTCTGTCAGTCTGTCCTGTCAGTCTGGTCAGTCTGTCAGTCTGTCAGTCTGTCAGTCTGTCAGTCTGTCTGTCAGTCTGTCAGTCTGTCAGTCTGTCAGTCTGTCAGTCTGTCAGTCCTGTCAGTCTGTCAGTCTGTCAGTCTGTCAGTCCTGTCAGTCTGTCAGTCTGTCAGTCTGTCAGTCCTGTCAGTCTGTCAGTCTGTCAGTCTGTCAGTCTGTCAGTCTGTCAGTCTGTCAGTCTGTCAGTCTGTCAGTCTGTCAGTCCTGTCAGTCTGTCAGTCTGTCAGTCTGTCAGTCTGTCAGTCCTGTCAGTCTGTCAGTCTGTCAGTCTGTCAGTCTGTCAGTCTGTCAGTCTGTCAGTCTGTCAGTCTGTCAGTCTGTCAGTCTGTCAGTCTGTCAGTCTGTCAGTCTGTCAGTCTGTCAGTCTGTCAGTCTGTCAGTCTGTCAGTCTGTCAGTCTGTCAGTCTGTCAGTCTGTCAGTCTGTCAGTCTGTCAGTCTGTCAGTCTGTCAGTCTGTCAGTCTGTCAGTCTGTCAGTCCTGTCAGTCTGTCAGTCTGTCAGTCTGTCAGTCTGTCAGTCTGTCAGTCTGTCAGTCTGTCAGTCTGTCAGTCTGTCAGTCTGTCAGTCTGTCAGTCTGTCAGTCTGTCAGTCTGTCAGTCTGTCAGTCCTGTCAGTCTGTCAGTCTGTCAGTCTGTCAGTCTGTCAGTCTGTCAGTCTGTCAGTCTGTCAGTCTGTCAGTCTGTCAGTCTGTCAGTCTGTCAGTCTGTCAGTCTGTCAGTCTGTCAGTCTGTCAGTCTGTCAGTCTGTCAGTCTGTCAGTCTGTCAGTCTGTCAGTCTGTCAGTCTGTCAGTCTGTCAGTCTGTCAGTCTGTCAGTCCCTGTCAGTCTGTCAGTCTGTCCAGTCTGTCAGTCTGTCAGTCTGTCAGTCTGTCAGTCTGTCAGTCTGTCAGTCTGTCCAGTCTGTCAGTCTGTCAGTCTGTCAGTCTGTCAGTCTGTCAGTCTGTCAGTCTGTCAGTCTGTCAGTCTGTCAGTCTGTCAGTCTGTCAGTCTGTCAGTCTGTCAGTCTGTCAGTCTGTCAGTCTGTCAGTCTGTCAGTCTGTCAGTCTGTCAGTCTGTCAGTCTGTCAGTCTGTCAGTCTGTCAGTCTGTCAGTCTGTCAGTCTGTCAGTCTGTCAGTCTGTCAGTCTGTCAGTCTGTCAGTCTGTCAGTCTGTCAGTCTGTCAGTCTGTCAGTCTGTCAGTCTGTCAGTCTGTCAGTCTGTCAGTCTGTCAGTCTGTCAGTCTGTCAGTCTGTCAGTCTGTCAGTCTGTCAGTCTGTCAGTCCTGTCAGTCTGTCAGTCTGTCAGTCTGTCAGTCTGTCAGTCTGTCAGTCTGTCAGTCTGTCAGTCTGTCAGTCTGTCAGTCTGTCAGTCTGTCCTCAGTCTGTCAGTCTGTCAGTCTGTCCAGTCTGTCAGTCTGTCAGTCTGTCAGTCTGTCAGTCTGTCAGTCTGTCAGTCTGTCAGTCTGTCAGTCTGTCAGTCTGTCAGTCTGTCAGTCTGTCAGTCTGTCAGTCTGTCAGTCCTGTCAGTCTGTCAGTCTGTCAGTCTGTCAGTCTGTCAGTCTGTCAGTCTGTCAGTCTGTCAGTCTGTCAGTCTGTCAGTCTGTCAGTCTGTCAGTCTGTCAGTCTGTCAGTCTGTCAGTCTGTCAGTCTGTCAGTCTGTCAGTCTGTCAGTCTGTCAGTCTGTCAGTCTGTCAGTCTGTCAGTCTGTCAGTCTGTCAGTCTGTCAGTCTGTCAGTCTGTCAGTCTGTCAGTCTGTCAGTCTGTCAGTCTGTCAGTCTGTCAGTCTGTCAGTCTGTCAGTCTGTCAGTCTGTCAGTCTGTCAGTCTGTCAGTCTGTCAGTCTGTCAGTCTGTCAGTCTGTCAGTCTGTCAGTCTGTCAGTCTGTCAGTCTGTCAGTCTGTCAGTCTGTCAGTCTGTCAGTCTGTCAGTCTGTCAGTCTGTCAGTCTGTCAGTCTGTCCAGTCTGTCAGTCTGTCAGTCTGTCAGTCTGTCAGTCTGTCAGTCTGTCAGTCTGTCAGTCTGTCAGTCTGTCAGTCTGTCAGTCTGTCAGTCTGTCAGTCTGTCAGTCTGTCAGTCTGTCAGTCTGTCAGTCTGTCAGTCTGTCAGTCTGTCAGTCTGTCAGTCTGTCAGTCTGTCAGTCTGTCAGTCTGTCAGTCTGTCAGTCTGTCAGTCTGTCAGTCTGTCAGTCTGTCAGTCTGTCAGTCTGTCAGTCTGTCAGTCTGTCAGTCTGTCAGTCTGTCAGTCTGTCAGTCTGTCAGTCTGTCAGTCTGTCAGTCTGTCAGTCTGTCAGTCTGTCAGTCTGTCAGTCTGTCAGTCTGTCAGTCTGTCAGTCTGTCAGTCTGTCAGTCTGTCAGTCTGTCAGTCTGTCAGTCTGTCAGTCTGTCAGTCTGTCAGTCTGTCAGTCTGTCAGTCTGTCAGTCTGTCAGTCTGTCAGTCTGTCAGTCTGTCAGTCTGTCAGTCCTGTCAGTCTGTCAGTCTGTCAGTCTGTCAGTCCTGTCAGTCTGTCAGTCTGTCAGTCTGTCAGTCTGTCAGTCTGTCAGTCTGTCAGTCCTGTCAGTCTGTCAGTCTGTCAGTCTGTCAGTCTGTCAGTCTGTCAGTCTGTCAGTCTGTCAGTCTGTCAGTCTGTCAGTCTGTCAGTCTGTCAGTCTGTCAGTCTGTCAGTCTGTCAGTCTGTCAGTCTGTCAGTCTGTCAGTCTGTCAGTCTGTCAGTCTGTCAGTCTGTCAGTCTGTCAGTCTGTCAGTCTGTCAGTCTGTCAGTCTGTCAGTCTGTCAGTCTGTCAGTCTGTCAGTCTGTCAGTCTGTCAGTCTGTCAGTCTGTCAGTCTGTCAGTCTGTCAGTCTGTCAGTCTGTCAGTCTGTCAGTCTGTCAGTCTGTCAGTCTGTCAGTCTGTCAGTCTGTCAGTCTGTCAGTCTGTCAGTCTGTCAGTCTGTCAGTCTGTCAGTCTGTCAGTCTGTCAGTCTGTCAGTCTGTCAGTCTGTCAGTCTGTCAGTCTGTCAGTCTGTCAGTCTGTCAGTCTGTCAGTCTGTCAGTCTGTCAGTCTGTCAGTCTGTCAGTCTGTCAGTCTGTCAGTCTGTCAGTCTGTCAGTCTGTCAGTCTGTCAGTCTGTCAGTCTGTCAGTCTGTCAGTCTGTCAGTCTGTCAGTCTGTCAGTCTGTCAGTCTGTCAGTCTGTCAGTCTGTCAGTCTGTCAGTCTGTCAGTCTGTCAGTCTGTCAGTCTGTCAGTCTGTCAGTCTGTCAGTCTGTCAGTCTGTCAGTCTGTCAGTCTGTCCTGTCAGTCTGTCAGTCTGTCAGTCTGTCAGTCTGTCAGTCTGTCAGTCTGTCAGTCTGTCAGTCTGTCAGTCTGTCAGTCTGTCAGTCTGTCAGTCTGTCAGTCTGTCAGTCTGTCAGTCTGTCAGTCTGTCAGTCTGTCAGTCTGTCAGTCTGTCAGTCTGTCAGTCTGTCAGTCTGTCAGTCCTGTCAGTCTGTCAGTCTGTCAGTCTGTCAGTCTGTCAGTCTGTCAGTCTGTCAGTCTGTCAGTCTGTCAGTCTGTCAGTCTGTCAGTCTGTCAGTCTGTCAGTCTGTCAGTCTGTCAGTCTGTCAGTCTGTCAGTCTGTCAGTCTGTCAGTCTGTCAGTCTGTCAGTCTGTCAGTCTGTCAGTCTGTCAGTCTGTCAGTCTGTCAGTCTGTCAGTCCTGTCAGTCTGTCAGTCTGTCAGTCTGTCAGTCTGTCAGTCTGTCAGTCTGTCAGTCTGTCAGTCTGTCAGTCTGTCAGTCTGTCAGTCTGTCAGTCTGTCAGTCTGTCAGTCTGTCAGTCTGTCAGTCTGTCAGTCTGTCAGTCTGTCAGTCTGTCAGTCTGTCAGTCTGTCAGTCCTGTCAGTCTGTCAGTCTGTCAGTCTGTCAGTCTGTCAGTCTGTCAGTCTGTCAGTCTGTCAGTCTGTCAGTCCTGTCAGTCTGTCAGTCTGTCAGTCTGTCAGTCTGTCAGTCTGTCAGTCTGTCAGTCTGTCAGTCTGTCAGTCTGTCAGTCTGTCAGTCTGTCAGTCTGTCAGTCTGTCAGTCTGTCAGTCTGTCAGTCTGTCAGTCTGTCAGTCTGTCAGTCTGTCAGTCTGTCAGTCTGTCAGTCCTGTCAGTCTGTCAGTCTGTCAGTCTGTCAGTCTGTCAGTCTGTCAGTCTGTCAGTCTGTCAGTCTGTCAGTCTGTCAGTCTGTCAGTCTGTCAGTCTGTCAGTCTGTCAGTCTGTCAGTCTGTCAGTCTGTCAGTCTGTCAGTCTGTCAGTCTGTCAGTCTGTCAGTCTGTCAGTCTGTCAGTCTGTCAGTCTGTCAGTCTGTCAGTCTGTCAGTCTGTCAGTCTGTCAGTCTGTCAGTCTGTCAGTCTGTCAGTCTGTCAGTCTGTCAGTCTGTCAGTCCTGTCAGTCTGTCAGTCTGTCAGTCTGTCAGTCTGTCAGTCTGTCAGTCTGTCAGTCTGTCAGTCTGTCAGTCTGTCAGTCTGTCAGTCTGTCAGTCTGTCAGTCTGTCAGTCTGTCAGTCTGTCAGTCTGTCAGTCTGTCAGTCTGTCAGTCTGTCAGTCTGTCAGTCTGTCAGTCTGTCAGTCTGTCAGTCTGTCAGTCTGTCAGTCTGTCAGTCTGTCAGTCTGTCAGTCCTGTCAGTCTGTCAGTCTGTCAGTCTGTCAGTCTGTCAGTCTGTCAGTCTGTCAGTCTGTCAGTCTGTCAGTCTGTCAGTCTGTCAGTCTGTCAGTCTGTCAGTCTGGTCAGTCTGTCAGTCTGTCAGTCTGTCAGTCTGTCAGTCTGTCAGTCTGTCAGTCTGTCAGTCTGTCAGTCTGTCAGTCCTGTCAGTCTGTCAGTCTGTCAGTCTGTCAGTCTGTCAGTCTGTCAGTCTGTCAGTCTGTCAGTCTGTCAGTCTGTCAGTCTGTCAGTCTGTCAGTCTGTCAGTCTGTCAGTCTGTCAGTCTGTCAGTCTGTCAGTCTGTCAGTCTGTCAGTCTGTCAGTCTGTCAGTCTGTCAGTCTGTCAGTCTGTCAGTCTGTCAGTCTGTCAGTCTGTCAGTCTGTCAGTCTGTCAGTCTGTCAGTCTGTCAGTCTGTCAGTCTGTCAGTCTGTCAGTCTGTCAGTCTGTCAGTCTGTCAGTCTGTCAGTCTGTCAGTCTGTCAGTCTGTCAGTCTGTCAGTCTGTCAGTCTGTCAGTCTGTCAGTCTGTCAGTCTGTCAGTCTGTCAGTCTGTCCAGTCTGTCAGTCTGTCAGTCTGTCAGTCTGTCAGTCTGTCAGTCTGTCAGTCTGTCAGTCTGTCAGTCTGTCAGTCTGTCAGTCTGTCAGTCTGTCAGTCTGTCAGTCTGTCAGTCTGTCAGTCTGTCAGTCTGTCAGTCTGTCAGTCTGTCAGTCTGTCAGTCTGTCAGTCTGTCAGTCTGTCAGTCTGTCAGTCCCTGTCAGTCTGTCAGTCTGTCAGTCTGTCAGTCTGTCAGTCTGTCAGTCTGTCAGTCTGTCAGTCTGTCAGTCTGTCAGTCTGTCAGTCTGTCAGTCTGTCAGTCTGTCAGTCTGTCAGTCTGTCAGTCTGTCAGTCTGTCAGTCTGTCAGTCTGTCAGTCTGTCAGTCTGTCAGTCTGTCAGTCTGTCAGTCTGTCAGTCTGTCAGTCTGTCAGTCTGTCAGTCTGTCAGTCTGTCAGTCTGTCAGTCTGTCAGTCTGTCAGTCTGTCAGTCTGTCAGTCTGTCAGTCTGTCAGTCTGTCAGTCTGTCAGTCTGTCAGTCTGTCAGTCCTGTCAGTCTGTCAGTCTGTCAGTCTGTCAGTCTGTCAGTCTGTCAGTCCTGTCAGTCTGTCAGTCTGTCAGTCTGTCAGTCTGTCAGTCTGTCAGTCTGTCAGTCTGTCAGTCTGTCAGTCCTGTCAGTCTGTCAGTCTGTCAGTCTGTCAGTCTGTCAGTCTGTCAGTCTGTCAGTCTGTCAGTCTGTCAGTCTGTCAGTCTGTCAGTCTGTCAGTCTGTCAGTCTGTCAGTCTGTCAGTCTGTCAGTCTGTCAGTCTGTCAGTCTGTCAGTCTGTCCTGTCAGTCTGTCAGTCTGTCAGTCTGTCAGTCTGTCAGTCTGTCAGTCTGTCAGTCTGTCAGTCTGGTCCAGTCTGTCAGTCTGTCAGTCTGTCAGTCTGTCAGTCTGTCAGTCTGTCCTGTCAGTCTGTCAGTCTGTCAGTCTGTCAGTCTGTCAGTCTGTCAGTCTGTCAGTCTGTCAGTCTGTCAGTCTGTCAGTCTGTCAGTCTGTCAGTCTGTCAGTCTGTCAGTCTGTCAGTCTGTCAGTCTGTCAGTCTGTCAGTCTGTCAGTCTGTCAGTCTGTCAGTCTGTCAGTCTGTCAGTCTGTCAGTCTGTCAGTCTGTCAGTCTGTCAGTCTGTCAGTCTGTCAGTCTGTCAGTCTGTCAGTCTGTCAGTCTGTCAGTCTGTCAGTCTGTCAGTCTGTCAGTCTGTCAGTCTGTCAGTCTGTCAGTCTGTCAGTCTGTCAGTCTGTCAGGTCCTGTCAGTCTGTCAGTCTGTCAGTCTGTCAGTCTGTCAGTCTGTCAGTCTGTCAGTCTGTCAGTCTGTCAGTCTGTCAGTCTGTCAGTCTGTCAGTCTGTCCAGTCTGTCAGTCTGTCAGTCTGTCAGTCTGTCAGTCTGTCAGTCTGTCAGTCTGTCAGTCTGTCAGTCTGTCAGTCCTGTCAGTCTGTCAGTCTGTCAGTCTGTCAGTCTGTCAGTCTGTCAGTCTGTCAGTCTGTCAGTCTGTCAGTCTGTCAGTCTGTCAGTCTGTCAGTCTGTCAGTCTGTCAGTCTGTCAGTCTGTCAGTCTGTCAGTCTGTCAGTCTGTCAGTCTGTCAGTCTGTCAGTCTGTCAGTCTGTCAGTCTGTCAGTCTGTCAGTCCTGTCAGTCTGTCAGTCTGTCAGTCTGTCAGTCTGTCAGTCTGTCAGTCTGTCAGTCTGTCAGTCTGTCCTGTCAGTCTGTCAGTCTGTCAGTCTGTCAGTCTGTCAGTCTGTCAGTCCTGTCAGTCTGTCAGTCTGTCAGTCTGTCAGTCTGTCAGTCTGTCAGTCTGTCAGTCTGTCAGTCTGTCAGTCTGTCAGTCTGTCAGTCCTGTCAGTCTGTCAGTCTGTCAGTCTGTCAGTCTGTCAGTCTGTCAGTCTGTCAGTCTGTCAGTCTGTCAGTCTGTCAGTCTGTCAGTCTGTCAGTCTGTCAGTCTGTCAGTCTGTCAGTCTGTCAGTCTGTCAGTCTGTCAGTCTGTCAGTCTGTCAGTCTGTCAGTCTGTCAGTCTGTCAGTCTGTCAGTCTGTCAGTCTGTCAGTCTGTCAGTCTGTCAGTCTGTCAGTCTGTCAGTCTGTCAGTCTGTCAGTCTGTCAGTCTGTCAGTCTGTCAGTCTGTCAGTCTGTCAGTCTGTCAGTCTGTCAGTCTGTCAGTCTGTCAGTCTGTCAGTCTGTCAGTCCTGTCAGTCTGTCAGTCTGTCAGTCTGTCAGTCTG
Organism: Drosophila suzukii; assembly: GCF_013340165.1. Taxonomy (NCBI): domain Eukaryota; kingdom Metazoa; phylum Arthropoda; class Insecta; order Diptera; family Drosophilidae; genus Drosophila; species Drosophila suzukii. The sequence goes on along the minus strand of NW_023497325.1, from coordinate 725,345 downwards.
TCAGTCTGTCAGTCTGTCAGTCTGTCAGTCTGTCAGTCTGTCAGTCTGTCCAGTCTGTCAGTCTGTCAGTCTGTCAGTCTGTCAGTCTGTCAGTCTGTCAGTCTGTCAGTCTGTCAGTCTGTCAGTCTGTCAGTCTGTCAGTCTGTCAGTCTGTCAGTCTGTCAGTCTGTCAGTCTGTCAGTCTGTCAGTCTGTCAGTCTGTCAGTCTGTCAGTCTGTCAGTCTGTCAGTCTGTCAGTCTGTCAGTCTGTCAGTCTGTCAGTCTGTCAGTCTGTCAGTCTGTCAGTCTGTCAGTCTGTCAGTCTGTCAGTCTGTCAGTCTGTCAGTCTGTCAGTCTGTCAGTCTGTCAGTCTGTCAGTCTGTCAGTCTGTCAGTCTGTCAGTCTGTCAGTCTGTCAGTCTGTCAGTCTGTCAGTCTGTCAGTCTGTCAGTCTGTCAGTCTGTCAGTCTGTCAGTCTGTCAGTCTGTCAGTCTGTCAGTCTGTCAGTCTGTCAGTCTGTCAGTCTGTCAGTCTGTCAGTCTGTCAGTCTGTCAGTCTGTCAGTCTGTCAGTCTGTCAGTCCTGTCAGTCTGTCAGTCTGTCAGTCTGTCAGTCCTGTCAGTCTGTCAGTCTGTCAGTCTGTCAGTCTGTCAGTCTGTCAGTCTGTCAGTCTGTCAGTCTGTCAGTCTGTCAGTCTGTCAGTCTGTCAGTCTGTCAGTCTGTCAGTCTGTCAGTCTGTCAGTCTGTCAGTCTGTCAGTCTGTCAGTCTGTCAGTCTGTCAGTCTGTCAGTCTGTTCAGTCTGTCAGTCTGTCAGTCTGTTCTCAGTCTGTCAGTCTGTCAGTCTGTCAGTCTGTCAGTCTGTCAGTCTGTCAGTCTGTCAGTCTGTCAGTCTGTCAGTCTGTCAGTCTGTCAGTCTGTCAGTCTGTCAGTCTGTCAGTCTGTCAGTCTGTCAGTCTGTCAGTCTGTCAGTCTGTCAGTCTGTCAGTCTGTCAGTCTGTCAGTCTGTCAGTCTGTCAGTCTGTCAGTCTGTCAGTCTGTCAGTCTGTCAGTCTGTCAGTCTGTCAGTCTGTCAGTCTGTCAGTCTGTCAGTCTGTCAGTCTGTCCAGTCTGTCAGTCTGTCAGTCTGTCAGTCTGTCAGTCTGTCAGTCTGTCAGTCTGTCAGTCTGTCAGTCTGTCAGTCTGTCAGTCTGTCAGTCTGTCAGTCTGTCAGTCTGTCAGTCTGTCAGTCTGTCAGTCTGTCAGTCTGTCAGTCTGTCAGTCTGTCAGTCTGTCAGTCTGTCAGTCCTGTCAGTCTGTCAGTCTGTCAGTCTGTCAGTCTGTCAGTCTGTCAGTCTGTCAGTCTGTCAGTCTGTCAGTCTGTCAGTCTGTCAGTCTGTCAGTCTGTCAGTCTGTCAGTCTGTCAGTCTGTCAGTCTGTCAGTCTGTCAGTCTGTCAGTCTGTCCAGTCTGTCAGTCTGTCAGTCTGTCAGTCTGTCAGTCTGTCAGTCTGTCAGTCTGTCAGTCTGTCAGTCTGTCAGTCTGTCAGTCTGTCAGTCTGTCAGTCTGTCAGTCTGTCAGTCTGTCAGTCTGTCAGTCTGTCAGTCTGTCAGTCTGTCAGTCTGTCAGTCTGTCAGTCTGTCAGTCTGTCAGTCTGTCAGTCTGTCAGTCTGTCAGTCTGTCAGTCTGTCAGTCTGTCAGTCTGTCAGTCTGTCAGTCTGTCAGTCTGTCAGTCTGTCAGTCTGTCAGTCTGTCAGTCTGTCAGTCTGTCAGTCTGTCAGTCTGTCAGTCCTGTCAGTCTGTCAGTCTGTCAGTCTGTCAGTCTGTCAGTCTGTCAGTCTGTCAGTCTGTCAGTCTGTCAGTCTGTCAGTCTGTCAGTCTGTCAGTCTGTCAGTCTGTCAGTCTGTCAGTCTGTCAGTCTGTCAGTCTGTCAGTCTGTCAGTCTGTCAGTCTGTCAGTCTGTCAGTCTGTCAGTCTGTCAGTCTGTCAGTCTGTCAGTCTGTCAGTCTGTCAGTCTGTCAGTCTGTCAGTCTGTCAGTCTGTCAGTCTGTCAGTCTGTCAGTCTGTCAGTCTGTCAGTCTGTCAGTCTGTCAGTCTGTCAGTCTGTCAGTCTGTCAGTCTGTCAGTCTGTCAGTCTGTCAGTCTGTCAGTCTGTCAGTCTGTCAGTCTGTCCAGTCTGTCAGTCTGTCAGTCTGTCAGTCTGTCAGTCTGTCAGTCTGTCAGTCTGTCCAGTCTGTCAGTCTGTCAGTCTGTCAGTCTGTCAGTCTGTCCAGTCTGTCAGTCTGTCAGTCTGTCAGTCTGTCAGTCTGTCAGTCTGTCAGTCCTGTCAGTCTGTCAGTCTGTCAGTCTGTCAGTCTGTCAGTCTGTCAGTCTGTCAGTCTGTCAGTCTGTCAGTCTGTCAGTCTGTCAGTCTGTCAGTCTGTCAGTCTGTCAGTCTGTCAGTCTGTCAGTCTGTCAGTCTGTCAGTCTGTCAGTCTGTCAGTCTGTCAGTCTGTCAGTCTGTCCAGTCTGTCAGTCTGTCAGTCTGTCAGTCTGTCAGTCTGTCAGTCTGTCAGTCTGTCAGTCTGTCAGTCTGTCAGTCTGTCAGTCTGTCAGTCTGTCAGTCTGTCAGTCTGTCAGTCTGTCAGTCTGTCAGTCTGTCAGTCTGTCAGTCTGTCAGTCTGTCAGTCTGTCAGTCTGTCAGTCTGTCAGTCTGTCAGTCTGTCAGTCTGTCAGTCTGTCAGTCTGTCAGTCTGTCAGTCTGTCAGTCTGTCAGTCTGTCAGTCTGTCAGTCTGTCAGTCTGTCAGTCTGTCAGTCTGTCAGTCTGTCAGTCTGTCAGTCTGTCAGTCTGTCAGTCTGTCAGTCTGTCAGTCTGTCAGTCTGTCAGTCTGTCAGTCTGTCAGTCTGTCAGTCTGTCAGGTCTGTCAGTCTGTCAGTCTGTCAGTCTGTCAGTCTGTCAGTCTGTCAGTCTGTCAGTCTGTCAGTCTGTCAGTCTGTCAGTCTGTCAGTCTGTCAGTCTGTCAGTCTGTCAGTCTGTCAGTCTGTCAGTCTGTCAGTCTGTCAGTCCTGTCAGTCTGTCAGTCTGTCAGTCTGTCAGTCTGTCAGTCTGTCAGTCTGTCAGTCTGTCAGTCTGTCAGTCTGTCAGTCTGTCAGGTCTGTCAGTCTGTCAGTCTGTCAGTCTGTCAGTCTGTCAGTCTGTCAGTCTGTCAGTCTGTCAGTCTGTCAGTCCTGTCAGTCTGTCAGTCTGTCAGTCTGTCAGTCTGTCAGTCTGTCAGTCTGTCAGTCTGTCAGTCTGTCAGTCTGTCAGTCTGTCAGTCTGTCAGTCTGTCAGTCTGTCAGTCTGTCAGTCTGTCAGTCTGTCAGTCTGTCCAGTCCTGTCAGTCTGTCAGTCTGTCAGTCTGTCAGTCTGTCAGTCTGTCCAGTCTGTCAGTCTGTCAGTCTGTCAGTCTGTCAGTCTGTCAGTCTGTCAGTCTGTCAGTCTGTCAGTCTGTCAGTCTGTCAGTCTGTCAGTCTGTCAGTCTGTCAGTCTGTCAGTCTGTCAGTCTGTCAGTCTGTCAGTCTGTCAGTCTGTCAGTCTGTCAGTCTGTCAGTCTGTCAGTCTGTCAGTCTGTCAGTCTGTCAGTCTGTCAGTCTGTCAGTCTGTCAGTCCTGTCAGTCTGTCAGTCTGTCAGTCTGTCAGTCTGTCAGTCTGTCAGTCTGTCAGTCTGTCAGTCTGTCAGTCTGTCAGTCTGTCAGTCTGTCAGTCTGTCAGTCTGTCAGTCTGTCAGTCTGTCAGTCTGTCAGTCTGTCAGTCTGTCAGTCTGTCAGTCTGTCCAGTCTGTCAGTCTGTCAGTCTGTCAGTCTGTCAGTCTGTCAGTCTGTCAGTCTGTCAGTCTGTCAGTCTGTCAGTCTGTCAGTCTGTCAGTCTGTCAGTCTGTCAGTCTGTCAGTCTGTCAGTCTGTCAGTCTGTCAGTCTGTCAGTCTGTCAGTCTGTCAGTCTGTCAGTCTGTCAGTCTGTCAGTCTGTCAGTCTGTCAGTCTGTCAGTCTGTCAGTCCTGTCAGTCTGTCAGTCTGTCAGTCTGTCAGTCTGTCAGTCTGTCAGTCTGTCAGTCTGTCAGTCTGTCAGTCTGTCAGTCTGTCAGTCTGTCAGTCTGTCAGTCTGTCAGTCTGTCAGTCTGTCAGTCTGTCAGTCTGTCAGTCTGTCAGTCTGTCAGTCTGTCCAGTCTGTCAGTCTGTCAGTCTGTCAGTCTGTCAGTCTGTCAGTCTGTCAGTCTGTCAGTCTGTCAGTCTGTCAGTCTGTCAGTCTGTCAGTCTGTCAGTCTGTCAGTCTGTCAGTCTGTCAGTCTGTCAGTCTGTCAGTCTGTCAGTCTGTCAGTCTGTCAGTCTGTCAGTCTGTCAGTCTGTCAGTCTGTCAGTCTGTCAGTCTGTCAGTCTGTCAGTCTGTCAGTCTGTCAGTCTGTCAGTCTGTCAGTCTGTCAGTCTGTCAGTCTGTCAGTCTGTCAGTCTGTCAGTCTGTCAGTCTGTCAGTCTGTCAGTCTGTCAGTCTGTCAGTCTGTCAGTCTGTCAGTCTGTCAGTCTGTCAGTCTGTCAGTCTGTCAGTCTGTCAGTCTGTCAGTCTGTCAGTCTGTCAGTCTGTCAGTCTGTCAGTCTGTCAGTCTGTCAGTCTGTCAGTCTGTCAGTCTGTCAGTCTGTCAGTCTGTCAGTCTGTCAGTCTGTCAGTCTGTCAGTCTGTCAGTCTGTCAGTCTGTCCAGTCTGTCAGTCTGTCAGTCTGTCAGTCTGTCAGTCTGTCAGTCTGTCAGTCTGTCAGTCTGTCAGTCTGTCAGTCCTGTCAGTCTGTCAGTCTGTCAGTCTGTCAGTCTGTCCAGTCTGTCAGTCTGTCAGTCTGTCAGTCTGTCAGTCTGTCAGTCTGTCAGTCTGTCAGTCTGTCAGTCTGTCAGTCTGTCAGTCTGTCAGTCTGTCAGTCTGTCAGTCTGTCAGTCTGTCAGTCTGTCAGTCTGTCAGTCTGTCAGTCTGTCAGTCTGTCAGTCTGTCAGTCTGTCAGTCTGTCAGTCTGTCAGTCTGTCAGTCTGTCAGTCCTGTCAGTCTGTCAGTCTGTCAGTCTGTCAGTCTGTCAGTCTGTCAGTCTGTCAGTCTGTCAGTCTGTCAGTCTGTCAGTCCTGTCAGTCTGTCAGTCTGTCAGTCTGTCAGTCTGTCAGTCTGTCAGTCTGTCAGTCTGTCAGTCTGTCAGTCTGTCAGTCTGTCAGTCTGTCAGTCTGTCAGTCTGTCAGTCTGTCAGTCTGTCAGTCTGTCAGTCTGTCAGTCTGTCAGTCTGTCAGTCTGTCAGTCTGTCAGTCTGTCAGTCTGTCAGTCTGTCAGTCTGTCAGTCTGTCAGTCTGTCAGTCTGTCAGTCTGTCAGTCTGTCAGTCTGTCAGTCTGTCAGTCTGTCAGTCTGTCAGTCTGTCAGTCTGTCAGTCTGTCAGTCTGTCAGTCTGTCAGTCTGTCAGTCTGTCAGTCTGTCAGTCTGTCAGTCTGTCAGTCTGTCAGTCTGTCAGTCTGTCAGTCTGTCAGTCTGTCAGTCTGTCAGTCTGTCAGTCTGTCAGTCTGTCAGTCTGTCAGTCTGTCAGTCTGTCAGTCTGTCAGTCTGTCAGTCTGTCAGTCTGTCAGTCTGTCAGTCTGTCAGTCTGTCAGTCTGTCAGTCTGTCAGTCTGTCAGTCTGTCAGTCTGTCAGTCTGTCAGTCTGTCAGTCTGTCAGTCTGTCAGTCTGTCAGTCTGTCAGTCTGTCAGTCTGTCAGTCTGTCAGTCTGTCAGTCTGTCAGTCTGTCAGTCTGTCAGTCTGTCAGTCTGTCCAGTCTGTCAGTCTGTCAGTCTGTCAGTCTGTCAGTCTGTCAGTCTGTCAGTCTGTCCAGTCTGTCAGTCTGTCAGTCTGTCAGTCTGTCAGTCTGTCAGTCTGTCAGTCTGTCAGTCTGTCAGTCTGTCAGTCTGTCAGTCTGTCAGTCTGTCAGTCTGTCAGTCTGTCAGTCTGTCAGTCTGTCAGTCTGTCAGTCTGTCAGTCTGTCAGTCTGTCAGTCTGTCAGTCTGTCAGTCTGTCAGTCTGTCAGTCTGTCAGTCTGTCAGTCTGTCAGTCTGTCAGTCTGTCAGTCTGTCAGTCTGTCAGTCTGTCAGTCTGTCAGTCTGTCAGTCTGTCAGTCTGTCAGTCTGTCAGTCTGTCAGTCTGTCAGTCTGTCAGTCTGTCAGTCTGTCAGTCTGTCAGTCTGTCAGTCTGTCAGTCTGTCAGTCTGTCAGTCTGTCAGTCTGTCAGTCTGTCAGTCTGTCAGTCTGTCAGTCTGTCAGTCTGTCAGTCTGTCAGTCTGTCAGTCTGTCAGTCTGTCAGTCTGTCAGTCTGTCAGTCTGTCAGTCTGTCAGTCTGTCAGTCTGTCAGTCTGTCAGTCTGTCAGTCTGTCAGTCTGTCAGTCTGTCAGTCTGTCAGTCTGTCAGTCTGTCAGTCTGTCAGTCTGTCAGTCTGTCAGTCTGTCAGTCTGTCAGTCTGTCAGTCTGTCAGTCTGTCAGTCTGTCAGTCTGTCAGTCTGTCAGTCTGTCAGTCTGTCAGTCTGTCAGTCTGTCAGTCTGTCCAGTCTGTCAGTCTGTCAGTCTGTCAGTCTGTCAGTCTGTCAGTCTGTCAGTCTGTCAGTCTGTCAGTCTGTCAGTCTGTCAGTCTGTCAGTCTGTCAGTCTGTCAGTCTGTCAGTCTGTCAGTCTGTCAGTCTGTCAGTCTGTCAGTCTGTCAGTCTGTCAGTCTGTCAGTCTGTCAGTCTGTCAGTCTGTCAGTCTGTCAGTCTGTCAGTCTGTCAGTCTGTCAGTCTGTCAGTCTGTCAGTCTGTCAGTCTGTCAGTCTGTCAGTCCTGTCAGTCTGTCAGTCTGTCAGTCTGTCAGTCTGTCAGTCTGTCAGTCTGTCAGTCTGTCAGTCTGTCAGTCTGTCAGTCTGTCAGTCTGTCAGTCTGTCAGTCTGTCAGTCTGTCAGTCTGTCAGTCTGTCAGTCTGTCAGTCTGTCAGTCTGTCAGTCTGTCAGTCTGTCAGTCTGTCAGTCTGTCAGTCTGTCAGTCTGTCAGTCTGTCAGTCTGTCAGTCTGTCAGTCTGTCAGTCTGTCAGTCTGTCAGTCTGTCAGTCTGTCAGTCTGTCAGTCTGTCCAGTCTGTCAGTCTGTCAGTCTGTCAGTCTGTCAGTCTGTCAGTCTGTCAGTCTGTCAGTCTGTCAGTCTGTCAGTCTGTCAGTCTGTCAGTCTGTCAGTCTGTCAGTCTGTCAGTCTGTCAGTCTGTCAGTCTGTCAGTCTGTCAGTCTGTCAGTCTGTCAGTCTGTCAGTCTGTCAGTCTGTCAGTCTGTCAGTCTGTCAGTCTGTCAGTCTGTCAGTCTGTCAGTCCTGTCAGTCTGTCAGTCTGTCAGTCTGTCAGTCTGTCAGTCTGTCAGTCTGTCAGTCTGTCAGTCTGTCAGTCTGTCAGTCTGTCAGTCTGTCAGTCTGTCAGTCTGTCAGTCTGTCAGTCTGTCAGTCTGTCAGTCTGTCAGTCTGTCAGTCTGTCAGTCTGTCAGTCTGTCAGTCTGTCAGTCTGTCAGTCTGTCAGTCTGTCAGTCTGTCAGTCTGTCAGTCTGTCAGTCTGTCAGTCTGTCAGTCTGTCAGTCTGTCAGTCTGTCAGTCTGTCAGTCTGTCAGTCTGTCAGTCTGTCAGTCTGTCAGTCTGTCAGTCTGTCAGTCTGTCAGTCTGTCAGTCTGTCAGTCTGTCAGTCTGTCAGTCTGTCAGTCTGTCAGTCTGTCAGTCTGTCAGTCTGTCAGTCTGTCAGTCTGTCAGTCTGTCAGTCTGTCAGTCTGTCAGTCTGTCAGTCTGTCAGTCTGTCAGTCTGTCAGTCTGTCAGTCTGTCAGTCTGTCAGTCTGTCAGTCTGTCAGTCTGTCAGTCTGTCAGTCTGTCAGTCTGTCAGTCTGTCAGTCTGTCAGTCTGTCAGTCTGTCAGTCTGTCAGTCTGTCAGTCTGTCAGTCTGTCAGTCTGTCAGTCTGTCAGTCTGTCAGTCTGTCAGTCTGTCAGTCTGTCAGTCTGTCAGTCTGTCAGTCTGTCAGTCTGTCAGTCTGTCAGTCTGTCAGTCTGTCAGTCTGTCAGTCTGTCAGTCTGTCAGTCTGTCAGTCTGTCAGTCTGTCAGTCTGTCAGTCTGTCAGTCTGTCAGTCTGTCAGTCTGTCAGTCTGTCAGTCTGTCAGTCTGTCAGTCTGTCAGTCTGTCAGTCTGTCAGTCTGTCAGTCTGTCAGTCCTGTCAGTCTGTCAGTCTGTCAGTCTGTCAGTCTGTCAGTCTGTCAGTCTGTCAGTCTGTCAGTCTGTCAGTCTGTCAGTCTGTCAGTCTGTCAGTCTGTCAGTCTGTCAGTCTGTCAGTCTGTCAGTCTGTCAGTCTGTCAGTCTGTCAGTCTGTCAGTCTGTCAGTCTGTCAGTCTGTCAGTCTGTCAGTCTGTCAGTCTGTCAGTCTGTCAGTCTGTCAGTCTGTCAGTCTGTCAGTCTGTCAGTCTGTCAGTCTGTCAGTCTGTCAGTCTGTCAGTCTGTCAGTCTGTCAGTCTGTCAGTCTGTCAGTCTGTCAGTCTGTCAGTCTGTCAGTCTGTCAGTCTGTCAGTCTGTCAGTCTGTCAGTCTGTCAGTCTGTCAGTCTGTCAGTCTGTCAGTCTGTCAGTCTGTCAGTCTGTCAGTCTGTCAGTCTGTCAGTCTGTCAGTCTGTCAGTCTGTCAGTCTGTCAGTCTGTCAGTCTGTCAGTCTGTCAGTCTGTCAGTCTGTCAGTCTGTCAGTCTGTCAGTCTGTCAGTCTGTCAGTCTGTCAGTCTGTCAGTCTGTCAGTCTGTCAGTCTGTCAGTCTGTCAGTCTGTCAGTCTGTCAGTCTGTCAGTCTGTCAGTCTGTCAGTCTGTCAGTCTGTCAGTCTGTCAGTCTGTCAGTCTGTCAGTCTGTCAGTCTGTCAGTCTGTCAGTCTGTCAGTCTGTCAGTCTGTCAGTCTGTCAGTCTGTCAGTCTGTCAGTCTGTCAGTCTGTCAGTCTGTCAGTCTGTCAGTCTGTCAGTCTGTCAGTCTGTCAGTCTGTCAGTCTGTCAGTCTGTCAGTCTGTCCAGTCTGTCAGTCTGTCAGTCTGTCAGTCTGTCAGTCTGTCAGTCTGTCAGTCTGTCAGTCTGTCAGTCTGTCAGTCTGTCAGTCTGTCAGTCTGTCAGTCTGTCAGTCTGTCAGTCTGTCAGTCTGTCAGTCTGTCAGTCTGTCAGTCTGTCAGTCTGTCAGTCTGTCAGTCTGTCAGTCTGTCAGTCTGTCAGTCTGTCAGTCTGTCAGTCTGTCAGTCTGTCAGTCTGTCAGTCTGTCAGTCTGTCAGTCTGTCAGTCTGTCAGTCTGTCAGTCTGTCAGTCTGTCAGTCTGTCAGTCTGTCAGTCTGTCAGTCTGTCAGTCTGTCAGTCTGTCAGTCTGTCAGTCTGTCAGTCTGTCAGTCTGTCAGTCTGTCAGTCTGTCAGTCTGTCAGTCTGTCAGTCTGTCAGTCTGTCAGTCTGTCAGTCTGTCAGTCTGTCAGTCTGTCAGTCTGTCAGTCTGTCAGTCTGTCAGTCTGTCAGTCTGTCAGTCTGTCAGTCTGTCAGTCTGTCAGTCTGTCAGTCTGTCAGTCTGTCAGTCTGTCAGTCTGTCAGTCTGTCAGTCTGTCAGTCTGTCAGTCTGTCAGTCTGTCAGTCTGTCAGTCTGTCAGTCTGTCAGTCTGTCAGTCTGTCAGTCTGTCAGTCTGTCAGTCTGTCAGTCTGTCAGTCTGTCCAGTCTGTCAGTCTGTCAGTCTGTCAGTCTGTCAGTCTGTCAGTCTGTCAGTCTGTCAGTCTGTCAGTCTGTCAGTCTGTCAGTCTGTCAGTCTGTCAGTCTGTCAGTCTGTCAGTCTGTCAGTCTGTCAGTCTGTCAGTCTGTCAGTCTGTCAGTCTGTCAGTCTGTCAGTCTGTCAGTCTGTCAGTCTGTCAGTCTGTCAGTCTGTCAGTCTGTCAGTCTGTCAGTCTGTCAGTCTGTCAGTCTGTCAGTCTGTCAGTCTGTCAGTCTGTCCAGTCTGTCAGTCTGTCAGTCTGTCAGTCTGTCAGTCTGTCAGTCTGTCAGTCTGTCAGTCTGTCAGTCTGTCAGTCTGTCAGTCTGTCAGTCTGTCAGTCTGTCAGTCTGTCAGTCTGTCAGTCTGTCAGTCTGTCAGTCTGTCAGTCTGTCAGTCTGTCAGTCTGTCAGTCTGTCAGTCTGTCAGTCTGTCAGTCTGTCAGTCTGTCAGTCTGTCAGTCTGTCAGTCTGTCAGTCTGTCAGTCTGTCAGTCTGTCAGTCTGTCAGTCTGTCAGTCTGTCAGTCTGTCAGTCTGTCAGTCTGTCAGTCTGTCAGTCTGTCCAGTCTGTCAGTCTGTCAGTCTGTCAGTCTGTCAGTCTGTCAGTCTGTCAGTCTGTCAGTCTGTCCAGTCTGTCAGTCTGTCAGTCTGTCAGTCTGTCAGTCTGTCAGTCTGTCAGTCTGTCAGTCTGTCAGTCTGTCAGTCTGTCAGTCTGTCAGTCTGTCAGTCTGTCAGTCTGTCAGTCTGTCAGTCTGTCAGTCTGTCAGTCTGTCAGTCTGTCAGTCTGTCAGTCTGTCAGTCTGTCAGTCTGTCAGTCTGTCAGTCTGTCAGTCTGTCAGTCTGTCAGTCTGTCAGTCTGTCAGTCTGTCAGTCTGTCAGTCTGTCAGTCTGTCAGTCTGTCAGTCTGTCAGTCTGTCAGTCTGTCAGTCTGTCAGTCTGTCAGTTCAGTCTGTCAGTCTGTCAGTCTGTCAGTCTGTCAGTCTGTCAGTCTGTCAGTCTGTCAGTCTGTCAGTCTGTCAGTCTGTCAGTCTGTCAGTCTGTCAGTCTGTCAGTCTGTCAGTCTGTCAGTCTGTCAGTCTGTCAGTCTGTCAGTCTGTCAGTCTGTCAGTCTGTCAGTCTGTCAGTCTGTCAGTCTGTCAGTCTGTCCAGTCTGTCAGTCTGTCGTCTGTCAGTCTGTCAGTCTGTCAGTCTGTCAGTCTGTCAGTCTGTCAGTCTGTCAGTCTGTCAGTCTGTCAGTCTGTCAGTCTGTCAGTCTGTCAGTCTGTCAGTCTGTCAGTCTGTCAGTCTGTCAGTCTGTCAGTCTGTCAGTCTGTCAGTCTGTCAGTCTGTCAGTCTGTCCAGTCTGTCAGTCTGTCAGTCTGTCAGTCTGTCAGTCTGTCAGTCTGTCAGTCTGTCAGTCTGTCAGTCTGTCAGTCTGTCAGTCTGTCAGTCTGTCAGTCTGTCAGTCTGTCAGTCTGTCAGTCTGTCAGTCTGTCAGTCTGTCAGTCTGTCAGTCTGTCAGTCTGTCAGTCTGTCAGTCTGTCAGTCTGTCAGTCTGTCAGTCTGTCAGTCTGTCAGTCTGTCAGTCTGTCAGTCTGTCAGTCTGTCAGTCTGTCAGTCTGTCAGTCTGTCAGTCTGTCAGTCTGTCAGTCCTGTCAGTCTGTCAGTCTGTCAGTCTGTCAGTCTGTCAGTCTGTCAGTCTGTCAGTCTGTCAGTCTGTCAGTCTGTCAGTCTGTCAGTCTGTCAGTCTGTCAGTCTGTCAGTCTGTCCAGTCTGTCAGTCTGTCAGTCTGTCAGTCTGTCAGTCTGTCAGTCTGTCAGTCTGTCAGTCTGTCAGTCTGTCAGTCTGTCAGTCTGTCAGTCTGTCAGTCTGTCAGTCTGTCAGTCTGTCAGTCTGTCAGTCTGTCAGTCTGTCAGTCTGTCAGTCTGTCAGTCTGTCAGTCTGTCAGTCTGTCAGTCTGTCAGTCTGTCAGTCTGTCAGTCTGTCAGTCTGTCAGTCTGTCAGTCTGTCAGTCTGTCAGTCTGTCAGTCTGTCAGTCTGTCAGTCTGTCAGTCTGTCAGTCTGTCAGTCTGTCAGTCTGTCAGTCTGTCAGTCTGTCAGTCTGTCAGTCTGTCAGTCTGTCCAGTCTGTCAGTCTGTCAGTCTGTCAGTCTGTCCAGTCTGTCAGTCTGTCAGTCTGTCAGTCTGTCAGTCTGTCAGTCTGTCAGTCTGTCAGTCTGTCCAGTCTGTCAGTCTGTCAGTCTGTCAGTCTGTCAGTCTGTCAGTCTGTCAGTCTGTCAGTCTGTCAGTCTGTCAGTCTGTCAGTCTGTCAGTCTGTCCAGTCTGTCAGTCTGTCAGTCTGTCAGTCTGTCAGGTCTGTCAGTCTGTCAGTCTGTCAGTCTGTCAGTCTGTCAGTCTGTCCAGTCTGTCAGTCTGTCAGTCTGTCAGTCTGTCAGTCTGTCAGTCTGTCAGTCTGTCAGTCTGTCAGTCTGTCAGTCTGTCAGTCTGTCCAGTCTGTCAGTCTGTCAGTCTGTCAGTCTGTCAGTCTGTCAGTCTGTCAGTCTGTCAGTCTGTCCAGTCTGTCAGTCTGTCAGTCTGTCAGTCTGTCAGTCTGTCAGTCTGTCAGTCTGTCAGTCTGTCAGTCTGTCAGTCTGTCAGTCTGTCAGTCTGTCAGTCTGTCAGTCTGTCAGTCTGTCAGTCTGTCAGTCTGTCAGTCTGTCAGTCTGTCAGTCTGTCAGTCTGTCAGTCTGTCAGTCTGTCAGTCTGTCAGTCTGTCCAGTCTGTCAGTCTGTCAGTCTGTCAGTCTGTCAGTCTGTCAGTCTGTCAGTCTGTCAGTCTGTCAGTCTCCTGTCAGTCTGTCAGTCTGTCAGTCTGTCAGTCTGTCAGTCTGTCAGTCTGTCAGTCTGTCAGTCTGTCAGTCTGTCAGTCTGTCAGTCTGTCAGTCTGTCAGTCTGTCAGTCTGTCAGTCTGTCAGGTCTCTGTCAGTCTGTCAGTCTGTCAGTCTGTCAGTCTGTCAGTCTGTCAGTCTGTCAGTCTGTCAGTCTGTCAGTCTGTCAGTCTGTCAGTCTGTCAGTCTGTCAGTCTGTCAGTCTGTCAGTCTGTCAGTCTGTCAGTCTGTCAGTCTGTCAGTCTGTCAGTCTGTCAGTCTGTCAGTCTGTCAGTCTGTCCAGTCTGTCAGTCTGTCAGTCTGTCAGTCTGTCAGTCTGTCAGTCTGTCAGTCTGTCAGTCTGTCAGTCTGTCAGTCTGTCAGTCTGTCAGTCTGTCAGTCTGTCAGTCTGTCAGTCTGTCAGTCTGTCAGTCTGTCAGTCTGTCAGTCTGTCAGTCTGTCAGTCTGTCAGTCTGTCAGTCTGTCAGTCTGTCAGTCTGTCAGTCTGTCAGTCTGTCAGTCTGTCAGTCTGTCAGTCTGTCAGTCTGTCAGTCTGTCAGTCTGTCAGTCTGTCAGTCTGTCAGTCTGTCAGTCTGTCAGTCTGTCAGTCTGTCAGTCTGTCAGTCTGTCAGTCTGTCAGTCTGTCAGTCTGTCAGTCTGTCAGTCTGTCAGGTCTGTCAGTCTGTCAGTCTGTCAGTCTGTCAGTCTGTCAGTCTGTCAGTCTGTCAGTCTGTCAGTCTGTCAGTCTGTCAGTCTGTCCAGTCTGTCAGTCTGTCAGTCTGTCAGTCTGTCAGTCTGTCAGTCTGTCAGTCTGTCAGTCTGTCAGTCTGTCAGTCTGTCAGTCTGTCAGTCTGTCAGTCTGTCAGTCTGTCAGTCTGTCAGGTCTGTCAGTCTGTCAGTCTGTCAGTCTGTCAGTCTGTCAGTCTGTCAGTCTGTCAGTCTGTCAGTCTGTCAGTCTGTCAGTCTGTCAGTCTGTCAGTCTGTCAGTCTGTCAGGTCTGTCAGTCTGTCAGTCTGTCAGTCTGTCAGTCTGTCAGTCTGTCAGTCTGTCAGTCTGTCAGTCTGTCAGTCTGTCCAGTCTGTCAGTCTGTCAGTCTGTCAGTCTGTCAGTCTGTCAGTCTGTCCAGTCTGTCAGTCTGTCAGTCTGTCAGTCTGTCAGTCTGTCAGTCTGTCAGTCTGTCAGTCTGTCAGTCTGTCAGTCTGTCAGTCTGTCAGTCTGTCAGTCTGTCAGTCTGTCAGTCTGTCAGTCTGTCAGTCTGTCAGTCTGTCAGTCTGTCAGTCTGTCAGTCTGTCAGTCTGTCAGTCTGTCAGTCTGTCAGTCTGTCAGTCTGTCAGTCTGTCAGTCTGTCAGTCTGTCAGTCTGTCAGTCTGTCAGTCTGTCAGTCTGTCAGTCTGTCAGTCTGTCAGTCTGTCAGTCTGTCAGTCTGTCAGTCTGTCAGTCTGTCAGTCTGTCAGTCTGTCAGTCTGTCAGTCTGTCAGTCTGTCAGTCTGTCAGTCTGTCAGTCTGTCAGTCTGTCAGTCTGTCAGTCTGTCAGTCTGTCAGTCTGTCAGTCTGTCAGTCTGTCAGTCTGTCAGTCTGTCAGTCTGTCAGTCTGTCAGTCTGTCAGTCTGTCAGTCTGTCAGTCTGTCAGTCTGTCAGTCTGTCAGTCTGTCAGTCTGTCAGTCTGTCAGTCTGTCAGTCTGTCAGTCTGTCAGTCTGTCAGTCTGTCAGTCTGTCAGTCTGTCAGGTCTGTCAGTCTGTCAGTCTGTCAGTCTGTCAGTCTGTCAGTCTGTCAGTCCAGTCTGTCAGTCTGTCAGTCTGTCAGTCTGTCAGTCTGTCAGTCCAGTCTGTCAGTCTGTCAGTCTGTCAGTCTGTCAGTCTGTCAGTCTGTCAGTCTGTCAGTCTGTCAGTCTGTCAGTCTGTCAGTCTGTCAGTCTGTCAGTCTGTCAGTCTGTCAGTCTGTCAGTCTGTCAGTCTGTCAGTCTGTCAGTCTGTCAGTCTGTCAGTCTGTCAGTCTGTCAGTCTGTCAGTCTGTCCAGTCTGTCAGTCTGTCAGTCTGTCCAGTCTGTCAGTCTGTCCAGTCTGTCAGTCTGTCAGTCTGTCAGTCTGTCAGTCTGTCAGTCTGTCAGTCTGTCAGTCTGTCAGTCTGTCAGTCTGTCAGTCTGTCAGTCTGTCAGTCTGTCAGTCTGTCAGTCTGTCAGTCTGTCAGTCTGTCAGTCTGTCAGTCTGTCAGTCTGTCAGTCTGTCAGTCTGTCAGTCTGTCAGTCTGTCAGTCTGTCAGTCTGTCAGTCTGTCAGTCTGTCAGTCTGTCAGTCTGTCAGTCTGTCAGTCTGTCAGTCTGTCAGTCTGTCAGTCTGTCAGTCTTGTCCAGTCTGTCAGTCTGTCAGTCTGTCAGTCTGTCAGTCTGTCAGTCTGTCAGTCTGTCAGTCTGTCAGTCTGTCAGTCTGTCAGTCTGTCAGTCTGTCAGTCTGTCAGTCTGTCAGTCTGTCAGTCTGTCAGTCTGTCAGTCTGTCAGTCTGTCAGTCTGTCAGTCTGTCAGTCTGTCAGTCTGTCAGTCTGTCAGTCTGTCAGTCTGTCAGTCTGTCAGTCTGTCAGTCTGTCAGTCTGTCAGTCTGTCAGTCTGTCAGTCTGTCAGTCTGTCAGTCTGTCAGTCTGTCAGTCTGTCAGTCTGTCAGTCTGTCAGTCTGTCAGTCTGTCAGTCTGTCAGTCTGTCAGTCTGTCAGTCTGTCAGTCTGTCAGTCTGTCAGTCTGTCAGTCTGTCAGTCTGTCAGTCTGTCAGTCTGTCAGTCTGTCAGTCTGTCAGTCTGTCAGTCTGTCAGTCTGTCAGTCTGTCAGTCTGTCAGTCTGTCAGTCTGTCCAGTCTGTCAGTCTGTCAGTCTGTCAGTCTGTCAGTCTGTCAGTCTGTCAGTCTGTCAGTCTGTCAGTCTGTCAGTCTGTCAGTCTGTCAGTCTGTCAGTCTGTCAGTCTGTCAGTCTGTCAGTCTGTCAGTCTGTCAGTCTGTCAGTCTGTCCAGTCTGTCAGTCTGTCAGTCTGTCAGTCTGTCAGTCTGTCAGTCTGTCAGTCTGTCAGTCTGTCAGTCTGTCAGTCTGTCAGTCTGTCAGTCTGTCAGTCTGTCAGTCTGTCAGTCTGTCAGTCTGTCAGTCTGTCAGTCTGTCAGTCTGTCAGTCTGTCAGTCTGTCAGTCTGTCAGTCTGTCAGTCTGTCCAGTCTGTCAGTCTGTCAGTCTGTCAGTCTGTCAGTCTGTCAGTCTGTCAGTCTGTCAGTCTGTCAGTCTGTCAGTCTGTCAGTCTGTCAGTCTGTCAGTCTGTCAGTCTGTCAGTCTGTCAGTCTGTCAGTCTGTCAGTCTGTCAGTCTGTCAGTCTGTCAGTCTGTCAGTCTGTCAGTCTGTCTCAGTCTGTCAGTCTGTCAGTCTGTCAGTCTGTCAGTCTGTCAGTCTGCCTGTCAGTCTGTCAGTCTGTCAGTCTGTCAGTCTGTCAGTCTGTCAGTCTGTCCAGTCTGTTCCAGTCTGTCAGTCTGTCAGTCTGTCAGTCTGTCAGTCTGTCAGTCTGTCAGTCTGTCAGTCTGTCAGTCTGTCCAGTCTGTCAGTCTGTCAGTCTGTCAGTCTGTCCAGTCTGTCAGTCTGTCAGTCTGTCCAGTCTGTCAGTCTGTCAGTCTGTCAGTCTGTCAGGTCAGTCTGTCAGTCTGTCAGTCTGTCAGTCTGTCAGTCTGTCCAGTCTGTCAGTCTGTCAGTCTGTCAGTCTGTCAGTCTGTCAGTCTGTCAGTCTGTCAGTCTGTCCAGTCTGTCAGTCTGTCAGTCTGTCAGTCTGTGTCCAGTCTGTCCAGTCTGTCAGTCTGTCAGTCTGTCAGTCTGTCAGGTCTGTCAGTCTGTCCAGTCTGTCAGTCTGTCAGGTCTGTCAGTCTGTCAGTCTGTCAGTCTGTCCAGTCTGTCAGTCTGTCAGTCTGTCAGTCTGTCAGTCTGTCAGTCTGTCAGTCTGTCAGTCTGTCAGTCTGTCAGTCTGTCAGTCTGTCAGTCTGTCAGTCTGTCAGTCTGTCAGTCTGTCAGTCTGTCAGTCTGTCAGTCTGTCAGTCTGGTCTGTCAGTCTGTCAGTCTGTCAGTCTGTCAGTCTGTCAGTCTGTCAGTCTGTCAGTCTGTCCAGTCTGTCAGTCTGTCAGTCTGTCAGTCTGTCAGTCTGTCAGTCTGTCAGTCTGTTCAGGTTCTGGTCCAGTCTGTCAGTCTGTCAGTCTGTCAGTCTGTCAGTCTGTCAGTCTGTCAGTCTGTTCAGTCTGTCAGTCTGTCAGTCTGTCAGTCTGTCAGTCTGTCAGTCTGTTCCAGTCTGTCAGTCTGTCAGTCTGTCAGTCTGTCAGTCTGTCAGGTTCTGTCAGTCTGTCAGTCCTGTCAGTCTGTCAGTCTGTCAGTCTGTCAGTCTGTCAGTCTGTCAGTCTGTCAGTCTGTCAGTCTGTCAGTCTGTCAGTCTGTCAGTCTGTCAGTCTGTCAGTCTGTCAGTCTGTCAGTCTGTCAGTCTGTCAGTCTGTCAGTCTGTCAGTCTGTCAGTCTGTCAGTCTGTCAGTCTGTCAGTCTGTCAGTCTGTCAGTCTGTCAGTCTGTCAGTCTGTCAGTCTGTCAGTCTGTCAGTCTGTCAGTCTGTCCAGTCTGTCAGTCTGTCAGTCTGTCAGTCTGTCAGTCTGTCAGTCTGTCATGTTACAAATAACACGGCATTTTTGTATTTTATAATAAGTACAAAAATCAAATATATTATGATTAAAATTAATAATATAAAGGTAATTGATATTTTTTTTTAGTATTATTAATTTTAATGAAAGGATTTAAAATGTTAATATTATCTAAAGATAAAAAAATATTATCTAAGAATTTTGTTTTCCAAATTGGTATATGAAATATTATTAATTTCGGTTGTACCATTAAATGTTATCAAAAATGAACCGTTTAAATGGGAGTTGTTCACAATATTGTTACCATTTATAAGAATGGCACAAACTTGTATGATGTCTATTTTTTTATTTTTCTCTTTTATTTTTTTACAAGTGGATTTCTCGTCATTTAATAAGCGGGTAAAACAAGTTTTTTCATTATTTAAAGTGCAATAATTATTAAAAAGTTCGTTCTTAAAGTTAGACATTTCATAAAACATATTTGCGTATTTTGCGACTTGATTGCTTAATTCTAGTTTCCCATCGCTTTTGGGAAATCGCTCTAGCGTAATATATTTCGCATCTGTTTTTTATTATTGGGTTCTTTATATAAATTATGACTAGTTCTTTATGCAGTGCGATTTTAAAAACAGAGATGACCATTAAGTCAGCGATAATTACTGGTTTTTGTTCAAGTTTTAATATTTCCATGATGTCATCATTGTTTAATATTTTGGTATTAAAAACGTCAATTTTTGCTAGTGTGATTGTGTCAATTAAAGTTTGCAGATCAAATGTTAATAATCTTAAGCGATGTTTTCGCAGTGGTAAATCTTGATCAATAAAAACATTTTCAAAATCATCAGAATGAGATTCTATTTCTTTAAATAGTTTGGAATTGATAATAAATTGCTTATTATTATTATACCCGTTACTCGTAGAGAAAAAGGGTATACTAGATTCGTCGGAAAGTATGTAACAGGCAGAAGGAAGCGTTTCCGACCCCATAAAGTATATATATTCTTGATCAGGATCACTAGCCGAGTCGATCTAGCCATGTCCGTCTGTCCGTCTGTCCGTCTGTCTGTCCGGATGAACGCTGAGATCTCGGAAACTATGAGGGCTAGGCTATTGAGATTTGGCGTACAGATTCCTGAGCTCAGGAATCTGCACGCCAAATCTCAATAGCCTAGCTCTTATAGTTTCCGAGATCTCAGCGTTCATCCGGACGGACAGACAGACGGACAGAGGGACAGACGGACAGACGGACATGGCTAGATCGACTCGGCTAGTGATCCTGATCAAGAATATATATACTTTATGGGGAAACGCTTCCTTCTGCCTGTTACATACTTTCCGACGAGTCTAGTATACCCTTTTACTCTACGAGTAACGGGTATAAAAACATAATAAATAGGTTTGGTAAATTCAATTTTACAACCGCAATAGGAGGTTAAGCTATTTTTTCTGTCAATCATGGCACCGTTTTAAATTTTTAAGCAATCTTTTCTATATTGGACTTTATATGTAACGATAGGCGACCAAATCAATCGAGCAATCGGGCTCTTGAATAAGAATTAAGTATCTGTTCCAAGGATACTCAACATGACCAGCACCCAACAAATCAAGCAGTAGCCAAGTTGGGACAGTTCCAGGCGCTCAGTAGCACCCACTGTCTCACTAACTCACTGTCTCACTAACTCACCGACTCAACGGTACAGTGATCCGCCAACGAAGTCAGCACATTTTGCAGTGTCAGCCGAGACAACTACGAAAACTGCTACCATAATCAAAATTCCCTGACCTACTCTAAAAAAAAAACTATTTTCACTATTCATTACACTATACTTCCGTGTTTAAAGTAGTATATAAGCATGTATGAACTTTAGAATAAATCAGTTATTAATGCAAGTCATAACTCCGCGGTTCTACTTCCTACCTCTGGCAATCGGGCTCGTAATACACTATCTCAACTACAAGCTAGCCACGTTAGCTCAACCTTAGCGCAGTCCCCGCATCGCCTGTGGTCCGGCATTGCAGAAACCATCGTTACCATTGCCGCGACGCGATCGACCTGCTAGTGTCTACTTCGGTTAGGCACAAACATTGGTGACCCCTTTCCACCAAAAGCGGAAACTCTGACTGGTGAGAAGACCCGTTAAGTTCAACACATCCACTCGCCCTGGAAATCATAGCTTATCCAGCTTCTCAGGATACTCAGCTTAATCCAGCTTCACATTATTCACAGCACCATCCAGCTTCACAGGATACTCAGCTTCATCCAGCTTCAGAGGATCGTCAGCTTCATCCAGCTTCACTGGATACTCAGCTTCATCTGGCTTCAGAGGATACTCAACTTCATCCACCTTTACAGGATACACTTCTTGATCCAGAGTCACAGGATCGTCAGCTTCATCTAGCTTCACAGGATACTCAGCTTCATCCAGCTTCACAGGGTACTCAGCTACATCCAGCTTCACAGGATACTCACCTTCATCCAGCTTCACAGGATACTCAGCTTCATCCAGCTTCAGAGGATACGCAGCTTCATCCAGCTTCATAGGATACGCAGCTTGATCCAGCTTCACAGGATCGTCAGCTTAACCGAGCTTTACAGGATTTACAGCTTCATGCAGCTTCACATGATCGTAAGCTTAGTCCAACTTCACAGGACTCACAGCTTTATCCAGCTTTACCGGACACACGGATTTATCCGGCTTCACAGGATTCTTCGATTCCAAAACAGGAGTTTTTACCTTATCACATTATATAAACATCATTCATAGTGGAAACAAGTCACATCAGAATTAATTATTACAAGAATCAATTACAAGACAACCAAAATGAGCTACAAGTACAGATGCAACAGCTCTTAAAGAACTATGGCAAGGATTCCGTCGAACGACGCCACCGAGACGGCTATTATTCTGTTAAGCTAGGCCAGTTGAACGATCTCTGGTAGCAGTTTTGTGCCCTAGGTGAAGAAGTCTAACGAGCGGCATTACACACTGGAGATGAGTATGCCTCAAGACTAACAGGATTAACGGATCTGGTTGAGAAATATCAGCAGGTAATTAAAGACAACATGGCGTCAGCAAGCGGCCCTCAAAAGGCACCTCGGCGAATCCAGAACAACCCAAAGGACAGGTTGGTCAAGCAAATCAAGAGTGACTCATCGATCGACACGGTTATCCGTCTACTAAAGAGACGATGCAACGAGTCATCTCTAATTCTGGCGTCCAATGTGCCCACAGTCACCCAGCCCTACAACAACACCTGGAGGTTCAATGGGAATTATTGAGACAGGCCCATGATGATCTCGTTAACACGCCTGGGGAAGAGGTAGCCCCCAAAGAAGAAGTAAGTCAATTTCAAACCTTCTATGAAAAATATAATATGACTTTGCTTCGAGAAAACGACGATCCAATGAGCCTAAATCTATCCGTACCGCCACTCAGTATTCCCTAGTTTGATTGCGAATATCTAGATTGACACCGGTCTCACGGCTTGTTTGTGGAATTACTGCATTATAAACCATACTTACTTCGCTTACTTCGCGGTAACGCAAGCAACATTTTGACAGACACCGCCTTCTCACAGGGCGATTACGACGACACCTGACAACGACTTAAAGCCAGGTACCAAAACAGCAACATATTAGTCTAATAGGAGAAATCGTCGATTATATGCCCATTAACAGGTCTGCACAAAAAGTCTGATACAGAGCGAAAGACTTTGAGTACCCTTAAAAACCTTGATATCAGCACAAAATCCTGGGATCCAATCCTGCGTTTTATTATCAGAAAAAAACTATTCCAGCAAATAATGCGGATACACCAACGGAAATTCCAACGTTAAGGAGTGTACTGACGTTTATTGAGCGGCGCGCTTGCATGCTGGATGTGATAAGCCCAGAACCTACAGCAACACTCCGCCATCAGTCTATTCACAACGAAGAGATTTGTAAAATTTGTCACCTAGGGCCACATCATCTTAGAGCGTGTAGCCGTTTTCAGGAAATGGACCCCAAAACACGGCGCCAAGCCATTTTTTAAGTAGAAGCATGCACACATTTTATGTCTACAGCTCATAAGGTTGAAAACTGTGGATCACCGACCACTTATCGAGTCTGCCAGCAACGGTATCATTCACTGTTACACCATGGACCGACTAGCAATCCAGTGGCCGACAACCCTAGAGGATATACTCTGCTCGCGACCGCCAAGGTATCATAACAAGGGCCAACGGGTCAACTACAAGCAGTAATAGATTCTGGATCGCAGGTGAATCTTATCTCAAGGAGGATGGCAGATCTGCTGTCTCTTAAGGAAATATCGTTACCGATTGAAATATCTGGAATCGGAGGAAAAATGACAACAGCACAGATCAATTCATAAGCTCTCGTCATGTACATTAGGATTTGAAACACTAGTAGAGGCATTTATTATTCTAACAGTCATTACAAACAAACCGTCATTACTGATTTCAAACGATCTTAATATTCCCAAGGGACTGTTGTTAACAGATCCTGACTTTCGACAACCAGGACCCATTGACTTAACCTTAGGGGTTGATGTATATCCTCGTTTAATGACCGGTGAACTTCTTAGACTGGCACCTAAGAAACCTCTGGCTCAACGCACAAGGCTCGGTTATGAAGACACATGCTTTTTCAACAAAGAAATCTCATCTGATACGGAAATCACTCCTATTTTGGAAGAATACGTAGACGATCTTGCATGATCGAACTCTGCTTATGAGCCAGAGAAATATAAAAATCCGGTGAATAATAATCAATTTGATATAGAAGATAGTGTTACGAACTGATTTTATTGTCTGCTCGCTACGAGATTCGTGCGGCTAGCTCAGAAGCTTGTGTGTTCGTCCCACCAAATTTATATGTCGTGATTGCCCCGTAGATCAGTGAGAAAACAAAGGGTTCAAATGGTAATAGTGGGATTTATTCTCGTGGAAGTACAACGGGTGTGTGGCTGGTCTGACTTCGGTGTCTCCTGGCTCTGGTTCCGCCGGCTGCTGGCGCTCCTCTTACTGGCTCCTCGACGCGTTGACTCGGCTTCCACTGGATCCTGGGCTTCGGGACGCTCGTAGTGGCTGCCTCTGCTTGCTTGCCGACGCGCTGCCTCGGGGTCGCTTGTTGCGCCTTAGACCCGCAGAGAGTTCGGCCTTGTGGGCTTAGGGAAGCGTCACCGTTCTCAGACTAGGGTGAACAAGCCTTGCTCTCCAGGCCGACGCCTTTCGAGGCAATACCTGTCCCTTGCTCGGTCCCGCTAGGTTCTTGCTCAGATCGCGCTGACAGTCAAGGCTGCCGCCAGGAAGCTGTCTAGCAGTTCACTTTGCTTTACGCCTAGCGCAGACGAACGATCCACCCGGCTTCACATTAATGCGAGACGTCTGCGACGCTCCTGCGCTCCCTAATGAGCTCCGCGCGGCGATGGTAACGTGGCTGCGGGAAAGGTCTGCTGGCGTCGCTGTCGATGTCCTCTGCGCTGTCGTCTGACCAGTGTCTCGTCGTTCTGGCACTCGGGGAGTTGGGCGGTTGCTGTTCGGGAACTTCGCCGGTAATCGCAGGGCTCTCCAGGCGGCCGCCTCTTGAAACCGCAAATCGATCTACCGCTCGTCCGTCACGCCAGGTCCTGCTTGGTCGGGCAAGGTACGCTGGGTCGCAGACAACTTTCCTCCCCAAGCTGACGGTTCTTCGTCGTAGGACTCTTTTGCTTGTCTCTGACAGACCCGCCGGGCGACTCGCCAGGGTGTGGTCGTGACAAAGTTGGAAAACAAACGCCTTGACTTAGCCGCGTGATGCCTTCCAGAACTCAGCCACTTGTGTCTGAATTCGGAGATTCCTGATGTCCCAATCCCGAACGTCTCGACGTGGCGATCTTGCTCCTTGTGTGCTTCCCACGGTGATGCTTCCGACGACTCGCTTGGTTGTAGCTCCCTCGTAGACTACTTGCTTGACTGACTGTTTACTTGGTACTTTAACTGATCTTGAAGGTTTGACTCCTTGTGATCGACTGATCCAGCTGCCAGCGCTTTGCGGCCTTACATAGGGCCTCCGGGAACCGTTATTTCCCTTTTGCACACGGCCCGCTGGATCTCTCCACTCCGCGTCCAAAGTCCGTGACTCCTGGTTGACCCACTTGTCCTTCACGTACCGCTTCCAATCGATGCTCCGACCACTGCTGCAGTCCCGCTGATTCCCGTGATGCTTGTGGCACGCCTGTGTGCCGCTCCACTGTCGATGCTGCTCGATGCTCCCACGACGCTCTTAACTCCCTTGAGTTTCTACAGCGCTGGTCATCCTCCTCGTAGCAACTTTAAATCCCCCGCGCCGATGTTTCCCGTGTTTCCACTTGGACATCGATACTCATGGGCTATCGATCCCCAGCTCGCTGCTCATTGCTGCGTCTCACTCCTTTCCATGTTTCCTCCGCCTGGTCACACCATTCGTGCGTGATCGATGTTTATTCGCGTACCGATACCGACTGTGCGGCGTTGCCACCTGCTCGTTGCGATATTTCCACCTTGGCCGATACTTCCATTTTCGTGTGCCCATCGATCGCACTATCGTCCAGTGCCAATCGTTCGCCTATCGAGGCGCCCCCTTCCCTGGCTCGTGGTGATTTTGCAACTTTCATAGGTAAGTTTTTTTTTGCATTTCTTGCACTCCTTTTCATCTCATCCTTTTCTCTCCTTTCGGCCTTTCTCGCCCTTCACTCGTCCTCTGTCGGCTGCATCTGACTCCATATTGGCAGCTCTCGAGAGCGGGTGCGGAGAGGACTTCGCATTCAGGTAAGTTTTTGATGTTCGTTTCTGCTTCCTGCATTAAAACCGCTTAACTTTCAGGTTGCTGGAGTGGCCCATGCATGCCCCGTTCTTTTTCCAGCCACATCCCCAATCAAACTCTTGGCCCCGTGCCCCCTTCTCTTGTTACTTGGGAAACCATTGTTTTTTTTTTTTTTGATTTTTTTGATCGTTTATTTTATTGCGGAACACCCGGATGCCCGCGACTCCGAGCCTACCCCGGTACCTTCGTCCGCCTTCGCTGACCAGGACGCAACGCCTGCCGCCCATCCGCCGTGCCGTCGCGACCGCGGGTGCCTCCTCGATTCCCTCCGGCCACTCGCTCCTGGCGATTTCGCGCCAACCGCCTTCCTCTGGGGCCGATACCTGCCGCATGAACTGCGGCCGAAGGCGCGTCGCGCCGGGCGTCGAAGTTTGCCGCTGCAACGGGGCTCCCGAGGATTCACCTTGTGGACGCCGTCCTCCCATATCCTGGGCTCCTCCCTCGTCGGTACCGTCGCGGTCCCCTCGGGCCACGTCCATACCACCGTCTGCTGCCGCCACCGCACGCCCTCGGCCACGAACGCCCGCGTGCTGTGGCTGTGGCCGTCCGCACCACCGTCTGCTCCTCCGCCTGGTGGACTGTCTCCTCGTGCGGTTGTGGCATTGGCTGCGCGGTCGATTCCTCGGATTGCGGTTGCGCCTCCGGTCGCAGTGGCTTGGTGTATCGCGGCGTAGGTGGCCGGGCCGGCCTCCACGGCGGCGGGGCCAACGGGGCTCTTCCGTCGCTGTCTCGGGCTTCGTCCGTGAGCCACTCCCCCTCGTAGCGGGGAGTGGGTGGCACCTCCGGCAGCCACCACGGAGGGGATGGCGCGCAGGGCTCGTCCCCATCCTCGCTCCTCGGACTGGGCTCCTCGGCCGCGTACCTGGGGGTGAGTGACGTCGCTCCTCCTCCTCCGCCTCCTCCGCCTCCCGCAGTCGTGGTCCTGCCGCAGCCGGATCTGCCACCGCGCCTCCTCCTCCGTCGACCGCTGCTGCTCCTCATCCGACGGCTCCCGGTCCCGGAACCGTTTCCGAGTTTCCTCGTCGGCCCGACAGACATCCTCTTCGTGGCCCCTCGGAAGTTCCGCTCCTCCGACGTCCGTCGTCCCGCACGGTATCCGAACTCCAACCGCCGCTTTCCGGAGCCGCCACTCTCTTTCTTCGACAACGGGATCGCCGACCACCTCCACGTCGCTGTCGGAGCTTACCGCGGGTTCTGGTGCGGAGTCCTCGTCCAGGGCCCGCCGCGGAGCTCGGGTAGGCCGGTTCTCCGACCATCCTTGCCCCGGGCTTGCCGGGGTTCATGCAGGGCCGCCATGTAATGCTCGACCGTCGCCAGGCTCCCCACACATGAAACCTCGGTTGCGCGCCTTCCTTTTGCCCGATACCGTTATGTCCTTTCCTTGGGGCGCTCGCTCTCTTACGGTACAGCTCTCTTTGCTGTGCCGTCTTTCCCCTTTCTTCGTAAACCACAAGTGGTACTCCCTCAGATCACCGTGGCACTCTGGATGCTGCGGTTCGTTGTACCTCTCGGTTCCGTAACCAACTTGCTTGAGACCCTACCTTGATCACCCTTGGTGAGTATCCTTGGAAGTTGTCCTTGGGCCTAACCCTTGCTTCGGGGCGTTCCTGGGTGGTATCCTTGGGGTATCCTTGGGGCATTATTGGGATATCCTTGAGGTGTCTTTCGAGTACTATTGGGGTATCCTTGGGGTGTCTTTCGAGTACTATTGGGGTATCCTTGGGGTTTCGTTGGGCTATCCCTAGGATATCCTTCGGGTGTCCTTTGGGTATCCTTCGGGTATCCTTGGGGTATCGTTGGGCTATCCCTAGGGTATCCTTCGGGTGTCTTTTGAATACCCCTTGGGGTATTGTTGGGGTGTCCTTCCGGTATCCTTAGTGGTATTGTTGGGGTGTCCTTCGGGTATCCTTAGGGTATCTTTGGGCTATCCTTAGGGTATCCTTCGGGTGTCCTTTGGGCACACTTAGGGGTATTGTTAAGGTGTCCTTCGGGTATCCTTAGGGTATCGTTGGGCTATCCCTAGGGTATCCTTCGGGTGTCCTTTGGGCACACTTAGGGTATTGTTGGGGTATTCTTCCTGTTTGAAGTGATGTGCTTTTGCTACTGTTGTTGCCGACCTTGTCCGTGTCCTTCCCGCCTGGCCTAACCACGGATGACTCTGGCAAATGCCCGACGCTGAATCCTGTTGCCTTGCGGGTGGATCCCTATATGTTACCCGTATCCTTGTGCTGTTTTGTAAGTGTCCCTTCCGCCTGGCGTAATCGCGGATGACTCTGGCAACTGCCCGACGCTGAATCCTGCTGCCCTGGGATTGGATCCCTACACGTTGCCCGTATCCTCCTGGCGTAATCGCTGATGACTCTGGCAACTGCCCGACGCTGAATCCTGTTGCCTTGCGGTCGGGATCACCATCCACCCTTATCGCCGTCCTTGTGACTTATATTTATGGTTGATCTTTCTGCGTGGCGTTTGGATGACTCTCGCTTCGGCCTGACGCATAGTTCTTTGGCCTCGCAGTCTGGATTATCGTGAAATCCTTATCCTATCCTGATTGTCCTTTCCGTGTTTGTATGGATGACTCTCGCTTCGGCCTGGCGCCTAATCCTGTCGCCTCGTATCTATCGTTAGACAATCTGACGTTTCTGCTGTCTGCTCGTTTTGTTGTTGCTTGAGCTCGAAAACGTGAACTGTCCTTTCTTTCTTCGACTGTGTGTGGCGAATTTACAGATCACTGGAGAGACGAAATCTACAACCTGGTAAGGGCCATCGTACCTCGGGTCTAGTTTTGTAGCGAATCCTTCAACCGCTTTGGACAGGTGATGTTCCTTGGCCCACACTATGTCGCCCACCGCTGGTGACCATTGCCTCCTTCTCAGATTATAGTGTCTGGCTGGGTCCTGGGACGCCTATTCCATATTTCGCCGCACGATCTTGAATACCTCTCTCAGTTTGTTGGCATTTTCCTCAGGGGTCTCCGTAGCTCGTCCAGTGCCTAGGGTTTCCTTATCATATAGACTGCTGGGTAGACGTGGTTCCCTTCCCTGGGTAAGAAACGCCGGTGTATGGCCGGTGGATTCCGATGTGCTCGTGCTCACTGCTAGCATAATCTCCGGCCACTTCTCGTCCCAGTTTCTCTGGTCCTGCCCTGCGAATTGCGCAATCATGGTCTTGACCGTTCTATTTGCTCGTTCGGTCGGATTCTCTTGTGTGTGTATGGCGCGGTGAATTGTTGACTGATACCCATCTCAGCCAGGAAATTTTTAAAGATGCGGCTTGCAAACTGTACTCCATTGTCCGTTATGACCACCTTCGGGACCCCGTACCTTGCGATTATGCGCTCCCTAAACGCCTTCTTGAGCGACTTTGCTGTCGCACTGCGCAGGGGCACCAGTTCCGTCCATTTCGAAAACCTGTCTATCATGACCAGCAGCATTTGGTTCCCGTGCTTAGATCTTGGTAGGGGTCCAACGAAGTCTGCATATACCGTGGCCTATGGTTCCTCCGGGTAAACATCTTCCCGGCCGCCTGCATCTGATTGGCCTTAAACCGCATGCAAATCTCGCATTTTCTTACGTGGGCTCGGGCGTCTGTATGCACGCCTGGCCAGTAGTATCGGGCTGCCAACCGTGCAATTGTCCTACGGCTTCCTACGTGTCCCGCGGACGGTGCGTCGTGGTTTTCCCTCAACACTGTTTCTCGTAGCGAATTTCGGACGCACATCCTCCATGACGCGACGTCTTCACTGCCTGCTCGGTGAGGTATGTTTCTGTACAGTGTCCCACCATCCATAACATAGTCCGGGTACTTCTGCGGTTGGGTCCTTATCTTTTCGCCCATGTCCTTGATCCAGCTGCACCCTCCTGAAGTTATTGTTGCCGACGCCTCTGTTAATCCTCGTAGCGTCTCTGGTAGTGGTTGTCTTGATAATGCGTCGGCCACCACGTTTACCTGACCCTTTCTGTAGGCTATCTCAAAGTCGTACTGTTGTAGCTCCAGGGCCCTACTGGCGATCCTTCCTGAAGGGCTTTCGATGATGTTGAGCCACTTCAGGGCCATGTGGTCGGTTACTACCTTAAAGTGGTAACCTTCCAGAAATGGCCTGAGCTTCCGGATCGCCCAGACGATCTTCCAGCGTGCGACCGATCACTATTACGTCATCCTGGTAAGCGAATGCGAGAGGTGACATCTCGGAACCATTTAGTTGGTCCAAAACTCGCTGAAACGTTGCCGACGCCGAGTGAAGTCCGAACGGCATTACCCTCCTCTGAAACAGACCTTAGCCTGGTACCGTGAACGCCGTATATTGCCTGCGAATCTCTTCCAGTGGGATTTGCCAGTATCCATCCTTCAGGTCCAAGCTGCTGATGTACCGCGCTTCCCTTAGTTGTCCTGCACACCTTATCTCGGTTCCGACTTGTTTCAGGAAGTTCCATCCCAACACTAGTGGATCCACTACTCCGGGTAAAATCAACAGGCTCATGGTCACTTGTTTGTTGCCGAATTTGACCTCCACCTCGAGCTGCGCATCAATTCCGCCGCACCTTCCATCTGCCAACCTAACTTGCCGTCTCGTCTTTGTAATCCTTCCTAGAGCAGCAATATTGTCCGCCAATTCGCTAACGAAGATTACCGTTGCTCCGGTGTCTATTGTGGCTTTGTAGCTGTTCCCACCAATCATCACCGCTGCGGACAACTGCTTCTCCTCCTCGATTAGCTTGCCCGTTAGTTTGGATAGGTGGCATTGTGCGATCCCCGCTCGCCTCTCTGCGGCTGAGATCGCTGGCCATTTCCCGATCGTTGGCAGCAATCGACGCTCCTGACACCCAACTTGCCGCATATCCAGCAAAATAACAGCCGCTGGTGTCGACATCCTCTAGCCCAGTGTCCGTTCCCACCACATTTTCGAAAGGCCTCCTGCGGGTCTGTGATATGGGTGGCATCTTGTGGCTTCTGTGTGTTGCTTGGCGGCCTCCACACTGTATTGTTTGGCTGTCTCTCTTGCTGTGGGGGTGGTGTCCAATGGCCTCCGCGTGGTGCGTCTGTTGCCTGCTGTCGTCTGGCTTGGTGTGGTGGTGACCATTGGTTATTTCCTCGTGTGTCCTGGTTATCTGTCTCCTCGCATCTGCTGCATGTCACCTGCGTTGGTAACGCCGACTTGGTCTTTGAGAACTTGTTCTCCTGTGCAAAAACTTCCCGTTCCTTTTCAAGTTATTCGTACTCATCGGCTAGGATCATTAGCGTATCCAGGTCCGACACTTTGTATGCTCTTAAGAAAATCCGTAGGCTTGGTGTGCAGTTCTCTTTAATGACCCTTAACGTTTCTTTCGTAGAGTAGTTAAGTGGCCTCACCATCGTCTGCATGTCGATCATGTAGTCCTTGATCGACTCGCTGAAGTCTTGCTTCCGTTGCCGGACCTGGTCCGCTAGCCTGGTGAAGAAATCTCTCGGCAGAAAATAGGTGTGGAAGCTTTCTATGAACTCTGCCCAGGTTCTCCATTGCTTGTTGTTGGTGATTAACCATTTCGACGCCCTTCTTTTAAGCAACTCCGGCATCGCTCGAGGGATCATATCAAGGTCCAAGCCGTACGTGTTGGCGGACCATTCTACCTGCTCCAGGAACTCAAATGGTTTTTCCGCCCCGTCGAACCTGAGGCGGTAAATCCATTCTTTCCCATTTTTATTGTGCTGTTCTCACTGTTGGGACAATCACGTTGGGCGCCAGATGTAACGAACTGATTTTGTTGTCTGCTCGCTACGAGATTCGTGCGGCTAGCTCAGAAGATTGTGTGTTCGTCCCACCAAATTTATATGTCGTGATTGCCCCTTAGATCAGTGAGAAAACAAAGGGTTCAAATGGTAATAGTGGGATTTATTCTCGTGGTATTAGTACAGCGGGTGTGTGGCTGGGCTGGCTTCGGTGTCTCCTGGCTCTGGTTCCGCCGGCTGCTGGCGCTCCTCTTTCTGGGTCCTCGACGCGTTGACTCGGCTTCCACTGGATCCTGGGCTTCGGGACGCTCATAGTGGCCGCCTCTGCTTGCTTGCCGACGCGCTGCCTCGGGGTCGCTTGTTGCGCCTTAGACCCGCAGAGAGTTCGGCCTTGTGGGCTTAGGGAAGCGTCACCGTTCTCAGACTAGGGTGAACAAGCCATACTCTCCGGGCCGACGCCTTTCGAGGCAATACCTGTCCTTTGCTTTGTCCCGGACGGTCCCGCTAGGTTCTTGCTCAGATCGCGCTGACAGTCAAGGCTGCCGCCAGGAAGCTGTCTAGCAGTTCACTTTGCTTTACGCCTAGCGCAGACGAACGTTCCACCCGGCTTCACCCTAATGCGAGACGTCCGCGACGCTCCGTAATGAGCTCCGCGCGGCGATGGTAACGTGGCTGCCGGAAAGGTCTGCTGGCGTCGCTGTCGATGTCCTCTGCGCTGTCGTCTGACCAGTGTCTCGTCGTTCTGGCCCTCGCGGAGTTGGGCGGTTGCTGTTCGGGAACTTCGCCGGTAATCGCAGGGCTCTCCAGGCGGCCGCCTCTTGAAACCGCAAATCGATCTACCGCTCGTCCGTCACGCCAGGTCCTGCTTGGTCGGGCAAGGTACGCTGGGTCGCAGACAACTTTCCTCCCCAAGCTGACGGTTCTTCGTCGTAGGACTCTTTTGCTTGTCTCTGACAGACCCGCCGGGCGACTCGCCAGGGTGTGGTCGTGACAAAGTTGGAAAACAAACGCCTTGACTTAGCCGCGTGATGCCTTCCAGAACTCAGCCACTTGTGTCTCAATTCGGAGATTCCTGATGTCCCAATCCCGAACGTCTCGACGTGGCGATCTTGCTCCTTGTGTGCTTCCCACGGTGATGCTTCCGACGACTCGCTTGGTTGTAGCTCCCTCGTAGACTACTTGCTTGACTGACTGTTTACTTGGTACTTTAACTGATCTTGAAGGTTTGACTCCTTGTGATCGACTGATCCAGCTGCCAGCGCTTTGCGGCCTTACATAGGGCCTCCGGGAACCGTTATTTCCCTTTTGCACACGGCCAGCGGGATCTCTCCACTCCGCGTCCAAAGTCCGTGACTCCTGGTTGACCCACTTGTCCTTCACGTACCGCTTCCAATCGATGCTCCGACCACTGCTGCAGTCCCGCTGATTCCCGTGATGCTTGTGGCACGCCTGTGTGCCGCTCCACTGTCGATGCTGCTCGATGCTCCCACGACGCTCTTAACTCCCTTGAGTTTCTACAGCGCTGGTCATCCTCCTCGTAGCAACTTTAAATCCCCCGCGCCGATGTTTCCCGTGTTTCCACTTGGACATCGATACTCATGGGCTATCGATCCCCAGCTCGCTGCTCATTGCTGCGTCTCACTCCTTTCCATGTTTCCTCCGCCTGGTCACACCATTCGTGCGTGATCGATGTTTATTCGCGTACCGATACCGACTGTGCGGCGTTGCCACCTGCTCGTTGCGATATTTCCACCTTGGCCGATACTTCCATTTTCGTGTGCCCATCGATCGCACTATCGTCCAGTGCCAATCGTTCGCCTATCGAGGCGCCCCCTTCCCTGGCTCGTGGTGATTTTGCAACTTTCATAGGTAAGTTTTTTTTGCATTTCTTGCACTCCTTTTCATCTCATCCTTTTCTCTCCTTTCGGCCTTTCTCGCCCTTCACTCGTCCTCTGTCGGCTGCATCTGACTCCATATTGGCAGCTCTCGAGAGCGGGTGCGGAGAGGACTTCGCATTCAGGTAAGTTTTTGATGTTCGTTTCTGCTTCCTGCATTAAAACCGCTTAACTTTCAGGTTGCTGGAGTGGCCCATGCATGCCCCGTTCTTTTTCCAGCCACATCCCCAATCAAACTCTTGGCCCCGTGCCCCCTTCTCTTGTTACTTGGGAAACCATTGTGTTTTTTTTTTTTTGATTTTTTTGATCGTTTATTTTATTGCGCGAACACCCGGATGCCCGCGACTCCGAGCCTCACCCGGTACCTTCGTCCGCCTTCGCTGACCAGGACGCAACGCCTGCCGCCCTTCCGCCGTGCCGTCGCGACCGCGGGTGCCTCCTCGATTCCCTCCGGCCACTCGCTCCTGGCGATTTCGCGCCAACCGCCTTCCTCTGGGGCCGATACCTGCCGCATGAACTGCGGCCGCGGGCGCGTCGCGCCGGGCGTCGAAGTTTGCCGCTGCAACGGGGCTCCCGAGGATTCACCTTGTGGACGCCGTCCTCCCATATCCTGGGCTCCTCCCTCGTCGGTACCGTCGCGGTCCCCTCGGGCCACGTCCATACCACCGTCTGCTGCCGCCACCGCACGCCCTCGGCCACGAACGCCCGCGTGCTGTGGCTGTGGCCGTCCGCACCACCGTCTGCTCCTCCGCCTGGTGGACTGTCTCCTCGTGCGGTTGTGGCATTGGCTGCGCGGTCGATTCCTCGGATTGCGGTTGCGCCTCCGGTCGCAGTGGCTTGGTGTATCGCGGCGTAGGTGGCCGGGCCGGCCTCCACGGCGGCGGGGCCAACGGGGCTCTTCCGTCGCTGTCTCGGGCTTCGTCCGTGAGCCACTCCCCCTCGTAGCGGGGAGTGGGTGGCACCTCCGGCAGCCACCACGGAGGGGATGGCGCGCAGGGCTCGTCCCCATCCTCGCTCCTCGGACTGGGCTCCTCGGCCGCGTACCTGGGGGTGAGTGACGTCGCTCCTCCTCCTCCGCCTCCTCCGCCTCCCGCAGACGTGGTCCTGCCGCAGCCGGATCTGCCACCGCGCCTCCTCCTCCGTCGACCGCTGCTGCTCCTCATCCGTCGGCTCCCGGTCCCGGAACCGTTTCCGAGTTTCCTCGTCGGCCCGACAGACATCCTCTTCGTGGCCCCTCGGAAGTTCCGCTCCTCCGACGTCCGTCGTCCCGCACGGTATCCGAACTCCAACCGCCGCTTTCCGGAGCCGCCACTCTCTTTCTTCGACAACGGGATCGCCGACCACCTCCACGTCGCTGTCGGAGCTTACCGCGGGTTCTGGTGCGGAGTCCTCGTCCAGGGCCCGCCGCGGAGCTCGGGTAGGCCGGGTCTCCGACCATCCTTGCCCCGGGCTTGCCGGGGTTCATGCAGGGCCGCCATGTAATGCTCGACCGTCGCCAGGCTCCCCACACATGAAACCTCGGTTGCGCGCCTTCCTTTTGCCCGATACCGTTATGTCCTTTCCTTGGGGCGCTCGCTCTCTTACGGTACAGCTCTCTTTGCTGTGCCGTCTTTCCCCTTTCTTCGTAAACCACAAGTGGTACTCCCTCAGATCACCGTGGCACTCTGGATGCTGCGGTTCGTTGTACCTCTCGGTTCCGTAACCAACTTGCTTGAGACCCTACCTTGATCACCCTTGGTGAGTATCCTTGGAAGTTGTCCTTGGGCCTAACCCTTGCTTCGGGGCGTTCCTGGGTGGTATCCTTGGGGTATCCTTGGGGCATTATTGGGATATCCTTGAGGTGTCTTTCGAGTACTATTGGGGTATCCTTGGGGTGTCTTTCGAGTACTATTGGGGTATCCTTGGGGTTTCGTTGGGCTATCCCTAGGATATCCTTCGGGTGTCCTTTGGGTATCCTTCGGGTATCCTTGGGGTATCGTTGGGCTATCCCTAGGGTATCCTTCGGGTGCCTTTTGAATACCCCTTGGGGTATTGTTGGGGTGTCCTTCCGGTATCCTTAGTGGTATTGTTGGGGTGTCCTTCGGGTATAATTAGGGTATCTTTGGGCTATCCTTAGGGTATCCTTCGGGTGTCCTTTGGGCACACTTAGGGGTATTGTTAAGGTGTCCTTCGGGTATCCTTAGGGTATCGTTGGGCTATCCCTAGGGTATCCTTCGGGTGTCC
Source organism: Drosophila suzukii (assembly GCF_013340165.1). Lineage (NCBI taxonomy): Eukaryota > Metazoa > Arthropoda > Insecta > Diptera > Drosophilidae > Drosophila > Drosophila suzukii. The sequence goes on along the minus strand of NW_023497325.1, from coordinate 691,535 downwards.
TTTGGGCACACTTAGGGTATTGTTGGGGTATTCTTCCTGTTTGAAGTGATGTGCTTTTGCTACTGTTGTTGCCGACCTTGTCCGTGTCCTTCCCGCCTGGCCTAACCACGGATGACTCTGGCAAATGCCCGACGCTGAATCCTGTTGCCTTGCGGGTGGATCCCTATATGTTACCCGTATCCTTGTGCTGTTTTGTAAGTGTCCCTTCCGCCTGGCGTAATCGCGGATGACTCTGGCAACTGCCCGACGCTGAATCCTGCTGCCCTGGGATTGGATCCCTACACGTTGCCCGTATCCTCCTGGCGTAATCGCTGATGACTCTGGCAACTGCCCGACGCTGAATCCTGTTGCCTTGCGGTCGGGATCACCATCCACCCTTATCGCCGTCCTTGTGACTTATATTTATGGTTGATCTTTCTGCGTGGCGTTTGGATGACTCTCGCTTCGGCCTGACGCATAGTTCTTTGGCCTCGCAGTCTGGATTATCGTGAAATCCTTATCCTATCCTGATTGTCCTTTCCGTGTTTGTATGGATGACTCTCGCTTCGGCCTGGCGCCTAATCCTGTCGCCTCGTACCTATCGTTAGACAATCTGACGTTTCTGCTGTCTGCTCGTTTTGTTGTTGCTTGAGCTCGAAAACGTGAACTGTCCTTTCTTTCTTCGACTGTGTGTGGCGAATTTACAGATCACTGGAGAGACGAAATCTACAACCTGGTAAGGGCCATCGTACCTCGGGTCTAGTTTTGTAGCGAATCCTTCAACCGCTTTGGACAGGTGATGTTCCTTGGCCCACACTATGTCGCCCACCGCTGGTGACCATTGCCTCCTTCTCAGATTATAGTGTCTGGCTGGGTCCTGGGACGCCTATTCCATATTTCGCCGCACGATCTTGAATACCTCTCTCAGTTTGTTGGCATTTTCCTCAGGGGTCTCCGTAGCTCGTCCAGTGCCTAGGGTTTCCTTATCATATAGACTGCTGGGTAGACGTGGTTCCCTTCCCTGGGTAAGAAACGCCGGTGTATGGCCGGTGGATTCCGATGTGCTCGTGCTCACTGCTAGCATAATCTCCGGCCACTTCTCGTCCCAGTTTCTCTGGTCCTGCCCTGCGAATTGCGCAATCATGGTCTTGACCGTTCTATTTGCTCGTTCGGTCGGATTCTCTTGTGTGTGTATGGCGCGGTGAATTGTTGACTGATACCCATCTCAGCCAGGAAATTTTTAAAGATGCGGCTTGCAAACTGTACTCCATTGTCCGTTATGACCACCTTCGGGACCCCGTACCTTGCGATTATGCGCTCCCTAAACGCCTTCTTGAGCGACTTTGCTGTCGCACTGCGCAGGGGCACCAGTTCCGTCCATTTCGAAAACCTGTCTATCATGACCAGCAGCATTTGGTTCCCGTGCTTAGATCTTGGTAGGGGTCCAACGAAGTCTGCATATACCGTGGCCTATGGTTCCTCCGGGTCAACATCTTCCCGGCCGCCTGCATCTGATTGGCCTTAAACCGCATGCAAATCTCGCATTTTCCTACGTGGGCTCGGGCGTCTGTATGCACGCCTGGCCAGTAGTATCGGGCTGCCAACCGTGCAATTGTCCTACGGCTTCCTACGTGTCCCGCGGACGGTGCGTCGTGGTTTTCCCTCAACACTGTTTCTCGTAGCGAATTTCGGACGCACATCCTCCATGACGCGACGTCTTCACTGCCTGCTCGGTGAGGTATGTTTCTGTACAGTGTCCCACCATCCATAACATAGTCCGGGTACTTCTGCGGTTGGGTCCTTATCTTTTCGCCCATGTCCTTGATCCAGCTGCACCCTCCTGAAGTTATTGTTGCCGACGCCTCTGTTAATCCTCGTAGCGTCTCTGGTAGTGGTTGTCTTGATAATGCGTCGGCCACCACGTTTACCTGACCCTTTCTGTAGGCTATCTCAAAGTCGTACTGTTGTAGCTCCAGGGCCCTACTGGCGATCCTTCCTGAAGGGCTTTCGATGATGTTGAGCCACTTCAGGGCCATGTGGTCGGTTACTACCTTAAAGTGGTAACCTTCCAGAAATGGCCTGAGCTTCCGGATCGCCCAGACGATCTTCCAGCGTGCGACCGATCACTATTACGTCATCCTGGTAAGCGAATGCGAGAGGTGACATCTCGGAACCATTTAGTTGGTCCAAAACTCGCTGAAACGTTGCCGACGCCGAGTGAAGTCCGAACGGCATTACCCTCCTCTGAAACAGACCTTAGCCTGGTACCGTGAACGCCGTATATTGCCTGCGAATCTCTTCCAGTGGGATTTGCCAGTATCCATCCTTCAGGTCCAAGCTGCTGATGTACCGCGCTTCCCTTAGTTGTCCTGCACACCTTATCTCGGTTCCGACTTGTTTCAGGAAGTTCCATCCCAACACTAGTGGATCCACTACTCCGGGTAAAATCAACAGGCTCATGGTCACTTGTTTGTTGCCGAATTTGACCTCCACCTCGAGCTGCGCATCAATTCCGCCGCACCTTCCATCTGCCAACCTAACTTGCCGTCTCGTCTTTGTAATCCTTCCTAGAGCAGCAATATTGTCCGCCAATTCGCTAACGAAGATTACCGTTGCTCCGGTGTCTATTGTGGCTTTGTAGCTGTTCCCACCAATCATCACCGCTGCGGACAACTGCTTCTCCTCCTCGATTAGCTTGCCCGTTAGTTTGGATAGGTGGCATTGTGCGATCCCCGCTCGCCTCTCTGCGGCTGAGATCGCTGGCCATTTCCCGATCGTTGGCAGCAATCGACGCTCCTGACACCCAACTTGCCGCATATCCAGCAAAATAACAGCCGCTGGTGTCGACATCCTCTAGCCCAGTGTCCGTTCCCACCACATTTTCGACAGGCCTCCTGCGGTTCTGTGATATGGGTGGCATCTTGTGGCTTCTGTGTGTTGCTTGGCGGCCTCCACACTGTATTGTTTGGCTGTCTCTCTTGCTGTGGGGGTGGTGTCCAATGGCCTCCGCGTGGTGCGTCTGTTGCCTGCTGTCGTCTGGCTTGGTGTGGTGGTGACCATTGGTTATTTCTTCGTGTGTCCTGGTTATCTGTCTCCTCGCATCTGCTGCATGTCACCTGCGTTGGTAACGCCGACTTGGTCTTTGAGAACTTGTTCTCCTGTGCAAAAACTTCCCGTTTCTTTTCAAGTTATTCGTACTCACCGGCTAGGATCATTAGCGTATCCAGGTCCGACACTTTGTATGCTCTTAAGAAAATCCGTAGGCTTGGTGTGCAGTTCTCTTTAATGACCCTTAACGTTTCTTTCGTAGAGTAGTTAAGTGGCCTCACCATCGTCTGCATGTCGATCATGTAGTCCTTGATCGACTCGCTGAAGTCTTGCTTCCGTTGCCGGACCTGGTCCGCTAGCCTGGTGAAGAAATCTCTCGGCAGAAAATAGGTGTGGAAGCTTTCTATGAACTCTGCCCAGGTTCTCCATTGCTTGTTGTTGGAGATTAACAATTTCGACGCCCTTCTTTTAAGCAACTCCGGCATCGCTCGAGGGATCATATCAAGGTCCAAGCCGTACGTGTTGGCGGACCATTCTACCTGCTCCAGGAACTCAAATGGTTTTTCCGCCCCGTCGAACCTGAGGCGGTAAATCCATTCTTTCCCATTTTTATTGTGCTGTTCTCACTGTTGGGACAATCACGTTGGGCGCCAGATGTAACGAACTGATTTTGTTGTCTGCTCGCTACGAGATTCGTGCGGCTAGCTCAGAAGATTGTGTGTTCGTCCCACCAAATTTATATGTCGTGATTGCCCCTTAGATCAGTGAGAAAACAAAGGGTTCAAATGGTAATAGTGGGATTTATTCTCGTGGTATTAGTACAGCGGGTGTGTGGCTATGCTGGCTTCGGTGTCTCCTGGCTCTGGTTCCGCCGGCTGCTGGCGCTCCTCTTTCTGGGTCCTCGACGCGTTGACTCGGCTTCCACTGGATCCTGGGCTTCGGGACGCTCATAGTGGCCGCCTCTGCTTGCTTGCCGACGCGCTGCCTCGGGGTCGCTTGATGCGCCTTAGACCCGCAGAGAGTTCGGCCTTGTGGGCTTAGGGAAGCGTCACCGTTCTCAGACTAGGGTGAACAAGCCATACTCTCCGGGCCGACGCCTTTCGAGGCAATACCTGTCCTTTGCTTTGTCCCGGGCGGTCCCGCTAGGTTCTTGCTTAGATCGCGCTGACAGTCAAGGCTGCCGCCAGGAAGCTGTCTAGCAGTTCACTTTGCTTTACGCCTAGCGCAGACGAACGTTCCACCCGGCTTCACCCTAATGCGAGACGTCCGCGACGCTCCGTAATGAGCTCCGCGCGGCGATGGTAACGTGGCTGCCGGAAAGGTCTGCTGGCGTCGCTGTCGATGTCCTCTGCGCTGTCGTCTGCCAGTGCTCTGCGGCCTTACATAGGGCCTCCGGAAACCGTTATTTCCCTTTGCGCACGGCCCGCTGGATCTCTCCACTCCGCGTCCAAAGTCCGTGACTCCTGGTTGACCCACTTGTCCTTCACGTACCGCTTCCAATCGATGCTCCGCCCACTGCTGCAGTCCCGCTGATTCCCGTGATGCTTGTGGCACGCCTGTATGCCGCTCCACTGCCGAGATGTGGTACTTCCTCTTTCGGTCCAAAGTTCATGGGAGAGTCCAAAGTCCGGTGGAGTTCCGTTATCCGCTTTTGCACACGTCACTCTTGCCTTGCCCGCGAAGTCTCCATTCTCTCTCGATCTCCATTCTTGGTCTCCAAACTCTCTCGCTCTCCATCCTTGGTCTCCAAACTCTCTCGATCTCTATCCTTGGTCTCCAAACTCTCCCGCTCTCCTTCCTTGGTCTCCAAACTCTCCTCGCCGCGCCGTTACTACGCGAATTCGCCGCGTATCTGGTAAGCGGCCGGCCATCTGCTGCTGCTTCTATTTGTGGAGAGTTATTCAACTCCTCACAATAGCAAACGGCTGAATGAAATGTTTCTCGATGAAGAAGGGATTTATTTAACAATCAAAGGATTAATGGATCATAAAATAATAGAGCCTGCAGATGTGAAGAATTAGCGACACTGACTTGTCCGAAAGAGAATCAACAGCTACATATAATGGTTTCTTGCAGCCAACTGAATTACTCTTAGAGAAAAACCAACTTGCGCTGCGTAAGAAGCTCAGGAATCTGCACGCCATATCTCAATAGCCTAGCTCTTATAGTTTCCGAGATCTAAATATAAATATATAATATAAATATTATTTTGGTTGTCAGTTTGTCATAAAAGGTTATTTCAGAACCCTAAAAATTCTAGCTTGTCTAGAAAACATCTATAAATAGCTACATTTTGTACACCCGTAATTTGTGAACTACTATAGCTCGTTTCAAAGTTATTTATCAACAACTCTACGAGTAATGGATATAAAAATGGTGATTAGTCATAGACTATCGCCAAATTAATAAAAAACGAAGAAGAACGCTATAGTCGAGTACCTCGACTATCAGATACCCGTTACTCAGCTAAAGGGACCAAAGGGAAATGGAGATATGCAAGCAGCAAAGCGAGATTAAAATACACCACCTACCGGCGGTAGACAGACTTAAGCGTTTAAGGCGTTAAAAAGGGCGCCGCAAATTTTTTTTCGATCAATCGATAGGTATTACATACATTTCAGTTAAAATTTTTTCTCTAGTATGAAAACTGTGGATGTCACAGGTTTGTGCGTTTTGTGGGCGTTAGAGTGGGCGTGGCACTCTGCTAAAACAAACTTGCGCTGCGAAGGAATCTGCATGCCTAATCCCAGTATTGTAGCTTGTATAGTTTCCGAGATCTCAGCGTTCATACGGACAGACGGACATGGCTAGATCGACTCGGCTAGTGATCCTGATCAAGAATATATATACTTTATGGGGTCCTAAACGCTTCGTTCTGCCTGTTACATACTTTCCGACGAATCTAATATAGCCTTTTACTCTACGAGTAACGGGTATAAATATGACTCGTTCAGTAAAAGAATGCGTACGTAAATGTAAAAAAATCAAAAACGAGTATTCATACTAAAACTCCATTAACCATAACAGATACACCAATTAATGCTTTTGATAGAGTGATAGTGGATACAATCGCTCCATTACCACGAACAGAAAGTGGCAACAAATATGTATGTATTTTTTATTCTAGCATCAAAACTGTAGGAGTCACAGTTTTGGGCGGTTTGTGGGCGTTAGAGTTGGCGTGGCACTCTGCTGAATAAAACTTGCGCTGCGTAAGAAGCTCAAAAATCTGCACGCCAAATCTCAGTAGCCGAGCTCTTATAGTTTTCGAGATCTCAGCGTTCATCCGGACAGACAGACGGACAGACGCACATGGCTAGATCGACTCGGCTAGTGATCCTGATCAAGAATATATATACTTTATGGGGTCGGAAACGCTTTCTTCTGCCGGTTACATACTTTCCGACGAATCTAGTATACCCTTTTACTCTACGGGTAACGGGTATAACAAAACAAAAAAAAACAAGGAAGAACGCTATAGTCGAGTACCTCGACTATCAGATACCCGTTACTCAAAGGGAAATGGAGATATGCACGCAGCAAAGCGAAATTAAAATGCGCCACCTACCGGCGGTAGACAGATTTAAGCGTTATGGGCGTTAGAGTGGGCGTGGCAAATTTATTTTTGGATCAATCGATAGGTATTGACGACACCAATACATTTCAGTTAAAATTTTTTATCTAGCATCCAAATTGTGGGCGTCACAGGTTTTCGCGGTTTGTGGGCGTTTAAGTGGGCGTGGCAAACTTTTTTTTAGGTCAATCGATAGGCATTGATGAGAACAATACGTTTCAGTTAAAATTTTCAATCTAGCATCAAAACTGTAGGAGTTTCAGTTTTGGGCGGTTTGTGGGCGTTAGAGTGGGCGTGGCAGTCTACTGAAACAAACTTGCGCTCATTTTTCTGTCAGCCATTAATTTGTGTAATTGAGCACTGTTTGTCGCGGTTTTTAACTCGGCTAATGAGGCTTGTTTTAGTTTCACCCAACTCGTTAATTCGCGCTCACTATTCGCAAACATTTTTGCAAGGCCTTGTAGCGATCGCTTGGCAAAAATGAATTTTTGTAAATCGTTCCAAAACATTATAGTAGCCATGTCCTCAAATTCTTTGACCCACACTTCGACCGACAAATTGTCTTCGCCACTGAATGCTCGGACTGAGTCTTCTATGTCACGAAAGTTTAGAGCGAACCTCGGTATTTCTGTCAAACTGCTTGCCGTTTTTGGCACAGTTGCTGCTTGGAATGCTTATGGCGTCATCTTCTGCTTTGTTCCCTTCGCTTTCGTCTTCAGATTCAAAACCTTCGCTTTCGTCGTTATCGTTCTCATTAAAATCCGCGTCGTTCAGCAAGGAATCTTTTTTCAAGTTGTAAAATATGTGCTTTGTTTGAGCAAGTTTGAGCAAGTTACAAACTATGGCCAGATTCATATCAGACAAATGGTCAGCGACATAGTTTGCTTTTTTGGAATAAAGTCTGTTTGATTCTCGCGCAACCGTTTTCTATTGTTTCTATCTCCCTCTTCTTCAAAAACGAACTTGTGTAAAAGGAGAATATTTTGCTTGTTTTCGTCCCGAAGCATTGCGCTAATACCTTCCAAATCTTTCAATTTCGGCATCTTACACTCTCACGTATACTCCCGGATATTCAAAATTACATATGTATGTATTCGCACACGCGTAATTGTATGCTGCGTTTTTTTTTTTTTTTGTATTATCCGGATCGACAAAGCTTCTGAATTTTAAGTTTTGCGGAGTGAACTGTTTCGCTGATGAATTTTTCCGGTTTTTGTTTCACTTTCTTTCTCACACTATTCGGTTTTATTGGTTGAGCCCCCAAATTATGTGGGACTGGGTTGAAAATATACTTTCCAAATAAGTTGAACACGATCCCACTTGTTTTATTGTATGTATTATATTTATTATAGTTTAATTAAAATGAGTTTTTGTATTATAAATTGGTTTGATCAAACTGATTAGTCTGCGTCTTTTAATGTTCGTCTTCTCTTTTCACCAAATGCGTCGTATTCTTCGTATTCTTCGTTCGTCTCGCGAATTCTTTCTGCTTTTTTCGTCTTTTAGTTTGGCAGGCTTGCCACGTCGTTTTGTTCTTCATTTCTTCTTTACCACCAGCTGCTCTAGGTTGCCAGACCACTCCCACATAATTATATAAGATCCACAGCACTAAAAGATATTCACATCTCAGCAGCCGTGTCATTAAATACGTTTTGAAGAACAGTCGCTGTGATACAGGAAGAGTTGCCAACACGTAGGCAGTTGTGGCAAACAATAAGCCGTCGCCAGTCAATCTCCAGTTCCTATTTTACTTCAATTTAACGTAGGCAAAACTGTAGTATGTGCGGTGAGAGAATGGTGCTATCTGGAAAATGCCAATGTCCAATTAAATTCAAAGCGCCAGGTACTACTACCCCAAAACCATACGTTTACACGACTGTATGTGGAATACCTTCAGGATACCTTCAGGATCAGGATCACTAGCCGAGTCGATTTAGCCATGTCCGTCTGTCCGTCTGTCCGTCTGACCGTCTGTCCGTCTGTCCGTCTGTCCGTCTGTCTGTCCGGATGAACGCTGAGATCTCGGAAACTATGAGAGTTAGGCTATTGAGATTTGGCGAACAGATTCCTGAGCTTCTTACGCAAACCGCCCAAAACTGAAACTCCTACAGTTTTGATGCTAGATAGAAAATTTTAACTGAAATGTATTGTTCTCATCAATACCTATCGATTGACCTAAAAAAAAGTTTGCCACGCCCACTTAAACGCCCACAAACCGCGAAAGCCTGTGACGCCCACAATTTGGATGCTAGATGAAAAATTTGAACTGAAATGTATTGGTGTCGTCAATACCTATCGATTGATCCAAAAATAAATTTGCCACGCCCACTCTAACGCCCATAACGCTTAAATCTGTCTACCGCCGGTAGGTGGCGCATTTTAATTTCGCTTTGCTGCTTGCATATCTCCATTTCCCTTTGAGTAACGGGTATCTGATAGTCGAGGTACTCGACTATAGCGTTCTTCCTTGTTTTTATATAAATATTTCAAAAATTGTATTGTAAAATAAGTATAAGCAACACAAAAAGTATAAAAATCAAAACATTAAAATATATTCATCAAATTACGTTATTTTTCAAAAAGAGTGAGATGTAGTGTAGCTTATACCGAATGACCACTGTACTTAAGCACAGTAATAAATAATATCAACTAAAACACTGTAACACTTTGTTGCAATGTGTATATAAACACTTGACTTCAGTTCAAGTGTTATATGGAGGATCATAAGGTGAATAAGGCATAAATGCATTGTCAGCATTCTTATGCTGCCCGGCTACAGTCACATATATGAATATATTTATAACATATGCATACACAACATTCTTCTCTTATATATTCATAAATGTATACGTAATTTATAATGCAGCCGCTCCGCTGCTGTCCTCAGCAGCAGCGCTGCCCTTCGTTTTAAGGCTTCATTTAAGTAAAAATTGTTAAACATATTGATTCGATCAAGATCCAGAGAAGCGACCTCTAAAGTCGCTCTCTAAATAAATAATTATAAGTACAGACAGAATCGAAGTAAACTAACTCGTCGCCAAATATTAGGTGGCTCCAACGAAGGTACAATTACTAACTAAGCTCGAACTTTGCGCAGCACTATTGTTAAGCAGGACTTGGCAGAAATTCGCAAACAAACTTTAAAAATACATCGACCAAGTTATGTTTTGGAGCGATCACTAAATTGTGTTGCAGTGGTTCACAATGTACGCATTAAAATTGAAATGCTTCGTAGCCAACCGCATATCGGAACTTCAAGAGCACTCTAGCCAGGCGAATTGGAGGCACGTTCCATCCCCCTGCTGATATTGTTTCCCGCGGCTGCCGTGCAGCTCAGCTACAAAGCACCATGTGGCTAACAGGCCAATCGTTTCTAAGTCAGCCAGAGACTGAGTGGACGCAACTAAAAGAGCCACTTCCACCACCGATCGAAATACGAACCAAGGCAATTCTTTTATGGCGCAAAAAAGACAGCGCAATCTCAGAATCTCCATTGAATTCGATTATAGATAATTGTGGGACTGGGTTGATATTATACTTTCCAAATAAGTTGAACACGATCCCACTTGTTTTATTGTATGTATTATATTTATTATAGTTTAATTAAAATGAGTTTTTGTATTATAAATTGGTTTGATTAAACTGATTAGTCTGCGTCTTTCTATGTTCGCCTTCTCTTTTCACCAAATGCGTCGTAGTTCACGTCTTTTCCGTTCGTCTCGCGAATTCTTTCTGCTTTTTTCGTCTTTTAGTTTGGCAGGCTTGCCACGTCGTTTTGTTCTTCATTTCTTCTTTACCACCAGCTGCTCTAGGTTGCCAGACCAATCCCACAAATCGGCCATCCTACACTGCATTCGCCTCGAATGCGTCGTCTTCGTCGTCGTCATAAGGAATCCACGGCGTTAGATACTCAGCGCAAGTGCTCGTCTGCCTTGGGCCTTCGCTAAATACTGAGTCTTTGGTTACGTCATATGTATCATTCAATTTCACCCTTACAATACGGTATGGGCCGAGATTCTTCGGCTTTAACTTTAGGCCTGGACCAAGCTGACTCCTTTTAATAGCAACTAAGTCGCCGACTCTGTACTTTGAAGCTGGTCTTCGTCGTAGGTTATATCTTCTTTTATTTTCCTCCTGGACTTTAAGAATTTGTTGCTTGGCTTGTTTTCGAAGTTCATCCCGATCGTCGTTGAAGAGCTGAATCATTTCTGCATTTAACATTTGCTGGATCTGTGTATCGGCTTTTAGACGCATCTTGGTTCCCGTCAGTAACTCAAAAGGCGTTGTTTTCGTGCTTCTGCAAAATGTTGAGTTGATGACCTGTTGTACGCTGCTGACAAACTTAAACCATTGTCGTGGATCATCTATTGAGAGTTTTGAAAGAACAGCAATTATCGTTGTATTAAGCCTCTCGACCTGACCGTTGGCCCGTGGAAGGCCCGTTGTGATAAGATGATGCTTAATACCTTCGCTGTTGCAGTACAGTTGAAAGTCTTCTGACGTGAACGCAGATCCTCTATCAGAAATGATTTGACTAGGATTGCCGAAGATTTTGCTTTGCTCGTTAAGTCTCGACACAGCATCTTTGGTAGAGGTCGTCTTGGTCGGAGAGAGCCAACAAAATTTGGTGAAACTATCGATTACTGCTAGTATGTGCTTATACTGTTTGTGAGTAGATTCCAAAGGGCCAAGAAAATCGATGTGATACGTCTGCAGCGGCTTTTCGTCTTTGCTGAGTGGATGAAGTCCGCCCTCTTGCTTTCCTTGCTTACGGTTGCTGACAATACAAGGTATGCAGCAGCTTATACACTTCAGAATTTTCTCCTCCAGCTTTGGTATGTAGAATTCCTTTCCAATAATCTCTTTACATTTCTTGACGGAGAAGTGACCATGCTCATGTGCCTGTTTAATGATTTCTCGTTGCATACCCGAAGGCACAACTATAAGTTCACAGTCGTCAACTACTTTGTGTAGGAGCCCCGATTTCAAGATGTAATTGTTATGGGTTGCCTTATCTGCCAGAATGTCTATGATAGCTTTTAGTTGGTCGTCTTGAGCCTGAATGTTTTTGATTCTACTATGCAATGAAGCCTCTTTAATCATCATCATGGATGCACGGCTCAGGGCGTCAGCGTGGCGAATTCGTGTGCCAGCTCGGTGTTCGACGACGTATTCGAACTCTTGCAACTGGAGGATCCAGCGGGCTATTCGTGAGCACAAGTCTTTCTTTTCTACGGTTTTGGCTAGACCATTACAATCTGTTACGAGTCGAAATCGCAAACCCAGTAAGTAAACCCTGAACTTTTTAAAGGCTTCCACTACAGCTAAGATTTCGAGCTCGTAGCTTGTGAACTTCCTTTCAGCATCGGTCGTTTTTTTGCTCATGTAACTTACCGGATGCCACTGCTTATCGTCTGGACTCTTTTGTAACAAAACAGCGCTGAAACCGTCGATTGAAGCGTCCGTATGCAGCTCAGTCTTGTTTTGCTGATGGAAAATTTTTAGGACTGGCTTTTGCGTGATGAGAATCTTCAGCCTGTTAAACGCATCTAGCTGTTGGTCACCGAATTGAATTTTCGCATCTTGTTTGGTCATATCAGATAGGGGTTTTGCTATCGCTTGATAGTTTTGGAAAACATTGTGTACTACCTCTTTAGCTTTCGCGCTTGCTGCTGGTTCGATGTCCGATACTATTTGGTTGCAGTCTTCAGTATCAATTTTATAAATCGAACTAATATGTGCCTCGGCACTGGTAGGTTTGGTTACTTTCACGCCCTCACTAGATATTGTCAATTAAACTTGTTGTTGTTGACTCCACCACCAGAAACTTTGTTACGAAATGTTCACCATCAATAGTTATTTTATGTTCAAACGAGCCCGACGGCTTGATCTTGTTTTGGTCTGATTTTCCGAACCCGATTAGCTTTGGCTTGTTAAGATTTTTAAACGTGGTATCGGTAACTAAATTGTATTTGCTTCCGGTGTCGATTAGAGCGGTGAATGTAATGTTATTAGCCTCCACTGTTATGCACATAAACGCGTGAGCAGATGACACCTTACACATGTTGGTTGCTTTCACTTTTTCACATAGGCCCTTTTCTGGGCACTCTTTTGTGATGTGCCCGAAATTGTTACACTGAAAACACTTTCTTCCTTTCGTTTTGTTTTCGCAACTCGCGGATGTGTGACCTTTTGCGCCGCAATTGTAACATTTCAGGTCCTTGCTAGCATTTCTGTTAGGCACGGCTTGCTTTTTATAATCACTTTTTGCCTCCGAATGGTTCGCCTTTGAATACATGACTTGGTTTTTATTCTCACCTTTTGATTTTCCGCGGATTACTTCGTAGCATTTTAGTTTGTCCTTAAACTCGATCAGACTTTTTGCGTTATAGAGTACAAGTTTATTAGTACAGGTATCGTCAATTCCATCGATTACGTATTGGATTAAGGAACTGCTTTCTATATTTCCTGTAGAAGCTAGTTCTTTCATTTGTAAAAAATACTCCTGCAGACTTTCACCTTTTCTCATTTTTCTGTCAGCCATTAATTTGTGTAATTGAGCACTGTTTGTCGCGGTTTTTAACTCGGCTAATGAGGCTTGTTTTAGTTTCACCCAACTCGTTAATTCGCGCTCACTATTCGCAAACATTTTTGCAAGGCCTTGCAGCGATCGCTTGGCAAAAATGAATTTTTGTAAATCGTTCCAAAACATTATAGTAGCCATGTCCTCAAATTCTTTGACCCACACTTCGACCGACAAATTGTCTTCGCCACTGAATGCTCGGACTGAGTCTTCTATGTCACGAAAGTTTAGAGCGAACCTCGGTATTTCTGTCAAACTGCTTGCCGTTTCGCGGTCGTTTTTGGCACAGTTGCTGCTTGGAATGCTTATGGCGTCATCTTCTGCTTTGTTCCCTTCGCTTTCGTCTTCAGATTCAACACCTTCGCTTTCGTCGTTATCGTTCTCATTAAAATCCGCGTCGTTCAGCAAGGAATCTTTTTTCAAGTTGTAAAATATGTGCTTTGTTTGAGCAAGTTTGAGCAAGTTACAAACTATGGCCAGATCCATATCAGACAAATGGTCAGCGACATAGTTTGCTTTTTTGGAATAAAGTCTGTTTGATTCTCGCGCAATCGTTTTCTATTGTTTCTATCTCCCTCTTCTTCAAAAACGAACTTGTGTAAAAGGAGAATATTTTGCTTGTTTTCGTCCCGAAGCATTGCGCTAATACCTTCAAAATCTTTCAATTTCGGCATCTTACACTCTCACGTATACTCCCGGATATTCAAAATTACATATGTATGTATTCGCACACGCGTAATTGTATGCTGCGTTTTTTTTTTTTTTTGTATTATCCGGATCGACAAAGCTTCTGAATCTTAAGTTTTGCGGAGTGAACTGTTTCGCTGATGAATTTTTCCGGTTTTTGTTTCACTTTCTTTCTCACACTATTCGGTTTTATTGGTTGAGCCCCCAATTGATGTGGGACTGGGTTGATAATATACTTTCCAAATAAGTTGAACACGATCCCACTTGTTTTATTGTATGTATTATATTTATTATAGTTTAATTAAAATGAGTTTTTGTATTATAAATTGGTTTGATTAAACTGATTAGTCTGCGTCTTTTAATGTTCGTCTTCTCTTTTCACCAAATGCGTCGTATTTCACGTCTTCTTTGTTCGTCTCGCGAATTCTTTCTGCTTTTTTCGTCTTTTAGTTTGGCAGGCTTGCCACGTCGTTTTGTTCTTCATTTCTTCTTTACCACCAGCTGCTCTAGGTTGCCAGACCAATCCCACATAATTATATAAGATCCACAGCACTAAAAGATATTCACATCTCAGCAGCCGTGTCATTAAATACGTTTTGAAGAACAGTCGCTGTGATACAGGAAGAGTTGCCAACACGTAGGCAGTTGTGGCAAACAATAAGTCGTCGCCAGTCAATCTCCAGTTCCTATTTTACTTCAATTTAACGTAGGCAAAACTGTAGTATGTGCGGTGAGAGAATGGTGCTATCTGGAAAATGCCAATGTCCAATTAAATTCAAAGCGCCAGGTACTACTACCCCAACACCATAGGTTTACACGACTGTATGTGGAATACCTTCACTATAGCAACCTTCATGCCGGCCCAAAAATCATTTGGTCTCTTTTACGAGAAAGAATTTGGGTATTCAACGCAAGACAGCTGATACTGTCTGAACTCAAGACCAATAGCACTAGCTTCCGATGATCCTAACGACCTCAATGCTTTAACTCCAGCCCATTTGCTAATCGGATCCTTCAGGAGAGAAAATGGACAGATGGTAACGGGTGACCTACCTCAAACAACAGTTTTGGTCACTTTGACGTTCACAATCTTCTACAACGCAGAAAATGGTTCCAGCGCAACATTGGCCGTTAGCACGAGTTGTGTCCGTAACTGCAGGACACGATGGAAAGGTTCGCGTTGCGGAAATGAAAGACACTCAAAGGAGTTTTCAAGAGACTGGTGCATAGTCCAGTACCTCTTCCGGAAGATTTTTGCCACTGAGACGCAAATAAAGGAAAAAGAAAACTGCTAAAACCTCGCTTATGCAGACTTGGGCCAGGAAGTTACACGGGAAGAGGCAGTTTAACTGGCCGAAATAGTGGCCAACAACCTTAGTATACGTTGTAGGAATACCACACTCACAACATTATCGTTTCTTGCTTTCAATACTTTTATTTTACAATACAGGTAATGCTTATGTGCTATTTAAATACATTTATCCAACGGAACATATTTTAAAAGAAAATGAGCTGAATAAGTCTAACCCAGGAGGATAACTTGCTCTATACTCTTGCACCAGGGAGAAAATCCAAAGAAATCGGATACGTGGTGGCAGTCTTAAAGAAATTGTAATCCTTTAAAAAAAAGAAGAATAGAGTCTTACAAAATATATATACTGTGGAATATGCCTGTTTGGTTTTTTTTGTTAATTCGGTGTTCCTTACAATGCCTGACTATCGATAACTACGAGCAGGGGCGCAGCGCACCTGATATCGCTAATAAATTAAATAAAACAAAAAAAACTAGTTTAAGAAAGCTCTTAAAATACAGGTTGGTAACTTTATTGAAATATACGGTAAATTTTTACGGATAATTATACCACTGGGCTCGCGTAGTTTGCTTTTTGAGCAAACAAACTCCCCCGTGGACTGACTGAATTTTAGTTGTCATCTGGAACTCTTTCTGGAAAGTTCGCAAATCACCAAGGCTATCATAACTTAATCTGAACGTGGCAAACATTTGCACTGCGCAATCTGGAAGCTCATTGGTATCGAACATCGTGTGCATTGTAGCCTACACCTTTGGAGATGAGCATTTGGAGCGCTCATCACGTACAAGGAATCCAACTCTTGAAACTGTTCCACTTATGGAATTAATAAACAATTTTTGAAATTCAATTGAATTCAGTTCAGCGATATTGCCTTTGCCCTCAGTGAAATTGCCTTTGTCTTCAGCGATATTGCCTTTGCCTTTTCCCTTAAATTCAAGGGTCGCGCTTATCTGTCCTGCTAAGATAAATAAACCAATCGTAAAGTAAGCACAAGCTTACGTTTGCAGCCCAATCTCTAACTATTTAAGCCCAAACTTTTGCGTTATAAGTTCAGATCATATAGCGTTCCAACTTTCAATCAAATTGCATCGGTCAGCATAATTTCAATTCACAATGGGATGGAACAGTTTCAGCATAAGCTTTAATTTATTTTTTTAAGTCAACGACTAGTCATAAAATTTATTTTCGTCCAACGTACGGCCGCGTCATCAAAAGGTAAAAAAAAAACAATTTAATATAAATAAATTGAATTTATAAACGGAACTGGCGCGGCCAACAACTCAACATTTTTGGTGAAAAAACAAGGAAGAACGATATAGTCGAGGTATATATCAGATACCTGTTACTCAGCTAAAGGGGCCAAAGGGAAATTGAGATATGCAAGCAGTAAAGCGAGATGGAAATGCGCCACCTACCCGCGATCTCAATACTTGGCTATGGGCGACGAGACTTATACATTTCAGTTAACATTTTTTATCTAGCATGAAAATTGTGTGCGCCACAGGTTTGGGCGGTTTGTGGGCGTTAGAGTGTGCGTGGTATATTCGCGTAACAAACTTGCGCTATCTATCTTTGATAGTTTCCGAGATATCCACGTTCATACTTACTATTTTTTGAATTTGGTGTTATGCATACATGTGAGCTGGTAGATTGGACATAGGTTGGCAGTCCTTATCACGCTGCGTTCTAAAATGATATTCGATAGTCCATCACCATCAGCCGAATGAAGAGACAGAGAAGTTGTGAAACAAAGTCGTTCGTAAAAAAGTAGTAATTTCAGTCGCAAAATCAGTTGAAAAGTCGCGTTAATCAATATCAAAACTTATGTAACTCTTATATCTACTAACTATTATATTCCTAAACTTTATTAATAAACTACAGATAATATCCAATTATCTTACATACATTTCAGTTAAAATTTTTATTATAGCACCAAAACTGTAGGAGCTACAGTTTTGAGCAGTTTGTGGGTGTTAGAGTGGGCGTGGCAGCCTGCTGAAACAAACTTGCGCTGCGCAAGAAGCTCAGGAATCTGCATGCCAAATCCCAATAGCCTTACTCTTATAGTTTCCGAGATCTCAGCGTTCATACGGACAGACGGGCGGACGGTCATGGCTAGATCGACTCGGCTAGTGATCCTGATTAAGAATATATATACTTTATGGGGTCGAAAACGCTTCCTTCCGCCTGTTACATACTTTCCGACTGGTCTCGAATTCAAGATAATGATTTCAGCCAAATCTAAATTTATGGATTATACCAACCACGATTTTTTTCTTTACGAGGATATAAAAGACGCTTTAATCACTGTGGACGGTAGTCCACGCAGTGACAAAGCGCAGTGCGCGAAGGCGACTATCATGTATACACGAAGAAATGAAAATCTACAGTAATCGTTGGATGGTTACGAGTGATACATCAATCGAAAGGTATTGCAAAAACTAAAAGGATTACATACAAAGACCCATAAAAAAACAATTGGTTTGGGAGAAGGAGCGGTGAATGTGTAAAAGTGAAAATCTATAAGATTTGATCTGTTGGGACCGGTGGGGATAAATACCTCTCGCTATTAACCACTTGTATTCTCACTTAAAATACGCGACGAATGATACTTAACTGTCAAAATCAAATGCTCCTTTAAAAAGTAATACGCATAACAAGATTTTGGAGGACTTCTCAAAATGAAAATACTATTTTGGTTGACAGTTTGTCCTAAAAGGTTATTTTAGAGCCCTATTTTGTACACCCGTAATTTGTGAACTACTATAGCTCGTTTCAAAGTTATTTATCAACAATAGTTGCCACATTTATCAGTTCAGAACATCTTACATTGCCTGAGCACTGGCCTGGCATTAAATGCTCCTTTAAAAAGTAATACGCATAACAAGATTTTGGAGGACTTCTCAAAATGAAAATACTATTTTGGTTGTCAGTTTGTCCTAAAAGGTTATTTTAGAGCCCTATTTTGTACACCCGTAATTTGTGAACTACTATAGCTCGTTTCAAAGTTTTTTATCAACAAAAATTGCCACATTTATAAGTTCAGAACATCTTACATTGCCTGAGCACTGGCCTTTTTTTGGCCGTATCCAAACTCTATTTGAAGGTTCTGGAATTTTAAGATGATGCGAACTAGATTAATAGAAGAAACTTTACTTCTACCATTTTTGGAAAAACAAGCTAGTGTAGTATGTTCACATATCGAATGCACACTGTACTCAGTGTAATGCATTACTATTAACACAAATACATTGTAGAACTTGGCCACATATTGTGGCCACAAATACAAGTCCCAAACAGTTCTTCAAGTTCCCGGTAACATGATCGCCGTTGAGTGCACTGGGACTGGGCAGTGCTGGTTCTGCATAATTCACATGCGCGACCGCTTTGTCACCACCCTGCAAGCAAAAGGGCGACATTTCTATCGCCTGTCGTCCAGGAGTCACTTCTTAGTAACTTCTGCGCGATAGAAAGACGATAGTACACATTTTACAAAAACAAAATATACATGTGTCGCGTAGAAGTAACTTCTAAGTCACTTCTGGACGATAGAAAGGCGATAGTACACATTTTACAAAAACAAAAAGGGTCGCGATCGCGAAGAAGTTACTTCTGAGACACTTCTGCGCCATAAAACGGCGATAGAACACATTTTACAAAAACAAAATTAATGGAAAAAAACAAGCCATAAAAAGAGGTCGCGGTAATTTTCCGTTACCCCTTTTTTCCTGAAAATTTTTTGGTCTTCCTTTTGACCCACGCTATTATTTTTCGCCCGAGCGTCATTTCGTTGCGCAATTTGTCTGTGTACAGTGCGGTTTTGTATCAATTTTGTGCGTTTTAAAAACATTGCTTTGTTTTTTTCTAAAGGTTATTAATTGCTTAACATATTTTAATATCCCCCTCAACAAAGGATGCGAAATTACGTGCTTATCGTGAGCTGTAAGATTATTTAAAGCTATTTACGGACAAACTAGCTGTGGACATTACTTGGCGTGTAACTGCGGATCCAACCATTCTCAACATATTTCATTGTAAAAGGTAATGTCTTCTAGTTTATTTTTACTTTGACTGAACAAAAAATAATTTTTGTTTCTGTTTCCTTTAGAAATGGTTATTAATAAATTTCTTATGTCGACGGAGCTGGACCTAAATAACATTGATCAGCAAAGTTTCCTACATGCCAGTGACCGTGTATACAAGCGGACAAAGCCCTTATACACAAAATAAATGCAAAATATTGAAAGTATAAAAAATATGTTTTTATTCAAGTTTTTCCAATTGGGAAAGACTTTTCTAGATATCTTCTACAAGCAAATGTAAAGTCACTTCGGAGTAACTTCCAGAAGTGACTACGGCGACACTTTTAGAAGTTACTTCAGCGATATCGCAATCGGATCGTAGAAGTGACTCCCGTCGGGAAGAAATGTGCCATTTCGGCGGCACTTCTATGAGTGACTTCGGCGACACTTCCAGAAGTTACTTCGGCGATATCGCATTCGGATCGTAGAAGTGACTCCCGTCGGGAAGAAATGTGCCACTTCGGCGGCACTTCTCGGAGTCACTTCGGCGACACTTCCAGAAGTGACTTCGGCGACACTTCCAGAAGTAACGCAGAAGTGACTTCGAGAAGTGTCGCCGAAGTGGCACATTTCTTCCCGACGGGAGTCACTTCCGCGATCCGAATGCGATATCGCGGACGATCGTTTTCATCTTCTTGAAGTTACTTAATAGTGCCTTCCGCGATAGAAAATGCTTGCAGGGCAGGTGAACATAAGACCTCTCCTCTGCCGCGGCGACTCTTCGCCACCAGCTGCTAATACATACGTCTATACATAAGCATTGATCGCTGCTCTGCCGGCGTCTCTGGCGGCGCAGCTACACTCTCACTAGCTGTACGAAGAATTGTAATAGAGTTAAGAATTCATTGAATTAAGAGAATTATAATGAAAAGGTTGACGTACAATTTTATTGGGACACCATATTACACAAGTTTGGCGAGACATCAGCTACAAACAGATTACTTTTGTACACTCGTAACTTGTGAACTACTAAAGCAACACGCTTGTGCAATATTTTGTCAGAAAGGGATTTTTGAATGCTTTGTATGCTTTTCTAATATGATTTGTCTAAATACCACCGTTAAAAAATTTTGTGTAAAAGTTTTTTTACGTGTTCAGAACATCTAACACTGCCTGCGCACAAACCTTTTTTTGTGCGTATCCAAACTCTATTTGAAGGTCCTGGAAATTTAAAATGATGAATCGGGTCGATTAAATTTAGAATGGGGGGAGTTATATGACACATTATTTAGGGGCGCCTACTCGATTTATAAGCACCCTTGAGCCAAGAGCCAATCTTCAAATAACTCTGACTAACTCCGAGATAAAACCGTGGTCAGCTATTTCTCTCAACTACATCCAAGCCAATATTGTAAACATCAGAGCCCCAAAACGAACCCTGAAGTCCGCTAACGTAAACTTGCTTTTACCTTATAGCGATCCCTAAATTCCACTAACGTAAACACCAATTTTCGGCCGAATATCAATTTCAAATATAATTGGCAAACTGCATCATCCTATATTCCGACTCCCTTGAGTAACTCTCTTAATCAATTTTGAGATAAACGATTTTGAGATAAATCTCAATTCTTAATATTTTACATTCGTCACGCTGCTGTTCAAGATGCTTGGACAAAGCGTCCCCGAATGTAAAAAAATTAAGAAATTGAACTTATTTAGTAAATCGTATAATACATTTTCGTCAAAAAAGTTGATATCAGAACTTTTGTTTGCTGAAGGTTTATCTCTAGACTTCAAATGCGTTAAGAGGGGTTTTTGTTTGATATGTTCTGAACTGGAAAATGTGGCCATTCTTGTTGATTTATAACTTTAGTAAAGGGGTGCGGGTGTGCGTTCTGTCGTCGCTAAAGAAGTGCAGAGTAGTCAACTTGCGGTGGCCACGGGGCGTTGCAGAGGACTGCTTCTGGGGCCGGATGTTGGGGAGAAACACTGTAAGGGGCGAGCGCTAAGTCCCCAAGTAGAGTAGAATGCACACGCGCAAAAACTTCGTTATAAAAAAGGTCGGGGGTTCGACCTCGGTTTTATTGCTTGGGTGCCAGAAATATATCTAAATACGCTTCAGTGCGCAGTGGTGACTTCAGGGCAGGGAGATGGGAAAAGAGGGGGAGAGCGGTGCAATGGGGTAGCGGTGCCGTGGTACCGATTCTCTGTATAATGAAATTCAACATTCCGCGCCTTGCAATTGCTGCGTTGCAAAAAAAAAGTGAGAGACTCGGCCAGTCGTCTACGCCTTAAGATGGGGGTAGACGTCAGCGTCAAGGATCAGGGAGATGGTTGCTGGGCGGTGGAACTGCTTGTTCTTGAGCGCTAGATCCCAAGACTTCTCGACTACGCTCTCACTGGGCGCTCGGATGGGAGTATGAATCCGCACGTTTGGCTCGATCTTGACCACCTCCAGTTTGATCGCCTCGTCGACCTTGGACCGAATTCATCTCCCTTCATCTCCCACGTTGGTCGTCGGCAAGGGAAAAGCGGAGGCCAAAGATGCATCGATGGAGGTCGTTAAGGTGCACGGGTCGATGAGCGCGACGGTGTAGAATGTATTCTCATTGGTCTCGAAGTTCACGAGGGCGGTCGGGAGGACGTTGATTCTGTGACGCTGGAGAAGTGCCGCTAGAGACGAAGCTGGTGTCAAGGGTGCTGAGTGCGGTGGAGGGCCGAGCCTCTCTGGGGTGGGCGGATCTTGCTGGAAAAGTATGCAAGTAGAGATAATTAAAACTGACGTGGATGATAATTACGGATTAAGGATTATGGGAAGGACGATTTGTATACCAGTTACTCGTAGAGTAGAGTATACTAGATTCGTCGGAAAGTATGTAACAGGCAGAAGGAAGCGTATCCGACCCCATAAAGTATATATATTCTTGATCAGAGTCACTAGCCGAGTCGATCTAGCCATGTCCATCTGTCCGTTTGTCCGTATGGACGCTGAGATCTCTGAAACTATACAAGCTACAATACTGGGATTAGGCATGCAGATTTCTGAGATTCCTGCGCAGCGAAAGTTTTTTTCAGCAGAGTGCCACGCCCACTCTAACGCCCACAAACCGCCCAAAACTGTGGCTCGTACAGTTTTGATGCTAGAATAAAAATTTTAAGTGAAATCTATTGTTCTTGTCAATACCTATCGATAGACCCAAAAAAGTTCGCCACGCCCACAAACCTCAAAAAATCGTCAGTATGAACGTGGATATCACGGAAACTATTAAGATAGAGAATTGGGATCTCAGATTTAGATTCCGTAGCCTTGCACGCAGCGCAAGTTTGTTACGCGTATATGCCACGCCCACTCAAACGCCCACAAGCCGCCCAAGCATGTGGCGCCCACAACTTTTATGCTAGATAAAAAAATCTAACTGAAATGTATTGGTCTCGGCAATACCTATCGATTGATCCAAAAAAAACGCCCACAAGCCGCCCAAAACTGTGGACCGTACAGTTTTGATGCTAGAATAAAAATTTTAACTTAAATCTATTGTTCTTGTCAATACCTATCGATAGACCCAAAAAAATTTTGCCACGCCCACTCTAACGCCCATAACGCTTAAGTATGCCTACCGCCGGTAGGTGGCGCATTTCAATCTCGCTTTGCAGCTTGAATATCTCCATTCTCCCTTTGGTTTCTTTAGCTGAGTTACGAGTATCTGAAAGTCGAGGTACTCGACTATAGCGTTCTTCCTTGTTTGGCTTGATGTCAACGCAAGCAGATTGGTAGGATCCACTGACATGGGATATAGCAATCTAGAGTTTAAAGAAGCTTCGAATTTTGATAGGAGGGTCGAAAGCTCTTCAAAAGTATTCTTTCGCGTAGCTGTGGATTTATAGAACACAGTCTTGAAGCACATGAGACCAGCTTCCCAAAGGCCTCCCATATGGAGTGCCCCAGCAGGAATAAATTGCCAGTTGAACTGCTGATGACTATACACATCAGGCATAAACCCTATAACGGCTTTTAGACAGTCTGGAAAAGCATTGTCGGACTGAACTTGACTAGGACACGCACTTCTGGATACAAACCGAGCGAAGGTGGCAAGAAATTTATCAATCCTTTAGTCGGATGTAGGCTCTAGATGGATGGTCTTCGTAAAAAAAAACATACGAAAACCAACACATACCTCTTTGTGATAAGACAAGCTTTTCTGGTGTAATTTTTTCCATCAAAAGGCCCGGTATAGTCCATCCCTGTGCTCATTCGGCAAACTTCCCATAATCTGGACTTGAAATTTCCTCTTTTGGATAACGCAGAACTCAGCGCTCCTCGTGGACAGTCCGGCGGTTGCGTTGCACAGAGTAAGCAGCTCGGAAACGCAACACGGTAACCTTAGCTGACTCGAGACACCGATCAAGAATTACCGCTCCCCGTTGCATAGACACCTGCGGGCATGTTTCTTTCACTAATGTCCTTTAATTTCACTCTACTTTTTTTCCTACTCAGAGATCGCACTCAAACTGGACACTGGGGTTAACTAACCTAACTTACGTCCGGGACCCGGCTTGTTTCGCCGGTTCCTTCCGCTCCAGATCTCTGAGGTCTGTCCACCTCCGCTGCCGAAAACTAATAAGGCCGAGCTTCTGTGTTCGCTACCTCATTTAAGTTTGGCATTCCTGATTTTTGCACTTTTCCAGCTCCGATTACTAATCGATATTATCAACATTCGGCCCGGCTGATCAGCTGACCGATGTTGCTGACCAACACTAGTGACCCAGGTGCGCGCCATATTTAAAACTAGACTGGCTTAGATTTAAACTTAAGAATATATATTGTTGTGAAATGTTAATATACAGTTTTGCGTCTTCATTGCCTGGTAATGGTGCCTTCAGTGGCTGAGATGCATAGTTGCGTTGGTGGGTGTCCACCCTCCAGTTCACTGGAGCGACGACCGACTTGGACTCGTTCAGTACCTTCTGTGCGTCCAGGCACTCTCTGAGGGACTGCGATTCCTTGTTATCCTCGCCTGAAAAAGAGTTGGAGGTCCAGGTCCTCGTCTCCAGGGGCCGTCTCCTACAATGCCGCCTGCGCCAGGAACTGGTCCAGGACGGTGGAGGGGATCATCTTCCCGGGCATGAGCGGCGTTGCTCTGGAGCAGCGCGTCGCGATGTGAGCTGACCCCACTCTCTGGCTCTGAGTCCTCGGGTCCTTCGGCAGCGTCACCACCATAGTGCTTCAATGCCTGGTTCGCCTCGGCTTTTGCCCGCTGTAGTGGAGCCCCGTTTCCTATATGCTGCCATTCGGTGAACGTGGTAGGGTAGACACGGAGTCGGTGTTGCCCGGGGGTGTGTATCAGGCGGGTTCTTCGGGCGCCGCCAAGCCTCGCCTCGTTGTGGAGTCGGGCTGCGGTCGGATAAGTCCGAGTCATGGCCTTGGGACTCACTGCTGTCGGTGTCAAAGTCATCTTCCCACGTCGCCCCGATGACGATGATGCCATCCAAACAAGCGAAGGCGTGGGGTTCCATGTCGGGTCCGATGACAGTATCCAGAGTTCGTTGGAATGTTGCTGAGGCGGAATAAAGCCCAATAGGCATGACGTTCCAGTAGAAAAGCCCACGACCGGGCAATGTGAACGCCGTGCATTCTCGGCTACCTTCCGCCATGGGGATTTGCCAATATCCGGTCTTGAGATCCAGCGTAGAGATGAAGCGAGCGTTTCGTAGGCGTTCCAAGATATGGTAAATGCGTGGGATGGGTACGCATAGAGTATGGAGTGCGCGTTGAGTTGCCAATGGTCGACGCACATCCGCATGTACCCTGTCTTATCCCGGACCAACACCAATGGCGCGCTGTGCGGACTCCGAGAGCGTTCAATTCCCCCATCGCGTAACAACTCATCCACCAGCTTGTTGACTATGCGCTACATGGCCGGTTTTTTGGATAATACCGCTGTTCCAGTGGCCTTTCATCCCTTATCAACATCATGGTATGGCGACTGCCTTTGATCCACTTAGCTGATCGAGGGGCTCCTTGGTCACCTGTGATTTCAGAGGGGCTTCTGCGACTGTAGCCAATTGTCCGTGGGGTCAGTGGCTCCGGAATGGATTGCGTCTCCGGCGACCTCCGCAACTGACTGAGCTGGCAGCTGGTATTATCCGATTCTCCGTGGCGGCTCTGGAGACACCAGTGGTATGTCCGGGTTGTCCGGAACCGTATACACCACTGTGGTTGCTAGTTAACCCCCGCACGTGGAGCGTGCATCCGCCTGCGGCTGTAGATTGTACTTGTTCTTGTTACGTGAGCATATTAGTGCCCGAGTCCTGACAGGGACATAAGCTACGTCGTATTCGGGTCGTGGGATCTTGGTAAGCCTCTCTCCTCTCCAACATAGCGAGAATAAATATTTAAAGTGCCTGAAAAATAATATTAGTCCATAAAGTTCCTCAGTCGTCAGTCCACAGTGCCCCACAAGCTTAGCTGTCGCTTGATCGCAATACGATCGGGCTGTGTCTTGGCCATATTCCCTCCCCTTCACACATTCGTGTTCCTATGGATCGTCGCGGGCCGCGCAAAACGATCCCCTATTGTCAAGGTTTTCTGTCGAAAGTTATGTCATTGTTCTTGACCTACTCCACTGCTCGCGTCAGAACACCCCCCTTTATAAAGCTCTATCACTTCATGTTTTTGATATTCTTTTACATTCCAAATTCATTGGGTAATAGTTATATCGGCGTGCGCCGTGGGTGGGTAACATAATATTGGCTAATTCATATGGATATTATATATATATATATATTAATTATATATTATATATATTAATATCTAAATGATTATATATAAATAATTAATATATGTGAATAATATGATATGAATTTCTAAAAGATTAATTCTTGATCTCAACTAGGAAGGTTTAATACCTTTCCCAAAAATACATTTCTATCTAAACGGGAGAGAACAATGACCGTTGGAACGGTAGAGATAATAATTGCCTTTTCGGTCTTTTCACAGTGTCAATATATAAGTTCTCTAATTCATCTACAGTTATTGGTAGGGTTGCTTTTGATAACAAATATAGAATTCGTCTTTGCTAATGCTTCTGTAGTGATCATGGTGCACGGATATATAAATATATATTTACATGAGTCGTTCTTCGCCCGAATAAAAATTTTAGAACATTTTTATATTCGTTGGTTATTCTTTATTAGAACGTTGGAAAAAGTCTAATTGTATGTTACAGAATTGGTTAGAATGAAACCTCGGTTTGCGTCTTAGAATTTACCGTTAGTGCATTAGGTGACGCAATTGCAGGTGGATGATGCGATCGCCACTTCTTTGTTTATGTTTACATAATTCGGTCTTATTGGATTTTGCGATCTTATTGGATTTTTACGTATATTGAATTACGTCATTGTTGACGTTCGGACTTAATCAATTTTCTTTGTTTGTTTGCATTGCGGGATCTCGAGCTTCTGTATCGTTTTTAATCAAAGCCGAAATTGGCGATTCTGTTTATTTGTAAACGGTTTCGATCTTTGAACTGGTGGCCGTTGAGAAATCGCAGTGCAGACACGTCACTCCCCCATCACTTAGACAAAATCGTATGGTTATTTTTGTGATTTTGGGTCATAGTTTTGGTATTTCTTGTAACTCTTGTGAGTCTATTGTTGGGTCGTCACCTTTTGTGTTATTGTATTTTATAAGTATTCTTTTAGGTATTTCCTTAAATTTATAAAGTAGGTACAGTGATATACTTAATATTAAGAGACCCAGTGTTACAATTACAATTATTTTGTAAATCTTTATTTTGTTCAAAAAATATTTCTCTTGCTTGTATGTATGATATTGGGTCTAATTTGGTGACATTATTTCTTGTGTATATGCTTTGTGTGTAGTCAGAATTATAATTGTTTATGGATAAATCGTTAATTGCAATTGAGCAATTGTGTATTTTGATCATATTGTTTCCTTCAATTACAATATTATTTTTAATACAATTTTGATTTAGTATAGTTTTTGACAAATTCCATGTAACTATGATATTTGGTTCGACATAATTAATTTGGGTAGTTAAGAGCGTTTTTGTGTACCTGCAACTAGTATCTGTTTGATTAACGAGACCTAAAAGACATGTGTTGGTAACAGGTTTTTTTGTTTCTTTGTTATACAAACTATTTCTGTATACGTAATATTTGTTTTGGGTGTTATCTTGTAATATTTTATTATTTTCATCTGGATAAGGTAATATTTCGTATACGGGAAGTTTCTTTATTTCTCTGAGATATAATTAAAATTTCGTTTGAATCTGACCTAAACCAAGTTGAGGTTTTTATGTTCAGAAGTATCTCAGAATTAATGTTTGTCAAGTAATCGTGTTTTAATAACTTTGGATTGAATATTCCTAATCTTGCTAACTGCATTCCCATTTCCAGGTCTTCAATGTATTCTGCCAAATGTTCTTAATTGAAAACCAATAATTCAAGAATTTTTTTGTTTTTGTTGTATTCGAGATGCTTGTTTATTATATCGATGCCTTTGTTAACTGTATCGATTATATTATTTAGTTCGTTTACCTGTACACTGTTTTGATCTATTACATTGTTTTTTTCTTCTAATTCTTCTTTATCATTATTATCTAATGTTCCAAAAAGATATTTGTAAGCTGTTCCTACAAAATTAGCTAATCCTCTTTTGTTTCTCCTAACAATTTTTAACCCATTCATTTCTCTTTGTAGTTTTTCTGTTAAATATTTAATCTGTATTATTTCCTTAAAGCCAAACGCTTGTGATAGCAAATTTTTGTAAGTTTCTTCCGTTTTTGTAATATTAATTGTGAGACAATGGTACTCAAAACTATCTGGGATGTTGATTGTGTCGGTCATAAATAACAAATAGCCATTGTATGATTTTATAGGGTTAATTTCTATAAATTGGTTGTTACCCATTGGCATCATTATTATTAACGTTGATGTCAGAAAGATGAAAGTCAAAGCGCTGGGTCTTGATCTGGGTCCTCCTGCAAATATTTACGTTTATTTACTTTCTTTTGTCTCTGGAAGTTTGTTTTGTAATGTTTTATTTTTCGACCTCTGTTAGTTTCCTCAAAATGATCATTATCTATTTGTTCTATATTTCCTGTCTTTTTATAAGGATTGTGTAATTTCCCGTGAATTATGGGAGCCTTTCTAAATTTGGTATTTACCTCAAAATGTTGTCGTTTTTTATTAAGTTGTTCTATTTAAGCTTCTTTTATAATTTGGCTATTATATGCAGGGGTACCTGCATAAATAAAAATATCAGCTGGGGTTCTACCTGTTGCATTGTGCTTTATTTTATGATTGTAAGTATACAGTATTACTTCCATTTTCATAAGTTTATTTTCCGGATTGTCGCACGTATTTTTTCGTTAATTGTTTTATGTAATCTTTCTACATCTGATACTCCATTTTTACTTGTTGTTATCTGAATATTTACGTTTTCTGTGTCCAGCCAAATTTTAAGCGCTATACTCATAAAAGCACTATCCCTATCTGTTTTCAAGGTTCTCGGTTTTCCCATTGAATTGAATATTCGAAAAAGTCCTCTTTATACTTCCATCCAGTCCATTCCGTTTAATTCAATCGCGCTTCCAAATTTTGAGTATAAATCAATACAAGTTAGGTAATTTTGATATTTTGATCGTGTAAATATCTACGACGTAACTTTCCCTACAAAATTCTATTTCTGGAGTTGTTTTTAATAAAAGCGAAGTTTTTCTATGTTCGGTTTTTGCTTGGTTACAAACATTACCCTCATTAATTAAATTCTGAATTAAATTCTGGTAGTCGGGATAATAATATGTTTATTTGAAAAGCCTTACCATTTTTTCAATTCCTGGGTGCAATAGTTTTTCGTGGTTGCTAACAATAATTTCTTTAAATTCAGCTTAAGTTTTTATGTCCTGTAATTAAATTACTGCTCTTACAATTTTTGTAGTAGTGTTCATAACCTGTTTACAACCTTCTTGAATGATTTCAAAATCAGAGTCGTGTTCGATGAAAAGTGCACTTGACTTGGTACAAAAGTGTTTTATTAATATTTGCTTAGCTTTTTCGATGTTTAATTCATTAAAAATTATTTTAATCTTGACTTTCTTAAAATAATTTTCACTTTCTTCACCTTCTGTATTGCTTCGAATCATTTCTACCTGTCTTGCGAAATGATTGATTGGTTTTTCAGTTTTGTTAGTAATTGTTATTATTATTATTATTATTATTCAGTAATTGTTATTAAGTTTATATTATCTTCTTCAGCGCTATGTGCTGTTGCTTTGTTACTGCCATAGTATACTTCGTTAATTTTGATTCTTGACAATGCATCGGCTACGTGATTTTGCATTCCTTCTAAATATTTTATATCGAAGTCATATTCTCCTAACCTTATCTTCCATCTTTGCAGTTTTATATTAGGTTCTTTGATATTGTTTAGCCAGACTAACGGCTTATGGTCACTTAGTATCTCAAATCTTCTTCCGAATAAATAGGGTCTTAAGGTTTTTGTTGCCCATACTATAGCTAATAATTCTTTTTCAATTGTACTATAGTTTTCTTCATGTGCATTTAGAGTCCTACTAATGTAACTGATTGGTTTGTTATCCTGAGAAAGAACTGCTCCTAATGCAAAGTTGCTAGCATCAGTAGTTAATTGAAACCTTTTTCCAAAGTCTGGACAAATCAGTATGGGATCGTTTATGATAAGTTGTTTTAATTTATTGAATGCTGCAATAAATGTATCATCTTTGAATGTCACTTTAGAACCAGCTTTTAAAAATATAGTGAAAGGTTTTGAAATGTCTGCGAAGTTTGGAATGAATTTTCTGTAATAACCGCAAAGACCAAGAAATGAGTTTATTTCTTTTTGAGTTTCGGGAATTGGAAATTTATTGCCTTATCCTTTTCTGGATTTGGCATTACACCGTTTGGTCCAACTATGTGTCCCAAAAATTCTGTTTCACATTTGTCTAGTTGTAATTTTAGATTAGCGTTTTTATGATTTTCAAAAACAATTTTTAATGAAGTAAGGTGTTCGTCAAGGGATGTAGAGAAAACAATTATATCGTCCAAGTATACAAGGCAATGCTTGTTTTTTAATTCACGAAGGACATTGTTCATGCATCGCTGAAAAGTTGCAGATGCATTTTTTAATCCAAATGGCATTCGTGTGTACTCGTAGTGTCCGTACTTTGTGGAAAACGCTGTTTTGTTTATGGAATTTTGGTCCATTTCGATCTGGTGGAAACCTTTAGCCAAATCAAAGGTGGTAAAATATTGACACCGTCCTACCTTGCCTAGTATTTCGTCCATATTGGGAATGGGAAATTTATCATTAATAGTGATCTCATTTAAGCCCCTATAGTCTACTACAAGTCTAAATTTTTGTTTACCTGAAGCATCTTTCTTTTCTAATACTATCCACAATGGACTGCAATAAGGTGATTGGCTGTGCCTAATTATTCCTTGCTTTAACATATCCTGTATTTGAGACTCAACTTCTTTTTCAAATGAAAAAGGATACCCATACGGTTTTTAATAAATTGGATTTTCATGATGAGTTTTTATTTCATGCTTAACAACATTCGTAAAGGTCAAATTTTCTTCATCACGATATTGAATGCATTTATATTGGTTAATTAATTTTAATAATTTAACTTTTTCTTCTTCATTTAAGTGTTCTAAGCGATAACTTTTTCCCTCTGCTAATTCATTTTGAACAGCATAATTTATTTCATCAGTATAATTTTTAGATCTTAGCAATGCCTCAAAATCATTTATTTGTGTTGGATTTTTCAAACTAATGTTCTTGTGTAAAAAAATGCGCCCACTAATAGTAATGCGATTATTTAAATAATCAATACTTGCCTGGTTTGCCTCTTGGACTTTCGTCCTAGTAGTATGTTATAATTGGAAGAAAAGTCGTGAATATAAAATATTTATTCTTTAGTAAATAAACTATTAGGTGCAACTTTTACAAATTCATTTAGTTCATAATGCCCTGTCATACTGCGTATAATTGTCGGATCTTTATGTATGCTTCCGTTGAGAAAATTCTTTTTCATTAAGTTAATTGATGAACCGCTATCGACGAGGCAACGATAAATATAATTATTTATAGTTATTTCTATGTATGTAATTGGTCCGAGGCTTGCATTGGAAAATTTGTATTTTCATTATAAACATCTTCTTTGTACTCCTTATTTTGTTGATAATTTTCGTCTACTTGCATTCTTGATTGTCCACTATTACTTTCTCTGACTCTCTTATGTGATTGGTTGGGTACTGAGCCCGATCGTCCACTTGGCTGTTGGCTTTGATTCATTGTATTATTTTGCTAAATAAAATTAATTAAATTAAATTTCTTCGAATCTCTTGGTAACTTCCCCTATTTTGGTCAAAAGTATTATTTCTGTTATTCGATTGGAACCAATAATTTTGTGGAACCATTCTTTGGGGTTGGTTGGGGTGTGGTTGAATTGAAAGAGCTGGGCCAGGATTAAATTGTTGGGTGTTGTACAAATTAGTGTAAGGGTTGGGGTTACGTGTGTAATTTGTTTGTTGGTGCTTTTGAATTTTATTAACATTGATGTTATAATGTTTTAAATTTTCATTTTCTTCGTATAGCCCTTCTTGCTGAGCCGCTTGTTTCAGTTTAAGTACTGTTGAAATATCGCTTCTTGCTAATGTCATAAAAATTCTGTCAGGTAATTTTTTTGGTTTTTTTGTAGTCCTAAACATTGCATCTGTGTACAATATTAATTCATTTGGATTTCCTTCAAGTTCTAATTTGTGGCTTATAACTAACTGCTTAAGCTCGATCTCGTTACAAAATTTTCTTAGATTACCTTGAAAATTAGTATTGTATAATCGCCTTAATAGTTCCTCCACAGGTGTTTGCGTTTTGTACTCGTCGATTAGGGCTGCTCTAAGATCTGGCCAGTTGTTCACTTGAAGAACTTGCAGAATCCTCTGGGCATCACCGGTGATTTGAAGTTCAATTGCTCCAAATATAACGCTTGCCTGTCGATCATTGGTTGTAGGATACGCAAAAGGTAGTTAACTCTTCTGACAAAGGTTCCTAGGGTAGATGGATCTCCTTCAAACGTTGGAATATTCCGGACCTCTGACAAAAGTTGATTTAAGTTTTGCTGCGTCAATGGGTTGGGTGCCACACCAAATTGTGGTTGCCCTTGAGCTGGTGGTTGTTGGTCCATTTTGTTGTGTTTAATTAAATTCCACTCAACTTTATTATTGACCGAATTGGATTTATTCAGTAGTCGATTGAAGTTTTATTTATTATAATATTTGTTCAGTGCCTTTAATTTGCACTTGCGGATCTCTTAGTTGCACTTCCGAGCTAGTCGAATAAATTGCTTACTTGTGGGCAATTCCACGCGCTGATCTGGATATCCTAGTAGTTAAGAAATATCCTTTTAATTGATCAGTAAGCTCCCGACTTTGTTTTTTTTCGCAAGGATATTTTTTAAAGAGATCCTACCGACTGCGCCATTTACATGAGTCGTTCTTCGCCCGAATAAAAATTTTAGAACATATTTTATATTCGTTGGTTATTCTTTATTAGAACGTTGGAAAAAGACTAATTGTATGTTACAGAATTGGATAGAATCAAACATCGGTTTGCATCTTAGAATTTACTGTTAGTGCATTAGGTGACGCAATCGCAGGTGGATGATGCGATCGCCACTTCTTTGTTTATGTTTACATAATTCGGTCTTATTGGATTTTGCGATCTTATTGGATCCTGGGCTTTGGGAGATGTTACAATTGGTTTATATATATATGTATACGTGCAATATTGGATGGCGGTTCACAAAAACATAACACAAAAAAAACACTATTGCAGTATAGATATGTATGCATCGTATGGGAGTTCCACCGTGGCACACGTCAGTTCCAATGCTCGGGCTGGAACTGGTCGGTGCAGCTCCAATTTCTTGTTCAACGTATGTATTTGAGGGTTCTGTTACACTTGCATTCAGAAATGCACGCACTCGCAAATTGTTTGTAATTGTTTTTGGCGATTCACTTTTTGTTTGTAATTTTGAATGCAATTTATTCGCCTTTCATTGTTTTTTATGTCGTTTCTTGTTTCACTTTGTTGGAACTGCTTCGCTTACGCTCCGATGTGGGTCACTACCTTCTCCAGGGTGTGATGTTGATCGCGGCGTCTCTGAACAAAGCGCTTGTAGATCTTAACATCTTTAAGGATCACCAGAACCAGAAATAGTCCAATGATGAGCTTCATGGTCTTGTTAACATCTTAAATATCATCCTGGTGGTCAACGACCTCCAAGGTGTTAATCACATTGGCGGTGCTGCCGGCCACTTTGGACGTTTTGCTGCCCATCTTGGGGTCCTTAGGCCATACGCTTGGTTCACCAGTTCTCTTCGTCCTTCGGAGTTTGCGGGTGGACTTCCTTCAGAATGCGGTCGATCGCAGGACCGGTTATCAGGACCTTCTACCGGGGTGAAGTTGATCCTAGGGAAACGGTCAAGACATCCTTCTGGACACCAGTCTTCTTCTTGGTGTGTATTGATGGGAGTTGTACTTCTAAACCACTGTCAGGGAGATCAGAAAAAATACTGCCTGTCCTCTCTATTTGGCTGGGGTCTTTTATACCGGACTAGAGCTTTCGCTAGTCCCCCATATTGGATGAATTAACTAGGTGTACCCACCTAGGGGTACTGTTTCTCTATTTCCCCTATCTTAGGAGTCAACGGCCGGCTAGTGCACTTTGTCACCTACTGGAGTACGGTTACGAGCAGGTCGATCGTGGTAGTTGTTCTGGCCACGCGACACCTGTGAGTTGTCAAATTGTATTGCTTTTTTGCCCATATCAATCTGAGTGTGTTTAGTCATTAGCGGCCGCTACCCTCAACTTAAGACAGTCGTTTCGCAGGGGTTTATCTTTGTATGGGGAGGGCGTACGTAACAGGCTCAAAGTGATCGATACGGCTACGCATGGAATAACTTCGCAATAAAATCTTCGTACGGTCATTCCTCTATTTCTTCTTCTTTCCCTTTTTTTTCCTTTAGGCGCCCATTTACTTGTGGCTTCCACTACTTTAAGCCAGTCTCAGAAAAGCCACTCGGGCTTATTATTATATTATTATACCCTTTACTCGTAGAGGGTATACTTGATTCGTCGGAAAGTATGTAACACACAGAAGGAAGCGTTTCCGACCCCATAAAGTATATATATTCTTGATCAGGATCACTAGCCGAGTCGATCTAGCCATGTCAGTCTGTCTGTCTGACCATCTGTCCGTCTGTCCGTCCGGATAAGCGCTGAGATGTCGGAAACTATAAGAGCTAGGCTATTGAGATTTGGCATGGAGATTCCTGAGCTTCTTACGCAGCGCAAGTTTGTTTCAGCAATGTACCACGCCCACTCTAACGGCCACAAACCGCCCAAAACTGTGGCTCCTACAGTTTTAATGCTAGATTAAAAATTTTAACTGAAATGTATTGTCCTCATCAGTACCTATTGAGAAGCCAAAAAAATCCACGCCCACCTTAACGCCCACAAAACCCTCACAAACTTCAAAAAGTCGTAAATATGAACGCGGATATCTCGGAAACTGTCAAAGATAGAGTATTGGGATTTCAGATTTAGATTCCGTAGCCTTGTGCGCAGTGCAAGTTTGTTACGCGAAGATGCCACGCCCACTTTAACGCCCACAAGCCGCCCAAATCTGTGGTGCCCACAATTTGTATGCTAGATAAAAAATTTTAACTGAAGTGTATTAGTCTTGTTAATACCTAGCAATTGACCCAAAAAAAAGTTCGCCACGCCCACTCTAACGCCCACAAACCGCCGAAGCCTGCGGCGCCCACAATTTTCATGCTAGAAAAAAATGTTAACTGAAATGTATTAGTCTCGACAATACCTATCGATTGACCCAAAAAAAAAGTTTGCCACGCCCACTCCAACGCCCATTACGCCTAAATCTGTCTACCGCCCGCATAACCATATATTGAGATCGCGGGTAGTTGCCACATTTCAATCTCGCTTTACTGCTTGCATATCTCCATTTCCCTTTGGTCCCTTTAGCTGAGTAACGGGTATCTGATAGTCGAGGTACTCGACTATAGCGATTTCCCTTGTTATTTAATATGTTATTATTATACATTTTTTTTATTAAATATTTTTATTCCTGAAAAAGAAAAGCTTTCCGACCTCGCACGGAACAAACATACATACATATTTATACCTGTAAACAAAAATATGGCTCATAAGTATATATAACATAGCTTAAATGAAAATAATATAAACAAAATGCAGAAGTGTGTAAAAGCTAAATAAGTTGAGAACAAAATTGCTGTGTGTGCCGTAACCACGGTTTTTGAGCGCGTGTTCTTCATTTCCTGCATTGTATCGCTGTATCCAGCACTGCCGGATATAGTCCTCGTTCAACTGGGTGCTACGTCAGAGCCCCTTTATCCAGTCAACGAGGAGCGCCAGATATGATGTCTGGTCCTCGTACCTAACCTGTAGCCGACGAAGCTGGCGGGCAGCTCGGATGGCATGTTTGTAGAGGTTAGGGGACTGCATCTTGTCTGGTAACTGGTCGGTCCCCGGTTGTGGCTTTTATAACAGAATCGGGGTAGTTCTGATGACTGTTCCACCCATCATGTGATCGGGAACTTCTATCAATTCGTGCAATCCCGCAGCTTTGAGTTTATCGCCTTTTGGAGTCGTCGGACTACGTTCAGAGGTTCAGGCGACATACAAGTCCTTAGCATGGAATACCCCGACACTTTTCCCCACTGTATTGCCCAGGTCATATAGCGCTTTGCCCTTACGCATTATATCCCTCAGCTTTGTTACTCTGCCTGTAGTTTTTCCTATAGACAACTTGTCCCACGAAAAACTCTACGAGCTTACAACGTGTGTTATATCCCTTTTCCGCGCGTTCATGAGTTCGGTTTAATCCTTGGGTCACCTTTTGTCGGATGAGTTCGATCTTGTCTGGGAGACTTATCTGTGGATCTCGGGCCCGTATTCCCCCCAGCTTCCGTAAAATCGGATAGGCGTAATATGGTTCCATGTCTATCGACTCGTGTAGGCCATTACTAAGGGCACACTTTATTCGACTTAATTGAGTATCCCAATTTCGAGGATCAGTGGCAATTGTTGTTCCCAAAATTTGGAGTAGTGTTCGGTTTACCCTCTTAGCCGCGTTCGCTTGCGGGGAGTAAAGTCCAGTCTTTACGTGACGAATTCCGTAGCGGATAATTAGCTCGCCAAAAATTTGAGACACAAATTGTTTACCGTTGTCCGAGTGTACAAACTCGGGGACCCCATATTGATGGAAAATTTTGATCTCAAGGAATTTGATGACCTCTGCAGCTACTGCGTGTTTCATGGGCTGTAGCCAGACAAATTTGGAGAAATGGTCTAGGCATACAAAAATCACCGAATATCCAGCTTTGGTCTTTGGGTATGGTCCCATAAAGTCGATGAACAACCTTTGTCCAGCCCGCTCCGTAACCCGCTGTTCTTCCATGGGTGGTCGGCTATTTTTGTTGGCGGTCTTGGTGATCTTACAGACCTCGCACTCATTCACTATTTTTGGCTAGTGATTTGTGCAACCCCCCAAAACCGGGTCGCAGCTCGGCGGGAACCCAGAGCTTTTATGCTCGGGCTTCATACACGGCGTCGTTTATGCAGAATCCCATTCGTTTATATACATAGCCTTCCGATGTTTAAAGGTCTGGACTTTTACCTAAATTTTGGTCCACCGCCTGTACTAGGTTGACATAATCCGAGGACTGGAACGCTGTCGAATCGAGGTTGATGTGTAAGTCTAGTTCTTCCGCACCAGCTTTCTGTAGCTCGTCCATATGAACTCTTGAGAGAGCATCTGGGACTACACTTCGTGACCCTTTCCTGTGTTCTTTGGTGAAGTCAAACGCTTGTAGCTTCAGACTCCATCGCGCAGGTCTGCCTGATAAGTCTTTCTGACCCGTCATCCATTTTAGACTAGCGTGGTCAGTGATCACTTTGAAGGGCATCCCATCTACGTAGGCACGAAATTTGGTAATGCTGAGGATAGCGGCATAGACTTCCAACTCGGTAATGCTGTAATTCCGCAGTGCTTTGTTCAATTTGGCTGACATATAGGCAATAGGATGTTCTCCGCCCTCGTCATCGGTTTGGAACAAAACTCCCCCCCACTCCAGTGGTCGAGGCATCACATTCGATGGTAAATGGTTTTTTAAAATCTGGGGTGACGAGTACAGGTGCTGTTGCCAGGCTGGTTTTTAAAAGTTCAAAAGCCTTGAATGCCTCTTCTGACAATTCCAATTTCTTTATGCGGTCTTTCTTCAAACAGTCGTGAAGCGGTGCCGCTGTCTGGGCGTAGTTTTGGATGAACCTTCTATCCCAGCCTGTCATTCCCAGGAACCTCCGCAAATGTTTGGCGGAGCTGGGTTGGGGAAATTCCTGGATCGATTGTATTTTCCCATCATCCGTTCGGATGCATCCTCCCCCAACTACATATCCCAAATATCTTGCCTGGCTGTAACAAAACTTGCTTTTGTCTACATTTATAGTTAGCTCTGCCCGCTGTAAGCAGGCACTGACCTGGCTCAACATATCAATGTGGGTTCAAATGTAGGTGAACAGACCAGTAAGTCTTACACAAATTTATTTTCGCGTACCGCCGCTGGTATAACTTTATCCATTAGTCGGCACATTCGCTGCGTGGCATTGCATAATCCGAACGGCATGACTGTATACTGATACAGTGGCCTGCCGGGCACTGTAAACGCGGTTTTCTCTCTGCTTTTGGTTTCGAGAGGTATTTGCCAAAAGGCGTCTTTTAAGTCAATTGCGGAAACGTAATACGTTTCCTGTACTCGACTCAACAGACCCTCGATATGTGGTAGTGGATACGCATCTTTGATCGTCCGGGAATTTACTTTACGCGCATCGAGGCAAAGTCGATTTTTCGGCCCTTTTTGCACCAGTGTTACCGGTGAACTCCAGCTACTATTGCTCTCTTCGATCACGCCTAGACCTAACATGCAATCTAGTTCGGCATACACCAGCTTCTGTTTAGCTGGGGATATCGGGTAATGTCGCTGCTTGATTGTTAGGTCCTCGTTGGTCACTTCAGTTATTTGTTCTCTTTCCTAATCCTTTTTCTAGACAAGAAGGGTATGTGTCTATCACTTGCTGCAGCTTACAATGTTGTTCTGGTGTAAGCTGATGTGGGTATAGGCGGTCATGTCTAGGTCTCCGGTCATAAGGTCGAAATCCGCTGTTGTTTCAACGGCTGCAACCTCGCGTCCACCTTTACCGAGGAATGTGAGGCCGAACGTATCCCAGAAATTAATTCCGAAATAAAATCGTTGTGTCAGACCTGGCACTATCAAAAACTTTAGGTCCTTGGTTTCTCCTTCCCACTCCACAGGTAACGTTATGGCTCCGGTTACTTGGGTCTCACCACCGCTGGCAGTACGTACACATTCTTCACTTAGCTTCCTTATCGGCCTCGTCCGGTTTTTTAAGAAAGCGTGCGCTCCTCTGCCAATACAGTTCGCATTGGCGCCTGTGTCCAGTAATGCGAGTATCTCTTCTCCATCGACCTTCGTTTTGGCAAAGAAACGGTTGTCATTTT
Source organism: Drosophila suzukii (assembly GCF_013340165.1). Lineage (NCBI taxonomy): Eukaryota > Metazoa > Arthropoda > Insecta > Diptera > Drosophilidae > Drosophila > Drosophila suzukii. Next base: position 652,661 of record NW_023497325.1, on the reverse strand, counting down.
GCACGCTCACCACCGTGTCCACCACATTTTTCTTGAGTCGGCGATAGTCTGCTCGGGCATCATATAATTTTAGTATTTTCCGTGTTGTTCGTCTCTCGCGCTCTGCATCTTCCGAGCCAGTAAAGATACGTCCACGAGCAAGTTCGTACAACCCCTCTCGTTGTTCTAGGCTCTTATGGGGGAGATTTGGTTGGGCTTCGGTGTTTTTACCGGAAAGAGTTGGTCCTGGTCCGCCCGGCTATCCCGGTCTTGCCTGGCGGACTCCGCGCAAAATCCGCTGGGTTAGCATCTGCATCCGTCCCGACTTTCTCCCAGAACCTGCACGTGGCATCGTGGAATTTGATCGGGCAGGATTCTTCCTTCGCAGGATGCTTCCTGTAGAAATCTGCTCCTTTTCCGCACTTATAACACACCAGCGCGTGTAATGGGCCTCGGCATCCATGTCCATCCTCATAACGCCCTCGTGTGTCTTTCCGCTGCCGGTTAAATTCTTCCACCGTGACCGCGTCCGGTAAGTCATACAGTGTCTGGAATTCCTCTACTTCGTTGATCGCCGCTCGGCGCATGTTTCTTCCTGTGTTTCTCAACCAGCGATCAACTCGGAGACCCTCTCTTTTGAGCTCCGCTAATGAGGTTATTGGGCGCTCATACCACTCTAAGTTGTCCTCCTTATGCCTCTGAAATTGGGGAAGCATACTTGATCTCCCCTTCGGCGGTCCTAGGGGTAGATTCTCCCCACCGGCGGCTCCTTCCATTTCAGTATATTGGTGCAGATTGTTTTCTTCAGACAGGGTATCTACCTGTCCTGGCTGATTCTGTGAGCGGTCCCACGGCTCTCTTTCAGGTGAATTTCCTAGCCTTGGCGCGCTTGCACTGCGGGGTTGGTGATTTTTACCGCGCGTTGTTGCCCGGGTCACTCTTCCGGCGCTGGGTTGGAATAAGACCTTCTTGGCCCCTTTCATTTATATGATTAGGCCTTCTTTAAAGGCCTCCGCTTTCTTTTATAAATTGTCACTTTGTGCTGATTAATACACGCACTAAAATTTGTCTTCACTTTTTTTTTTTGCGTTTGGTATAACAGGATCACGTGATTCCTTTCAAAACACCCGGTCAGCGACGTAAACGCTGAATAAGACGACAATAAAATATTTATAAACTGTGGGTGCTTCTCTCTGCTTCTCAAGTTTCTCTTCGGTCAAGAACCGTCCGATATTTAAGCCCCAAAAATAAAACAAAATAAATATCCCTAACTAGGGGTGTTAGCCGCTTCTACACAACGGGGTTCCGCTAAGCTAACATGCCCTTACCGGACCGGTAATCAGGTCGTTCTCCTGGGTGAAGTTGATCCTAGGGAAATGGTCAAGACATCCTTCTGGACACCAGCCTTCTTCCAGTCGTGGTCTGTGTTGATGGTAGTTGTACTTCTAGACCACTGTCAAAGAGAGATCAGAACAATTTCTGTCTGACTTCTCTATTTGGCTGGTGTCTTTTATACCGGTCTAGAGCTTTCGCTAGACCCACCATATTGAATGAATTAACTAGGTGTTCCCACCTAGAGGTATTGTTTCTCTATTTTCCCTATTGAAGGAGTCAACGGCCGACTGCTGCACTTTGCCACCTTACTGGAGTACGGTTTCGAGCAGGTCGATAGTGCTCGTTGTCCTGGCCACGCGACACCCATGAGTTGTCGAATTGTTTTTGCTGTTTTGCCCTTATCAATCGGAGTGTGGTTAGTCATTAGGGCCCCTACCCTCAACCTAAGACAGTTGTTACGTAACAACCCACAGGCTCGAAGTGATCGATGTGGGTTCGCATGAAATGACTTCGCAAAAGAAATCTTCGAAGCCATTCTTTTATTTATTCATCTTCTCTTTTTTTTTCTCTTAGGCGCCCATTTACGTGTGGCTTCGACCCACTACTTTAACTCAGTCTCAGATGAGCTAGTCGGGCTTATTACTTTATTATTTAATTATTGTACTTATTTATTGTGCTATTACTATTATTTTTTATTAAAGATATTTACTGCTGACAACGAAAAAGCTTTCCGGCCTCGCACAGAAAACTACATACATACATATTTATACCTGTAAACAAAAGATATGGCTCATAATAAAATATATAATATAGCGCAAATGAAAAATAGTATATAAAAAAAATGCAGAAGTGAGTTTAAAAGTTGAGAATAAAATTGCTGAGTGTTCCATAACCATGGTTCTTGACCGGGCTGAAAAGTGAAAAGTTTTCCCCTTTTCCGAAGAAAAAAAATTAAAAGAATAAGAATTTTGTTTGTTCTGTTTTGTTTCTTTTTTATTTTTTTTTTTGTTTTTACTTATTTATTATATATTTATTTAAGTACTAGACATAGTTCTTAACTCAAGGTTTTCTTAATACAAGTATTATGTCTTCCCGCGCTAGGACTCCCAGGCGTGGGCTTCTCCTTGCCAACTTTCTGGTGAAGGGTTTATGTGCTGCCCCACCTTTTGTTGATTCTCTTGTATTTTGAATATTTGCCTTTGAGTCCTAATAAGCTGCTGCTGGACTTGGAGCAACTGACTTCTGTCATCCTTCTGATTCTGGGTCCTTCGTCTGATCTCTTGCTCCAGTGTTTCTCGTTCTTGCAGATCGGTTTGTGGCATCGAATGGAGTTGTATCCAGCGCTGCTGGATACACTCCTCATCACTGTTAATGCTGTGGCAGAGCCCACTCATCCATTCCGTGAGGAACGTTAGATAAGAGGTCCTGCTCTCATACGCCTTCGGGAGCCTCCTAAGCTGGCGAGCAGCTTTGATTGCTTGTTCGTAAGTGGTAAAGGTGTTCATTATGTCTGGTTAATTTTCTGTCCCCGGCTGTGGCTTTTATAGCGGAATCGGGGTAGTTCTGATTACGTGTTCACCTCATCAGGTGATCGGGACCTTCTATCAACTCGTGCAATCCCACAGTTCTAAGTTTGTCGCCTTCTGGAGTCGTAGGATTACGTTCAGAGGTTTAGGCGAAATACAGGTCCTTAGCATGAAATACTCCGACACTTTTTCCTACTGTATTGCCCAGATCATATAGCGCTTTGCCCTTACGCTGGAGAAGAACACAGCGAATTCTATTCGGGCCAAGCTCGGCATTATATCCGTCAGCTTTGTTACTCTACTTGTAGTTTTTCCTATAGACAACTTGTCCTACGGAAAACTTTACGAGCTTGCTACGGGTGTTATATGCCTTTTTTAGAGCGTTCATGAGTTCGGTTCAATCCTTGGGTCACCTTTTGTCGGATGAGTTCCATCTTGTCTGGGAGACTTATCTGTGGATCTCATGCCTGTATTTCCCCCAGCTTTCGAAGAATCGGATAGGCTGTTCTATGGGCAACCATTCGCGTTCCGAACACTGCGTAATATGGTTCCATGCCTATCGACTCGTGTAGGCCATTCCTAAGGGCACACTCTATTCGACTTTGTTGGGTATCCCAATTTCGCTGATCGGTGGCAATTGTCGCTCGCAGAATTTGGAGTACCGATCGGTTTATCCTCTCAGCCGCGTTCGCTTGCGGGAAGTAAAGTCCAGTCTCTACGTGTCGAATACCGTAGCGGGTCATTAGCTCGCCAAAAATTTGGGACACAAACTGCTTGCCGTTGTCCGAGTGCATGAACTCGGGGAAACCATATTGATGGTAAATTTTGGTCTCCAGGAATTTGATGACTTCTGCAGCTACTGCATGTCTTATCAGCTGCAGCCAGACAAACTTGGAGAAATGGTCTAGGCATACAAAAATCAACGAATTCCCAACTTTGGTCCTCGGCTATGGACCCATAAAGTCGATGAACAACCTTTGGGCAGCCCGCTCCGTAACCCGCTGTTATCCCATGGGTGGTCGGTCATTTTTGTTGGCGGTCTTGGTGATCTTACAGATCTCGCATTCCTTCACTACTTTTTGGACATCTACAGCCCCCCATGCATTTGCGACCCACCATGCCCTGCGGTTATGGCATGATGTGCTCTCCAGACTAAATCGGGTCGCAGCTCAGCGGAAACCCAGAGCTTCCATGCTTGAGTTTCATCCACGGCGTCGTTTAGGCAGAATCCCATCCGTTTATATACATAGCCTTCTAATGTTTGAAGGTCTGGACTTTAACCTAAATTTTCGTCCACCGCCTGCACTAGGGTGACATAATCCGATGACTGGAACGCTGTCGAATCGAGGTTGATGTGTATGTCCAGCTCTTCCGCACCAGCCTTATGTAGCTCGTCCATATGAACTGGTGAGAGAGCATCTGGGACTACATTTAGTGACCCTTTCCTGTGTTCTATGGTGAAGTCAAACGCTTTTAGCTTCAGACTCCATCGCCCAAGCCTGCCTGATAAGTCTTTATGACCCATTAGCCATTTTAGACTAGCGTGGTCAGTGATCACTTTGATTCCGCTGTGCATAGTCATCGTCATCAGTTTGGAACAAAACTCGCCCCACTACAGTGGTCGAGGCATCACATTGGATGGTAAATGGTTTTTTAAAATCTGGGGTGACGAGTACAGGTGCTGTGGCCAGGCTGGTTTTTAAAAGTTCAAACGCCTTGACAATTCTGACAATTCAAATTTCTTTATGCGGTCTTTCTTCAAACAATCGTGAATCGGTGCCGCTGTCTGTGCGTAGTTTTGGATGAACCTCCTGTACCAGCCAGTCATCCCCAGGAACCTCCGCATCTGTTTGGCTTATCGATTGTATTGTATCGATTACATTTTTGCATAGTCCGTTCAGATGCATCCTCCCCCAACTACGTATCCTAAATATCTTGCATGGCAGTAGCAAAACTTTCTTTTGTCTACATTTATTGTAAGCAGCTGTAAGCAGGCTCTGACCTGGCTCAACTTATCAATGTGAGCTTTAAATGTAGGTGAACAGACCAGTAAGACATACACAAATACATTTTCGGCACATTCGCTGCGCGGCATTGCACAAGCCGAACGGCATTACTGTAAACTGATACAGTGGCCTGCCGGGCACTGTAAACGCGGGATTCTCTCTACTCTTGGACTCGAGAGGTATTAGTTAAAAGGCGTCTTTTAATTCGATACGTTTCCTGTATTCGACTCAACAGACACTCAATATGCGGTAGTGGATAAGCATCTTTGATCGTCCGGGAATTGACTTTACGCGCATCGAGGCAAAGGCGATTTTTCGTCTATTTTTGCACCAGAGTTACCAGTGAACTCCAGCTACTATTGCTCTCTTCGATCACGCCTAGGCCTAACATGCGATCTATCTCGGCATACACCAGCTTCTGTAGTTGGTCACTTCAATTAAATGTGGCTCTAATACCCCCTTCCCATACAGTCCATTCGTTAGAAACGGTTGGGATTTTTGACAAATGTAAGCCCCGATTACCACAGGGCTCATCCACCATCTACCATCCGACAACAGCTGTCAGTTCAGCTGTGACTAATAAAAACACATGCAAAAATTGTTAAAGTGAATTTTGCCAGACCAAAATGAACAATTTACCAATTAATTTATCTTAAGTTGAATCAGCTTTTATTGGCAGCCAATTCAGAGGAGTGGAATGACGACGAATTGGATCTGTACGAAAGCATTTTTTCTGCAAAAGAGCAAATGCCACGAAGTGTGTGGATGCTGGTACGTGCTCTTAAAATGTATTAAAAATACGATTAAAGAGTGCGAATTATATTAAACAGAAGCGATACGGGACATTTTGGGAGAAGGATATACCGGAAAACAACGACGAGTTCTTCAAAGAGAGCTTTCGTATGGAGAAGAGGACCTTTTCGTTTTTGGTGGACCGACTTGGTGTTTTGCGGAAGAAGGACACCAACTCGCGAAATGCCATTGCTCTTGAAAAGCGGATCGCTATAGCCTTGTACACCTTGGGATCATCAGCGGAATATCGTTCCATCGGAAGGCTTTTTGGAGTTGCACAGAACACTGTGTGCAAAATTCGCCACGAATTTTGCCGGGCACTCATTTTTGAGTTTGCCAGCGAGTTCATGTCACCGGACTATCTTACTCCAGAAAAAGTGGACGAGTGTGTCAAAGGATTCGAAGCAATCGGATTTCCCCAGTGTCTAGGTGCAATTGGTAAGACATAAATTCATTAAATCAGTTCATGGTCTTAGCAATGTATAATGTGTAGATGGTTGTCACATCGAAATAAAACCGTCAGCAGCAGAGGCAGTCGATCACCACAACTACAAAGGCTGGTACTCAATAGTATTATTCGCTCTCGTGGATTACAGGTAAACTGCGTTCTTCTAAGAGCTCAACAATGTTTTAAACGCATTATATTTTAAATTTACTACAGATACAGATTTACCTATGTAAACATCGGCTCTGCTGGGCGCTGCAACGACTCCACTATATATCAAAAGTCGAGCCTGGCAAGGAAAATGGTGCCTTCTTCGTTACTTCACGAAAAAACAAGGGAAATTTGTGGCGTCCAAGTTCCGGTGCTGCTTATTTGGGACTCTGCCTTTAGATTTTCCCAAACGCTGATGAAGCCGTACCCATTTTCCACAACTGCATCCGAAGAACAGCGAAATTTTATCTACAATCTGTCTAAAGCTAGGCGAGTGGTAGAAAATGCATTTGGCCATTTAAAGGCAAGATTTCGGTTTATTGGGAAAGGTCTTGACAGCCACTACAAGAATAATAATGCAGTTATTCTAGCCTGCTGCATTTTGCACAACATTTCAAATGAGCACAACAGCGCTATAAATGAAACTTGGCAACAGGCTGCAAATGACCTAGGCGAACAATAAAATCGGAGTAATATGCCTGCAGATTTTAGCCAACCTGCAGAAAAAATAAGAGCAGCTATTTCCCAATATTGTCTAAATGGTAACAAATAAAGTTCAAAAAATATAAATCTGTTTGTTTTTTTATTTAATTATAATATCACATTTCATTTTGGTCTATTTATTATAAATTATAAATTTATTAAGAATTCGTTGATTTTCTTAACAGCTCCAACAAATCAGATTGGAATTTTGCCTGGCTGTCTGCCATTCTCGACAATATTTCTGTCTGCGCCCTCTGCTCCTCCAGTCTTTCTCGAGCTATCTCCTGCGCGCTTAGCAGGGGGCGCAGTGCTGCCTGAGCGTTGACTGCCGCTGCAGGTAGAGGCTTCCCTGTCATCTGGGCCGACATCCAAGAGCTCATCAAAGTATTCCCTAGTACCTGCAATAAATAAATTTTTTTAAATAATTTTAAACCAAAAATATAAGTGCGGGGACATACTCTCGTTCTCCAAGGTGTTCTGCTCCATGTTGTGGAAGCGGTATGCGCCTAAAAACGAGTGGATCAACTCATAATGCTGCCACGAGGAAGGAGCGCCACCGCTTGGCCCCATTTTATTTTTTTCCTGCCTGCAAGGAAAAGTATAGTTGAGTGGATTTCCAATATGTTGTTGCGCGCATATAAGTTACCTGTACTTTTTGGTCAGGTTCTCTATTTTCGTTCGGACGTCCTTGTAGGACACATCAAACCCAGCTTCCATTAGCGTCTGGGCCATCTCCATGTATATATGGACATTTTTTCTGGCTCCGCGCAACTCCTCGATGTTCTCCTGCCAAATGTCGATGAGCAGGACCTCCATCTGCTTAGTCCACCTCAGTTTGCCACCGGCAGTTCGCGTATTATTGACTGTAAAATTAAAAGCAATGAATTATTACAAATATAAAGAGCATTTATGTTCATACCTATTGCTTTGTCGCCTTCCATTTTCAAAAGTTTCCCGTCATCATTGTTTACGTTTTCGTAGTGAATGTTCCACTTTCCACTTTCAAGAAGAAGAGTTTAGGGTTTCCACCCAAAATTATCGCCTAACTATCGCATAAAGTAGTCCGTTAAGTTTGGATGGGGAACTAACTGGGAAATTTTCAGAACGGCAAAGCCTTATGGACCATCCGTTCAACGGATGGTAGATGGTGGATGGATCTCTGTGGGAAGACCCTATTAAATTTGGATGGGGAACTAACTGGGAAATTTTCGGAACGGCAAAACCTTATGGACCATCCGTTCAACGGATGGTAGATGGTGGATGGATCTCTGTGGGAAGACCCTATAAGCTGGTCTTTCCTAATCCTTTTTCTAGACAGGAGGGATATGTGTCTATCACTTGCTGCAGCCTAGAATGTTGTTCTGGAGTAAGCTGATGTGGGATATAGGCGGTCTCGGGCTTGAGCGTATTGTTCATGTCTAGGTCTCTAGGTCGTAAGGTCTACCTCCGGTGTTGTTTCAACGGCGGCAACCTCGCGTCCACCGAGGATTGTGAGGCCAAACGTATCCCAGAAATTAATTAAATTAAACCAAATCGTTGTGTCAGACCTGGCACTATCAGAAACTCTAGGTTCTTGGTTTGTCCTTCCCATTCTACGGGTAACGTTATGGCTCCGGTTACTTGGGTCTAGCCACGCTGGCTGTGCGTACACATTCTTCACTTAGCTTCCTTAGCGGCCGCGTCCGGTTTTTTAATAAAGCATTCGCTCCTCTGCCAGTAATGCGAATATTTCTTCTCGATCGACCTTCGTTTTGGCAAAGAAACGGTTGTCGTTTTGCATGCTCACCCCCGTGTCCACCACCTTCTGCTTGAGCCGGAGATACTCTGCTCGGGCATCATATAATTTTAGTTTCTTCCGTGTTGTTCGTGTCTCGTTATCTGCATCTTCCGAGCCGATGAAGATATGTTCGCGAGTGAGTTCGTACTCCCTCTCTCCTTGTTCTAGGCTCTTATGAGGGCAGATTTGTTTGGGCTTCGGTGTTTTTACCGGAAAGAATTGGTCCAGGTCCGCCCGGCTATCCCGATCTTGCCTGACGGACTCCGAGAAAAAGCCGCTGGGTTAGCATCTGCATCCGTCCCGACTTTCTCCCAGAACCTGCAAGTGGCACCGTGGAATTTGATCAGGCAGGATTCTTCCTTCGCAGGATGCTTCCTGTTGAAGTCTGCTCCTTTGCCACACTTATAACACACCAGCGCGTGTAATGGGCCTCGGCATCCTTGTCCATCCTCATCACGCCCTCGGGTATCTTTCCGCTGCCGGTTAAATTCTTCCACCGCGTCCGGAAAGTTCTCCAGGGTCTGGAATTCCTTTATTTCGTTGACCGCCGCTCGGCTGCGCATGTTTCTTCCAGTGTTTCTCAACCAGCGATCAACTCGGAGACCCTCTATTTTGAGCTCCGCTAATGAGGTTATTGTGTATGTTAACAGCATCCCCCCATCTGGGAGTTCATATTGTCCTTCAAGAGGTCGACGAATTCATCTATCTATGTATCAGTACTTATCTGCCTGGGTGTTCTTTACCGGTGCTTCTGGCTATTGAGGATGTCCTGCGTGACCGGTTCCAGAGGCGGAGTCTCTTGATATCTCAAGAAACTATCCGTGGGATTCGGAACAGTTCGGGGCGGCAAAGGCAGTCTCTTCTGCTCGGGTCTCCTGGATGTCGGAGACTGCAATTCGGTAATTTGTGCTTTCAGCGCTTCTACCTGGGCGCTCATACCACTCTGCGTTTCGTTGCTCTGCCTCAAAAGCTCCATCAATCTTTGTTCACGCCGCTCGGCAGCCTTTAAGTTATCCTCCTCATGCCTCTGAAATTGGGGAAGCAAGCTGGATCTCCCTTTCGGCGGTCCTAGGGGTAGATTCTCCCCACCGGCGGCTCCTTCCATTTCAGTGGATAGGTCCAGATTGTTTTCTACAGACAGGGCTTCTATCTGTCCTGGCTGATTCTTTGCAAGCACCCACGGCTCTTTTTCTGGTGAATCTCCTAACCTTGGCGAGCTCCCACTCCGGGGTTGGTGATTTTCACCGCGGGTTGTTGCTCGGGTCACTTTTCCGGTGCTGGGTTCGAATAAGACCTTCTACTTGGCCCCCTTCATTTATATGATTGGGCGTTCTTTAAAGTCCTCCGCTTTCTATTATAAATTGTCACTTTGTGCTGATTAATACACACACTAAAGATTGTCTTCACTTCTTTTTCGTTTGGTATAACAGGATCACGTGATTCCTTTAAAAACACCCGGTCAGCGACGTAAACACTGAATAAGTCGACAAGTCTCAAGTTTCTCTACGGTCAAGAACCGTCTGATAAATAAAACAAAACAAATATCCCTAACTAGGGGTGTTAGCCGCTTCTACACAACTGGGTTGTTTGACTAACTGTGGGGCGTCGGCCAGAGAAACTAAAAATTGTCCACCGCCCAAATATGTCAAGGGAAACAGCAAAGAGTCGAACCAATCAAACGACCCGAAAAATGCCTAGTACGTCGTGGGGCGTCGGCTTTGCGTTTCCTGTCAGTTCCCCCACCTCCCATTCTGTCTTGGATCGACAAACGAACAGTAGACCCGCATCGCTATTGCTGATAGTCACAGAAGTTGGGGACTTTACAGTTACTAATTTAAAGACAAAAACAAATAAGTAGGCGCATATTTAAAATTATTTTAGTTCCCTGCTTTATAAAACAGTCAAATTACTCATGGCAAATAAAGATGAAAGCTTTGCCATCCCTAGGTATATCCACTCCGATACCGCAGGTACCGAGATTGTGGACCCTGGTAAACTTCCTTAAGGAATATGAAAAGTCCTATCGTTGGGCGCCAATCCTGTTACGTGGGCATATTAGTGCCCGAGTCCTGACAGGGACTTGTGCCGAGGGAGAGGCGTCCGATGTTCAGGCACCATTTGCCGGCATAAGCTACGTCGTATTTGGTTCGTGGGATCTTGGTAAGCCTTTCTCCTCTCCAACATAACGAGAACAAACATTTAAAGTACCTGGAAAATAATATTAGTCCATAAAGATCGTCAGTCCTCAGTCTACACTGCCCCACAAGCTTAGCTGTCGCTTGATCGCAATACGGACTGTGTTTTGGCCATATTCCCTCCCCTTTACACATGCGTGAGCCAATGGATCGTAGCGGGCTGCGAGGTCATTGTTTTTTACCTACTCCACTTCTCGCGTCAGCACACCCCGCTTGATAAAGTTTTAGCACTTCAAGGTTTTGATATCTTTTTACATTATAAATTTATTGAGAAACATATATATCGGCGTGCGCCGTGGATGAGTAACATAATGTTGGCCAATGCATATGGAAATTAATTAATTGAAAATTATTTTATTAGCGGAGAGTATCAAATTTATCACCTGGGAAGGTGCACACATCAGCAAAACGCTGAATATTCATGACTACAAACGTCGCTCAGAGGGCTCTTGCAATTGTCATACAATTACAAAGCTGATACTCGCCGCTGAAAAATTAACATTTAATTATTATAAATATATAAAATGTAAAATGTATGAAAAAAACGATGTATATCTAAACGAATATATATGAATAGTTATTACTTAAAGATTGATTTTTGATCTTAACTAGGAAAATACATTTTTATCTAGACGAGAGAGAACAATGACTGTTGGAACGGTAGAAATGATAATTGCCTTTTCGGTCTTGTTACAGTGTAGTTACAGTGGTGAGAAATGTAGACGGAAGGCCTCTAATTCATCTACAGTTATCGGTAGGATTGGTTTTGATAACAAATATAGAATTCTTAAGTTGAACTGTAGATCATTGTCTACCGTCTTTGCTAATGCTTCTGTAGTGATCATGGTGCACGGATATTTATATATATATATATTCATAATAAATGGGAACCTCGTTCCGACAAACTGACCCTCCTTTTAACCCTTGGCGATGAGATATCGACGCTCCGGATGCTGGGCCTTAGGAGACGTTACAATTGGTTTATATATATATGTTACGTGCAATATTGGATGGCGGTTCACAAAAACATAACACAAAAACAAGGAAGAACGCTATAGTCGAGTACCTCGGCTATCAGATACCCGTTACTCATCTATATGGAGATATGCAAGCAGAAAAGCGATATTAAAATGCGCCACCTACCGGCGGTGTACAGATTTAAGCGTTATGGGCGTTAGAGTGGGCGTGGCAAATTTTTTTTTGGATCAATCGATAGGTATCAACGAGACCAATACATTTCAGTTAAAATTTTTTATCTAGCATGAAAAGTGTGGGCGTCACAGGTTTTCGCGGTTTGTGGGCGTTAAAGTGGGCGTGGCAAACTTTTTTTTGGGTCAATCGATAGGTATTGATGAGAACAATACATTTCAGTTAAAATTTTTATTCTAGCATCAACAGCCACAGTTTTGGGCGGTTTGTTGGCGTTAGAGTGGGCGTGGCACTGTGCTGAAACAAACTTGCGCTGCGTAAGAAGCTCAGGAATCTGCACGCCAAATCTCAATAGCCAAGCTCCCATAGTTTCCGAGATCTCAGCGTTCATCCGGACGGACAGACAGACGGACAGACGGACAGACGGACATGGCTAGATCGACTCGGCTAGTGATCCTGATCAAGAATATATATACTTTGTGGGGTCGGAAACGCTTCCTTCTGCCTGTTACATACTTTCCGACGAATCTAGTATACCCTTTTACTCTACGAGTAACGGGTATAATAACACTATTGCTGTATAGATATGTATGTATGTATGCATCGTATGGGAGTTCCACCGCGGCACACGTCAGTTCCAATGCTCGGGCTGGGGCTGGTCGGTGCAGCTCCAATTTCTTGTTCAACGTATGTATTTGCGGGTTCTGTTACACTTGCATTCAGAAATGCACGCGCTCGGAAATTGTTTGTAATTGTTTTGGCGATTCACTTTTTGTTTGTAATTTTGAATGCAATTTATTCGCCTTTCATTGTTTTTATTGTCTTTTCTTGTTTCACTTTGTTGGAACTGCTTCGCTTACGCTCCGCTGTGGGTCACTACCTTCTCCAGGGTGTGATGTTGATCGCGGCGTCTCTGAACAAAGCGCTTGTAGATCTTAACATCTTTAAGGATCACCAGAACCAGAAATAGTTCAATGATGAGCTTCATGGTCTTGTTAACATCTTGAATATCATCCTGGTGGTCAACGATCTCCAAGGTCTTAATCACATCGGCGGTGCTGCCGGCCACTTCGGACGTTTTGCTGCCCATCTTGGGGTCCTTAGGCCATACGATTGGTTCACCAGTTCTCTTCGTCCTTCGGAGTTTGCGGGTGGACTTCCTTCAGAATGCGGTCGATCGCAGGACCGGTTATCAGGACCTTCTCCCGGGGTGAAGTTGATCCTAGGGAAACGGTCAAGACATCCTTCTGGACACCAGTCTTCTTCTTGGTGTGTATTGATGGGAGTTGTACTTCTAAACCACTGTCAGGGAGATCAGAAGAAATACTGCCTGTCCTCTCTATTTGGCTGGGGTCTTTTATACCGGACTAGAGCTTTCGCTAGTCCCCCATATTGGATGAATTAACTAGGTGTACCCACCTAGGGGTACTGTTTCTCTATTTCCCCTATCTTAGGAGTCAACGGCCGGCTAGTGCACTTTGTCACCTACTGGAGTACGGTTACGAGCAGGTCGATCGTGGTCGTTGTTCTGGCCACGCGACACCCATGAGTTGTCGAATTGTATTGCTGTTTTGCCCTTTTCAATCTGAGTGTGTTTAGTCATTAGCGGCCGCTACCCTCAACTTAAGACAGTCGTTTCGCAGGGGTTAGTCTTTGTATGGGGAGGGCGTACGTAACAATCTCTTCGACTGTGGCTGTTGAGTTTGCGGCTTCCGAGGGTTTCTGGCGGAACCAGGATTGGCTTTCGTTCAGCATTCGGCGGGATGTGATGTCTTGGAGCTGGTATGGGGGCAGCTTTGGTTTCCCCGCGTCCCTTTGTGTCTGCGGGGGAGTATCTGGGGCGTCTGAAAAGTGGACTATCGCTGCTGTGAGTTTTGGGCCTGGTTCTGATCTCCGGGCGGCAGTAAGAGCCAACTGCAGGCACACTTGTCCACAGATGCCGCAGTGGAAGTCAATGCCGAGGATCACCTCTAATATTGTTGGCAGGACCAGCAGAGTCATTCGGACATGTTGACTGTCCAGGCCCGCCTGAACGTGCAGAGCCTTGGTGATTTCTATCGGGGACCCATCCGCCAGATATATTCGAGTGCGAACTTCTTTTATGTTACACCGCGAGTCCAGTTGGTTTGCAACCTCTTCTCTGACAAAACTTCTGAAAGCCCCCGTGTCGAAGAGTTTGTTCCCCTAAGGTAACTGTGGCGACAATCCTTCCGACAGCCAAGCTGAGAGGACGATTTTGTGGTGGGGGAGCGGTGGGTGGGTCGCCACTTGCTCCCTGCGTGTGCGAGGACCCCGGCGGTTTCCCGCCTGACGGCAGGAGTCGATGGTACGGGTGCCGGCGAGTTTTGGTGTTCTCGGATGAAATGCACCACTTCGCAGCAGCGGTTGCAGGCTCGTGCAACGTCTATGGGTTTTTCGGTTTCCTGGGTGATCATCCGGTTCGTCCGTGGTCGGGTTCCGGACAAAGGGCTGCTCTTCGTAGCGAAACTTTCACCGGTTGGAATTAGCGCTGCATGTCGGACAGGGTCCCGATCCAGAGCAATTTCGAAGGTGGAGGCTAGTTGGGTCAACACTTCCAACGAGGATAATTCATGTCGATGTAAAAAGAAATGGTATTCCGGCAGCAGGGTCTCGTAAATCCTTTCGAGCTCCTGATCGAACGAGTAGTTCGCTGTTGCGCCTTAGGACGGGCGTCACGCGGATGCTGGATGCTGGATGTCGAGGTGGGCGCGGCTAGGCCTCCCAAGGAACGGAGCGGCTGGTTGCAGCTGCGGTGTGTGCAACCGGTGGTGACGCAGCGGCGAATGCGGACAGAGGTTGTCCTGGAGGTGGATGGTCCGGTGTCCACGGTGAGCGCGGTGAGCGACGCAATTGAGCTGTTCCCTCGGCGCATTGGGCGCTGCTGCGGGTTTCTCGCTGACGTTGCCCAAAGCGCGGCTGGGAACCAAGTCGCTTCTGATGGGTGCGGTCTCTGGGAGCGCTCGGTGGGCGGCGCATTTTATCTGCTGGGTCGCTCGTGATGCGCGCGGATTCCGATGGGTGAGCGTCTCCGAAAGCCCTGGCTGTTGACGTGGTTTGCGTGAATAGGGGTTGGCGGAAGCAGCGATACGGGGTCCCCTATTCTACCTGATTAAGCTTGTCTTTTATTTGGTTTTCCGAAGTGTTCAAGAAGAACACTAGTTATCATAAATTTAAGGTTTTCTGAGCTCTGTTCTTAATATGTAAGTCTATCTAGACCCTTAAATACATGAGTGCAGTGCCGAACTATTGTAATCTTAAGTTCAGGCCACCTAAGCGTGGCCATGAAAATATTTCTCATACTGCGCAAAGGGTGGCTTAGCTAAAGTAAACAAACGTGGTCATTGCGTAGACCATTGATAAGTATAATATACAAATTTTTTGTTTAAAAAAAATACATCCAAAAAGACAAGCAAAGAGTCTTTTTTGTTTTTAAGGACCTTAAAGATTTTGCTTTTTAACAGTTAAAGGTCGGTAAGGCGTTTCCGAGGCCATAACATCGGATAAATATATTAAAAAACAAGGAAGAACGCTATAGTCGAGTACCTCGACTATCAGATAACCGTTACTCAGCTAAATGGAGATATGCAAGCAGCAAAGCGAGATTAAAATGCGCCACCTACCGGCGGTAGACAGATTTAAGCGTTATGGGCGTTAGAGTGGGCGTGGCACTCTGCTGAAACAAACTGGCGCTGCGTAAAAAGCTCAGAAATCTGCACGCCAAATCTTAATACCCTAGCTCTTAAAGTTTCCGAGATCTTAGCGTTCATCCGGACAGACAGACGGACAGACGGACAGACGGACATGGCTAGATCGACTTGGCTAGTGATCCTGATCAAGAATATATATACTTTATGGGGTCGGAAACGCTTCCATCGGCCTGTTACATACTTTCCGACGAATCTAGTATGTATATCCTGTTACTCTACGAGTAACGGGTATAACAAGGAAGAACGCTATAGTCGAGTACCCCGAATATCAGATACCCATTACTCAGCTAAAGGAACCAAAGGGAAATGGAGATATGCAAGCAGCAAAGCGAGATTAAAATGCGCAACCTACCGGCGGTAGACAGACTTAAGCGTAATGGGCGTTAAAATGGGCGTGGCAAATTTCTAGCATAAAAACTGTAAGAGCAACAGTTTTGGGCGGTTTGTGGGCGTTAGAGTAGGCGTGGCACTCTGCTGAAACAAACTTGCGCTGCGTAAGCAGCTCAGGAATCTGCACGCCAAATCTCAATAGCCTAGCTTTCATAGTTTCCGAGATCTCAGCGTTCATCCGGACGGACGGACAGACGGACATGGCTAGATCGACTTGGCTAGTGATCCTGATCAAGAATATATATACTTTATGTGGTCGGAAACGCTTCCTTCTGCCTATTACATACTTTCTGACGAATCTAGTATACCTTTTAACTCTACGAGTAACGGGTATAAAAATATAGTGTATTATATATTTAAACCAATAAGTCGGTAAGGCGTGTCCGTGGCCAAAACAGCGGATATAAAAATATAGAATTTTGTGAAAAGTGCATAATAAATACAAAAAGTGCCCACAAAATAACACTGTTGGATTAATGTAAAAAAAAGTGCCTTCAATGCAAAAAAGCATTAAACTATAAAGCTTAAAAGCTAAAAAGCACGAAACCTGAAGTTAACAACAATAAATTACGTCACAAAAACAAAATTGAAAAAAAAATCAACAACAAAATCATCTTTAAGCAAGAACGGAAGTTAGCCTTGGCAAGCCGAAGTTTATATACCCTTGCAGATATAATTAATAAATTTAATTCGAAAGGCAGAGGAAGTACCCAAACTGTTAAAAATTCAGATACCCACTTTCTTTGGTGATTCCAAGGAAAGGGATCTATTTAATAAGTTGTTTATGGAACTCATTCATACAAGAGAGGACCTAAGCACACTCTTAAATTTAATTATCTCAAGTCAGCGTTAAAAGGAGAAGCCAAGAAAGGACAATTATCCGAAGAAATGGATGCAGTTTTTGCCCAAATTATACTTCGGAAATTTATATGAGAGTCATGTAAAAAAGACATAGGAAGTTCAGGCACTTTCTGATGTCAAGGAGTTTTTAGAGCAAAGACTCAGCTCCATTTCCTCTTTTCCACAGGAAAAAAACCTTTGGGAAATGAATTTCAAAACTAAAGCAACAAAGAAAATTGCCGCTGTTGTAACTTACCAACCTATAATGTAACACAGTGTTCTAGATTTAAAAGAATGGAACCAGTAGAAATAAATGAGTGGGCAAAAAAAAGACACATTTGCCTAAAGTGTCGGAGGCATTCAAGCAATAGGTTAGGTTAGGTTAGGTAGGAGTGGTTGGAGACTAGATATTAATCCCCTCACTTAGGCCACAATGGGCCCCTTGTGATACCACATGATCTCTGAAAGATCCGTTTCCCTAGCTCATGGGTTATCTGCTTTCGCGAAGTATTCTGTTCTTCTCAAGAAACATAATAGTTTTTGGATGCTTACGTCCTGAATGGCCGCAAGGTTCGGAAGTGTGTAGCTACCTAGGGTTTGAAAGCGCTTTAGGTTATGCGCTGGGCAGAAGCATAGGAGGTGTTCGATGCTCTCCTCTTCGTCTTTCTGTTTGCAGCTGCGGCAGAAGTCGTGATTACTTAGACCCAGCCTTAGCGCATGAGTCCCTATAAGACAGTGGCCCGTGAGGGCATTTAGGAGAGTGGAGATGTCCTCCCTTCTACATTGTAGGAGATTTTTTGTTCTTTTCGAGTTGTAGTTTGGCCATGTGAGTCTTGAATTGTGGCATGTTGAGATTGAGTTCCAACGGTTGTTGGAAAGTGTATACAATCTCTGCCTGAGATGGAGCTTGCAGGTAGCCATGGGCATACCTACCGTGTCCTTATCACGAAGAATATCGGCGGTTGTCCCCTGTCTTGCTAGCTCGTCTGCTATACAGTTGCCCTCAATATTGCGGTGTCCAGGCACCCAGTTGAGGTTGATTCTCAGATGAGTGGCCATCTCGTTAAGAGATTTGCGGCATTCAGAGATTGTTTTTGAGTTCGTTGTGTAGGAGTCGAGGGCCCTGAGGGCTGCTTGACTATCCGAGAAGATGAAGATATCTATGTCTTGATGTACAGACGTGTTCAGGTGGGTAATGGCTTCCTGAATTGCCATGACTTCCGCTTGGAAAACACTACAGTGGTCTGGTAGGCGGAATGAGACTTTTATGTCTAGTTCGGGGGAAAAGACTCCCCCACCTGTTTGGGAGTTAAGCTTGGAGCTGTCCGTGTATATGTGACGGCGTTTACGAATTGATGTGGGAGGTTGTCCCAGTCTGTACGGGTGGGTATATAGATCTTGTATCTTCTTTCGAAGTTGACTATGGGTGGGACGTAGTCTGTACTACGTGTTAGGGGTGAATGTTTTGATAGGATATTGGAGTGACCCGTGGAGCCAATTGTCCATGCAGCTGCTTCACGGAGCCTCAGCGCTGTTGCAGATGCCCAGCTTTTGGCAAGTAGGTCCAGGGGTTGGAGATCGAGAATTGTGTTTAGTGCCTCAGTGACGGTAGTGCGAAGCGCCCCACCGATGCAGAGCTCTGCGCTTCTTTGGATCTTGTGAAGGATCCGGAGGTTGCAGTTCTAGAGAAGGCCACCAAACGATGTTTCCGTAGAGGAGAATGGGCCTGACTATTGAAGTATATAGCCAGTGAACTATCATGGGGGAGAAGCCCCACTTCCTCCCTATGGCTTTTTTACAAGCGAAGAGGGCTATGGCCGCTTTGCGGGTGCGATCTAGGATGTTATCTGTCCAGAGGAGCTTTTTGTCAAGAATGACACCTAGGTACTTTGCTTGGTTGCTAAAGGTTAGGCGCGTTTGGTGTAGTTTTGGGGGAACTATAATTGGTACCTTATACTTCCTTGTAAAGAGAACTAGTTCGGTCTTTTCTGGGTTAACTCCCAGTCCACAGCCAGCCGTCCACCGGGAGAGGGTGGATAAGGCTTTCTCCATTAGATTGCAAAGGGTTTGCGGGAATTTGCCCTGCAGTAGGATAACCACGTCATCCGCGTAGGCTACCACTTTTGTGCCCGCCTCTTCTAGAAGTGATAGCAGTTTGTTGACCACTTAAACCCATAGAAGAGGTGAGAGAACGCCCCCTTGTGGGGTTCCTCTGCTGACGTTCCTGGTCGAGTGGGCCGATCCCATAGTGGAGTACACTACTCTGCTGGTTAGCATGGTGTGTATGAGTCCCACTATGGTCCCACTATGCCCAGTTCAGACAGAGCACCAGTAATCGCCGTTGGGGTGACGTTGTTAAGGGCGTCTTCTATGTCTAGAAACGCTGCAAGAGAGTATTCCTTATTGCGGAAACCTCTCTCTATACTGTACACTAGAGAGTGGAGGGCGGTATCTGTTGATCTACCCTTACGGTACGCATGCTGTGCGTCAGAGAGTAGGCTATGGTCGATGGTTAGTTTGATATGGGTGTCAATTAGCCTTTCCAGGGTCTTCAACAAGAAGGAAGAGACCCTAATCGGGCGGAAGTCCTTTGGGTTGGTGTGGGAGGGCTTGCCGGCTTTCGGTATAAAAATTACCTTAACGTCCAGCCACCAACCTTGTTGGAATATGGTTTAGAGCAAGGCAGCCGTGGAAGATGGCTGTCAGCCAGGGTAGGGACATATCTAGTGTCCGTTGTAGCTGGGTCGGGAAGAACCCATCTGGGCCAGGTGACTTGAAGGGCTTAAAAGAGTTGACAAGCCACTGAATGTGGACAGGGTTTGAAATGTTGTCAATACTCTGGTCGTCTTAGTTTTCCTCTATGTAGAGGTCCTCCACTACATGGGTGTTCTTAGGAAAGTAAGTGTCTAACAGTAGTTCAAGGGTTTCCTCACTGTTTTCCGTCCAGCTGTCAGGATTGGTTTTTAGATAGCCAATGGTTGCTGGAGCTTTTGCTAGAACTCTTCTGAGTCTGCATGCCTCCGCAGTAGATTCTATGCTACTGCAGAAGTTAGCCCAAGCTCTTCGTTTTGGTATTCTAATTTCCTTTTTGTATAGGCTTAGTTTTGAATGGTATAAATTCCAGGAGGATTCGCTATTGTTGTATTTAGCTCTATTGAAGTAAGTTCTACACTGTCTTTTAAGGTTCGCCAGGGTTGCGTTCCACCAAGCGGGTTTGTGCTCTGTTTTGACTGTTCTGCTTGGGCCAGCCCTTTTTAAGTCCTCACCGCAGATATCAGTAAAAGTGTTAGCTAGGTTATCTAATTCTTGACGGTTGCGTATGTGTGTCGGTGGAGCGTGTAGGTTCCTGTTGAGGAGATTTTTGTAATATCCCCAGTTGGTTAATCTTAGATTAGTGATGTTCTCGGCGGGAGGACAGTCTAGACTTATTGTAAATTCTATGTATCGGTGGTCTGAGAATGAGTGTTCGATCCCCACCTTCCACGCTTCTAGCTGGTTAAGTAGGGGATCAGATATTAGTGTAATGTCTAGTACTTCCCTCCTATTTCTAGTGATGAGAGTTGGGTCATTACCCTTGTTGCAGATGAATATAAATTATTTAATTATCCGTGCCGGCTGGCGGCTCCTCCGCGGCAGGGGTAGAGCCGGTAGGTGATATATCCGTAGGGGGGTGGCAGTAGAGTACTGCCCGCTGATTGATTGTTGGCGGCCACCAAGATTGGCATCCACAGCGGAGTCGGGTGGTAGCTTCGACTCCCTTGCTTCTTCCGAAGTATACGGTGGGAGATACTTATCTCCGATGTCACGGCCCTTAAGGCACGATAACCAAACTCGATAATCAAAATAATATAACGGCTAAGGCCGGAGTTTTATGAACGAGCTGGAGCTCTTTATTTCAAATCCAAATTAAAACTAAACTTAAGATTGAACAAAAACTCATGCATAGCCGGATGCCCGTGGCAGACCGCTGACCTTGCACATTTTGCAAAAGTCATACGATCGTTGTCAGCCAATGAAAGGGAGCCACGGCTCGGAATGGTACAATGTGCTGGCTCAGCTCTAGGGCCAATAAGTCGGACCCGATTTAGGGTGGACCATGCATGAGGGAGAAATGTAATAATAATATTGATAATAATAAAAAGTGATTAATTCTAGAGAATGGTAAACATGATAAATGATTAACATTAATAAGGTAAGTAAGAACTGGCCTGCTCAGCCTAAGCTGGGGGTTGGTTGTTAACTACTCCCCCCTTAAATTGGACGCCGTCCTCGGTGACAGCCAGTTCGTCGATGGACTTTTGTAGCTGGGCTGCCTCTCGTTTGCGCCTGCAGTGTTGTTGGAGCAGGACCAAGCCGCATAGCATGAGGCTGACGGCAACTCCTGCGGCGAACCAAATCCTCGGGGAACCTCCATCCGACACGTCATCCCGTAGCTCCTGCAGTAAACGCAGGTTATGCTCGTTCATCCGCTGTAGCAATGGTAGACTCAGTATGTGATCGTGTCCCGTGATGTTAATTAAGGGGGAGGCCGCAATACCCGGGCTCATATTCACTGAGTGGTTGAGGTTCAAATATACGGAGTCGTTGATCACCGCCTTTCTCTCAAAAGTAATGAGGTGGGTCCCTATTATGGTCGTTGTGGGACCGTCATCGATGGTAATCCTCGTCAGTTTCTCATTAATGATAATTACTCCGTCGTCCACAATTGTAAGGGGTTCCAGATTGCTGGGCCGCGTCCGGCATGTAGCCGCCCCGCCTGCATGTAACTGCTTGGCACAGGTGTCTTGGGGCGCTTTTTTTGCAAAATGTGGCCAAATTGGTAGAAGTGCAACCTGAGACTGCTAGGATTCCGTCATCACATTCAGCCACGATGTTGTTTTCTATTTGTAGCATAGTATGGTAATGTGCAACAGGGAAGAGCAGGACCTTTTTACAAATACGCTTAACTCTAGGATACTGGACTATGACGTGGACAAGAACATTATTTTGAAGAATTTTAATCTTAGATACATCCATAAGGCTAACTATAGGGACCTCTGTTAGCTGTTCGTCGAAAATAGCCTTTAGGTCATTGTGATTAAAAATGGTAGGATTGATGATATTATTTTTAGCAAGAGTGATGGTGATCATGCAATTCTGGATTTCTGATATTAACATTCTATTCCTGGCAAGGAGTGTTTCATACAAATGGCCTGAGTCGACAAGCCCGTCCCTCTTCTCCCTGAGTATCTTGTTTACTGTGTCTGTGAGTAGGTTGATGTGCTTCTGTGTCTCTGTGTTAATTACAACCTGTCTGTTATTAGCCTCGATAAGCGACGCTTGATTGGTGTTGATTCTACTTAAATCTTCCGCGTCGGGTGTACCCGCTACGACCTTAAGGACTGAGCCCAAAAAATCAAGGCTCCTGGCCATTCTATGGTGTATCTTTAGTTCCTCCAATAGGTTTTGAGCATGCTCAATGTCCACTTCCAGCAGCTTCCTCATATGGGACTGTGGGAATTTAGCAAAGATTGGGTTTTAATATAAGGGCGAATGTGGCGAGTGGAGTGCCTACCTAATGTTGTCCTTATGGACCACCCTCCCCTTAATGAGAACAGATGTTCCCAGATCTGCTTCTACACGCTCTTCTGAATAAAGCGGTATCAATTTATTCCCTAATCTTTTGTTGTTGCGAAGGTGTACTCTTTCGCCGACTTCGAAGACTCTGTTTTGCCTAGAAGGATTAACCCTATCTAGGTTGGATTGTTGTGCTTTGTCAATCTTGGCTTTAATTGCCAGCTTCATCTCATCGCGGCTTGCGTGGATGACCTCTATCGGCCTAGACTCTGTGACCGAATGTAGCGACCTGTTGTATTCTATAGTAGACCTCGATATTAGTTCCACAGTGTCCTCGATTTTTTTATCAATTTTGAGGCATCTGGCAATTTCCGTCAGGGTACTGTGAAATCTCTTAACTTGGCCATTGGAGCTACTGTGTAGCGGTGGCGCATTGACAACGTCGATGCTGTATTGGTTTTTCAGCAATGACGTGATTGTCTCTGAGTTATAGGAGGCCTCATTGTCGCAGTATATAGTTTTGGTGTTAGAGTAAAAATTTACTAACTGAAGAATAGGTGCTCGTACATCTATTATTGCCCTGGAAATCAAGGGCTGTACGATAGCGTATTTGGAGAATTTATCAATGCAAGTTAAGAAAAGTTTTTTGTCGGTCGAAAAAATGTCGATATGCAACATTTCCCCAACGTATGATGGGATGGGCGTAGTTCCCAATTCCTGTTTCCTGGGATGGCGGTCGTATTTGGCTTTATTGCAGACCTTGCAATTTGCGACTACTTCGCTAGCTAATTTTGACATGTTCGGGAAGTAATAATCCCGGAGAATTTGTTTTGCGTTCTCCTGGGCAGCCCTATGGGCGCGATTGTGCTCGGTGTTAGTGATTTCCAACTGTTCATTAGCGTTGGTTATGTCACTGACAAAGGTTTTACAATGCCAGAACTTTGTCGCAGGAAATTCCTGCCTCAAGGCATGTTGGATGCGAGCTAGGGTAGGTAAATCGCAGTGAATCGCGTTCACAACGTTGGCGTTGATGATCTCTTTAACGGATTCAACAAGCAAGTCCTTGTTATTAAAATTGATGATATGACGAGTTCTGTTTCCAAAGACTATGAAATCTCGCCGAAGCGGATGGTCCGCTTCTTCCAAAATAATTTGGTTTCTAAAGCAGTTAAGAGGTTTATCTGTGGTATCTATGGTGTACGAGAGTGAAAGCTCCCTATGCACCGTAGCCACGTCAGACTGGGCTTCAGCCCCTAAGTTATTCAGGGGTTGCCTTGATAATGCGTCAGCTACCAGGTTTTGTTTTCCGGGTGTGTAAAATACTTTCCATCGCTTGATTTTAGCGTTGGTATTTTTGTCGGATACCGCATACGTGAGAGGCTGGTGGTCTGTGAAGATCCGTACCTCATTGTTACCGTACAGGTAATTCTGGAGTTTGCCTATTACCCAGACTAATAATCGCCAATAATTCTCTTTCGTTTGTGGCGTAGTTCAGCTCGCAGTCTTTTAGCGTGCGTGAAATCATAGTAATAGGTCTTTTATTCTGGGACAGTACCGCGCCTATTCCACTCGCTGAGGCGTCAGTGGTTAAGTCAAACGGTGATTTGAAATCAGGGTATGTCAATATGACATCTTCGGATGCCAAAATGTTACGAAGGTGGTCGAATGCATTTCGCTGGGTTTCATTAAACCTGACAGCTACTTTTTTCGACATATTCTTGCTGACCGTCCCGTTTTCCCCTTTGAGGATGGCGGTCAGGGGTCTAGCAATAGATGCAAAGTTTTTTACAAAGCTTCTGTAATAGCTCGCCAGGCCTAGGAAGGACCTGAGGCTAAACAGATTTTTTGGTTCTGGGAACTCTTTTATTGCCCTAACCTTTTCTGGGTCTGTTTTTGTCCCTCCTCTGGTAACAATGAACCCTAGGAATTCAACGCTCTCTTTAAAGAACTTTGTTTTTTCTCGTGCCACCCTCATGTTGGCATCGAGTAGGCGCTTAAGCACCGTGTCAATATGCTTGACATGTTCCGTTTCATTTTCGGAAAAGATGATAACATCGTCAACGTAGACGTAGCATATTTTGCCGATTTCTTCCCGCAGCACATCGTCGATGGCTCTTTGGAAAATACTACCTGCGTTTTTTAGAAGGGTAGTCGGCAGAATTCGTACTTCCCACCATTAACTGAGAACGAGGTTTTCTCTCTGTCCTTTTCAGCCAGGTATATTTGGTGGTACCCTGACTTCAGGTCTAGGGTAGTAAAAAATTTGGCTTTTCCCAAGTTCGCTAGAATCATGGGTATGCTCGGCATGGGATAGCGATCGGCGACTGTTCGCTCGTTCAGCTTCCTGAAATCGATTACTAATCGCTTCTTTCTACTGCCATTATCATCAGTCCCTTTTTTATCAACTACCCAGGCAGGGCTGTTGTATGGGGATCTGGACGGCCTGATTATGCCGTTTTGCAGCAGTTCTTTGATTTCGTTGTTTACAAAGTCTGCTGCCCCCATAGGGTAGGGGTATAACTTGGAGTAGACAGGTTCGTCACTCGTAGTTCGAATAGTAGCGATGACCGATGTGTTGAAGGTGAGCGCCTCGTTAGAGGTTAAAAACACCTTAATTCTTTTCAGAATAGTTTTTTTGAATTCGGCTTTAGCCGAACTTGGCACCACTATGTCATCGATTTTGGTGAAATTGACATTTTGACAGTCAAAAAATTTGAGCTTTTCAGTGACATTTGCATATTTTATCACGCTGCTGCCTAGGTTCCATGCTACTCCTGCTCGCGTTAGCGAATCGAAGCCTATTATAGCATCGAACGTGCTCAATGTATCCAAGAGGAAAAATGGGACGTCTAGTCCAAAAATGCGCATTATGCACTTGTATTTGACATCACTGGAGCCGTGAATAGAGCTCACAGTGAAGGGGGTTTCGACCGGCATTACGTTTCTTAGCTCCTTTACGGGCTTCACGTAATTTTTTGCCGCCCCGGTGTCGATGAGAATTTTTATTGATTTGCCAGCCAACTGTCGCTCGACGAACGGCAGTCGGGAACGCTCCCTAAAAAATGGATAAGCTCGGCGGAGTCGCTATCTTCCTCGATGGTGGCAACCTCGGCCTCAGCTGTGGTGGCATAATCCGTCGCCTCCTGTTGGGGTTGGGCTATATTGTTGACGCGTTGGCGTCTTTGGCCTGATTGACGCTGGGACGAGTTCTGCCTTTTGTAGTTGTTGTTACTTTGAGGCTTTCCCCAGCTTGTTTCTTGTCTAAATCTAGCCGTTGAGGGGTCTACCTCCATGGGTTGAACTTTATCCTGGTCTAGTGGCTCAGTATCCCTGTGCTTTGGCCAGGGATTGTTCTCATGAGATTTATTTTGGTTTTGTTTAGGGACAAAGTGCGGATTCTTATCCTCGCCTCTCCATTGCTTTCCCTGACTCTTACTATTGCGCCTGTTGCCCTCATTGCAATGGGACTTGTCTTCTATAGTAGGATGTCTTCTCGCGTAGGATGCCGCGAACGCACTTCTCTCAATGCTGTTCTCGGCCTCTCGCGCTAACGCTAGTGCAGACGGAAGGTCTTTGGGTTGTGCTGGCAGCACGAGTGACTTGAGTGGTCTTTTAAGCCCTGCAATGAATGCATGAAGGGCATCATCCCTAACCTCCTTATTTAGGATAGTTGCTGTGTCCGAGTTATGTGACATGACTATTTTGTTAGTGACAAGCGTGAGTTTCCTCTCGACCTCGTCATAGTATGCCATAAGATCGGAGTTTCCTTGCCAAACCATTTCTAAATTTTGCCGCAGCACTCTCAAGGACGTTTTGTCCGCATATGTGCAATCTAGTCTGGCTATAATTGCATCGAAGTTTAGCACTGTATTGTGGGACGTGAGTAGTGACCGAGCGGGTCCGCAAATTTTGTTTTTAATTATGACCACGGCCTCGTAGTGTGCCTCGCTGCCGTCGTATTTCTTAAATACCTCATAGGCATCTGATGCAGCTTGCCTCCACGAAACATACTCATCGTGGCTTCCACTGAACGTTGGCAGAGACTTTACTATGTCCAACTTGACATCGCATCTTACTGCAGGGTTTGGTACTACTCTTTTGTAAACCTCCACCTGCGGCGCTTGGACTGACAGCGCGCTAACCTGTGTTCTAACCGCATCTAATTCTGTGGCGAAATCGATTCTTAACCGCTCCTCTTGTTCGCTAAGAGCGGCGCTGACCGCATTTGCGACAATCGCTTGGACCATTTCTGCGTTCATTTCTGGTTGATCTGTGTCCCTAACTTCGGGGCGAAATCCTACTTCTTCGCTACTTTCGCTATCGTCGCTATCAATTTCCTGTTTTACTTCTCTATACTCCCAACTCATTGACAGTTAAAGGGCGCGAGGTAGATACGAGGATTTGACGATTGGGCTCAAGACAAATGTTTCAACGGGCCACTTTGGTGATGTAAAGTCGAAAAATTTAGCGAAAAACAAGGGAGAACGCTATAGTCGAGTACCTCGACTATCAGATACCCGTTACTCAGCTAAATGGAGATATGCAAGCAGCAAAGCGAGATTAAAATGCGCCACCTACCGGCGGTATACAGATTTAAGCGTTATGGGCGTTAGAGTGGGCGTGGCAAATTTTTTTTTGGATCAATCGATAGGTATTGACGAGACCAATACATTTCAGTTAAAATTTTTTATCTAGCATGAAAATTGTGGGCGTCACAGGGTTTTGCGGTTTGTGGGCGTTAAAGTGGGCGTGGCAAACTTTTTTTTGGGTCAATCGATAGGTATTGATGAGAGCATTACATTTCAGTTAAAATTTTCTATCTAGCATCAAAACTGTAGGAGCCACAGTTTTGGGCGGTTTGTGGGCGTTAGAGTGGGCGTGGCACTGTGCCGAAACAAACTTGCGCTGCGTAAGAAGCTCAGGAATCTGCACGCCAAATCTCAATAGCCTAGCTCCCATAGTTTCCGAGATCTCAGCGTTCATCCGGACAGACGGACAGACGGACAGACGGAAAGACGGACAGACGGACATGGCTAGATCGACTCGGCTTGTGATCCTGATCAAGAATATATATACTTTATGGGGTCGGAAACGCTTCCTTCTGCCTGTTACATACTTTCCGACGAATCTAGTATACCCTTTTACTCTACGAGTAACGGGTATAATAATAGATCGTCACCTAAAACACAAAGATGTTGGATTAATTTGTCCCAAGAACAAAATTAAAATACAGAACGGTGACAACAAGTATAGGTCAATTCGACTGGGTATATTATTAGCACAGACACACTGGATAACTTTGGTACGAAACTCAATATAAGCACAGTAGGTAAATTTGTAACAAACACAAGGAGAAAAACGACTGGGCCCTCTGAATGCGTATAGGAACCAACCTTAACAAAGAAATACAATATTCCTTTGCATAATTAAATCGTGTAAATGTCGATCGCCTTGGCACCAGTGTGCGTTATTTGAGACGTATGGTTTCTTTTATTATAATGCACTTAAAAAAATCCAGATCGAACAAAATTAAATCAACACGCAGAACATGGAAGTGTATTGTAATTTAATATTTGAATAATTTATTCACATAAAAATTGCCAGTACGAGTGTACGTAACTTGAGTTATATGTATATTTTTTATTTGCCACGCACTCATAAAAATCTGAATCAGAAATCGAAAATCGAGTCACTTTTTATACGTAAAAAATTCCTATTGCTGGGCGTAGGAAATTGTATGGCATATGTGTGTTGTGTATGTGTGAACCTTGGCTATTGTCGGCGCTCAGCTACTTACATAATTTACAACTTCAGGGGTGGGATTCGAATATTAGTAATAATATTAATCCGTTGGGCGACAATTATTTAATTATCCGTGCCGGCTGGCGGCTCCTCCGCGGCAGGGGTAGAGCCGGTAGGTGATATATCCGTAGGGGGTGGCAGTAGAGTACTGCCCGCTGATTGATTGTTGGCGGCCACCAAGATTGGCAGCCACAGCGGAGTCGGGTGGTAGCTTCGACTCCCTTGCTTCTTCCGAAGTATACGGTGGGAGATACTTATCTCCGATGTCACGGCCCTTAAGGCACGATAACCAAATTCGATAATCAAAATAATATAACGGCTAAGGCCGGAGTTTTATGAACGAGCTGGAGCTCTTTATTTCAAATCCAAATTAAAACTAAACTTAAGATTGAACAAAAACTCATGCATAGCCGGATGCCCGTGGCAGACCGCTGACCTTGCACATTTTGCAAAAGTCATACGATCGTTGTCAGCCAATGAAAGGGAGCCACGGCTCGGAATGGTACAATGTGCTGGCTCAGCTCTAGGGCCAATAAGTCGGACCCGATTTAGGGTGGACCATGCATGAGGGAGAAATGTAATAATAATATTGATAATAATAAAAAGTGATTAATACTAGAGAATGGTAAACATGATAAATTATTAACATTAATAAGGTAAGTAAGAACTGGCCTGCTCAGCCTAAGCTGGGGGTTGGTTGTTAACTTATATTTGATTGAAGGAGATAGTCGTAGAGTAACTCACCCCTTTCGTTGGTGTTTGTACTTCCCCATTGTGTATGGTGTGAGTTAGCGTCCCCACCCAGGATGAGTTCCTTAGATGAGTGAGTGCGTATGAGTTGTTGTGTAGTGGTGTTTGGTAGTGGCCCTTTGTATTTGTGAGCCAGATAGAATGATGCTATGGTGTGATGAGTGTGTTCGTTTAGCTCCAGTCTGACCGTGGTGAGGTCCCCTTCGCTAAACTGTGTTATAAGAAATGTGTTAAAGTGTGTCTTTGTAAGAATGCAGGTTCTGGTTTTACACTTATCCTTGGTGTAAAATAGCTTGTATAGGGGGGTTGATAAGTCACAGATGTTGTTACCAACAATTCATGGCTCTTGAATAAGGACTACTTCTATGTTGCCTGTTGCCAGGCGGGTGAGGAGGGCAGCGGATGCTGCCTTGCTGTGGTGCAGGTTAATTTGCAGAAACTGCACCATCTTTGGGACTGAGGTCGGGCTGGGTACCCTCCGCTTCCTTCGCTATGTCCTGGAGAACAGAGCGCCCTGGTCGGGTTGTGTCCTGGGTGCACAGCTGCTTCAGGCTCTCTGTCAGCTCCGAGACGGTTGACACGTAGCCGGTGAGGGTGTCCTCTTCATGTTCTAATTCGTCGTCGCTCGGGGGTTCGTATGACGGACAGGCAGCCAGGTTGTCTGCCGCTAACTTATCCGTATCGTAGATTCGTAGCTGCACCTTATCGAACCCGTAGTTTACCCGGTGTTGTTGGGCTGCGAGGGGTTCCAAGCAGGCCTGGTTCAGGAGGATAACCACGTTCATGGTGACGCGCTCGGTTTTCTCCACCTTGACCACCTTCCAACCGTCTGTTGGAAGTTTCGGGTTGAACCTGGTCAGCAGGCTGAGTATAGCCTCTGGTTCCGATGGTTCCGACGGCAGCCACACCCTCGCTCTCGGTCGAGACGGGATGTCTGCAGCCTCGCAAACTGCCAGCTTGGCCCCGGGGTAGACCTCGCCGACCTTGTTAATTGCAGCCTTGTAGAGTGCTGCCGATCTCTCGTCTTCGCAGGCGATCAACTTAACATTGCCCTGGTACCACCCTGCATCTGTGCAATCGGGTGGCGGGCCTGGGTTTTCGTCCAGCACTTTCAAGGCCACTGACGCAAGGTCCCGTCTAACCAGACCCCATTGGTTTCTTGGGATCCTACCGCCTTCATCGCTCTGGTCGATGACACCAATGATCTTCCGATCCTTTACCACTTCCGCAAAGGATCTCGACCATGTGCCGCGATTGGTTACTTTAACCTTCCTGCTCGCTGGTTGAACTGTCTCCACCGACCTCTCTCGCTTGTTGCTGTTGCTGGTAGTCATTGCGATGTCG
Organism: Drosophila suzukii; assembly: GCF_013340165.1. Lineage (NCBI taxonomy): Eukaryota > Metazoa > Arthropoda > Insecta > Diptera > Drosophilidae > Drosophila > Drosophila suzukii. The sequence continues at coordinate 622,354 of NW_023497325.1, read as the reverse complement.
AAGTCTGGGATTACTGCCTTTGCCCAGGCTATGTCCTCTTGGATTTTCAGGTAATCCAATTTTGACGTCTGATCCTCACATATCGGATTGGTGGCCAGCCGTTTGAGGATCTTAAAAGCTTTCTTTCGTTCAAGAGGTCCTGCCTGGTTAGGTGGTATCCTCTTAAACTCCTTTGCCCTGGTACTCACCACGAGACCGTCTTTAGAGCTCCCCTCAGGTTGGAGTGGCTGGTTGCCACACCTACGCTGGTGGGAGGCTTGGGCTTGTCGCTATGGCGAGTTGGGCTTAGCCGGCTGCGTTGTTCGCTGGCCTTGACTGGGGTGGTCGGAGCCGTGATCTTGCTCTTTCTATCGTCGTTGGTTACGACTTTCGACTTTTTAAGAGTGTCGGGCTCTTGTTTGGTGCAGTCTTTTTTGTTTTTGTTAGTTAAATTCTCCATGTTAAATCCCACGAGCTGCGGAGAAAGGACAGGTCCACCCGAGCAGAGATCCGCCGTACCCGGGTAAGGCTGACTTAGAACAGGCGGTCGCTACTTGCCTGAGCTCACCGTTTGAGACTGAGTTATTTGATGACTCGGGCTCCCAGCCAGATTGACTCTCGGCACGGTACGAGTGACACCATAGTCCAGCACGGGGTGAGATGAGTAGGGTAGGGAAGAGGTAGGTTCAAAGAGTGTGGGAAGCGCGACGTGTGGCACAAGCGCGACGTCGGTACTGCTACGGCGCAGATACCCGCTGACTGTCCGGGGCTACTTATTTGAGCTTCGTGTTGGGGGCTTGGCGGTAGCCGGGCCATGTCCAACTTCCACGCTTATTCGTAGCTACCCTGGAGAACCAGGGCGCTCGCTATCCGCAACCTGCGACCCGTTCTGTAGCCTTCAGCTCGGCGCCCTCCGAGACATCCCACTAGCTCTTTGGCCGAACATTCAAGCAATAAAAAGTGCACAAATGAAAATCTTTGCTTGAATTGCAAAAACCGCACCATACGCTTTTTCACATTAATAATAATAAAGAAAAAGTAAATACGTGTAGGTCGACGGAACAAGCCTTATTGCCCACAGCATTGGTTCATGTGAAATCAGCTAGTGGAGGCTTTGCTAAACTTAGAATGACTCACTGATGGACAGTGGATCTCAGAGTACTATTCTAAGCTTCACAATACTCAAATTACTAAAAGTAAAAAATTATACTGAGATTAGTGGAGTTTCCATGGTAAAACAAGGAAGAACGCTATAGTCGAGTACCTCGACTATCAGATACCCGTTACTCAGCTAAATAGAGATATGCAAGTAGCAAAGCGAGATTCAAATGCGCCACCTACCAGCGGTATACAGATTTAAGCGTTATGGGCGTTAGAGTGGGCGTTTTTTTTGGACCAATCGATAGGTATTGACGAGACCAATACATTTGAGTTAAATTTTTTTATCTAGCATGAAAATTGTGGGCGTCACAGGTTTTCGCGGTTTGTGGGCGTTAAAGTGGGCGTGGCAAACTTTTTTTTGGGTCAATCGATAGGTATTGATGAGAACAGTACATTTCAGTTACAATTTTCTATCTAGCATCAAAACTGTAGGAGCCACAGTTTTGGGCGGTTTGTGGGCGTTAGAGTGGGCGTGGCACTCTACTGAAACAAACTTGCGCTGCGTAAGAAGCTCAGGAATCTGCACGCCAAATCTCAATAGCCAAGCTCTCATAGTTTCCGAGATCTCAGCGTTCATCCGGACAGACAGACGGACAGATGGACATGGCAAGATCGACTCGGCTAGTGATCCTGATTAAGAATATATATACTTTATGGGGTCGGAAACGCTTCCTTCTGCCTGTTACATACTTTCCGACGAATCTAGTATACCCTTTTACTCTACGAGTAACGGGTATAAAAAGGCATATCAAAGCATAAAATAAAATTGAACACTAAACCTTTAAAAGAAAGGAAAAATTAATGAGTAGTGTAAGCTATTGTCCGCCCAAAATTAATGAAAGCGTTACCAATGCGCTCATTAAATATTGATAAAAAGAGGTGGCAAAACTACCCGTTAGCCGATCCCGAGACTAACAAGCCAGATCGGAGGAGCCGATTTATATGCTAAGATACTTCAGAAAGGAGTAATAAAGAAAGACGGTCTTCTTGGTCAAAACACAGACTTTGGTTGGATAGTGTCTGGATGCACCAAATCAAAAGAAAGTAACATGGTAGTTGCGACCACGATACAGTGTAAGGCTTTTGAAAGATTTTGAGAATTGGAAGAAGAAAGTAAGGAGGATTTGGAATCCGAAATTTGTGAAGAAAATTTCACGAAAGCACACACATAGACTCTGCAACGAACCGCTACACTTATAGAAAAATTCTAGGCCAGATGTCACCTCGAGTTGCCAGCGCACGCGACAAAACACTCTCCGGCTCTGGCTGACACAGACTTTGTTGGATAGTGTCTGGATGCACCAAATCAAAAGAAAGTAACATGGTAGTTGCGACCACGATACAGTGTAAGGCTTTTGAAAGATTTTGAGAATTGGAAGAAGAAAGTAAGGAGGATTTGGAATCCGAAATTTGTGAAGAAAATTTCACGAAAGCACACACATAGACTCTGCAACGAACCGCTACACTTATAGAAAAATTCTAGGCCAGATGTCACCTCGAGTTGCCAGCGCACGCGACAAAACACTCTCCGGCTCTGGCTCTTCGGCTATGGATGTGATGGTCTTGCCGACATCTCGGAATGCCTATTCCTAATAAAACACAGATACTCGCGTGCCTCACCAAACTAACCGGTACAGAGGATAACACACATATCATAATTGCTAGACCTTTCCTACCAATTCCCATTCTAACTGATCCGCCCTTCTCGCCTTCTTTGATGTTCTGGAGGTCCTGGTCACGCCCACCCTACCAATGGTCGCTCTTACCCTCAGCGCTTAACAGCCTGAGCAACCCCTTTTTCCAAGTGGTATCCTACATCACAAGTCAACGCCAGCCACGGCCAACACAAATTACTTTCAGCACATTATACTTTTTACTCATATTACCCATTACTCGTAGATTAAAAGGGTATACTAGATTCGTCGGAAAGTATGTAACAGGCAGAAGGAAACGTTTCCGACCCCATAAAGTATATATATTCTTGATCAGGATCACTAGCCGAGTCGATAGAGCAATGTCCGTCTGTCTGTCCGTCCGGATGAACGCTGAGATCTCGGAAACTATGAGAGCTAGGCTATTGATATTTGGCGTGTAGATTCCTGAGCTGCTTACGCAGCGCAAGTTTGTTTCAGCAGAGTGCCACGCCCACTCTAACGCCCAACGGAATTCCTTTACGGGCTACTTGTACAATTCAACAACTTATCTTACGTACTAAAATTTACAAAATAATTGACCAACCTATGCTTAAGAATTTATTTACTTGAGAAGTAGTCCAACTGCATATCAACTGGAAGTGCGTTAGACTCATATAAGGCCCTATAGAGGGACTCATTTTTGGAATAATTTGTCCGCCGCAGCTCGAGGAAAAAGGGATCAAAATTCCGAAGTTGTCTAGACGGGGCGTGAAAGCCAACTTTCGATAGTAGTTCTGGACAGTCGATACTACCATCCACCAAATCAGAGATGAAGCAATGGCGAGGATACTTCTACGATGCTCAAGGGATGGTAGGTGAACAAGCCTACATTGCTGGTGGTATGAAGGGGTAGGGTCTAAGAACCTTAGCGGCAACAAAGCGAATTTCAAAAACTCTTTCTGTAGACGTTCTATTCTGTTTCCATAAGTGGTAGTAAAGGGTTTCTAGATAAGAGACGCATATTCTAGTTTAGATCGGACAAATGCAAAATAAAGCGCAAGTCTGGTGTAGGGATCCGTGAATAGTGATGCGTTCCGTTTCACAAATCCAAACATAGCATAGGCCCTGGGCATGATGTAATCGAAGTGTGCTGCAAATTTAAATTTCGAGTCAAACAACACTCCTAGATCCAAGGATTCCTGCCGCAGTTGTAGAGGTTGACCATTGATATTATAGGATGTGACGAAATTGTATACGGATTTACTGTAAGTGACATAGAAGCACTTGCTTATGTTAAGAGGAAGCGAATTTCGGCTGCACCAAGAGCTCAAGGAATCTAAGTCATGTTGAACCAATTGTGAGTCTGTCGCTAATTTAATAGACTTAAAAAATTTTAAATCATCTACATACAGGAGACACTCTGAAGTTAGACAGAACCTCACATAATTAATGAAAATGATGAAGAGCAGAGGTCCCATAGCACTCCCCTGAGGGAGGCCAGAGGTTGCCAAATAGGAATCCGAGAATTTTCCATTAATATTAACTCTATAAAGTCGATGGTGTAAATATGATTTTATCCAATTTAGTAATGCCGAATATATACTCAAGCGGGCCAGTTTTGCCAGTAGGGCACTGTGGCTAACTTTGTCAAAGGCTTTCGCAAAATCAGTGTAAATAGCATTAACCTGAGATCGCATATCAAAGGCATGAATGCAATAGTTGCTGAAAACGGCAAGATTAGTCATTGTTGACCGACCTGCAACAAAACCATGCTGAGAAGTGCATATATACTTGTGTGTTTTTACAAGAAATGATAATTTATGAGCAACAATCCGTTCGCAGAGTTTAGCGATATTACTGATCTTTGCTATAGGCCTGTAATTGGCAATTGGGTTCTTCGGCCCTGATTTTAAAATTGGAGTCACGGATGCGACCTTCCAACTGTCCGCAGAGTGCCCGCTAGAAAGTGATTTATCAAACAGAATTTTCAGTGGCACGCACAGCACCTCTATACAATGATTCAGAAGGTAGGCCGGAATCCCATCACAGTCCGGAGTGTAAGAATCGTCCACGTCTTCCACAGCTTTATGAATATTTTCTTCTAGCACGGTTAAACTACCTAAATTCAAAGAGGAGTGATGGCATTTAAGGTTTGAGAATCATTCCAGGCTGCTGTTGGCTCAGAATTAGCTTTAAAATAAGAGGCAAAGAGATTTGCAGTTTCTGTATTTGAATGGGAAGATAAATTCCCTAGGAACATAGCAGATGGAACTGAAGAAGCGTTCTTCCTTGAATTGATGAATCGCCAAAAAGAGTTGGGATTACTTTTTAGGCCGTTCTCAACACTCGCTCGTGTGGTTGATGTGTGTTGCTTGGCAGTGAAGAGTCATGCTCCGGATCCTGAGACCAAACGATGGATGATAGATTAAAGTCTCCAATCACACAGATATGTTGATGGTCCTGCAGATTATTGTAGATGTCGGTACTGTTTTCCAAATGAGCCTTGTAAAGTTTATATGAACCATTCGGTGGTACGTATGACACCACAATTTGCAGCGTTTCCGATTCTCCAATTATCGACACCGCAACTTGATCAAGGAGGGTATCTTCAATGAGAAGTCCAATTGACAAGCAGTGCAAATTGCAGCGAACAACAACAATTACACCACCCCCTCTAGCACAGTGGGTTTTCGTGCTATCTCTGTCTTTGCGAAACACATGGTACAAATTGGAGTCGAAGAATTCATTTGAGTAAAAGTTTATGTTGAGCCAAGTTTCAACTAAAACTTTAACATCAAACTCGCATTGGGATGTGGCAAGGTATACTTGCTCCGCCTTTGTCCGCACTCCGGTGATGTTTTGAAAACAAATTTTTAGTGGGGCCGTACTCACAATAGCACGATCAACAATCTTCGGATTCGCATTTAAGGCATCATAGTCCAATGCCCTAGGAAGTGTTTGTTCTTGCGTTCCCAATGTTGTAGGCCCGCAGATCGCCTTCAGTAATGTAGTATTTTTAATACGATTTTTTTCATGCAGATCATGCAGGATCGATGCAATCCTAAAGTTTGCTAGATACTTTTAGTAAAGAGCAACTAGTTCTTAAGAGCGATGGCAATGTCACCGTTAACAGAGCATATATATCCAAGTTGAGGAGAGATGGACTATGTTGTTGTTGATGCTGCCATCGGGAAGAGCCACACAAAGCAGTCGATGAGAAATTCAAGCCATTTCGTAGCGTCAGAGAGGAGCGCTGTAATAAGGAAATGATACTGTGATCACGAGTATCACTCAAAGCAAATTTTGAAAGCTCCAGCCGTTGAGTTTTTGTGAGCATTAGACGAACGTAACACAATTCAGACAACGACAACTCCAGCTGACGTTGCTGTTGGTTCAATTGTGAGCAGGAATCTTGATGAAGTATGATGAGAGCGGCTCTCCAAAGAGCGTTTGACGATCGTCGTGCGAAACAGACAACCACAGCTCAAGCTGGTGTTTTTGTTGCTTTGATTGTGATGCATGCACATCCCCAAAGAGCGAGCTTAGAGGGAGAAGCGTGATTGAATATGATGAGAGCGCCTCATCGATCAGCGTTTGACGAATGTCGCGCAAAACAGACAACGACAACTCCAGCTGACGTTGTTGTTTGTTTGACGGTGATGCGCGCCAAACTCAGAAGAGCGCGCTTAGAGCGGGAATCTTGATGAAATATGATGAGAGCAGCTCTCCAGAGAGCGTTTGATGAACGTCGCGCGAAATGGACAACGACAAATCCAGCTGATGCCGATGTTGCTTTGATTGTGATTAGTGCACATCTCCGAAAAGCGCGCTTAGAGGGGGCATCTTAATGGAATCTGGTGATAACGCCTCTCCGTGAGCGTTTGATGAACGTTAGACAAAACAAAAAAGGAAAAATCCAGCTGATGATGTTTTTGATTTCGGAGTGACGGGCGCCCAGTAGCATGAAGATGAGGAATTTACCGTAGTCAAATCGACACCAGAGGCGCCGATTATTGGGGGTTTTTTGAGTCCGATGTATGATGATTGTGCAAGTCCAGAACGTTCCCATCAACAATCGGTTTTATTAGATTGGGCCAGAACGCATCACTGAACACAGTCTGAAAGTGCTTTAAAATTGACGAATTCCAGTGTAGCAACATCTACACCGTTTTTGACTAAAGGCTTGCAAATTATGGTGGCGGTATCCACACCGAGCTTATTTGCAACATATTCACACACAGAATCAGATTTTACGTGCGCTCTGAATCTATCAATATGAAGGAATTTATTGCTCGGCACAACTTCGAGTAGTTCACAATTAGGAGCTTGATCAACTATTTGCCTCTTGTTCCTGTTATTCTTTGCATGGTTACTGGCGGCAGTAGAAACTGGTGCGGGGGTATCAGGTCTGCATGGTTGGCTTGACGACCAATTAAAGAAGCTGGAGCCAATGGTTTCACCACTTTTTTACGCTGACTGACATTGCTATTGTCAGTGGTAGAATTGGGAAAAGCCTTCAGAAACTTTGAGTTTAAATTCATGTATAGACTCTTCAGGTCATGAAGTTCTTCCATTACTTCATCGATTTTGGAGTGTGAATCATTACTCACAACACAGCGATCACACTGCCAGAGTAGATTCGGCATATTTGTTAATAATCTAATAGCATCCTCCGGGAGATCAACACATGCAGTGTGAAAAGTAAGACGACAAACAACGAACCGCCTCAAAACCGCGAAGCTGCGCTGCTGTAACTTCCGCATTGCACTCGGAGCACGAATAAGAATTCATAGCGAAAAGAAAACACGTCCGACTACAACGAATGCTAATCAGAGACTGATTTATTTGAGACTGACTAATTTCTCCGATCCACTACTTTTTTTTGTCGACACCTCGTTCCACTGTTCCAGAAGTGGGCCAGGTGTCCTATTTATCCGACATAAACAAAGGCGAGCAAATTCTGACCCAAAAAAAAAGATCATTTCTTATAAATGTCCGTTGGATGTGACAAAAACAAGTTGTCTATTCCATCTGCCGTAGTCCCAGGCATATCCGTAGATCCGCCCACACCCGAACTAACCGCCAAGACCTCGTCGCCCCGAAAAAGGGTCACCCGTGCAAACGTCCAAATGGCACTAACACCTTCCCAAAGCACTCTTAGCAAATTTATTGAGGTCTCAGATCGGCTGAGTCAGTTTGAATCCAGAGCAAACACTCCTTCGCCGATCCCACCTACTCTGTCCATGCTGAACATCCGCCGCGAAGAAATACGCGCGTTATGGGACCGCATCAAGGCAGAGTACGATGAATGCACCGGGTGCATAGCAGAAGCCGGAGACAGTGCAGCTGATAGCTTGCCAGTTCTCTAGGCTAAATACGGCTACTGCTATTCCGTTTACGAGAGATGTGAGGCTCAGATCGCGGATATGATAGCCTAGGCTCCCCAAGTTCAAGCTGTTCCTACCCAGACTTACATTTCCTCTGGATGTCGGCTGCCTCCGTGCGATACCGAGGTTTTCACCGGAGATTATCTGCGGTGGCCGATCTTCAAGGATCTGTTTACGGCCATTTATATAAACAATCCAAGGCTGACGCCAGTCGAAAAACTGTTTCACCTAAATGCCAAATCAAGCGGCGATGCACACACGATAGTGTCGAGCTCCCCCCTTACTAAAGACGGCTTTCGCTCAGCTTGGGCTAACCTAACTGAGCGTTTCGAAAACAAGCGGTTGTTAGTAAATAGCCAATTAAAAATACTTTTCAATGTTTAGTCCGTTAATCAGGAATCTGGGTCAGCTATCCGTGAACTTCAACGTACCATCCAGGGTTGTCTTACAGCTTTAGAAATGTCCGGAATTTAAACCGAAAATTGGGATTGCCTTTTAGTGTACATGTGTTTCTCCAAACTTCCTAAGCTCGCGCTATCTTTGTGGGAACAGTCCCTGCACAACAAGGCAGAGATTCCGACGTGGCAGGAACTAAACGCCTTCCTTACGGAGATTCACCGGACCATAGAAGCCATAGACGACGTACGGCCGTCAGGCTCGAGTCAATCTCTGCCAAAAACATCCGCCCCCACTGCAGCGCCTCGAAGAATAAATTCTTACGAGACAAGGGTAGCACCCAAGCCAAAAGGATGTGATCTTTGTAAGAAGGAAAACCATCCTGTCCGCACATGTGCACGGTTTCTCCAGATGACGGTCGACGAGCGGTCGGCATATATAAAGAGGAAGCAGCTGTGTCTGAACTGCTTCGCACGAGGGCATCAGCTGCGTGATTGTAAAAAGCACTCATAGTTGCTTTACGTGCCGCGGCCGCCATCACACCTTACTGCACAGAGGCAACTCCTCCCAATCGCCTTCGAATTCCTCCCCGAGACCCAGGTCAAGACCAAATATGCCAGTTGCCACCGCTTCCGGGTCCACGGACACCACAGTCCGAAATTACTTCGCGACGGGGTATAGATCCGTCTTTCTGAGCACCGCCATAGTTGACATATGTCACCTGGGGTCGAATTTAAAAGCTCGTGCCTTGATAGATTCAGGATCAGAGGCAACCTTTATTTCTGAGCGGCTTTTCTAACTAATTAAGTTTCCTTACCAGGTAATCCGAGCCCAAATATCAGGCTTAAACCAGACAGTATCCGCTGAATCCAAAAAGCTCTGTCAGTTTACCATCCGTTCTCCGACCAGGGCTGGCCTGCAAATAAGCACGACGGCCTATGTTCTTCCTCAATTAACTGGAAACCTCCCATCTTGTCCGATTCCGCAACAGTTTCTACGGGATCTTCCCGAACTGCCACTAGCGGATCCAAAGTTCTACGAGAGCGCACAGATAGATATTCTGGTCGGGGCCGACGTACTGCCATCCATTCTCCTAAGCGGCACCCCGGTCAAGAAACCATTTTCGGGTGGATCCTAACAGGACCCGTTCCTGCTCCAAGGGAAAATCTGATTTCCGTTTTTTCCACACGAATCTCCCATACAGTTGACACGTCCCTGGATAGGCTTCTCACCAAATTTTGGGAGGTGGAGGATCTGCCAGTAAAAGTGACAATATCTTCCGATTTGACATGTGAGGAAAATTTTCTCCGAACGACGACTACGAGAGACGATAATGGCAGGTATGTCGTAAGTCTTCCGTTTCGTGATCCCCAAAACGTAAAATCCGCCCTCGGTCACTCCAGATCCTCCGCGTTGTCGCAGTTCCTAAGAACAGAGCAACGGCTAAAGAGGGACAGTCAGCTGAAAGCCAAATACGACTCCGTTATTCAAGAATATCTCGACCTCAATCACATGAAAGAAGTCCGTCCTACCCATAATTGTGCCAGTTATTACCTTCTGCATCATGCCGTGCTCAAGCCGGAAAGTACAACCACTAAGTTACGTGTGGTTTTCAATGCCTCCAGCCCTTCAGAGAATGGGGTCAGTTTAAATGATATCCTTCATGCTGGCCCAGTCTTACAGTCCGATCTAACTATCCAGATCCTGAAGTGGCGATACTTCCGATACGTCTACAGCGCCGATATCAAGAAAATATATCGGCAGATATGGGTAGATCCGACGCATTCCCCGTTCCAGCGCATCCTTTTCCGCAACGGCGAGGGGCACATTCGAAATTTCGAATTACAGACGGTAACTTTTGGTGTCAATTGCGCGCCATTCCTGGCCATTCGAGTCCTGCAACAGCTGGCAACTGACGTGCAGCTCAGCCATCCAAGAGCGAGCAACGTCATTCGAAATCATATGTATGTAGACGATGGCTTTCGGGAGCTGACTCCGCCGAGGACGCTAAGTTCATTGTTCGCGAGCTACAAAGTGCTCTAGATTCCGCGGGGTTTCCATTGGGAAAATGGACCTCCAACCACAAAGAAATATTAGCTCATATCCAAAGCGATCATCTTCTGACAACCGACTTACTGGAGATCGACACTGAGAGCACAGCCAAAACTCTCGGCGTACGATGGAAGGCGACGTCCGATGAGTTCTTTTTCGTCCCACCAGATTTAGCAACGGAAATCTCCTACACGAATCGCCAAGTCCTTTCCCAAATTGCCAAGCTGTTTGATCCAGCAGGCTGGCTCGCTCCGTTTGTTGTGTGTGCCAAAATCTTTATGCAAGAGATTTGGCTTCAGGATCTAGGCTGGGACGATAAACTTCCAATAGAGCTGTGCTAAAGGTGGAACAGCTTTCTCCAGAGCTATTCGGTCCTAGACCAGGTCAGAATACCCAGATGGGTTTCCTTCCGTACAGAGGTCCGCTTAGAACATCACGGATTCTGGGACGCCTCGCAAAGGGCATACGGTGCTGCGATCTATGTGCGCGTAGAAGTGGGCCATAAGACGATGCTTGCTCACGGCCAAGCAAAATGTACGCCGGGGGGTAGCGGGGTACCGGTGGCGCTGGTGCAATGGCGTGGGAGGCGACGGCGGGAAACTGGCGGCGTCGGCGGGCTGCTGCGCTGGGCCTCGGCGGTATGCTGCTGGTGCGGTTTGCTGCTGGTGCGGCGGAAAGCGTCTAGGCTGTAGGGGAGAAAACCAATCGAAACGCGAAGTGCCCCTTGACCGAAAAGTAATTCGCACAAAGTTCACTTTGTAAAATAGGCGGGGGTACGACCGCGGTTTATTCAATATGATTGCCAAAATTGAACTTCTCAAGTCTAAGCTCCGCTCCGCGCTCCAAAGCGCAGCGGAGACTTCACGGAGGGGAGCTGGGAATAGCGCGAGAGAGCGGGAGAGCGAGAGAGCGGTGCAGCTGGATAGCGGGGCCGGTCCAGATTCGCCGGACAGTGGGCCTGAACATTTCGCCCCCCTTGCAATCGCCAGCGTTGCAAAAAAAGGACGGAACTTCGGCCAGTCGCGGGTCGGTCGGGGTGCATGAGTGCGGCGGTGTCGAACGCCTTCTCCCCGGTCTCGACGATCACCAAGAAAGAATTTCTAAAATGTACGTAATTTCGCCATAATTTTTTTTTTTAAAGAAGAAGGGAAGAATCCCAATTTTTTCTTTAGTTAATATAATAATGGTAAATTCTTAATTAAATGTAGTAAAAAAATATCTTTCTAAAACTTTTTAATGGTGGTCTAGCTGATAAAGACGTCCGGTCAATAAACAATCGTACAAAAGTACCTGGTTCGAGCCCACGCCACGGCAAGTGTCATTATTTTTAGAAATGGCAAGCCATAAATTCAAGAAAATTATTTATTTAAAATAATGGCGAGTCGCCGTTGGATGAAAATCATAGGCGATTTTCTTGATTTAACGGCGAATTTCTTTAATTAAGGTCGATTTTGGCTCGGGTAGTGGATTTGCCGGCGGATTCTGGTTGAGTCTGTTCCTCGTTCGGTTCGGTGGCCGACGAAGCGGGCTTCTGTTCTGCGCCCTTTGACGCTTTCCTTTTCAATTCTGCTTGCATCGTTTGGCCCGCACCGCGCGGGCGTCCCGGTAAACGGTGCGGCTGGTAGCGGCTGCGAGGCGCGTGCTGTTGCGCCGGGCGGGCGTCACGCGGATGCTAGATGCTGAGGTGGGCGCGGCTGGGCCTCCCAAGGAGTAGAGCGGCTGCTTGCAGCTGCGGTGTGTGCAACCTGTGGTGATGCAGTGGCGAATGTGGGCAGTGGCTTTCCTGGAGGTTGATGATCAGGTGTCCACGGTGAGTGCGGCGAGCGATGCAATTGGGCTATTCCCTTGGCGCGGTGGGCGCTGCTGCGGATGTCTCGCTGACGTTGCTCAAGGCGCGGCTGGGCGCCAAGTCACTCTTGATGATTGCGGTCTCTGGGAACGCTCGGTGGGCGGCGCAGTTGGTCCGCTGAAGCACTCCTGATGCGCGCGGATTAGCACTGAAGGGTGTGCGTGGTTTGGGTGGGCTTGCAACGTCACGGGATGCTCTTGGCGTGAATAGGCGTTGGCGGAAGCAGCGATACCTGATTAAGCTAGTTGCTTGCGTTCCGGTGGTGAGGTGATCCGGAGTTTAACGCGACACAGAGTAAGCGTCTGGGAGGTGCTGCGTTAAAACCCGACCACTACGATTTTCCCCGCGTGCTCCGTAATACTAAAGTGGGACCGTCCTTTCCCGCGCTTATCCACCGACAGTCAGGCAGCCGCTTCTTCTTTCAGCGTCACAGGAACGTCAGCTTCATCCATCTTCACAGGATACGCTTCTTCTTCCAGCGTCACAGGAACGTCGGCTTCATCCAGCTTTATAGGATACACTTCGTCTCCCAGCGTCACAGGAACGTCAGCTTCATCCAGCCTCACAGGATACGCTTCTTCTTCCAGCGTCACAGAAACTCAGCTTAATCCAGCTTCACAGGACTCCGAGCTTCATCCAGCTTCACAGGATACGCTTCCTCCAGCGTCACAGGAATGTCAGCTTCATCCAGCCTCACAGGATACGATTCTTCTTCGAGCGTCACAGGGAACGTCAGCTTCATCCAGCTTCACAGGACACACAGCTTTATCCGGCTTCACAGGGTTCTTTGTTTCCAAGACACACAATATGTCTACTTCATTCATAGAGGAAACAAGTGACACAAGAATCGATTTACACAATCGATTACTAGACACCCGAATCGAGCTGCAAGGGAAAACCCAACAGCTCATTAAAAATTATGGCAAGGATTCTGCCGACCGACGCCACCGAGACGGCTATTATTCCGGTAAGCTAAATCAGTTAAACGATCTCTGGCAGCAGTTTTGCGACCTAGATGAAGAAGTCCAGCAAGCGGCATTTCCCACTGAAAGTGAGTACTCTTCACGAGTAGTAGTACTTAAGGAGCTGGGCGAAAAATATCAGAATATCTTTCTGGACAACATGCTGACTGGAAGCGGGCTTCCGAAGGTCCCGAGACGAACTTCGGCCAACATCAAGATCACAACAGGAGATCAAGTCAAAGGAGATTCCGCAACTGAGATTCCGCATCGAATTGGAGTCATCATTAACATTAGCCTCGAACGCCCCAACCGTCACCCCAGCCCTACAAAGGCACCTGGATCTCCATTGGGCGTTACTGAGGCAAGACCACGACGAATTGGACAGCACACCTGGGGCCGCAGCTCTGGCAGAAGCAGAGCTAGCTCAATTCCACACATTATACGAGGAATACGAAATGAACCTGCTTCGAGAAAACGACGCGCCAATGAGCCTAATCTTGGCACTTCCGCCAATTAGCATTCCGGAGTTCAACGGCGAGTATCTAGACTGGCCCCGGTTCCATGATCTCTTTGTGGAATTGGTACATAATAAACCATATTCGGCCAGTCAAAAACTGCATATTCTACAGAGTTCGCATCGTGGTGAAGCGAGGAACTTTTTGACAGACACAGCCTCCTCACAGAGTGGCTATGACGACACCTGGTTGCTTTTAACAAAACGGAAAAATACTAGTATTCGCCGCCATTACAAAAATTATTGACCATAAGCCTATAGACGGCTCCTCGTGCCAACTAAGGGCCTTACATGACACTATAAAAAACTCAATGAGTACTCTTAGAAACCTCGATGTCAGCACAAAATCCTGGGATCCAACCCTGTGTTTTCTTATCAGAAGAAAACTAGACCAGCAGTCTCCAGATGCTCTGGAAAATTCAGCGGATAAACAAACGGAAATTCCAACGTTAAGAAGTGTACTGACGTTTATTGAGCGGCACGCTTGCATGCTGGAGACGATAAGCGCTCAACCTACAGCAACACTCCACCACCACTCACAACGAAGAGAGCTGTAAGATTTGTCACCTAGGACAATACAATCTTAGATCATGTAGCCGTTTCCAGCAAATGGAACCCAAAGCACGGCCCCAAGCCATTATTCAAGTAGGAGCATGCACAAATTGTTTGTCTACAGCCCATAAGGTTGAAAACTGTGGATCACCGACCACTTAACGAGTCAGCCAGCAACGGCATCATTCACTGTTACACCAAGGACCGACTAGCAATCCAGTGGCCGGCGCAGTAACCATTGCAGGTTACAACAACTCTAGAGGATATACTCTGCTTGCGACCGCCAAGGTATCATTACAAGGGCCAACGGGTCACCTACAAACATGTCGCGCTATATTAGATGGTGGATCACAGGTGAATCTTATCTCAAGAAGGATGGCAGATCTGCTATTTCTTAAGGAAATGTCACCGATTGAAATATCTGGAATCGGAGGGAAAATATCAACAGCAATCAGATCAAAACTAAAGCTCTCATCATGTACATCAGGGTTTGAAACACTGTTAGAGGTATTTATTATGCCCACAGTCATTACAGACCAACCGTCAGTACCGATTGCAACCGATCTTAATATTCCCGAGGGACTGCCGTCAGCAGATCCTGACTTTCGGCAACCAGGATCCATTGACCTGACCTTAGGGGTCGAAGTATTTTCTCGTGTAATAACCGGTGAACTTCTTGAACTAGGACCTAATAGACCGTTGGCCCAAGGCACAAGGCTTGGTTATGTAATCACAGGTTTTCTCGAAAAAAAACCTCATCTGACACGGAAATCAACCCTATTCTCTTAGAAGACAGAGATGATCTTGCAGGACCGAACGCTGCTTATGAGCCAACGAAAGATACAAACCCAATGAATGATAATTATTTTGATTTAGATGATAGCAAAGGGCAGAATGAGATTTCACTCGATGAAGAAAGGATTCATTTAACGAACTTAGCATTGATGGATCATAGAAGAGAGGAGCTTGAAGAAATGTGTATGAGTGTTAAGCAGCATAAAGAAGGTATGAATGACCTGAATCACAAACATGAACCGCCGCAGTTGAAGGAAATTTGGCCAAGGGCTGACCGACATCACGTCTTAATTGAGGGTACCCCTCAATGGGGGGCAGAATGTTCGTACCCAAAGGTGCTCAACATGACCACAACCAACAAATCATGCAGTAACCAAGTTGGGAACAGTACCAGGCGCTCAGTAGCACTGTATATGAGGGCTGCTGATCAGCATATTATATGTCTGGGAATATGGCTCGTACTACACTATCTCAACTAGCAGCTAACCACGTTAGCTCAACCTCAGCGCAGCTCAGCATTGCCTGTGGTCCGGCATCGCAGAAACCATCGTTACCATTGCCGCGACGCGATCGTCCTGCCAGATATTTCTACTTCGGTTAGGCACAAACAGACGACGTTGTCTTACTTTTGTTTCTTTTTGAAAAATGATTGATTCAAGGGTGTTAGTGAGTAGCTGTACTTCTTGAAATATACGTGAGTTTATAGTAAATTGTTTGTTACTGTTTTCTGTAAGTTCTTTAATTATACCCGTTACTCGTAGAGTAAAAGGGTATACTAGGTTCGTCGAAAAGTATGTATCAGGCAGAAAGAAGCGTTTCCGACCACATAAAGTATATATATTCTTGATAAGGATCACTAGCCGAGTCGATCTAGCCATGTCCGTCTGTCCGTCTGTCTGTCCCGATGAACGCTGAGATCTCGGAAACTATAAGAGCTAGGCTATTGAGATTGGGCGTGCAGATTCCTGAGCTTCTTACGCAGCGCAAGTTTGTTTCAGCAGAGTGCCACGCCCACTCTAATGCCCACAAACCTCTCAAAACGCTGGCTTCCACAGTTTTGATGATAGAATAAAAATTTTAACTGAAATGTATTATTCTCATCAATACCTATCGATTGACCCAAAAAAAGTTTGCCATGCCCACTCTAACTCCCACATGCCGACCAAGTCTGTGGCGCCAACAATGTGCATGCTAGATAAAAAATGAACTGAAATGTCTCGTCAGTCTCGTCAATTCCTATCGAATGATCTACAAACAAGTTTGCCACGCCAACTCTAGCGCCCACAAACCGCCTAAACCTGTGGTGCCCACAGTTTCCATGCTAGAAAGATATTTTGCCTGATATAAGTACGTAATTCACTAAACAGACAGTTAGATCTTGTATTTGTTTTTGATCCGTCTGAGGTCACGGTATCTAGAATTTATCCACTAGTTGTGCCAGAAGACCGGTATCATCCCACATTAAAACTTACAATTTGTCTTCCCTGCGTTGATACCCTCTTTCCTTTACTTTCTCCAACAAAAAGTAGATACTTTTGTAAATGTGACTTTAGTAAACTCAACAACTTGATTTCACAATATAACTGGACAAATTTATATAATTGCTTGGATATTGAAAGTGCTGCGGAACTATTTTGTAGTGTCCTAAACTCTTTTTTCAGTGAATGTGTTCCTGACAGTTTTCCTCCTAAGTTAGACAGGCCACCTTGGTTTACCAATCAGTTGCAAAGACTTAGAAACCTAAAAACAAACTTCTATAAAAAGTACAAAAAGTCGGGTAGGCCATCCGATTTTTCAAGATATGGTGTGGCTCGTACTAATTTTAATGTACTTAACAAGCATTGCTATACCATGTATTTGAACCGATGTACATTTGAATTTTCAAGGATCCGAGGCAGTTTTATAACTTTGTCAATGCTAAGCGAAAATCTTCAGCAGTGCCATCATCTGTACGATTAAACTTTATTGAGGCATCTACGGATACCGAAATTGCAGATTTCTTTGTGAATTCCTCAAATCTACTTATACTTGTAGTTCTTGGTTTAGTTTCTTGGTCTAATTCTAATCACTTAACTCGTAGAGTAAAAAGGTATACTAGATTCGTCGGAAAGTATGTAACAGACAGGAGGAAGCGTTTCCGACCCCATAAAGTGTATATATTCTTGATCAGGATCAATAGCAGAGTCGATCTAGCCATGTCCGTCTGTCCGTCCGTCTGTCCGTCCGTCCGGATGAACGCTGAGATCTCGGAAACTATAAGACCTAGGGCATTGATATTTGGCATGCATATTCCTGAGCTTCTTACGCAGCGCATTTTGTTCCAGCAGCGTGCCACGCCCACTTTAACGCCCACAAACCGCCCAAAACTTTGGCTCCTACATTTTTGATGCTAGAGAGATTCAACTGAAATGTATTGTTCTTATCAATACCTATCGATTTACCAAAGAAAAAGTTTGCCACGCCCACTTTAACGCCCACAAGCCGGCCATAAACTTCAAAAAATCGTATGATATAAATGATCATTAAATCGATTTAGCGTCGCTTGTGACCGGTTGTGTTTATCTTGTGCTCTGTGATTTTTGTCAATTTGTCATTAATATCTGTGTTACTGGTGCCTTGCTTTGTGTCTTAGTCCAACATAACCAGCCGTGCTTGTGTTTTAAATCGTCTGTTTATGTTTAATTGTCTATTTTATTGTAGCAATTTTAACAAAACCTAACTCTGTTTTTAACCTGTGCATTTTGTTATTGTAACTTCTGTAAGCTGCGGTGCATTTGTTTCAATAGCTTTTGTTGTTGTTTCCCATAATCTGTAATCTCTCTCTCTTGTAATCTCTATCGCGTTTCTTGTCGTCTAAACTGTTGTCGTGTATATTTTGTTTGTGTTTCGCAAGCCACGCTCAGTCGACAGCCACTCTGTCGCGCTCTCTCGCTCTCGCAGTCTCTACGCGCTCTTATACTTTCGTGTTTTTGTGTGTCTACATTTTTATTGTTTGATCCCAGTGTCAAATTAAGTGAGGTATTTATAATTCTTTTGATTCTTTGGTTTTATAAATAACTTTTTTTCTTAAATTTATATACTTAAAAATGCCTCTTTTTGTTCCAAGAAAGATTGTCAGTTTGGACCGTCACCTAATGACGTTTTTATTAACTGTCGTCTCTGCAATACAGTCATAAATCGAGAATGTACTGGACTTGTTGGCAGAGTAAAAGATTTTATTTTATTAAAGACTTTAAGACGGACCTTGATAATAAAAAAATGTCAGTAGGGTCACCTAAACGCAAAAAGACCGCTCCTTCAAAATCTTTTCAAGTAAAGGCATCAGTTCCTAATCCCAACGTAGCTTCAAATATTTCCACCCGATCGGTAACGGCAGCTATGTCGGCATCCACTGGCCTAAAGTGACCTAAAGTTTCACTGACAGCAGTACCCATAGCTACCAAAAGCTCTGGAGGAGTCCCTGTTTCTGCTAGTCAGCCTAAGGGGTCAAACCCTACGCAGCTTTCTGTGCCTACAGGTGAAGTTAGCTCTATAGGAGTCCCTAGTCTTGATAATCAGACGAACGATGTTCAGATTGCTAATGGTGGAAGAAAGAGCCTCTTGGTTGTTCCATATAGGAAGCAATTATTTGTGTCTCGTTTAACACCTGAAACCACATCTGCAGATGTTTTGGAATTTATACAACAGGAATTCCCATCTCAAAACATCACAGTGGAGGAGTTTAAATTTCCATATGTTCGTATGATATCTTCATTTAAAATATCTGCTCCTCTGGAAGTATTTAATGTACTAAATTCTAAAAGTTTTTGGCTTAATGATGAATTGGTCATTAAAGAATTTGTTCCAAACAGACGGAGAACTAATAATAGGCCTTCCACGACTGTACCTGCGCCAAAAAACTGAGCAGTTTATTTTTGGCCTATTAAAATGTTAGGGGACTCAATATGAAACTACCTAAGCTTTATGCTGACTCCTCTGCCTTTTCTGAAGACATTCTGGCCTTTACTGAGACTTGGCTAAAACCGGAGATATCAGACTCCGAAGTTCTGTCCAAAAATTTTAATACGTATAGAACTGATCGCTCTCCTCGTGGGGGGGTGGGGTGCTGGTTGCCGTTACCTCTACTTTATCATCGGAGAGAATATACTTTCTTAATCCCAATGACATAGAATTCGTTGGTGTTAAAGTTTCTTTGAAATCTTTTTCTATTTATGTAACTTGTTCTTATATTCCACCTGGATCCGACTTAACAATTTATGAGCAACATTTGTCTGCAATAAAAACTGTTTTATCTCATCTTTCCGAAAGGGATCTTTTAATTGTTTTGGGTGATTTCAATCTCCCTGACATTTCTTGGTCCCTTTCCACTGACTCACTTGTCTCTACCCCTTTATCTGACCATGACTTCGTTGACGGTCTGTTAGAATTATCATTACAGCAAGTTAGCTTTATACGTAATTCACTAAACAGACAAATAGATCTAGTATTTGTTTTAGATCCGTCTGAAGTCACTGTATCTAGAATTGACCCACTAGTTGTGCCTGAAGACCAGTATCATCCCACATTAGAACTTACAATTTGTCTTCCCAGCGTTGATACCCTCTCTCCTTCACTTTCTCCAAATAAATGTAGATGCTTTCGTAAATGTGACTTTAGTAAACTCAACCACTTGATTTCACAATATAACTGGACAAATTTATATAATTGCTTGGATATTGAAAGTGCTACGGAACTATTTTGTAGTGTCCTAAACTCTTTTTTCAGTGAATGTGTTCCTGACAGTTTTCCTCCTAAGTTAGACAGGCCACCTTGGTTTACCAATCAGTTGCAAAGACTTAGAAACCTAAAAACAAACTTCTATAAAAAGTACAAAAAGTCGGGTAGGCCATCCGATTTTTCAAGATATGTGGTGGCTCGTACTAATTTTAATGTACTTAACAGTCATTGCTATTCCATGTATTTGAACCGATGTAAATTTGAATTTTCAAAGGATCCGAGGCAATTTTATAACTTTGTCAATGCTAAGCGAAAGTCTTCAGCAGTGCCATCATCCGTACGATTAAACTCTATTGAGGCATCTACGGATCCCGAAATTGCAGATTTATTTGCTGAATTCTTCCAATCTACTTATAGTTCTGTTTCATGGTCTAATTCTAGCTACCCTAATCACTTAAACAGGGCAAATTGTATTTTTTCTCCTGTAATCACCGAGAGTTCTCTCTTAAGGGATTTAGAAACTATAACGCCAACCTATTCTCCGGGGCCAGATGGACTCCCTGGGTGTGTTCTTAAGTTTTGTGCCCGAACTATTTGTAAACCCATTCTTAAACTTTTTAATTTGTCTATCTCATCATCTGTTTTTCCTACTATCTGGAAAAATTCTTTTATTATTCCACTCCACAAAAAGGGTGCGAAGGTTAATGCTCAGAACTATAGAGGAATCTCCAAATTGTCTGCAATTCCTAAAACATTATTACCTCTCAG
Source organism: Drosophila suzukii (assembly GCF_013340165.1). Taxonomy (NCBI): domain Eukaryota; kingdom Metazoa; phylum Arthropoda; class Insecta; order Diptera; family Drosophilidae; genus Drosophila; species Drosophila suzukii. The sequence goes on along the minus strand of NW_023497325.1, from coordinate 601,589 downwards.
TTGCAACATTTGTGCTCCTCTTTAATATCGCCGTGTCAACATGGTTTTGTTAAGCGTAGATCGACCACCACTAAACTGCTCGAATTGACATCTTTTGTACTAGATGGATTTAACAAAAAATTACAGACGGACGTTATATATACAGATTTTAGTAAAGCCTTTGACTCTGTTAACCACTCTCTTCTTTTATTCAAATTAGATCTGCTTGGGTTTCCGAATAATCTGTTAACTTGGATTTCAAGTTATTTGAATGGTAGATCTCAGAGGGTTTTATTCAAAAACGCTGTTTCCAAGATGATCAACGTGACATCTGGAGTGCCTCAGGGCAGTCATTTAGGCCCTTTGCTGTTTACTCTGTTTATAAATGATCTTCCTTCTATCGTAAATCACTCTCGTGCACTAATGTATGCTGATGATGTTAAGCTTTGTTTTTCATATAATAATATTGAATCTGGTTTCTGCTTGCAGTCAGACATAAATAGATTCCAGGAATGGTGTCAGTACAACCTTATGAATTTAAACTATCTTAAATGCAACGTTATGACTTTTTATAGGGGTACGCCAACGTTCATGAGTTACTCTCTTCAGAACATGTCCTTGGACCGAATATACTCAGTAAACGATTTAGGTGTTCTCCTAGATCCTAAACTTAAATTTGACTCCCACATAACCTCTACTGTAAATAAAGCTATGAGTGTTCTTGGGTTTATAAAGCGTTGGTCTAAAGGATTTGATGATCCATACACTACCAAATTATTATTTACCTCACTTGTCCGACCTAATTTAGAATACTGTTCTTCCGTTTGGGGTCCTCAGTATCAAGTGCACATTGACCGTATAGAGTCCGTACAGAAACAACTTCTTCTTTTTGCCTTACATGGTTTGAACTGGGATCAAAACGTCAGGTTGCCTTCTTACTCGAGTAGATTGCTATTAATTAATATGCCTACTCTAGTAAGCCGTAGAATTATGCTTGGTACTATTTTTATGAATAATCTTATCAGAGGCGGTATTGATTCTGTAGATTTGGTAAGCCGCCTAAGTTTCAATGTTCCTGTTAGACTAATGCGAAACTACCATCCTATTAACTTGCCACGATGTTCATCTAATTTTAGTCAGCATGAGCCCTTTCGAGTTCTTTCTAATAATTATAACAACCTGTATCATTTAATTTGTTCCTCAACTTCTATCCCTGTACTAAAAACTAAAATCTTAGCTTATTTGCTTTATTCTTGTTGATCTATGTTTTGTCCTGTCTATATTTGTTCTATGTACCTTCCTCGCGAACCGTATTTGCCCGAAATAAAAATGGGCCCGCGCGTAACAAGCACGTGCTTGGTGTCGTTTGGGCCACTTGTTTGTACTGCTCTTAGTGCATCAACGTTCAACAATATATATATATACGATATCTCTGAAACTATCAAAGATAGAGAATTGGTACTTCAGATTTAAATTCCGTAGCCCTGAGAGCAGCGCACTTTTGTTACGGGAATATGCCACGCCCACTCTAACGCCCACAAACCGCCCAAGCCTGTGGCGCCCACAATTTTCATGCTAGATAAAAAATGTTAACTGAAATGTATTGGTCTCGTCAATACCTATTGACTGATCCAAAAAATTTGTCACGCCCACTCCAACGGCTGAAATGTATTGTCCTCATCAATTATAATCGATTAACCCAAAAAAAAGTTTGCCACGCCCACTTTAACGCCCACAAACAGTCCACAAACTTCAAAAAATCGTAAGTATGAACGCGGATATCTCAGAATCTATAGAAGATAGAGAATTGGGATTTCAGATTTAGATTCCGTAGCCTTGTACGCAGTTCAAGTTTGTTACGCGAATATGCCACGCCCACTTTAACGCCCACAAACCGCCTAGGCCTGTGGCGCCCACAATTTTCATGCTAGAAAAATTTTTTAACTGATAACTATTAGTCTCTTCAATACCCATCGATTGACCCCAAAACAATTTTGCCACGCCCACTCTAACGCCCATAACGCCTAAATCTGTCTACCGCCCACATAAACATATATTGAGATCGCGCGTAGGTGGCGCATTTCAATCTCGCTTTACTGCTTGCATATCTCCATTTCCCTTTGGTCCCTTCAGCTGAGTAACGGGTATCTGATATTCGCGGTACTCGACTTTAGCGCTCTTCCTTGTTAATTATTACTTTGCTTGGTGAATTTTCCTGAAAGACTTGTTTTTTGAACCTTGGGCCTAGTTTTTTTCTTTCTCCGATTCTTTTCTCGTATACTTCTTCTTCTACGTGATAATTCTTTTCTAATTTATTTTTATTTTGATAATCTAACATTTTAGTTTGTGCTATCTGTAATTTTACTGGTAAGTCACTTTGGTTAGTTTATTTAAAAAGGATGTCGTAAGGCTTTTGGTTTGTCACTAAGAGGATTGTAAAATTGTAATTTTTGCTGCTCTTATAATCATTTCAGAATAATCTAGGAGGCGGTATTCGTCTTTAATACAACGAGCTATCTCTGTTAGGGCTGTCCCTTAGACAAGCTTTGTCTGGGGTCTGTATAATGTATTGATATTCGAGAACGTTGTAAGAAAGATTTAAACTGTGCCGATGTGAAACTCGGGTCGTTATCAATCATAATGGATTTTGCTAGTGGAAATGTTTGAAGTATTTCATACACTTTTCATTCAATATTCTTCTTGTTACTTATTTCCTTTACAACGAGGTATTTAGAGAAAAAATCGATGCAAGTTACAAATTTTAGATTTTGGCATTACAAAATATTAATATGTATGTGCTGACCTTCTGTTCTCTGAATAGGGGCTTCTCCGATTGGGACTTGTGTTGTATTTCTGTTGTATTTGTTTATATTGCTAAATTCGAAGTTTGTGATATAATCCTTTCATTATTTGTATAAATTTGGCCAGTAGTAGAATCTAGAGATTTGTTTATTGTTCTCATCTCATCCTCTATGAGCTCGACAGTGGATTTCCTCTAAAGTTATTGCTTTATATCTTAAACAAAAATTGTTGTATATAAAAATTATTTGTGAAATTGTCTCTTAATGGAATTTGAATTTCGTACAATACTTCCCGGGTGCAGTGGATTCCTGTGGTAATATTGTGATTAGGTTTTCTGGTTGGTCACATTCGATGATACGCCGTTTGTTTTCGAAGACATTGTTCGTGTATTGTAAATTTTCCGTTTGCAATCAGAAGTTGTTGTCTAAATTGGTTAAGGGGTTTTTTTGTTTTCAAAAATATGTTGTCAAAGCTACTTTTGGCTGAATGTTGAGTGCCGGAATCCGAGGATTCTTCATTCTCATCTTCTGTTATATGATTTATTTCAGTTCTGGACAGGGCATCCGCTACTACATTAGTAGTACCGGGCTTATATATTATTTTTGGGGTAAGACTTTCTATGAAATTAAACCATTAAACATTTGGGTTTTTATCCGAAATAGCGCAAGAAAGTGGTTGGTGGTCCGTATGGATTTCTAGTAATGGTACTCCGTATATATAATTTCTTAAATTTTTTTAGTATTGCTAAAAGTTATTTTTTGTTGGCAGCGTAATTTCTTTCGGTTTTGTTGAGTGTTTTAGATATAAAAGTGATTGCGTTTACGTTTTGGAAAAGTACTGCCCCTATAGCTAGATTAGAGGCATCTGTTGTTAATGTACATTTTAATACCCGTTACTCGTAGAGTAAAAGGGTATACTAGATTCGTCGGAAAGTATGTAACAGGCAGAAGGAAGCGTTTCCGACCCCATAAAGTATATATATTCTTGATCAGGATCACTAGCCGAGTCGATCTAGCCATGTCCGTCTGTCCGTCTGTCCGTCTGTCCGTCTGACAGTCTGTCCGTCTGTCCGTCTGTCTGTCCGGATGAACGCTGAGATCTCGGAAACTATGAGAGTTAGGCTATTGAGATTTGGCGTACAGATTCCTGAGCTTCTTACGCAGCGCAAGTTTGTTTCAGTAGACTGCCACGCCCACTCTAACGCCCACAAACCGCCCAAAACTGAAACTCCTACAGTTTTGATGCTAGATAGAAAATTTTAACTGAAATGTATTGTTCTCATCAATACCTATCGATTGACCTAAAAAGTTTGCCACGCCCACTTAAACGCCCACAAACCGCGAAAACCTGTGACGCCCACAATTTGGATGCTAGATGAAAAATTTGAACTGAAATGTATTGGTGTCGTCAATACCTATCGATTGATCCAAAAATAAATTTGCCACGCCCACTCTAACGCCCATAACGCTTAAATCTGTCTACCGCCGGTAGGTGGCGCATTTTAATTTCGCTTTGCTGCTTGCATATCTCCATTTCCCTTTGAGTAACGGGTATCTGATAGTCGAGGTACTCGACTATAGCGTTCTTCCTTGTTTTAGAATAATCTGGTTGAACTAGGGGCCGTCCATAAACCACGTGGACAGTTTTGTGGGGAGGGGGGGTTCGCCAAAAGTCCATTTTTTTCCACGAGGGGGGGAGGGGGGTCGAGGTAAATGTCCACGTGGACATAGTAAAAATTTAATTGTAACCTTTATGTTATTTATTCCACTTTTAAATTTACTATTAAACTTCAATTTATTTACCATTTTTAAAAATCTCTATAGATATAATTTTTAATAAGAAAATAAAATTTTTCAATGAAAAAGTCCACGTGGACAAAATGGGGTGGGGGGGGGGAGAGGCTGTGTTAGTTAAAAATCCACGATTGTCCACGAGGGGGGTCAAAAAATGCTTAAAATTTGTCCACGTGGCTTATGAACGGCCCCCTAGTTCTATGTAACTTATAAGATGTTCTTTTAGCTCGTCAAGAGTATTTAGACATTTTATGACATTCTCTTAGAAATTTTTCAACGGAGCCTTCTAAAACTCTGGTTAGTGGCTTGGAAGCATAATTTTTTACAAATTTTCTATTATGTCCAGTGAGACCTAGAAAGCTACGTAGCTCTTTGATATTTTTTCGGAATTCGATATTTTGATAGGGTTTCTATTTTTTGAGGGTCGGTCCTAATAACGTTTTGTGATACTACATATCCTAGGAATGATGTTTCTAGTTTAAAGAATTGGAATTTTTATAATGATATTTTCTTGTTGGCTTCATGTAGAATGTTAATGATCATGTTTATTTCATTGAAATGCTGTTTGAGAGAGTGTGAAAAAATAATTATATCTTCCATGTAAACATGGCAAAATTTCCCAATATGTTCTCTGAGTATATCGCCCATTGCTCTCTGGAAAATTCTAGGCCCGTTTGTAAGACCAAATGGCATTCTTATAAATTTGTATTTTCTACGTCTGATTCTTTCATTAAGATTTGGTAAAAACCTGATTCCAAGTCTATGGTACTAAAAGAAAAGCCTTCCCTAGATTAGATAAAATAACTGACGGACCCTGCATGGGATATCTATTTGGAATTGTGTTGAGGTTTAGTTTTCTAAAATCGAAACAGAGTCTGTGTTTGGGAGTACCGTCTTCATTTGTACCATTCTTTGATCCTACAATTACCGGTGAATTATAAGGGCTTTTGCTAGGTCTAATGATTTCGTCTTTAATCATGCGACCTTTTTCCTGATTCACAAACCCATTTACTGCTTGTGAGTATGGGTATTGTCTTAAGTAAATCGGTTTGTCGTTAATGGTGCCTATCTCACATCGGACATCTGTCCGGAATGAAAAATTCGTATTTATTTCCGAGTGTGTTTTTTGTATTGTATCTAATATTTTTTCTGTATAGCTGGTTATCGCTCTTTTGCTTGCAATGTATTCTAAATGATTTATGTCTGGGGTATTGTTGGAGTTGCTATTTATATTATCATATTCTGAAACAAAACAAACTGTTTATGTCACATTTGACATCGGTGGCGTGTTCGGGATCTGACAGTCCCAAACTGTTTGATTCATCTGTGTCGGAAATATCATCGACGGCGCGTTCAGAAGTTGATTGTTCCAAACTATTTGTGTCTGAATTGACAATAACGGCGTGTTCGGGGCTTATATACCCTAAACTCTCTATGCCAGCTGTATTTTTCCTGTAAAAACTTTGAGGTTAAAATATCTTTCTTATATACATTTTTAAGAGGAAGTAATGTTGTTTCCTGGCTTATTTCTAAAAAATTTAATTTTTCTTCATAATGTAATTTGGTTCTACAATTAAAATTCAGTGTATCATTGCTCATGCCAATAAACTCTCTATTTCATGAAAAATGTGTGGGATGAAATATTGTTGTGTAATGTAATATTTTGATTATTGAGTATCCATTAACTGTAGACACTCTTTTATAAAAGGGTAGTTCTATCCCGTTTTGGTAAATACCTTTTTTTATATAGCAGGCTGTAGCCCCGGTGTCTATTAAAATATAAAATTTTTTATTAATTTTCTTCTCCTGCTAGAATTTAACCGAGTATTGTTGTACTGAGAGTTATTATTGTTTGGAAAGTTTCTATTTTGTCCATAATAATTATACCCGTTACTCGTAGAGTAAATGGGTATACTAGATTCGTCGGAAAGTATGTAACAGGCAGAAGGAAGCGTTTCCGACCTCATAAAGTATATATATTCTTGATCAGGTTCACTAGCCGAGTCGATCTAGCCATGTCCGTCTGTCCGTCTGTGCGTCTGTCCGTATGAACGCTGAGTTCTCGGAAACTATAAAAGCTACAATACTGAGATTAGGCATGCAGATTCCTGAGATTCCAAGTTTGTCTCAGCAGAGTGTCACGCCCACTCTAACGCCCACAAAACGCACAAAGCTGTGGCTCCTACAGTTTTGATGCTAGAATAAAAATTGTAACTGAAATGTATTGTTCTTATCAATACCTATCGATTGACCCAAAAAAAGTTTGCCACGCCCACTTTAACGCCCACAAGCCGCAAAAGCCTGTGACGCCCACAATTTTCAAGCTAGATAAAAAATTTTAGCTGAAATGTTTTGGTCTCGTGAACACCTATCGATTGATCCAAAAAAAAGAGCCACGCCCTCTCCAACGCCCATAACGCTTAAATCTGTCCACCGCCGGTAGGTGGCGCATTTTAATCTCGCTTTCTGCTTGCATATCTCCATTTAGCTGAGTAACGGGTATCTGATAGTCGAGGTACTCGACTATAGCGTTCTTCCTTGTTTTGATTATTATCATTGATTTACGCAAATGATTGCCCTGATTGTAGTTGTCAGGTTTATAGTATGAGTCATATGAAGTTCTTGGATTTTCGTTAAAGCGGCCCTCAGTTGGTTGCTTTCCATATCTTCCACTCTGGGTAATGCGTTTGCCAAGTCAGGAGGATTTAGGAAAAACAGAGTGGCGGAAATTGGGCCGTTTAGGCCAGTTATAAACACTCTCAATGCGTTTTAAGTCATTATGGTTTTATTTATTAATAGGGTTAACTTCTTGTTAAACAAATTATAAAAGTCCATAGCTGAGAATTTATTATGTGTAAGGACGCCTGATTCTTGTTCAATTTTGTGAATAGGTCTCTTGTCGCTAAAGACGAAGTCGAGCCTGACTAAAATTGCGTCAAAGTTTAAAACCGTTCCGTTATTTGTTGAGGCATCATTGGCCTCTTCCGTTATTTTACTTCTTAAAATGGTTAGTACTACAAAATACCTGCAGATTTTACGAACGTATTATCACGGTTTCGGCGGCTTCCCGCTAGGCTACATAATTTTCTAGATGTCCTGAAAACTGGGAAAGGGATTAAACTTCCTCGAAAGTTTCGTCGCATGTTATGGTATCGTCGATCTGTTCGATTTGAAACTCGGTTACTATATAAACTCTTGAGTCTAAAGGGGTACGAAAGTCTTTTATTTCGCCTTGTAACGGCGCTACGTTACTAGCGATCAATCGGACGATTAAGTCTGTGGTTAACGTTTGTTGGGGTATATGTCTGTTAGCCCTTTGGCTAGTGGACGGACCATTTGAATCAGTCGTTTTAAAATTTTGTAATGCGTTTATTATTTTTTTCCAGCATTAATCTATCACTTTTAGCGAAACCGAACATTGATATTCATTTATTAAGTTTATTTTCATATACTGAATATTGTTAATTTTACGTATATAAATTTTAATTAAAAGTTATTCTACTCTCACGATTTGCTCTCTTCAGTAGTCCTGGTTGTCCGTTTAGTACGCCAATGCTTTTTTCGATCCTTTGTCTTCGTAATCCTTTTACAGCTACCTTCTTCCGTTAGTTTTTCTTGGTTCTTCTAGGAACTTCTTGGTTTCAATTAAGTCTTTTTTGTGTGACCTTGTTAGTTCATTTTACACTTCCTGTGTTTACTTGTTTTTAGTATTTGTTGTTTGTATTTTTCTGTCTTTTCGCAGTATTTTATTTTAATTATTTTTGTTTTGATGATTGCATTTCTGGGAATATTTTGTTAATGTGTTGGTTTTGTTGTTTGAACACTTGACGTGTTCTTGCCTTTTTGTTTTATAATTCATAATTCACTTTTGAGTTTTGACAATTTAATTCACTTTTGACATTTTAAATTTAATTAATTTTTGAAATTTTCAATTTAATTCACTTTTGAATTTTCAAATTTACATCACTTTTGAATTTTTAAATTGAATTCATTTTTGAATTTTTAAATTTAATTCACTTTTGAATTTTCAAATCTAATTCACTTTTGAACATTATATTTTATTTTCTGTTTTAATTTTGCTCTTTTTGGTTAGCACAAAACAAGTTTTTGAATTTAATTTTCTGTTTTTGATTTTTCCTTTTTTGGTTCGCACCAAACATTTTTTTGTTGCACTTTTAAGTATTGTAGTTTATATATATCTATTTTTATTATTAACCTGTATTTTTTTTTTTTTTACATAGGAACCTTTTTTTCGGGTCTGTGATATATCTGGGAGCACTCGCGAATATCTTTTTTAGTACTTCGATATTTCTTGAATCGCGGGCCACACGTTGGGCGCCAATAACAAAAACGGATACCGACTTAATAAAAAAATATATTAATATAAATAAACTTAAAATATAATCTTTTATTTAAACTTTAGTTCTACACTTATTTTCGACAGGGATATTTTCTTCTAATTTTCCGACCGCCCAAGCTTGAGTTGGTTCTCTTCCCTTGTTAGCTCGGGATCGAAGCTTTTGAAAGCTTGTTTTAATTCCGAAGTTAATAACCGAGTAGGATTGCTGTGATCAGGTTCGAGTGTGGGAATGTTTACGTGATAAGAACTTGTGAGAACTCATAGCAAGCTTTGCCAAAAATAAAATGTTTTTTATTTATTAATTAATTAATTTATTTATTTATTTATTTATATCCTAGCGCTACAAGTGCACACTTATAATTAGTCGATACTTTACATTATTATTATTTTAAACTATTAAACAAATTTCTCTCACTCTCTTAATTAATATTAATGACTAACATCAAATTTTCATAGTTTCTTAGTTACTACTATTATTGTTATATATATATATATTGTTTGTGCCTAACCGAAGTAGACACTTCCGGGTCACACCGTGGGACAAGGGGGTAATGAGCACTTGTCGCTGGCACGGGGACGCTATGATGGCAGGACGATCGCGCCGCGGCAATGGTAACGATGGTTACTGCGATGCCGGACCACAGGCGATGCTGGAGCTGCGCTGAGGGTGAGCTAACGTGGTTAGCTGCTAGTTGAGATAGTGTATTACGAGCCCTACTCCCAGATGTAGAAAGTAGAACCGCGGAGTTATGAGGTGTGTTGATAACTGTTTTATTCTTCATTTGGAACATGTTTATATACTACTTGGAACACGGAAGTATAGTGTAATATTAGTGAAGTAAGCTATATTTTAAAGTTGGTCAGGGAATTATGATTATGGTAGCAGTTTGCGTAGTTGGCTTTGCGTAGTTGGCTGACACTGCAAAATGTGCTGACTGCATTGGCCGGTCCGTGTGCCGTTGAGTCGGTGAGACGGTGAGTTAGTGAGACATATAATATGCTGATCAGCAATTCTCATATGCAGTGGGCGCTACTGAGCGCCTGGTACTGTTCCCAACTTGGGTGGTGCTTGATTTGTTGGGTGTGGTCATGTTGAGTACCTCTGGGTACGAACATATATATTGCATGTTTTTTTCACTAATGTCCTTTTATTTCTCTCTATTTTATTTTAATACTCAGAGAACCCAATCTTCGCACTCGAGCTGGACACTGGGGTTAACTAACCCTGCTATCGTAATCAGAACTCCAAGTAGTATATAAGCATGAATCAATTTAAGAATAAATCAGTTATCAACGCAACTTATAACTTCGCGGTATTTATTTATTTATTTATTTATTTATTTATATCCTAGCGCTACAAGTGCACACTTATAATTAGTTGATACTTTACATTATTATTATTTTTAAACTATTAAAACAATTTCTCTCACTCTCTTAATTAATATTAATGACTAAAATTAAAATTTTCAAGTTTCTTAGTTAATACTATTATTGTTATTAATATTAAAATATTAATAGGAATAGTTAATTAAAGTTATAGTTAGTTTGCAAGTTTTTTTCACTAATGTCCTTTTATTTCACTCTATTTTATTTTCATACTCAGAGAACCTCATCTTCGCACTCAAGCTGGACACTTGGGTTAACTAACCCAGCTATCGTAATCAGAACTCCAAGTAGTATATAAGCATGAATCAATTTAAGAATAATTCAGTTATCAACGCAACTTATAACTTGGCGGTTCTACTTTCCGCTTCCGAAAATAGAGCTCGTAATCCTACACTTTCTCAACTAGCATCTAACCTATGTTAGCTCAACATCGCAGTAACTATCGTTACCACTGACAATGCAAAATGTGCTGACTTAGTGCTCTCTTACCGAACACAATAAGGCCCCTAATTTTTGGGCCTTCAAATTGTGGTAAAACTAATATTAATAACTAATATTAATATTAAGTTTAATAGAGAGTCCTAATGGATTACAATTCGAAAATGTTTTTATATTTTCAAAAAGTTTATATTAACCTAAATATAAGTACTTGGAGAAATTAATCAAATCGATTAAAGGAATGGGTTATCATACATTCTCACATAATGATGGTGTACTAGACCCCAGTGCAGCCAAAAACAATTCCATTATGATATTCGACTACGAAGCTTGTGAAAAACAAGATAACATAAGATCTTATTTTTGTATGGGTCGACATGAAAATATCGACTCTTTTTATTTTCGTCAAACATATAGTCATATACCCAAAAATCTGATTCGTGACAATGCCAACTTTAATATAATGTTTAAACATGATTATTTAAATATGCGGCATATATATTGGGACCATATTAACACTGATATGAATTATGAAACATTTGTGAAAAGTTGTAAGTTGAGTAATTTCAATATATAGCTGGGTAAGATACTTACATTCCCACAGTTTATCAAGAGATTACAATCTGGGTATTCCCTAAACTATTGAATTGCTGAATTGTTGAATTTTGAACAGCTGTTATTCAGCTGTTCCATACAAAGTCAACTGTCAGAAATTTCAGCAATTCAACAGCCTCGGGGCTGTTTTTTGGCTTATTCTCGGCGTTTTCCTTAATCTTAAACATAATCTTTGGTAAGCACAGCCTGACAATTTAACAATCTGAGAAACAGCAGACATCTAAAAATTCAGAATTCAACAGGGAACTTTAAGGGTCGTTCCCTTAATTGCTGAAATTTTATGTTGAATTTTCAACAACTCAGCAATTCAACAGTTTAGGGAATACCCTGAATATGTCTAGATCACTTGCATTATCCCTGATTGGAAATAGTTCCATTATAAATACAAACTTTTTTCCACTTATCGAATTGAATGGTCTATATGAGTGCGCTCTTATCGAGTTTAACATATATAATTCGATTCCAAATATTGGTGAAATAAATAATCTCTTTCACATCGGTGACAATCTTATTACAATTCGATTTTTTACAGACCTTTAAACGTATATACCCAAGTTCAGTATTCGGGAGCTGCCGTTAATTATTATTTTAAATTTTCAGTGTTGGGGAACGTAAGAATTTGGTGCAAGTAGTTTGTTCCCCTTTTTGATAGAGTTCATATTAACTGTGATAAAATTAATTCGATTACTTCTATGTCGTTTTTAATTTCCCATTGTGATCTTTATCCCTTTTTATAGTATTTTTGATGCTATTTTTATTCTATCATTATAAAAACTTAACTTAGTTACGTGAAATATGTTGTTGTAGGAAGCAAAAGTAAGAACATCCTTGTTTTCCTTGAACAGAAAAACCTCGTGGTTCAACTAATCAATTATTTCTGAACTGGCCAATATTATGATTGCTAAAATAGGTATTAAGAAATGCATTTTCCGAAAGTTAAATAAAATAATTTATTAATCCTCAATATAAACTTTGTTTATATTTCTATTTTTAATATTGATTATTATTTTTTTAGGCATAACCTCTGTTCTTACCCAAGGGTGCCAGTACCCAACAAATCCAGCATTAGACAAGTTGCGAACAGTACCAGTACAGTGCAAACTGCTGCAATAATCAAAATTCCCTGACCTGTGATAGAATATATCTTATTTCCCTATTCATTACACTAAACGTCGGTGTTCCGAGTAGTATATAAGCATTTATCAATTTAAAAATATATCAGTTATCAACGCAACTCAAAACTCCGCGGCTCTACTTCCTATCTCTGGGAACAGGGCTCGTAATACACTATCTCAACTAGCAGCTAACCACGTTAGCTCAACCTCAGCGCAGCTCAGCATCGCCTGTGGTCCGGCATCGCAGTAACCATCATTACCATTGCCGCGACGCGATCGTCCTGTTAGTGTCTACTTCTGTTAGGCACAAACAGAATCTTTTCTTTTATTTTTCAAAGTAAGTGAGCTTATTTTTACGGTTCGTTCTCTTTCTATAGCATTACAATTAGTAATGCTTGGATGAAGACTTAAACTACGTCTTTTATTATAAATAATCATTCTATTAACCGAATGTGCATGCGGATCAAAACTTTTTACCACGTAAATTCACCAAATCACCGTTTTGATCAACCATGCGTATAGATAGTGTGCTTATTTCGTCACAGTTGATTGGTAAATAAATTAGGTTATGTGGTGTCACTTCAATTTATACCCAGGCGGAACACTAATTCCAAACTCATGTAACATATGACTCGGCGTATTATTCACCTATTAATCGCTGATTATATTACATTCCAAACGAATTGTATCAATTTTTAATATGCTCACAGTCTGATCTGATCGAAAGGTTTTTGTAGGATGTGGTTCTAGGACTTTTTGATGAAAACCAAACAGTTGTCCAACCGATCTTTCCTTATTAAAGTAAACTGACTCTCGCATGGTACATATTTCAACTTCAAGGGTGTAATTATTACTGTGAATTTTAAATGTATTTTCCAGGTTATAGTCTTTTAGTTTATTGTAAATGAAATCGGTGATATCATTCAATTCATATGATCCAGTAGGAATTCTAATAACATTGTCACCGATGTTAAAGACATTATTTATTTCACCAATATTTGGAATCGAATAGTACATATTAAAATCGATAAGAGCGCACTCATATCGACCATTCAATTCGATAGGTGGAAAAATGTTTGTATTTGTAATGGAACTATTTGCAATCAGGGATAATGCAAGTGATCTAGACATATTCAGGGTATTCCCTAAACTGTTCAATTGTTGAAAATTCAACATAAATTTCAGCAATTAAGGGAACGACCATAAAAATTCCGTGTTTAATTTTCAATTGATTGTTAAGTTACCAGGCTGTGTTTACCAAAGATGATGTTTAAGATTAAGGAAAACAGCCCCGAGGCTGTTGAATTGCTGAAACTTCTGACAGTTGACTTTGTATGGAACAGCTGATTAACAGCTGTTCAAAATTCAACAATTCAGCAATTCTAGTTTAGGGAATGCCCAGATTGTAATCTCTTGATAAACTGTGGGATTGTAAGTATCTAACCCAGCTATATATTGAAATTACTCCTTAAATCATAGTAAATTGATCAAATCCTTTTCTGTATCTTCCGTTATCCATTTCGTTATCCTTGCTAGTTAATAGGAATCCGTGCTTGTCCTCCCGACATTTTTGACAACTTTTCACAAATGTTTCATAATTCATATCAGTGTTAATATGGTCCCGATATATATGCCGCATATTTAAATAATAATGTTCAAACATTATAATAAAGTTGGCATTGTCACGAATCAGATTTTTGGGTATATGACTATATGTTTGACAAAAATAAAATGAGTCGATATTTTTATGTCGACCCATACAAAAATAAGATCTTATGTTACCTTTTTTTTTCACAACATTCGTAGTCGAATATCATAATGGAATTGTTTTTGGCTGAACTGGGGTCTAGTACACCATCATTATGGGAGAATGTATGATAACCCATTCCTTTAGTCGGTTTCATTAATTTCTCCAAGTACTTATATTTAGGTTGATATAAACTTTTTGAAAATATAAAAACATTTTCAAATTGTAATCCATTAGGACTCTCTATTAAACTTAATATTAATATTAGTTATTAATATTAGTTTTACCACAATTTGAAGGCCCTATTGTGTTCGGTAAGAGAGCACGTACAGACGGACAGACAGACGGACGGACAGACGCACAGACGGACATGGCTAGATCGACTCTGCTAGTAATCCTGATCAAGAATATACGAGTATATACTTTATGGGGTCGGAAACGCTTCCTTCTGTATGTTACATACTTTCCGACTAATCTAGTATACCCTTTTACTCTACGAGTAACGGGTATAACAACAAGGAAGAACGCTATAGTCGAGTACCGCGACTATCAGATTCCCTTTACTCAGCTAAAGGGAGCAAAGGGAAATAGAGATATGCAAGCAGCAAAGAAAGATTGAAATGCGGCACCTACCTGTGATCTCAATATATGGTTATGTGGTCGGTGTACAGATTTAAGCTTTTTGGGCGTTAGAGTGGGAACGATCCATTTTAGAAGGGGGATAGTTCTTCAACCCGTGAAACTTTTCCACTTATGGAACTAGTACACCATTTTTGACATTTAGCCTCAGCGATGTTTCTTTTGCCTTCAGCGATATTGCGTTTGCCTTTGTTTAAGATTTTGCCTTTGCCATTAACTTCGAGGCCCTTGCTTGGCTGTCATGTTAAGATAAATAAACCAGTCGTAAAGTAAACATAAGCTTTCGTTTGCAGCCCAAGCTATTGCTTTGAACTTTCAATCAAGGCACATCGGTCAGCATAATTTAATTTCACAATGGGAAGGGACAGTTTCAGCATACACTTTTAAGATGAGTTGGATAAAATTTTAGAATTAAGAAAACAGTCTTTTTCGGATTGAAGCCGCGATTATAGTAGTATTAGTAGTAGTATTCTTTATTTTTAAAAAACATTGAACAAACGGCATTTCAAGTGTACAAATAAAAAGATTCACAAATTTTTATATAAACAAGAATTAAAAAAGGAAATGAAATATATCGACTTGGTTATTTTCACCGTCTGTCGATCTCCGCTTTCCCAGTGTCAAAACTGCACAGTACTACACCTGACTTCCCAGGTCTTCCCCAGATATCAGATCGTTCTACCATTCAGTTTAACAACTAGGTGAGCTGAGTTACGTGTTGGATTTATAATATGAAGTGTTTAAAAGCTATCCGTTAAAATGTTGTTCCGGTACTTTAGAGCCTGGTTGATGTAGCTGTAGAGAGTTGACCAACATTGCCCATCCAGCGAATTGAATACATCCCGCGGTTGCAGCTGTGCCTTACCAAAATGCAGCAGGCGGATCTTCCGTAGAATGGAGCAGCATCCTATAAAGTGCACGACGTTTTCCTGCTCCCGTGTATTGCAGATCGGGCACACAGTGTCGATGGCTGTCACGTTTGGGATATAGCTTAGTGGGAGGATTTCTCCCCTGGCCATGAAAATGGTACAGATCTTCTCAACGGTGAAAGCGTCAGTAAAATAGTTATAAAGTCCCAGATCATAATTAAGGGACCTATGAGTCATCCGAGTTGTGCTTCTTGATTCCGCTTTGAACTGAGTCCTATAGGTTTCGTCCATATGTACTAGAACACTTTTCGCCCATTGCGACCATTGTGAAGGATCGCCTAACTGTAGCCTTTCTCCGTAGGTCTCGGCAAGCGTCTTCCATTCTATAACCCATTGCTTACGCTCCTGCACCAAAAAGTTCGCTAGAATTCGTGGGAGCTTATGTTCGGGCATGGTTACCACTTTCTGGATATACCTGAAATGCATTTCAGCTGTAAGAATATGCAGCGGTGACAGTCCTGTTTCAAGATATAGCATCCTGCTCGGAGTAAATCTGGGTAGACGAAATATTTTCCTTAAGAACAATCTTAGAAGGCTTTCAACTTCTTCATAAGGTGAGATGCCCCAGACCTGCGCGCCGTAACAAAGGATTGACCGCATTGCTGCACTAAACAGCTTGTACTTGCTACTCATTGAAACGTCCTTTTTTCCTAGCAGCGATTTCCATGCTTTTTTGTTTTTTTATTTTTTGCTTCTCGAAGTTTCTCCTGTAAATGGTTGTTGAAACGACCGTTGTGGTGAATCCAGACTCCCAGATACTTATACGACTTGACAATTTCTAGCTGAATAGACCCTAAATTCCACTTTTCGTTTTGTGCTAGCCTTCTCCAATGCCTCTTGAAAATCAGAACTTTCGACTTCTCGGTGTTTACTAACAATCCCCATAACAAACAGTATTTGTGCAGAGCATTAATCATTGCTTGCAGTTCATCGGGGTGTTCGGCGAGGATCACATTGTCATCTGCATACAGCAGAGGCTTGGTCGCGCATCCGTATATTTGAACACCGCAAGGCAGGCTATCCGTTATGTCTTTTAAAAAAAGGAAAAACAGGAGGGGGCTGAGTAGACATCCTTGCTTTATCCAGCTTCCGTGGTAAACCACTCGGATAGTTGTTCTCCATCCCATACTGCCGCCAGGTTATCCGTGTACAAGCTTTGAAGGACGTTTAAAAATGTCGTTGATATGCCGATATTGCTGAGCTTGTATGTTAGGGTTCTTCTGTCTATGGAGTCAAGGGCAGCTCTGAAATCTACAAAGGACGCGTATAATTTTTTCCCGCTGTCTATATATGACCTTGCTATACTTGTAAGACTGAAAATGTTATCTACTGTCGAATATCCTTTTCTAAAACCGGCTTGGAATTCAGTAAGAATATTGCAGTTTTTTACACAGTTTTTTAGCCGCTCGAGTAGCAACGCAGAGAGGACTTTAGCTAACGCATTTTGAAAAGAGATTCTTCTGTTGTTAGATGTCACTTTCGGGTCGCCTTTCTTAAAGATGGGAAGAATTATAGCTTTTTGAAAGCTTTTTGGGACTGTTTCCGATCCCAAGAACTTGTTGAAAGCAGTGACAAGGCTGGTTTTAAATTGAGAAGTAGCGTACTTTATGAATTCCGATGGTATCCTGTCAGGCCCGGGTGCTTTTCTTTCTTTTAACATTGAAAGTAAATTTTCCACTTCTAGTTCTGTCACACATACATCTAAAGAATGATTCTTCACCCACGGCATTGCATTATCAGGAGGAATCACGGAAATGTTTTCCTAGAACATCAGCATTAACTTACATTAATGTAAAATTGCGTCCGAGCGTTTTGACAAGTTAACTTGTATGCGTTTGCTTCATGATACATTAATTATCGGGTAAAACAACACAGTCGGACCTGTCCATAGGAAAAATTTACATTTATCCTACGGAAAAGGGCTGCAGGTTTCACATCCCTATTAAGGACAAAGTCCATTCGCTTTTATTAAGGCTGTCCAAAATTTTTAGTACTGAAACGTTCGCGACCGCTTTACATAGGAAACTCCTATGGAAAAAGGCCAGGGAAATTCAGGCGGTCTCAGTTTTTCGGGCCTGACCCCCCGATTTTCCCTCGCCTTTTTACAAAGGAATTTCCTATGAAATTATATACAGGAAATTCCTATGGAATTGTATATAGGAAATTACTATGGAATTGGATATAGGAAATTAATATGGAATTGGATACAGGAAATTCCTATGGAATTGGTTAGGGAAAATTTCTTCAAAATTGCAGTTTTTTAATATACATTAAAAATTAAAGACTAGTACGGAACTATTGGCCACTAAAAATTATTTAAGTCCTTTTTGATTTTTTTTTAGTCCTGGATGCAAATTTGTAGGCCCTGTTTTTTGCCTTTTGGAGCGCCTCATGGACATTTTTGTTAAATAAGTACAAACTGTAGTAAAAATAATATTTTTAAAATACAACATTTAATACACTCATTGTTAGATTACGCATTGTTATTTTCTATTAAACTAATCCGACGCCAAACCAAAATGTGTGCAAAGAAAGCAAATTTATATAAGTACATATGTAAATTAATCTTGTTGAAGGGCGCGGCCTGAGGTGGTCCTCGACGGCCGCACTGTCAAGGGTGGTCTTCTTCAATGAGCCCACACGTATGTGCGGGAGAAACAATATGTGATACGTGTGTGTGGCCAAGGGTGGTCCTCTTCAGCCACACTAGTGAAACGCTGGTCTTCTCGGAGATGCCCGCTTGTAGGCGCGGGGAAAGCGGTTGCTTTTGGGAACGCCCGTTATAGTTGAGTGGCGGCCAGCAGCTTGTGGTTGCCTCCCGTAGGTGTGGGGGGATGCGTTAGCACCCACGCGTGAGGGTAGGCCGCTGGAAGCTGCTGCTTGTAATTGCCTCCCGTAAACGCGGGAGGAATATGTTTGCCGCTGGTCGCACCTGCTGAAGCCCGCTCGGTAGTGCGGGGGAGGAGGGGGCCTTAACTTGGTTCTCGTATGCGGAGATCGGGGATCACTCGCTGAAGTCAGAGCCGGATGGCTCACAATTGCTGATTAGGTTGACTTACGTTGGGAGGTAACTGCCCCCTTCGCCTGCTGGCCTAGAGACTCAGTCAGTGCAAAATAATAAAAGATATTTAACGGCGGTTTCCGGAGTTTTGCAATGCTATAGAACTTGTGTTCTTTATTCGTATAGAGCTTGAAGCGAACTAAACTTAAAGTTGACAAAAAATGAAATTCATAGCGGCCACGCAAATATGCTGTGTTTGCCGGCTATGCACGAGCATCCGGCCAAATGCCGCGTCAGCGGTTTTGTCCGCCGCTGGGCCTCGGACATTCGGTCATCGCCTCCGTCCGGTTAGCTACTTAAGATTGAGGCTGCCCCCCCCCCTCAAGATTGAGGCTGCCCTCGGCCGACCCTATTTCAGCGATCACCCTTCTTAGTTGGACCGCAGATCTTCTGCTGACACAAATCAATGCGCACCATATTACTCCTGTAATTAGCGCTACCATGTGTGTCTGATTGGTGTTGATTTTATTTCCGAACTTCTGAATGTATTCCAGGTTACGTTCACTCAAGCGGTGAAGGTAGGGGAGGCTCAGAGTATTTTGACTGATGGTGATGTTCAGTGAGGGTGAGCTTGCCACCCCCGGAGTCCTCTTCTGGGCGGAGTTTTGGCTTAAAACCAGGGTTTCGTTTACTGTGACGCGTCACTAAAGGTGACGAGATGCGTCCCGTGTATCCAGACGCTTGTTCCGTTGTCTACTCGTACCTGTGCTGATTGGTCATTGATGATCATAATTCCCTCATCGACATAACTGATCGGATGTAAATCGCTTGGTTGGGTCTCGCAGTGCGCAACACCACCTGCATGGAGTTCTCGGGCGCATGTGGTCTTCGCTGATAGTCGGCAGAAAGTGACTCCTGGTGTTTTGGAGCAATTCTGGATCGCATACATTTCCCCATTGCATTCTGCTATTATATTATCCACTAACCTTAGCATCACATTATTATGTGCTACCGGGAACATTGTAATTTTCTTACATGCTAACAGGCCGGATGAAAAGTCCTCGGTCTACCATAGTAAAAAAAATTTTTTTTATTCAACATAGTTGCCTTCGAGGGCGATACAGCGATTATAGCGATTTTCCAACTTTTCGATGCCACTTTTGTAGTACTCTTTCGGTTTATCCTCAAAATAGGCCTCAGTTTCAGCAATCACTTCATCATCGGTCTTAAATTTCTTGCCAGCGAGCATTCTTTTAAGGTCTGCAAACAGGAAATAGTCGCTGGGGGCCAGATCTGGAGAATACGGTGGATGAGGAAGCAATTCGTAGCCCAATTCATAAAGTTTAGCCATCGTTTTTCCAGACTTGTGACATGGTGCATTGTCTTGGTGGAACAGCACTTTTTTCTTCTTCAAATGCGGCCGTTTCTTTGCGATTTCGGCTTTCAACCGCTCCAATAAAGCAATGTAATAGTCGCTGTTGATTGTCTGTCCCTTCTGGAGATAGTCGATGAATATTATTCCATGCGCATCCCAAAAAACAGACGCCATAACCTTTCCAGCCGACTGTAGCGTTTTTCCACGCTTTGGATTGGGTTCGTCGCTTGCTGTCCATTCAGATGATTGACGATTGGACTCTGGAGTGTAGTGATGGAGCCATGTTTCATCCATTGTCACATATCGACGGAAAAATTCGGCTTTATTGCGCTTAAAGATCTCCAAACACTGTTCCGAATCATCAACTCGTTGTTGTTTTTGATCGATTGTGAGCTCGCGCGGCACCCACTTTGCACAGAGCTTTCGCATGCCCAAATATTCGCGAATGATATGATGTACACGTTCCTTTGATATCTTCACAATGTCTGCTATCTCGCTTAACTTCATTTTACGGTCATTCAAAATTATTTTATGGATTTTTTTGATGTTTTCGTCGGTAACAGCGTTCACCGTCTTCAGTGCTCATTTCACCACGTTTGAACTTAGCATACCAATCAATGATGGTTGATTTTCCTGGTGCAGACCCCGGAAACTCTTTATCAAGCCACGCTTTTGCTTCAACTGTATTTTTTCCTTTCAAAAAGCAATACTTTATTAACACACGAAATTTTTTTTTTTCCATCTTTTCAACAATAACAAAAGTAGCTTCACTCAAATCACTATAACTCCCGAACTAATTGTCCGATTGCTGTCAAATTTCGACACGTATCGTTTGAAGGTTGGTACTGAATGAAAATCATATGGAAAAAAATCTAGTAACGCCATCTATGGGTCAGACCGGGGACTTTTCATCCGGCCTAGTAATTTAATTTTTGGGAATTTAATAATGAAGTGCAATATGTTAACAGACTGGAGAATTTTCACGGACGCTACGGACGAAATATCCTTTATAGGAGAATCGGTGGGCTCCTCCATCAAAATACTTTCTAGGTCTGCGTGATCTAATATGTTTGGGCTGACTATGTTTACTTTAGCAAGCGAGATTGCCATCATTAAATTTTGAAGTTCCATTGTTAACATTCGGTTTCTGGAGAGCAATGTTTCATATAGATGGCCAGTGTCCACTTGTGAACTCTTTGCCACTTTCAGGATTTGATTTACGGTTGACGTTAATTCAATAATTTGACTTTGTATTCTGGTATTTATTTCTATTTGTTTATTGTTTGAATTGATTAATTGTGTTTCTGTGAATTTAATTCTTTCTAAATCCCCGGCGTCCGGAGTTCGTGCTACGACTTTTAAGATTGATCCTAAAAAGTCTAAACTCCTGGTTACCCTGTGGTGCACGCCTAACGAGTCGAGCAGGTCGCGAAGGTGAGCTGTGTCCACATTCAAAAGTTTTTTCATGTGTGACTGGAAGAACATATCGCTCATATTTTCTGTTTCTTCTACTACGCGCCTGAACTCTGAAAGGTTCGCTGAATGTCTAACAAATGCGAATTCCTCCCACACTAGTATTCGACCGTCAAAAATGGGGATGTACTTGGCTTGTGAATAGTCGGTGATGTGCGCCGACGCCATGGTTAAGGAGAAGAGGATTGGGATGATTTTGGACCTGTGGAATGAATTCGGGCTATATTTTTGTTCATGACAAGGTTGCCCACCACCAACGGAAATTAACTTAACCTTAAAAAAATATTTTATCAGCTGTGCTTAAAGCTAGTAAAATTTGTGCCAAGTGGCAAAAAGGAAAAAGGGAAGGTAAAAAACTTTTTTTTATTTGATGTTGTCCTTGTGGACCACCCTCCCCTTGATGAGGACTGTGGTCCCCATGTCCGCTTCCACAATGTTCCCTTCACACAATGGTGAGAGTTTGTTGCCTAGCCGCCTGTTGGATTTTACCAGGACTTTTTCACCAACTTTGAACACCCTGTTCTGTCGGGCAGCATTTTCCCTGTTCCTGAGCTTGTCCTGGGCGATTTTTATCTTATCCTGAATCTCATACTGTGGTTGATCCGACTGTGTTTGAATTACGTCGGCTTGCCTCTTGTCGATGACCGAATGGAAAGATTTATTGTATCTGGATGTGGCCAGCAAGATTAGCTCGACGGTGTCGCTGATGCCTTTATCAATTTTAAGGCATCTAGCAAGCTCTACTAGAGTGCTGTGGAAACGTTCCACTTGTCCGTTTGAGACACTGTGGAGGGGCGTGCATTCGAGATGCTCACGCTGAAATGGTTTTCCAGCATGGACAAAATGGTGTGCGAATTCAACGTTGGTTCTTGACGATGACAACGATGACCTTGGCTTTCGGGAAAACATTCAAGAGTTGTAGCAGTGCTGGCTTAATGTCCTCTATGGTTCTAGAGGGGATTGGCTGGACCATCGCAAATTTTGAGAATTTGTCAATGGATGTAAGAAAATATTTTTTATCCGTTGAGAAGATGTCTATGTGTAATATTTCCCCAACCTGGGACGGGATTGGTGTTTCCCCAAGCTCCTGCTTTT
This sequence comes from Drosophila suzukii, assembly GCF_013340165.1. Lineage (NCBI taxonomy): Eukaryota > Metazoa > Arthropoda > Insecta > Diptera > Drosophilidae > Drosophila > Drosophila suzukii. The sequence continues at coordinate 578,842 of NW_023497325.1, read as the reverse complement.
TGGGATGCCTGTCATATTTAGCTTTAGCACATGTTTTGCAGTTAGCGACGATTTCGCTAGCTAGCTTGGCCATTTTCGGGAAGTAGTACTCGGAGAGTACCTGCCTTACATTTTCTTGGGCCGACCTGTGAGCCCTGTTGTGTTCAGTGGACAGAATTGCTCGTCTCTCCGGGACTGCAAAAATGTCCGTTACACGATTTTTACAATACCAAAATTGTGTGGCTGGAAATTGGCGTACCAGTTGGTCCTGTATCAAATGCGAGTGTGTGCAAATCGCAATGGATGGCGTTTACGCCCTTAGGAACAATTAAATCTGCGAGCTCATTGAGTAATGACTCTTTGCAGGAGAAGCTGATCGCATGCCGTCTCTTGTTTCCAAAGAGGACAAAGCTGCGTTTTTGCGGAAAGCGAGCTTCTTCCAGAGTTATCTGGTTTTGGAAGCAATTCAAGGGCTTATCTGTTGCCTCAATTGTGTGGGTCAGTGACAGCTCACTGTGAATCGTGGCCGCACTTGAAAAAGCTTCTTCCTCTCCCAGAACGTTAAGTTGCTGTTTTGAGAGGGCATCCGCAATGAGGTTTTCCTTGCCGGGCTTGTAAAAAATTTTGGCGCCGGACTCGTCGATGCGAGCTTTCCACCGTTTGATAATTGCATTCGGATTGGATTCCGATACCGCGAAGGTCAGTGGTTGATGGTCAGTAAAGATGTTGATATCTTTCACTGCATATAGATAGTGACGTAATTTGGCCAATGCCCAAACTATTGCTAGCAGCTCCCTTTTATTGGTGGCATAATTGATCTCTCTGTCCTTTAGGGTTTTCGAGATCATGGTAACGGGCCGTCCCTCTTGGGATAGGACCGCGCCAATGCCGTAAGCTGAGGCATCTGTCGTTAGATCAAATGCTTTTTTATAGTTGGGATACCTGAGGATGACCTCCTCGGAAGCTAGAATGTTACGCAGCTTGTGAAAAGCTAGCCGTTGCGGCTCGCTAAACTGCACCTGGATATTTTTCGACCTGTGTTTGCTGACACTAATGAATTCCCCTTTCAGGATGTCTCAAATGGGCCGAGCTATGGACGCAAAATCTTTAATAAAGCATCTATAGTAGCTGGCCAGGCCAAGGAATGATCTAACTTCGAACACGTTTTTGGGTTCAGGGAATTCCTGAATGGCCTGGGTTTTTTCTGGGTCAGTGGTAGCCCCGTTGCTGGTGACTATAAAACCCAAGAAGCTAACGCTTTTTTTGAAGAATTTCGATTTTTCAGTTGATACCCTCATATTAGCATCGTAAAGGCTTTTGAGAACCCAATCTACGTGCTGGATGTGAGAGTTTTCGTCTTCTGAGAAGACGATAACGTCATCGACATAAACATAGCAAAATTTGCCTATCTGCTCTCGCAGTATGTCGTCTATAGTTCTTTGGAAAATGCTGGCAGCATTTTTTAGTCCAAATGGCATTCTGCGAAACTCGTACCTTCCTCCATTTACGGAAAAGGAAGTCTTTTCACGGTCGCGTTCTGCCAGCGTTATTTGGTGGTAGCCAGATTTTAAATCGAGCGTAGTGAAGTATTTCGCTCTGCCTAAATTCCCTAGTATCATAGAGATATTTGGCATGGGATAGCGATCAGGTATTGTCCTCTCGTTCAATTTGCCGCCCGTTTTGTCGGTGCCCTTTTTGTCTACAACCCATAGGGTCAGCGGTTCGCCTCCGTCCGGTTAGCTACTTAGTTAACTTGTACATTCATATACACAAACAACGGCCACACTCGCTAATGTGGCAGGCTCCACCGGTAACACAAATCTAGTTTTATTTACATATATATAGATCTTATTATACTGTCATATGTTAGAAAAACTACAGTTAACAAGAGTTTTGTTATAAAACACATAAAAAATAGTTAAAAACTTACTTATTTTTTATCCGTTCTCCGTACACTTCAACGCAGCACGCCAATTTCAAGGGGTGGAGACGAATGGCAAGTGCATTCGATAGCATTGTTGCATCCCTGAGTTGCAATTTAGTGTTTCCTTTTTGATTTTTATAAACTTAAATTTGTTTTAAATTCTTTTTCTTAAACCTACAACTAAATCTCTACAACTTTTTTAATATACTTACCATTATTTCAACGAAGTACGCAATAAATCACTTTTTTTTTAAATTTCGATTTCGATATACAGCTGCGGCAACAAAAATAGCACCAGTGTGTAGTCAATTCTTTTTTGTGCTACAGAATTGTATTTTTTTGCAATATTTTTATTCTGTTTGTAAGGGTAAGTAGGGTTACATATCTTTTAACTAAAATAAAAGTGGTTACGCCCACAATGAGGATGGTTTTTAAAATTTCGATACATTTATCAAAAAAGTAGCAAAGTTATGCGGCAACAAAAATAGCACCACTTAAAAAAAATGAAAATGAAATTTTTTTTGATTGAAATGTATGTTTTCATACATCTTAAGGTAAAAAAATATTGTTTTAAAGCTTGGGCTGCAACAACAACAACAACAACGACCGACCTTGACGTCACTAGACACCAGAATCTTCCCTTGGCAAAATTGTTGTCTAGCTCTTTTAAAATAGCTCAAGGGCAATTTGGGTTTACATTTTGATATGGTACCAACATTATAGTACGAGAATATGCCCATACCATGATACCATCACCATTACTATTCTTTGCAAATGTGAATTGGGGACTTAATTTTGGATATGTAGGTTATCTGATGTGAATTTAAAGTCTTTTTCATCTAAACTTGAGCAATTTTCAGCCGCCAGACCATATAAGAGTTTCCCTTTTATTGTGGACCTTATTTAAGACTCGTCCTTCAAATTCACCCATGCTCTGCAGTCTAGGGAGATTTTTTTTTTGGACGTCAAGTGCATAAATATTGCTTATGTACATTATATCCAACTTTTTATGTACTTACAAATATTAAAAAAAAAGCGACTTGATAGGCGCCTAAAACGGGTCCTACTTGCATTCATGCACATGACTTTTTAACAGTTATGGGGTCATTGCGGCTTTCGTACTGCGTGCTATTCTTTTGTGTTCTTGTTTTAAGTAACTACTAATCATTATTTTATGGAATTCTACGATTCAACTTAACTTATCTTTTGCATTGCCTTTATAAATTAGCTTTTTAAATGTCTCCGAATTTCGCGACCGCTGAAGAGAGTGGACGTGTCTTGTGCGAGATCCGCGAAAAGTGCAAGAAAGTTGATAAATTAAATGCAAACAAAACACAAAAACTAAACTGGTTAATTTCAAATAAGCGAAAAGACGCTAAAACCCAAAGAATTTTAGGTTTCAACTCAAAATCGGTGTAATGACTTTAGCTAGCACATACATTTTCATCTTATAATAATAAATAAGTGCCACGCTAATAAAAGCTCAATGAGCTACGAACAGAATAAAGAGCGACTCAGCTCCGCGAGCCGAAGAGACGGTTACTTTTCGTATGTCTCAACGCGTGATAGCGAAGTTCAAAAAACGACCCTACTGTCGGTCGACAGCCAAAGAGCACGATCTTGCTCACCATGCTTACTTACGGCTACCCCTACTCCGACGGCGTGGAGTCAACAATGCAAAACCCCCCCACCATCAGTTTCGACCCCTAGCGCACCAACAACATGCAACGGTAAAACTTCTGCATCCGCACTAAATTTGTCAGCAACAACTACAGCTACGGCAAAAAAACCAACGACAACCACAGCTACGACTATTATTTCGGAATCGACTGTAACCGCAGCTCTAAATACAACGGCAACAAAAACCACGACAACAAATCAAAACCAAAACAAAATTCAGCAAGCGGGTCCGGCCATGCAGACCGGACTAGATCGGTACATCCATATCAAGCGTAAGCTTAGCCCGCAGAACACCGCGGTAGGTAACAAGTCAAAAATAAACCGTGTCCAAGTAGAAGATATATTACCCGGGAGAAACCGACAGCAATCGATTTGCGCTTCTAGCAGAAAATGAATCAGGACGGGCTCAGGAGACCCAACCGAAACCTAAGCCCCCACCAATTTACATTAGGGAGAAAATCTCGAACGTCAACAAAATTGTTGCGCTGACCGGAGACGGAAACTTTCATGTTGTTCCGGTCACACAAGGGAATATCCATGAAACCAAGCTTCAGACCAAATCTGAAGAACATTCCCGAGCAGTATCCAAATACCTGGAGGAAGCTAGGAAAAGTTACTACACGTACCAACTAAAAAGCAGCAAGGGCCTGCAAGTGGTACTAAAAGGAATCGAGCCCGACGTAACCGCCTAGGAAGTTATCGACGCTCTCAAGAATAAGCACAACTACAGGGGCTGTTCGGTCTACAAGGAGATGAAGGACCGCATGCGAAAAGTGATAGCAACGGGTCATCAGAATACCCAAAATGCGTACACTTACTCGCGTACACTTTTCGGCACGGCTACAAGATCCTCCTTTGGTCAACTAAATACCCAGAAGGGATTCTCATACGCCGATGCCCTTCGATCGGGGACGGAAAACCCACTCCAGTCTAATCTAGGAAACGCTCAGCAGATCCAAGAACAGTCGCAAAGCACTTTGGAAACTATGATGGTCACCATGCAACAAAGTATGATGGAACTCATGTCATTCATGAAAACGACCACGCAAACACTGGTTCAAAACCAGAACATGGTGTTACAGCTACTTGCAGCTAAGCAGTCCAAATAATCAGATGGCAAATCTACGAATAACAATGTGGAACGCCAATGGCGTTTCTTTTAACTAAAATAAAAGTGGTTACGCCCACAATGAGGATGGTTTTTAAAATTTCGATACATTTATCAAAAAAGTAGCAAAGTTATGCGGCAACAAAAATAGCACCACTTAAAAAAAATGAAAATGAAATTTTTTTTTGATTGAAATGTATGTTTTCATACATCTTAAGGTAAAAAAATATTGTTTTAAAGCTTGGGCTGCAACAACAACAACAACAACGACCGACCTTGACGTCACTAGACACCAGAATCTTCCCTTGGCAAAATTGTTGTCTAGCTCTTTTAAAATAGCTCAAGGGCAATTTGGGTTTACATTTTGATATGGTACCAACATTATAGTACGAGAATATGCCCATACCATGATACTTGCTTCACCATTACTATTCTTTGCAAATGTGAATTGGGGACTTAATTTTGGATATGTAGGTTATCTGATGTGAATTTAAAGTCTTTTTCATCTAAACTTGAGCAATTTTCAGCCGCCAGACCATATAAGAGTTTCCCTTTTATTGTGGACCTTATTTAAGACTCGTCCTTCAAATTCACCCATGCTCTGCAGTCTAGGGAGATTTTTTTTTTGGACGTCAAGTGCATAAATATTGCTTATGTACATTATATCCAACTTTTTATGTACTTACAAATATTAAAAAAAAAGCGACTTGATAGGCGCCTAAAACGGGTCCTACTTGCATTCATGCACATGACTTTTTAACAGTTATGGGGTCATTGCGGCTTTCGTACTGCGTGCTATTCTTTTGTGTTCTTGTTTTAAGTAACTACTAATCATTATTTTATGGAATTCTACGATTCAACTTAACTTATCTTTTGCATTGCCTTTATAAATTAGCTTTTTAAATGTCTCCGAATTTCGCGACCGCTGAAGAGAGTGGACGTGTCTTGTGCGAGATCCGCGAAAAGTGCAAGAAAGTTGATAAATTAAATGCAAACAAAACACAAAAACTAAACTGGTTAATTTCAAATAAGCGAAAAGACGCTAAAACCCAAAGAATTTTAGGTTTCAACTCAAAATCGGTGTAATGACTTTAGCTAGCACATACATTTTCATCTTATAATAATAAATAAGTGCCACGCTAATAAAAGCTCAATGAGCTACGAACAGAATAAAGAGCGACTCAGCTCCGCGAGCCGAAGAGACGGTTACTTTTCGTATGTCTCAACGCGTGATAGCGAAGTTCAAAAAACGACCCTACTGTCGGTCGACAGCCAAAGAGCACGATCTTGCTCACCATGCTTACTTACGGCTACCCCTACTCCGACGGCGTGGAGTCAACAATGCAAAACCCCCCCACCATCAGTTTCGACCCCTAGCGCACCAACAACATGCAACGGTAAAACTTCTGCATCCGCACTAAATTTGTCAGCAACAACTACAGCTACGGCAAAAAAACCAACGACAACCACAGCTACGACTATTATTTCGGAATCGACTGTAACCGCAGCTCTAAATACAACGGCAACAAAAACCACGACAACAAATCAAAACCAAAACAAAATTCAGCAAGCGGGTCCGGCCATGCAGACCGGACTAGATCGGTACATCCATATCAAGCGTAAGCTTAGCCCGCAGAACACCGCGGTAGGTAACAAGTCAAAAATAAACCGTGTCCAAGTAGAAGATATATTACCCGGGAGAAACCGACAGCAATCGATTTGCGCTTCTAGCAGAAAATGAATCAGGACGGGCTCAGGAGACCCAACCGAAACCTAAGCCCCCACCAATTTACATTAGGGAGAAAATCTCGAACGTCAACAAAATTGTTGCGCTGACCGGAGACGGAAACTTTCATGTTGTTCCGGTCACACAAGGGAATATCCATGAAACCAAGCTTCAGACCAAATCTGAAGAACATTCCCGAGCAGTATCCAAATACCTGGAGGAAGCTAGGAAAAGTTACTACACGTACCAACTAAAAAGCAGCAAGGGCCTGCAAGTGGTACTAAAAGGAATCGAGCCCGACGTAACCGCCTAGGAAGTTATCGACGCTCTCAAGAATAAGCACAACTACAGGGGCTGTTCGGTCTACAAGGAGATGAAGGACCGCATGCGAAAAGTGATAGCAACGGGTCATCAGAATACCCAAAATGCGTACACTTACTCGCGTACACTTTTCGGCACGGCTACAAGATCCTCCTTTGGTCAACTAAATACCCAGAAGGGATTCTCATACGCCGATGCCCTTCGATCGGGGACGGAAAACCCACTCCAGTCTAATCTAGGAAACGCTCAGCAGATCCAAGAACAGTCGCAAAGCACTTTGGAAACTATGATGGTCACCATGCAACAAAGTATGATGGAACTCATGTCATTCATGAAAACGACCACGCAAACACTGGTTCAAAACCAGAACATGGTGTTACAGCTACTTGCAGCTAAGCAGTCCAAATAATCAGATGGCAAATCTACGAATAACAATGTGGAACGCCAATGGCGTTTCACGGCACAACCTTGAAGTAACACAGTTCCTGAATGAAAATCATATCGACATTATGCTACTGGTAGAGACGCACCTCACAAACAAATACAACTTCCAAATAAGAGGCTACACTTTCTACCGCACAGACCATCCAAATGGTAAAGCCCACGGCGGAACCGGCATCCTAATCAGGGAACGCATCAAGCACCACTTTCACCAAAGGTTTTCAACTAATTACTTGCAAGCCACGTCTATTAAAGTGCAGTCAGGCAACGGAAACCTCACCATAGCCGCTGTCTACTGCCCGCCTCGCTTTACAATTTGTGAAGGACAATTCATGGACTTCTACAACTTGCTTGGAGACCGCTTTATAATTTATTTTTATTTTTATTTATTTATTTATATCCTAGCGCTACAAGTGCACACTTATAATTATCGCGCTAGTCACATTGAGTTGATATTTTATATTATTATTATTTTTAAGTTATTAAAACAATTTCTCTCGCTCTTAATTAATATTATTGACTAACATCAAATTTTCGTAGTTTCTTAGTTACAATTATTATTGTTTTTAAAATATATATATTTTTATTTTTTATTTTTGTTTGGTTTTTTTTTTTTTTTTTTTTTTTTTTTTTTAATTTAATTTTTATACTTATGTGTACTGGTATTTTAAAAGATCTTTAACTTTATTGTAAAATTGAGTTGCGCTCCTAATTGTTTTGTATTGGTGCGGTAGATTGTTCCATAGCCGGATACCATTTATGAAAAATTGCCTTCTCGAACACAGTGTTTGTATTCGAGGGCATATGTAATTACATATGGTTCTTACAGATGTGGCTGGGGTAAGTTTATTGAAAAGATATTTTGGTTCTCCACTCGTCACTATTTTGTGAAAGAAGATTAAAATTCTGAGATCGATCCAGGAGGTCAAGTTAAGGTCAAGTATTTTATATGTCAGTTCTGATACATGGTCAAAACGTCTTAAGTTAAACACATAACGGACAACTGAATTAAAAGCTACAGTTAATGTACGCAAATCCTGCACATCACAATTTCCAAAAATTTCTACGCCGTAAAAGAGAGTGGGCAGGAGGATAACTTTGGCGATTAATAGTCTAACTTCCTCAGTTAAGAGCGATTTGGAGAATGAAAATTTTCTCAGCAGAGCATATGTACGCCCTGTCGCTTTGACTATATGGTTGCTCCATGATAAAGTATTGTTAAATGTTATGCCTAGATTAACTGCATTCACTTCATAGCTTATCGGCGTATGGTTTATATATAATTTTTGAAGTGAAAGTGTTGAAAGTTGCTTTTTACCAATTACCAAGCACTTCGATTTTTTAGGATTTATACCCAAGCCATTTTCCTTTGCCCATTTTTCAATTAGCCACAACATTTTATTACTTATACGGACACAGTCTTGTATTTCAGTTACGGGTCTACTAACATATATTTGGACATCATCAGCATATAAATGTACTTCACACTCAGACAGGATACTAGGGAGATCATTGACATATATAGAAAACAATAAAGGGCCTAGCACAGATCCCTGTGGCACTCCCCTGTATATGTTCCGAAGAGAAGAAACTTGCGTTCCAGAGACGACTGCTTGAAACCTATTCGTTAAGTACGACCTAATAAGCTTCGTCGCATTAGTTGAGAAATTAAACATATTCCTAAGCTTGGTACAGAGAATATTATGATTCACAGAATCAAAAGCCTTGCTGTGGTCAAGGAGCGTCAAAAACGTTACGCAGTTACTGTCCAGTTCTTGTCTTATATCCTCTACAATATTTGTGATTGCAGTGATACAACTCCTTTTCTTACGGAATCCTGATTGTTTTTCGTCAAGTAGAGAATTATTAGCTAAGTATAGTTGAATCTGTGAGGACATAAGGTTTTCAAAGACTTTTGATAGAAAAGGTAATATTGAAATAGGTCTATAGTCATTGTTTGGCTTAGGAATTGGGAAAATTTTGGCGTTTTTCCATATTAACGGAAATGAAGACGTTGTAATAGCCGTGTTAAAAATATATGTAATATGGGGCAACATTAAGGGGAGCAAAAGCTTAACAAATTTTGGACTCATATTATCGAGACCAACAGCATCAGACTTGACATGCAGAATACTAGCTAGGACATCACCTTGGTTTATACATATAAAGCTAAAACTATTATCACAGAGGGGTTGAGTATTCAGGTACGGATTGCATGTTGCTTCAGGTACATCTATTTCCAAAAACTTTTTGTTTATTAATTCGACATCCACCTCAGACTCTGTCTGTTGCTTACACTTTCCAATACCTAACCGTTTTAGTTTGTTCCATCTGTTTTTTGAGTTAACACAATTATTAAATTGTATGTTATAATGCTCTTTCTTTGCTGATTTTATCTTTTTGTTTACTTTTACCCTAGCCTCTTTGTATTGTTTTCGAAATTCATCAGTTTTGTATCGCTTCCACCGGAGGTAAGCTACATCTCGCTGACGGGTTAGGTTTTTAATTTCACTACTGAACCATGGACTTTGCATTGGCTTAATCACCTTGGTCCTTAGGGGCACAAACTTGTTGAACAAATACTGGACATTGTTGGTTAAAACCTCTAATTGACAATCTACATCGAAGATGGTAAATACATGACCAGTCACAACACAAAAATTCCGTTTTTAATTCATTATAGTTTATATTTTTGTAATCTCTATACGTAAAAGAATTGATTTTGCTGTCAAAGGTCAAGTCGTATGTTAAAAATATTAGGTCATGTCTGGAGAAGGCTGGTACAGAAACCTGGTCATAATGTATGATTTTGCTAGGGTCATTGATAAGAAATAAGTCAAGTAATGTATCACAGTGGCTGCTATAGTGCGTGGAAATCGTTTCGTTTACGGAAAACAAACCTAGGGATTTAAAGTTATCTACGAGATGGCTTTCTGACAATAGGTTGCTGTTAAAATCACCTGCCAGTATGATGTCAGTGTACTCCAACGAAATGTCTGAAACAACATTAAGTAATGACCCGTAGTCAATTGTCCGATTCGGTCTATATATGCAACCTAGAAGGGTTCTTCCATGGGGTTTATTGGGAAGTTCTAATAGAATGTATTCGATAGTACTGTCACTTGGCTGTTTAAGTACCACTTTACATATCAGCTTCACATTCACGTATATAGCAACACCTCCTGCATGACCAGTACGGTCGGACCGATAAACATTAAAGCCTTCACAAATAATAGACGAATCACATAGATCATTTACAAACCACGTCTCAGACACACATATCACATCGACATTAGACTGAGTGAAAAGGAATCTAAACTCATCAATCTTCTTTAGCAAACTTTGTGCATTTAAGTGAAAAATTTTTAGACCAATTTTATAACTACTTATAGTTTTTATCATGGCACTAGCTATGGAACAAACTTCCTCATCCTGCATTGTTGTTATCAATGATTATTAGGGGCGCAATCTCAATATACAATGCGTATCTTATACATTTCTTAGAGTAAACTAGTTTTAAACCTATCTTAATTAAGAGGATACAATTTATACGCTTAAGAACGAAAGCTATCAGCTTCAGGTCCAGCCGAAGCGTTAGTGAGAGATGTAGAAAGTGGATCAGGCGAAAGATTAATGGACGAAAGTTCCTCCATACTGTTAATGCAACAGACACCCTCTCTTCGAGTGCAGCGTACGTGCACAAGGCCGCGTCGTGTAAAGACAGCCGTAAGGATTTTATGTTTTTTCATGCGCATAGCCTCTTTAAAGATGAGATAATGCTCTTTTAACAATTGCTCATTAATATAAATTAACGCTTCTGAATTGAAACCCAGAAACTGCAAGCTAAGTTGTTTCTTGTGCTCGCGCCTGTACATTCCGACTTGACCAAGCAGCTTGATCTTTTCGCGTGGGCTTAGCATTTTAATTATTATCACCGGATCCACATGTGTTTGCTGTGATTTCCTTGCTCGGAAGATATCGCAGACTCTTGGTGGTGGAGTCAGCTGGAGATTAAAGCATAGCTTGTGATAGAGCGCTCTGAGATCTTCACCTTCGACATAGGGAACTCCATGAACCCTCAGATCACACGAGCTAGTCTCCCTGCATTGCGTTGCCATCCTGGCCTCCAGTGCACCCAACCTCTGACCTGCTGCTTGTAGATTTTCAACCTCCCGGTTCAACGTCTCAACCCGCTCACCCATTCGGTCCCTCATGGAGCGAAGATCGGCAACCTCGCGCTCCAACGTCAGGACACGAGCATCCATTTGTTTTACTTCCCCGGCGATTTTGTCCAAGCGATCCATAAGGCTTCTGAGCATTCGCTGTTCAGCTTCCCGAACGGCCGACTCAATTTTCTCGGTTTGTTCCTCGAAGCGAGTCTTTAGGAGCTCCAGAAGCTGAGGCGAATTTACATCCGAGATGCGTTCGCTGGCAGTTCCAGCATTGTTGCGGGTACGTTTAGTAGGTGGAGCAGAAGAACCCATGACTTTTTTAAGTGTATTGTTTGGTTAAGGTTAGGTCGGTTGTGTTTGTATTGTATCTTTCGGATTTAATCTTTAAGTTTAAGTTGTAGCTTAGCTTGCAACCACTCACTGCTTTACCGACAAACTGCCTTATCGACAATAGTAAATAGCTGCCTTATCGGCAGTAGCGTAGCTGATGGGGCAACCTTTTTCTCTCTTGCACTCCGAAGATGCTGCCGCACCGATTGTCTCTCACTGAAGGTGCACGCACAACCGCACTTGTTGTTCAGCAAGAATTTATTTTCTGATTTATAGAATCAACTTTGTTTATTAGCACTATGTTGTGTTGTTCGCGGATAGGGCTGGTGGTATATTAGGCAGTTATAGACTTTCTTCAATTTTATAAATGTTATTTTCCGTGGAATATCGTTTATTTTATAGAGCGTTCAATAAAGCGACTGCACACGGGAGAGTTGGCTTCTTCTTCGATTGGGGACTATAATGCCAAACACACGCACTGGGGATCACGCCTTGTGACTCCCAAAGGAAGGCAATTATACAATGCAATCATAAAACCAAACAACAAATTAGACTATTTTTCCCCTGGCAGCCCCACATACTGGCCAACAGAACCCAGGATAGTTCCAGACCTAATAGACTTTGCGGTGACAAAAAACATTCTCCGCAATATAATAAGCGCCAAAGCGCTTTCGGACCTGTCGTCAGACCATTCGCCAGTGCTAATAACTCTTCTTCAAAGCACAAAAACCGCAGATCACCCCCTCAGGCTGACGTCGCACAGAACCAACTGGTTAAAATATGAAAAGTATGTAAGCTCACACATCAAATTAACCCCTCACTTCAACATCGAAACGGACATCGACTGCTCTACCGATGCTCTTGAAGAAGTATTCGTGGAGGCAGCCACTATCTCAACACCACAAGGCAGGGATGTGCAAACCAACCACTTCAAAACTAATCTGCAAATTGAACGGTTAGTCCTAGAAAAGAGGCGCCTGCGACGTGCCTGGCAAGCCAACAGATCGCCGTCATCAAAACAACGTCTTAACGCTCACTAAATCGAGCTCTAAAGCAAGAAACAGAAATTGCACAGCTGCAGTACATTAAAAAACTATCGCCAATTAGTACAAAACATCCTCTGTGGAGGGCTCTCCCAAATCTGAGGTCTCCAATCAAAACAGTCACTCCGATAAGAAACTCATCTGGCATCTGGGCCGGCAGCGACGAAGATAGAGCCGAAACTTTTGCTTTACATCTAAGAAACGTCTTCCAGCCGAACCCTGCCACTGGTTCATTTTTCCTACCACAAATCGAATCTGAATCTATTTCCCTACCACCATTGTTTCAGCCAAAGGAGATCGAGAAAGTCATTGGGGAACTGAAACCGAAAAAGGCCCCTGGCGGTGACCAAATAACCCCAAAAATGTTAATTGAACTTCCAAACTCTGCCATTGAGGTTATTTGTAAGCTCTTCAATGGGATTATAACTCTCGGCTTCTATCCGAAAAAATGGAAAAAATCTATTATCATTATGATACCGAAGCCCGGAAAAGACCACACAATTCCGTCATTCTACAGACCAATTAGTTTATTATCGTGTCTGTCTAAGCTGTTCGAAAAATGCCTTCTAACTCGCATAACACCATATCTAGGAGCACACAATATTATCCCTGCTCATCAATTTGGATTTCGTCAAAATCATGGAACAATCGAACAAGTTAACAGAATAACATCAGAAACACGCACAGCCTTTGAGCATCGGGAATACTGCAGTGCAATATTCCTCGATGTATCTCAAGCCTTCGATCGAGTATGGCTAGATGGCCTCATGCACACAATCAAAACCCACTTACCTGTTTACACTCGTCTTGAGTCGTATGAGCACCTTCGCAGTAAGGTGCAATACAACAGCATCCGACGACTGCATTATCAAAGCTGGAGTCCCGCAAGCAAGCGCGCTAGGGCCTACTCTGTTCCTCTTATACACAGCGGATATTCCCACGAACGAGCAGCTAAAAACATCTACGTTCGCTGACGACACCGCAATTTTAAGTCGCTCGAGGTGCCCAGGCCGAGCCACAACGCAGCTAGCAAACCACCTCCTCGTAGTAGAGAGGTGGCTATCTGATTGGCGGATTAAAATAAATAAACAAAAATGTAAACACAACGTTTAGTCGTTTATTGAATAATACGCAGATTCCCCAAGTCAACGATGTAACGTATCTCGGCGTCCACCTTGACAGACGACTAACCTGGAGAAGACACATCGAACGCAAGAAAGTACATCTAAAACTAAAGGCCAGCAGCTTCCACTGGATTCTTAACGCTCGTTCGCCCCTGCGTCTGGACTACAAGGTTTTGCTCTACAACTCCACTCTCAAGCCCATCCCATATGGCTCCCAGCTATGGGGGAACGCCAGCAGAAGCAACATAGACATTATACAGCGCGTTCAATCGAAAATCCTGCGAACTATCACTGGGGCACCATGGTATATTTGCAACCAAAACATCCACAGGGACCTAAGCATTCTTACCGTAAACGGTGAAATAGACAAACAAAAAGCGTCCTACAACGAAAAACTCTCTGTGCACCCCAATCGCCTCGCAAGAGGCTTGACTTGGGTTTCCAGCCGATCCCGTCTACAACGCAACGACCTGCCAAGCCAGCTATAACTTTCGGGCCCCTTTAGCACAACATCAGTCATATGACTGTGAGTTAGATTAATTAGTCTAAGATTTGATACACTTATTATTAGTATCCAAAGGGAGAAGATTCAATAAATAAATAGCAAAGCAAAAAAAAAAAATGTCCTTCTATCTGTATCATTACAGCGCGCTAATGACCCATTGGGAACACTATTTTATTCATTATTTTACCAATTCACTTAGTAGTACTTAATTTTAATACAACAAAACGAAAGACAGCCAACAAATATGGGCAAATGAAGTTTTATACCCAAAAACCGTTAATAGTGCTATTTTTGTTGCCGCATAATTATGCTACTTTTTTCATAAATGTATCGAAGTTTTAAAAACCATCCGCATTACGCCCACAACTACTTTTATTTTAGTTAAAGGATATGTAACCCCACTTACCCTTACACACAGAATAAAAATATGGCAAAAAATGACCATTTTGTAGCACAAAGAAAAATTGCCCACACTTTGGAGCTATTTTTGTTGCCGCAACTGTATACATATTTTAGATATCGAAATATGTACAAATATTTTTTTTACTTACTTTTTGCATTAAAATAAATTTATTTATATGCCCTTAAAGGTCATTGTACGTTACACACTATTATTTATTTTAATCATAACTATTTGGACAATTTAAGAATTACAATTTGCTAATGTTTTTATATTTTAACATATTTAAGTATAGTTAAAATTGTATTTTGTTTTACTAGCAACGTTAACTAAGTGTCTACCTTTTGATAAGGTTTAAAATGTTCGGGGAGAACAAATTTATATATATAAGTTTGTTTTAAAAATAATTTTCTTTGCGCTCGCTTCTAAAGGAATAATTCCCCCTGAACTTGTCCTATGGAATTTCCTATGTATACGGGCAGCGAACGCATCGTCGAAAAAATTCCCTCTATGGAAATTATTATGGAATCAAGCACCACATGCCTGACGGTCCGACTGGGAAGTTTTTTCTAAGCTTAAAGTGCAATATTTATTAAAGAGTTCTTTTTTAAATGTAGACATTTCGTAGTATGGATCGGGCGCAATATATTTCGCATCTGTTCTTTGTTATTGATTATTTTATATTCATTCTTAAGAGTTCTTTATGAAGTGCGATTTTGAATACAGAGATATCTATTAATGCAACGATAATTACTAGCTTTTGTTCGTGTTTTAATATTTCGTTATTATCTTTATTTATTTATTTATTTATAAAGAGCTAACAAATAATTAAAATTATAAGCTAGCAATGATATTGAGCAATGGCGACGTGGCCCTTCAGCTCGAATTGTACATAATATTATTTTTTAGGGTTTTTTTTAGGTATTTATTTCTATTGTTAAGCTTAGGTACAGTCACCCATGCGGTGGTATAAATTTATGTTTTTTAGAAATTGTATGATTTTTGATATGTTTGGTGGTGTGGGATTGGACAGTGCTTCTAGTGGGTTGGTGTTATTAAATATTTGTTGTCTTTGGATGTTTATCGCGTTGCAAGTGGAGAGTTAGTGTCTTATTGATATAATGTCGTTGCAGAATGGGCAGTTATTGGTATGGTTTGGATCGATGTAGAGTGTGTGGGTTATTTTGATGTGTCCAAGTCTAAGTCTTGTTATTTTTATCTGGTCTAAACGTGAGATGGATAAGTGGTTGTTCTTTGTGATGTGGTAGCTATTGAGTTGGAGTTGGTTAATTGACTGGTACCAGGCTGATGTCTTCGTTATGTATGATAGTGTTTTGGCTTGGTGTGTGTTTTTTATATATTTTAGTATGTCTTTTGTGTTAAGATTTTCAATAGTTATAAGTGGTTGTTTAATTGCGTCTTTTGCTAGGGTGTCCGCCAGTTCATTTCCTGGTATTCCTATGTAGCCGGGTATCTAAAGTAGTTTGAATTTGTTAGGGAATTTTTATAGCAGGTTGCGGGCGTGTGAAGTGTAATGTTCAATTTGTTCAATTTCAGTTTTTTTTTGCGTCGATGGCAGAGAGAGAGTCAGAGCATATGCAAAACTTGCCTCTTTTGTTCTTTAATATCTCAAGTCCCTCTACTATTGCTAGTGGCTCAGCGGTAAACACTGACGAGTAGTGTGGTAGAAGGCCTATTTTTATGCAATGTGTTTCGTTTGTGATTGCGAGGCTGGTAATTGTGTTTGCGTGCAATCCATCTGTGTAAATGTATATGAATTTCTGATTGTCTTTTGTCTTAATTTCTGTGAATAGTTTCCGAAAAATTTGTGGTATTGTGTTTTTTTTGTTGTATGTAATTAGCGTTGTGTCGATTTTTAATATATCAGTGTTCCAGGGTGGTGTGGTCTGTGCACGTCGAGTAGCTTGTTTGAGGGGGAGGTCGTGGGCCTAGGAGTTTTCTATTATGCGTCTTTTGTTGATTTGTATTGTGGTCGTTTTGGTGGTCGGTATGATTTAAGAATTTTTATTATTGGGGAGTTTTTGGCGTTAATCAAAGATTCTATAATTTTTGTTGTTAGGAGGTCACGTCTATCTTCTAGTGGGTCTGCGCGTGCTTGGTAAAGTATGTTGTCGATAGGTGTCGTCCTGAATGCGCCAAGAGCAGTTCTGAAGGCAGTGTTTATTGGTGATTTTACTTTTCGTAATGTTGTTTGTGGCCAATATCCGTAGATTGGAAGGCCGTAGTCTGCTTTTGCGATGATGGTTGCTTTTGTGACGTTTAGAAGTGTAGACGTATTGCAGTTGAATTTTGGGCTTGAGAGGCATTTAATTATGTTAATTGATTGCTTGAGGCTGTGTGATAGTAGTTCTGTGTGCGTATTCCACCTGTATTTGTTATTGAAATGTACGCCAAATATTTTTAGTGATGTTTCGTTTGTTATTTGTATGTTACCCGTGGATAATGTGCAGTTGCAGTTGTGCTTTCTGAACGTGCAGGTGTTTTCATTTTGTGGTCGAGAGCTTGGCCCCAAAGTATTCGGCCCAGTCTAGAATGGTGGATATGGTGGGGTTAAGGTTTATGTCGTCCGCATATGCGCTTAGGCTAATGTTGGGATGAAGAGTGAGTTTTTCTGCTAGTTGGTTGTATGCTATCACAAAGAGGATCACGGAAAGTGGAGAGCCTTGAGGTATGCCGTTTTGGATGGTCTGAAAGGGGGAGATGTCGGAGTTGATACGAACCAGTATTTTTCTGTTTGTCATATAGTTTTTTATGTAGTCTGTTATTTTTGGTCCTATTTTCCAAATGGCGAGCTGATTGAGTATGAAGTGGATTTCAATTCAGTCGAAAGCTTTTGCGAAATCTAGGGATATGATGGATGCGTGGTTTCTTCTTAAGATAGCTCTTGCTAATAGATGGTCAACTAGCAGTAGACAGTCCATAGCTGATTTACCTTTTCTGAAACCAGTTTGGCTGTTTCGGATAAGTTTGTCGTTTAGTACAAACTTAAAATGATGTATAAAAATTATTTTGTTGCTTTGGAGCTACTTTTAAAAAATGTCAAAATAATGTATCCATTGTTAAAAACACAAACCTTGCTTTAAGGTGTGTTTCACAATAGGGAAACCGGTTTCCTTTAGACCAGTAATATTCCTCGATATTAACGAGCTGACGATTCCCAAAAAAAAACGTCTGTAGAAATCGTTTCTTTTCCACACCTTTGGGGCCGTCCGTATACCACGTGGACAAATTTAAAGCACTTTTTTTATTTTTTAACTAAAACTTAAAAAATCTATTAATCATCATTAGTGAATTCATTTGCATCTTTGATGGTCCATGGTTGTGTTAACCAATCTGCAATTTTATCAATTGGAAAATAATCAATTTCGCTCTCCACCTCGACACAGGACACTTCTAAAAGCTCCATTTCTTCATTTCCTTCATCCTCTATTTGTCTTTTACGCCCCTGTGAATGAAGGGCTTAATGTGATCAGTTACATGAGATTTTTCAGCAAAATAAACTCCGCAATATTTGCAAATGCGTTCTTAAATTTAAAAAATAGTTTGTTAGTTAATAAAAACATTTCAAACCAATATTAGTTTTTAAGGGAGTACGTACCTTTCAGTACTGGCAGTACTGTAGGGCAGTATAAATCATAAGCGAGATTTTGAGGTAAATCCTTCCCTTGAAGTTTCAAATTAATCGCTTGCCTGACAAACAAAGGAGGAAAATCATCTTTGTTTTCTACTTCCGAAGTATCAGGAATTTTTTAACCATCTTCAGTGCGTCGAAGTGGAAAAGGTGGAGGAAAAAAACTTCTGGCAATATTTGCTTTATGTCACTGCGCGTCGATCTACAGCAAGCAAATTCATCACATTTGACGATCTAATAGAAAGAAGACAGTATAATTTTTAAAGATTTCATAAATAGATATATAATAATAGCTATAATATATATAATATATAATATATAATAGCTAGATATATAATAATACTGGCTTTCACGAACTATGTCAAACCATTCTGCTGTCGGCATTTCAGGAAGTGGCAGTTTGCTGTCAGTGTCGACAATTTCAGCTATCACTGAATGACCATCAATTTCCAATTTCGGCAAGGACTTCACCAGCTTTCTTTAAATTTTTTTCTTCTAGTTCCGAATCTATGGTCTTGCCTGCAGAATTCAAATGACTCCCGAAATGATCGTGGGGCATTATGACACCGGACAGTTCTTTACTCAAGGGCGCCATTCTTCGCTCAACGCGGTTAAACGCACTGCGCCCTGGAGTAAGTACAAAGAGTGCATCCAGGTCATACTCCCTGAAATTCTGCACTGCGCATCTGATCACCTGTGGATTCCTGGGGGTTCTCCTCAGGACCCCCATCCACAGACAAGGCGAGCACGATCCTCACGTTGCCATTAACTGAAAATTGAATCATTATTTTAAACTGTCCTGTTTAATACTTTATACTACCTAATTACCTTTTAATAAATCATCGAATTCTTGCAAAGCCATTAGTTTTCGGAGATCGAAAGCATGACTGAAAGCTGATGTTTACGAATGTTTTCCGCTTCGAATCGCTACATATGTTGGTTTAGAGTATGAAACATTTGATGGTGAACCATCAAGTTTGGCTTCGCGGATGACAATGCCCGCATACACGCTTGGAATCAGCTTGTGACGTTTGGCAACTACCCAATCATGATCTGGAAGTGTGATCTCATATTCTACATGCATGAGTAGTGGTCCTTGTTTTTGGACAGCCGTAACGCCAATTGGAACGCGAGCCTTGTCATCCTGCCAAATCAATGCCGCTTGTTTTGGTCCGAGAAGTCACAAAAGCGATTCAACAGATCTAGAAATGAATTTAAAAATTTAGTATAAGACTAAAATTATCTTGAAAAATAAGTATCGTAAAGTTCAATTTTTATTAAAAATTTAGAGTAATGAAATATTATAAGCACATTTATTATGAACATAAAGAAATTTAAAATATTAGGAAGAACTAAATCATTTACCTAATGCTCGCAACGCTAAACTTTCCATCTGGATGATCTTTATGGTGATTTGTATCCGCACAAAATAATTTCACCGGCACAGTAACAACGTAACGTTTTCCTTCGCTCGTTCGAGAATCTCGTGGTATGAGACGTAAATAAGTAACACTGCGCGATAAAAGATAGCCCATTATGATCATCTCCTCCTGAAGCTGAGTCAAAGTTTTTATCAAACGTATTTTTTCAAATCTTCGGCGTTCATCTGCTGAGCTGGCGATTAATTCAATGTCCATAATAGTCTTTAGCAACTCATGTTGGTCCTCTTCCAAACGTGGACGTCCTATTTTCTCTCGCACCTAAAGTATTTAATGAAAATAATTGTAATTCTCAGTAGAAATTTCATAATTTGCACATTTTTTTCATATTATTATTATTATTTCTTTTTAATTCATTTTTCATTCCGACGTTGAATAGTTAAAAGACATCAATTAATAATAATTTTTCATGTCAAATCTTATTTATCTTTACAATATTTATAATATTTTAGTTTATACATAATATTAATCTAAAATCATCAACAAAAATCAAAGATACCTTCATTTGTTGAGATAGAGTTGGATCATTTGCAATCAATTTTTTAATTGCCGTCTTTTTTTGAAGTCTATATTTTTTTTCGAGTTTTGCCTTTGTCTTTTTTCTCGACAGAAGTTTTTTCGTTATTCTCAATTTTTCTTCCAATGCAGTGATTTTTTTATTCGTGTCTTCTTTATAAAAACCTGCATGTCTTGTTGTGGTTGATTTCATGTTCAAGTAGGCATATTTCCTTTGTTAGACGCTTTCTGGATTTCGACTTAATTTTCTTCATCACTGCTATTATTTGGAATAACACGCCCTTTCTGCCGAGCCATATTAAATAAAAAATGAAAGTAATAATAAACAATTTTAAATTATTACAAGATTTTTAATATATATTATAAAAATTGGAACAAAGTACTTTGAACAGATAGTTTTGGAAGATTTATATAATTAATTAATTATTAAATTAATTACCTTTCATTGGACTCTCTTCATCTATGCTTAAAATTTCAGCATTTTCACTACAAGGAGTAGGAAGGTTCACATTGCTATTATTAGTTTCATCATGTGAATCCAAAGTCTTCAAATATCAATTTACAATTTGTTTACAAATTACCAGTAAGTCTAGCAAAATGTAATTTTTATATATTTCTTTATTTATTTAGTTATTTATATAATATTATTTATTTATTAAGACAAAATTTTTATTTTCAAGTACAAATATTAAATGGATTATTAAAACTGAAATAACTCTTTAGATATAAAAATAATTATTAATTTTTGGAAATAAATATTGCTAGCGTAATAAATTAAAATATTAATTATGTTGCAGAGGGACATACAAGTTAAATTCTCCGAATAAATTTTTATTAAAAAAAATTTCTTTTTTAATAGTGGCTTAATTATGTGCGGATAAATTATAATAAGTTATTTGCGGACTGTCTGAGATAAACATATTTAGAAACAGTTTTATCACATACTTACTTGAAATGTATAGAGAAGTAAATAAAAAAATGTTTTTTGATATTTTAACGTTGCATAAGAAACTTACCTTGAGGAAGAAATTTTAAAATCCAGTTTTTTTCCGTGTAGATTCAATTTAAAAATTTTTTATTAATTTTCTAATCTCAGCATGAAATTCACTATCACTTTAACTGCATTTTGATTTAGCTTCTTGCCACAACACATTGCTTTCTTTTTGACATAGAGCAGCACTTTTAAATGGATGAGTGCTTTTATAAGCTAAATATAATTGATGATATAAATCACAATTTTTCGAAGACGTTTGTTGTTCGACACGGGTTTGTTATGGCTCTACACGTGGAGAACTGCCGGCCAGCAGTTGTATTTATTCATTCGGAATTCAGTCGATAAATTTTGGACGAAATTGATAAATATATACAATGATCTGCGCAGCGCTGTATAATATACAGTGGCGCGAAATTTAAAAGTGGAATTAATAACGTAAAGGTTAAAATTAAATTTTTACTATGTCCACGTGGAATTTACCTCGACCCCCTTTCCAACCCTCGTGGAAAATCGTGGACTTTTGACAAACCCCCCCTCCCTTAGATACTTTGGAGTTTGTGGAAAAATCTTTTCTCCATCGTTCCAAAAAATGTTGTGTTGTGTAGTGCCTAACCAAATTGCAGTCTTTCGAGATTTTGTATTTAGCGAAGTAAAATCATATGGTGGTTCTATTAAAAAACAAAGTGTTACAGTGTTTTAGTTGATATTATTTATTACTGTACTTAAGTACAGTGGTCATTCGGTATAAGCTACACTACATCTCACTCTTTTTGAAAAATAACGTAATTTGATGAATATATTTTAATGTTTTGATTTTTATACTTTTTGTGTTGCTTATACTTATTTTACAATACAATTTTTGAAATATTTATATAAAAACAAGGAAGAACGCTATAGTCGAGTACCTCGACTATCAGATACCCGTTACTCAAAGGGAAATGGAGATATGCAAGCAGCAAAGCGAAATTAAAATGCGCCACCTACCGGCGGTAGACAGATTTAAGCGTTATGGGCGTTAGAGTGGGCGTGGCAAATTTATTTTTGGATCAATCATAGGTATTGACGACACCAATACATTTCAGTTAAAATTTTTTATCTAGCATCCAAATTGTGGGCGTCACAGGTTTTCGCGGTTTGTGGGCGTTTAAGTGGGCGTGGCAAACTTTTTTTTAGGTCAATCGATAGGTATTGATGAGAACAATACATTTCAGTTAAAATTTTCTATCTAGCATCAAAACTGTAGGAGTTTCAGTTTTGGGCGGTTTGTGGGCGTTAGAGTGGGCGTGGCAGTCTACTGAAACAAACTTGCGCTGAGTAAGAAGCTCAGGAATCTGTACGCCAAATCTCAATAGCCTAACTCTTATAGTTTCCGAGATCTCAGCGTTCATCCGGACAGACAGACGGACAGACGGACAGACGGTCAGACGGACAGACGGACAGACGGACATGGCTAGATCGACTCGGCTAGTGATCCTGATCAAGAATATATATACTTTATGGGGTCGGAAACGCTTCCTTCTGCCTGTTACATACTTTCCGACGAATCTAGTATACCCTTTTACTCTACGAGTAACGGGTATAACAAGGAAGAACGCTATAATCGAGTACCTCGACTGTCAGATACCCGTTACTCAGCTAATGGGACCAAAGGGAAATGGAGATATGCACGCAGCAAAGCGAGATTGAAATGCGCCACCTACCGGCGGTAGGCAGATTTAAGCGTTATGGACGTTAAAGTTAGAGTTAGAGTTATTTTTGGAACAATCGATAGGTATTGACGAGACCAATACATTTCAGCTAAAACTTTTTATTTTATCTAGGATGAAAATTGTGGGCGCCACAGGATTGGGCGGTTTATGGGGGTTAGAGTGGTCGTGGCAAACATTTTTTGGGTCAATCGATAGGTATTGACGAGAACAAAAAATTTCAGTTAAAATTTTTATTCTAGCATCAAAACTGCAGGAGCCACAGTTTTGGGCGGTTTGTGGGCGTTAGAGTGGGCGTGGCACTCTGCTGAAACAAACTTGCGCTGCGCAGGAATCTCAGGAATCTGCATGCCTTATCCCAGTATTGTAGCTTGTATAGTTTCCGAGATCTCAGCGTTCATCCAGACAGACGGACAGACGGACATAGCTAGATCGACTCGGCTAGTTATCCTGATCAAGAATAAATATACTTTATGAAGTCGGAAACGCTTCCTTCTGCCTGTTACATACGTTCCAACAAATCTATTATACCCTTTTACTCTACGAGTAACGGGTATAACTATTATTCAAGTTTGGATCTTTTTCGAACACAATTACAATTTCCTTTAGAATAAAGTGATTATTATTATCAAAGAAACCTTGAACATCAATTTTATAATGTTAAGCAACTTATTGTACTAGTCCGTTTAATGGGTTATATTCAACTAAACGGTCACGTAGGAGGAGGCAGTAAGCTTGGGTATTTTCATGACTTGGTGTCTTCAGTTCTATTGAAATTCTCACTTCAATAGGACCAGTTTTCACTGATTCGTTTTGATATGAAAGATCAACCACAATAATAGGGACCTTCAATTTAAATTCATTTGGGGTCAAAAATGGTTGTGATTTACGATTATAGTAACTAGATTGAAATCTTGTATACATTTCATATAGGTGAGCATATTGATTCTTACTAAACTCAACATTCAGATTATGGATACGACTCAGAACTCAAGTCAACTTTCAAGTTTGATAAGTTAGTTGTGATAAGTTCTTCATTTCGTGTAAGTCCAACTATGAAAAATCTTGGTTGTTTGTAGTTAGCCGACAATTTCACATTCCAGCTGTGTTGACTTCCATAATACAATGTGGGGTTAGCATATGAATACAAACTCCGGAATGCGATTGGTAGGCTTACACAAC
The DNA here is from genome assembly GCF_013340165.1 of Drosophila suzukii. Taxonomy (NCBI): domain Eukaryota; kingdom Metazoa; phylum Arthropoda; class Insecta; order Diptera; family Drosophilidae; genus Drosophila; species Drosophila suzukii. Next base: position 554,600 of record NW_023497325.1, on the reverse strand, counting down.
TTTTAATAATATCGTACATCTTAATTTTGGCAAAATCGCTCGGAGTTACAAGGGGAATTTTCCAGGTTTTATTCGTCATTTTCAGTTTAAAAGTTTGGTTCAATTCTGATTTGTTTAAACACATCGCCAAGATTCTTAGTTAGCATCAACAATACTTCATGTTTACACTTTAACAAAACTATTTTATAATCCTCATCAAATCCCAACAAATTTTTTAATGGTACAGAAAAGTTGAAGTGGGGTCCCGTAGAAACTTCGTCTCCAGTGCTCCATCCAGAATTTAATGGATATTGACTATGAAGATTATCCAGGGATATACAATTTTTTAGGGTAGTAGTCATACCGACATGGACTTGACACGTTGGACACGTTGTATTTAGTTGTTACCTAACGGTATTTTGATGGTTACTTTCTGTTTAGTCTTGTTTTTGGATGGTTACTTTTTGTATAGTACTTTACAGTACAGTACTTGGGTTTGGATGGTTACTATCTGTATAGTATCTGTAAAGTACTTTGTTTTAGATGGTAACTAACTGTTAACAACTAACTGTTATGAGTTGTTATAGTCTCTTATTAAGAATTATCAAAACACACAAGTTAATGTTTCTCAGATGTCTTAGCCAAACACACTTGCAGTGAACTATCATTACCTGGCCGTCATCAAAGTCACATGCCCAAGACCCAAGGCGCAGGACGACTGATAAGATCATACATCTCAAAACCATTGACCTCATTGAATAAAATACTTTCCCTTCATTTGTACCTGTAGTTTTAATTACAGTCAGAAACAAATTTTGTAGGAGCATATAATATTTTTTTATATATTTAATTATTGTAAACATATTTTATTAAATTCGTAATTAATTATATATTATATATATTTGTATATAATTAATTTTCTGACTCCATCCCTCTGTAAGAAATATATCGGTTATTAATCTTCGTTCCAAACGCAGATTTTCGTTTGGTTCCCATAGATAGATGTAAATTAATTCTCACAATTTAATGTTATCAAATGTTAAATTATTTTGAAAGCATTCATTTGCTCTATCCCATATTGACATTATAACATGTTTCAAAGACATCTTTAACTAACATAGGAGCGTCTTTTAATTTAATTTCTGATTCAAGCTTATGATAGAGGTGTTGGGACCTTGTAATATCTGTATTTGTTATTATTTTTCTTGTTATAGTTTTCTAGATCTATTCTATTTGTATGCTAATTATATGAGTTAAGCATCATAGTCTAAAATTTTTAATAAGTTTAATAAACTCTTTATTTACAATACTCATCTGGTTTTCGTGATTCATGGTGGCGGTTGAGCTGCTTGGACTTTGATTACTAGCTGTTGTTAACTGTTATGAGCTATTATTAGATGGTTAATATCTGTTTAGTAGATGTCTACTAGTTGCTTACTAGTTGTTATGAGCTAATTACTATCTGTTAAGTAGATGTATACAAGTTGTTTACCAGATGTTGTTAGATAGTTACTAGTATCTGGTTTCTATAGTAGATGTATACAAGTTGTATACTAGATGTTATTAGCTGGTTACTAGTTTCTAGTATGTTTAGTAAATGTATAAAAGTTGTTTACTAGATGTTAGTAGCTGGTTACTAGGTCTTTAGTATTTGTTTACTTGATGTTTACTAATTGTAATTAGCTTGTTACTAGTGGTTATTAACTTCTACGGGCTGTTATAGTCTTTTGTTAAGAATGATCAAAAATTCTTGATCACTAGACGAATTTCGATGTAAAAAGTAAAAACTTACACTCTGGTTTTCAATGTGTTTGCTGTGTACGCGAGAAAGAACGCACAACCAAAATATCAGAAGATTGATATATAAATCTTATAGGAACATGTCCGATTATGTTGGGAAAGGATGTATCCTCTGATTATAAAACTAATTAGGAAATTACTTGTTCACAAGTTGTCTAAAAGCTGTTTAGAAGCTGTTTTGATAAACAATTTTGATTCATAATGACAGATATTAGGAATATATAACTACTAATATATACTACACTTTAACTAGTATATTGTAGAAATAAAACATTTCCTTTTTTCTTATTTTTTCGTCTTATGTAGATATAATAAATGTTTTCTTAACTACGATAGCTAGCCTTACATCCCATAACTATTGTTATTAGCTACAATAAAATGTCTAGAAAGAACAAAATATATGAATGTCAAAAAACGATTTAAAACTAACTATAATTGGAAAAGTAATTGAAATCGCTCCGGCGTAATACAGTAAAAAACAAAAAACACTGTGATTATCCCATTTTCTATCACCATAACAAATGAGTATACTCACACCTAAATGACCAATTGTATCCTTTGTCCTAAATGTCTGTGACTTTCACTTATAAATTTTTCACCGATAATTTAAGTCCCATTAAGCAAACCACCCATTGCTAGCCGTACCATAGCCCCAGAGACAAGTTGGTTACCTACAATAGGCACAGGTGGTGGTGTAAAGGATTGCTAAAATGCGTCGACGCAGGCGCAAAGGTCAAGGTAATGGAAAAAATGCATTCAAAAAAAGGTCATAGAAAATATAATTGGAAAAAGTTTTTTTATTTGCGAACGTGACGGTGTCTGGCCTATCCCGGAAGATAACGATTGTGGCTTCCTAAGTTCCACCTGGCAGTGATTCTGGGCTTTACCAGGCTCACCTAAAAAACATCTCTATCATCCATGCCAGCTTGGAGGACTCTGATGGCATATTTGTGGCAGGAGACTTCAACCTCTGCTCTGTTTTTTGGACGTGGGACCCACAAGCATTCCGGGCACCAGGAAATGTGCATCATTCACATGAAATAATTGTCACTGATGACTGTTTTAAAATGAACCAATGATGAATCAATGATTTGCATAAGCTTTCTGGCTGAATTTACGATTTAAAATTGTGTTGTACATCACAAACCATTGTGCTTGAAGATTGAATTTTACAGCTTTCTGCCATTTATTGATTGTAATCCTTTGATCCCTCTTCTTTGAGATCCCTAAGGGATTGCCTGCTATCCTTTAATTGGGGTGCCTTGCTATCGAACCCTTGCATTGAAACTAATTATAAAATTTTTTTTCAACGATTTGAAATACTCTTGACAGTATAGTCCGTTCCAAGGTACGGGGTTCCTACAGGCTTCTTTGGCATACTAAAGGACTGCAAAGATACAAAAACCTTAGGAACAAATACATCAAAAAATATTTTAAAACACATAACCCAGCCGATGGTGAAATATATTATATGATGGACGTTGATGCACTACGAGCAGTACAAACAAGTGGCCCAACGACACCAAGCACGTGCTTGTTACGCGCGGGGCCCTTTTATCAAAACAAATAGAGACGGGACACAAATGAAAATAAAAGAAGCATCTAAGAATGAAGCAAATGAGTTAAAATATTAGTTTTTAATACCGGGATAGAAGTTGAAGTGCAAATTAAATGATAAAGGTTGTTATAATTATTACATAGAACGCGAAAGGGCTCGTGCAGACAAAAATTAGATGTACATCGTGGCAAATTTAGGGGATAATAATTTCGTGTTAGTCTAACAGGAACATTGAAAGTTAGGCGGCTTACAAGTTCTACAGAATCAATATCACCTCTTATAAAATTTTGCATAAAAATAGTACCAAGCATTGTTCTACGATTTGCAAGGGTAGGTAAATTAAGCAATAGTAATCTACTCTGATAGGAAGGTAGCCTTATGTTTTGATCCCAGTTCAAACTACGAATCCCAGTTCGAACTACCGACTCAATACGGTCAATCTGCACTTGATATTGTGGACTCCAAACCGAAGAACAATATTCCAAAATAGGACGGACAAGGGAGGTAAATAATATTTTGGTTGTATAAGGGTCATCAAATTCTTTTGACCAACGCTTTATAAACCCAAGAACACTCATGGCCTTGCTGACAGTGGACATTATGTGGCAGTCAAATTTAAGTTTTGGGTCCAGAAGAACGCCTAAGTCATTAACTGAAAATATACGGTCGAGTGGCGTATTTTGAAGAGAGTAACTAACAAAAGTAGGAGTACCCCTATGAAAAGTCATAACGTTGCATTTAAGGCAGTTCAAATTTAAAAGGTTATACTAACACCATCCCTGAAAACAATCAATATCTGACTGTAAGTTGAAACCCGACGCTATATCATTATGTGATAAACAAAGCTTAACATCATCAGCATACATTAGTACACGAGAGTGTGTTATGATAGAGGGAAGATCGTTAATAAACAAAGTAAACAGCAAAGGGCCCAAATGACTACCCTGAGGCACTCCAGATGTCACATAGATCAGTTTTGAGGCAGCGTTCTTGAATATAACCCTCTGAGTCCTACCATTCAAATAACTTGAAATCCAAGTTAATAGATTACATGGAAACCCAAGCTGATTTAATTTGAATAAGAGAAGAGAGTGGTTGACAGAGTCAAAGGCCTTACTAAAATCAGTGTATATAACGTCAGTCTGCATTTTATTCTTAAATCCATTTATTACAATAGATGACAATTCCAGAAGGTTGGTGGTGGTCGATCTTCGCTTAACAAAACCATGCTGACACGGTGATATTAGCGAGGAACATAAATGTTGCAAATGAGAAGTAATAATACGTTCAAATGCTTTAGGAATTGCCGACAATTTAGAAATACCTCTGTAATTCTGGGCATCCGCCTTCGCACCCTTTTTGTGAAGTGGAATGATAAAAGAGTCCTTCCAGATAGTAGGAAAAACTGACGATGAAATAGACAAATTAAAAAGTTTAAGAATCGGTTTACATATGGTTGAAGTATAGAAGTGTTCAGTGGCACTTTCAATATCCATACAATTGTACAATTCTGTCCAATTATATTGAGAAATCATGTCGTTAAGTTTTATATAGTTACATTTTCGGAAACATCTCACTTTAGTTTGAGAAACTAAAGGAGAGAGGGTATCAACACAAGGGAGGCAGATTGTCAATTCCATTGTTGGATGATATCGGTCTTCAGGTACAACAAGAGCGTCAATTCTAGATACCGTGACTTCAGACGGGTCTGAAACAAACACAAGATCTAGTTGTCTATTTAATGAATTCCGTATAAAGCTTACTTGCTGTAACGATAATTCTAGAAGACCATCTACAAAATCATTGGCGAATAGAGGTATAGCGACTAGTGAGTCAGTAGGAGGAGACCAAGAAATATCAGGGAGATTAAAGTCACCCAAAACAATCAAAAGGTCACTGTTTGAAAGAAGGGATAGAACAGATTTTATCGCAGACAGGTGGTGCTCATAAATTATTAAATCAGAGCCAGGTGGAATATAGGAACATGTAACAAATGTTGAGAATGATTGCAAGGAAACTTTCACACTAACAAATTCAATTTCATTAGGAGTATCAGAGTGAATTCTCTCGGATGTTAGGCTAGTGCTAACGGCAATCAGCACACCGCCTCCCCTACGTGAGGAGCGATCGGTCCTATAGGCATTAAAATTGTTTGACAGAACTTCATTGTCAGATATCTCTGGTTTCAGCCAAGCTTGGGTAGCTTCATATTTAGTCCCCTAACATTTTGATAAGCCAAAAACAAACTTTTTAGTTTTTTGGCGCAGTGGAAGGTCTGTTATTAGTTCTCGGTTTATTGGGAAGAAATTCTTTTATTACTAAATCATCATTAAGCCAAAAGCTTTCAGAAAGTAGTACCTTAAACACATCAGGCGGAGCAAATATTTTAAACGACGATATACTACGAGCATATAAAAATCTAAATTGTTCCACTGAAATATTCTCGGATGGGAATTTTTCACGAATAAATTCCAAAACATCCTCAGATGTGGTATCTGGGGTGAATCTCGAAACAAATAACTGTTTTCTATGTGGCACAACTGATAATTTCTTACGTCCCCAGCAGCAGATTGCACCTCACTAAGCTGAGAGCCAGAAACCGTAACTTCTGTACCTATAGGTACGGTCGGCACCGTAGCCAGCACTGACGGTTTTTGTACCACCCGACTTCGAGAAGCAGTGACTTCACCTAAAACAGCTGTATCCATAGGTGCAGTAGGTTCACTTACCACAGTGTCAACAGAGACTGCTGCAGCCACCAAGTTCGGATTTGGGGTGGATACCGTGACCGTATTTACTGCCGCTAAGCTGGTTTTTTTACGTTTAGGCGACTCAGTTAGTAATTTTTTATTATTAAATTGGGCACAAACGGAATTGAACCCCTCATTGAGCTGTTGAAAAGCACCAGAGAGATTCAAAAGGCTGTCTCGAGTCTGCTTCATAAAGCCGCTCATCTCAACAATCATTTCCTTGCAGGATCCACATGACCACATGAGTCCAGAATTCTGATCAATGAAGTCTTTGACTCTACCAGTAAATCCTGCGCATTTAACGTGCATTATCGACTCGCAGAGCCAGCAGAAAATAAAAGGGTCTTTAGTTGAAGACGAAAGAGTACAATTTTTCTTAGAGCAGACAAGAGCCATTTTAAGGAAATTAAATAAAATAAAATAATATATGAAAAATACCTCGAGTAAATTTGGCACTGGGATCAAATTCCAAAACCACAAAGGCACAAAACACGAAAAAAAATAAGAGCGCGAGATCGCGTAATAATTTAAATGTAAGAGAGCACGAGAGAAAAAATCTTCTATCGATTGAGCGTTGCTTGTGGGACACTGACAACTTTACGCAGGAACAGTTACAATGTAAAGCAAGCAAGAGAGAGAGAGAGAGAGAGACAAGAGAATAGCACACCAAAAGTCTACCAGAAATTTGGCAGGCTCAGAGAGAGTTTAAGATACAGTTGTAATATAGAGCGGGAGAGAGAGTGAGAATCAAAGAGTTTTAGCAAGTTTAGTGAGTATAAGAATTACACTAACAAAGCTAGGAGATTAAACAAATCTAATATAAATGTTAAAATAACTATAATCACTGGGAGATCTAGTAAAAAACACTAAACACACTAACCCAGCGGCTAAAATAAGCTTTGTTAATAAACAAACACAAAACACTCGCAAAAAATCACAGAATAGACAAAAATTCAGAGCACAAGAGTAAACACAACCGTTCATAAGCGACGCTAAATCGTTTAAAATTATATAGGCAGGATAAGCGTGAGTAGGAGTTTCTCAACAAATTTCTATATAACCAATACATTTGTGAAGTTGAGCATAGTTTGAAGGCCAACCCTAAGGCCTTCTGGCGCTTTGTTAACTCTATAAACCTAAAACAATGTAGTACGGTGATGTTGTTGCTTCCACCGAGGCCGATATCGCCAATTTGTTTGCTGCCTTTTTTTCCACGAACATGGATTCTTCCGATGATTAGTACGAAACTTTAAATTCTTTTTCAGAAATTTGCAACATTGGACATGTCCTATGATGACATTGCTGAAGCAATTAGTTATTTTGATGATTCCTCAAAGCTAGACTTTGATGGAATTTCTTCATTCTTCCTTCAGAATTGTATTGCCAGTCCTTACCTACCACTGCAAATTATGTTCTCTTCTTCTTTGTCTCAAGGTATATTCCTAATTAGATGGAAAATTTCTAGAGTCATGCCGGTCCATAAAGGAGGAAATAAATTGGATATTTCTTATTATAGGCACATTTGCTAAGATCAACAACATAGCTAAATTGTTCGAAAAAATAATTTTCACAAAATCGAATCAAATCAAATCAACATAGTTTCATGCCCGGTCGATCTACGACGACCAACTTGTATATTTTTACGAATCGCTGTAAACATGCGTTTGAGGATCATTCACAGATGGACACGATTTACACAGATTTTGGCAAAGCTTTTGACAAGGTTTGTCACTTTGCCCTCAAGGCTTAACTTTCCACACATGGCTTTCACTCCTCCTTTCTTAACTGGATAGCATCGTATTTGGATAGCCGTCATGATCATGTTGAAGTAGGTGGTATATTTTCCTATCCTTATTACCATTATTTCTATAAATGACATTTTCATTCTTTATGGGGATGATCTTAAGATTTATAGGACTGTCAGTACCGTAAATGATTCGATATTGCTTCAATCTGACCTAGATAGTCTCGGTAGTTGGTGTTCCAAGAAGAATTTGCCTTTAAACCTTAACAAATTAACATCGTTCGTTATGCTAAACGTCCTGTAACCATTCCATCAACTTATCACATCAATAACCGGGGGGTAGCGGGGTACCGTGGTGGCGCTGATAAAATGGCGTGGGAGGCGACGCTGCGGGCTGCTGCGCTGGGCCTCGGCGGTTTGCTGCTGGTGCGGCGGAAAGCGTCTAAACAGTAGGGGAGAAACCACTCGAAACGCGTATTGCCCCTTGATCGAAAAGAAGTACTCGAAAAAAGTTAACTTGTAAAATAGGCGGGGGTACGACCGCGGTTCATTCAGTATGACTTCCAAAATTTAACTACTTAAGTCTAAGCACCGCTCTGCGCTCCAAAGCGCAGCGGAGACTTCACGGAGGGGAGCTGGGAACAGCGCAGGAGAGCGAGAGCGCGAGAGAGCGGGAGAGCGGTGCAGCTGGATAGCGGGGCCGGTCCAGATTCGCCGGACAGTGGGCCTGAACATTCCCCCCCTTGCAATCGCTAGCGTTGCTAAAAAGAGACGGAACTTCGGCCAGTCGCCTACGCCTTAAGCCTGCGTACAGGCGCCGGAGAGGATCCACCCGAACACCGTCTTCTGGGCTACTGGCAGTCCCTCGTCGACCATGTGGAAGCCCGGCTGTATCACCTTCGGGTAGACGTCCGCGCCCAGGATTAAGGAAATTGTGGTTGGCCGATGGAAACGCTCATCCACGAGCGGTAGCTCCTTAAACTTTTTGACGACGCTCTCACTGAGCGCACGGATGGGGGTGCGGATGCGCACGTTCGGCTCGATCGTGAGGACCACTTCCAGCTTGATGGCCTCGTCGACCTTCGAACGGAACCGTCGCCGTGCAGATGCTCTCATCGCCCACGTTTGTTGTCGGCAAACGAAACGCGGTGGCCAGGGATGCATCGATGGAGCTTGTCGGGGTGCACGGATCGATGAGTGCGGCGGTGTCGAACGTCTTCTCCCCGGTCTCGACGATCACCAAAGCAGTCGGGAGGACGGTGACGCTATAACGCTGGAGAAGTGCCGCCATCGACGGAGCTGGTGTCGGGGATGCTGAGCGCGGTGGAGGGGCAAGCGTTTGGCGAGTTGGCGGATCTTGCCGGCGCGAACGCTGCGGAGAAGCGGGCTTTTGCTTGGAGCCGGACTTTTTCCGGGAAGCACGTTTGTGCATGTGGAGCAGCGTGTGATGGTTCCGGTTGCACGTTCTGCACCGGTCACCGCTACGACAGCTCCCAGTGGAGTGCTCGTGTGCGAGACAGTTCGCGTAGTACTTGTTTATAAGAACTGCCCGCAGCCGCTTCTCTGCGCTCAGCTTTAGGAACTTCTGACACTTCCGAAGAGGATGGATTCCTCGGCAGACTCGGCATCGGTAGGACTGAGTACCTCTCGTACGTCTGCTATCCAATGCCTGAGCGCTACGTGGACGGGGAGCCATTTTCCTGTTAAGAGTGTGGATAAGGGAAAAACAAACAGGGCTGATTAACAATGACGTGGATAATGGCTACGGACTAAGGTGTGTAAGAAACGCGGCTCGTTACGAGGTAGTTTTGGACGGCTCTCTTGGAAGAAGAACCACCTTGGTCACTGGACGGTTGACAATGCCGCGTGTCGTACGAATATCGACTACTCGGACATTGCCCTCGGCTCCCGGAAAAACGGAGTCTATTCTTCCGAGTTGCCAGTCATTTGAGGGCAAATTATCATCCTTAATGACGACCAGATCTCCGACACTCAGATTTTCTGTGGGAACTTGCCACTTGTTGCCCTTGTGGAGCTCCTTAAGGTACTCATCCTTCCATCGAGTGCGAAATTGTTGATGGAGAGACTTTTAATGGTGCCACCGGTTCAGAATGGACTTGGATTCGCCCTTTACTTCAGGTTCCACTATGGATAGAAGAGGTCCACCAACAAGAAAGTGCCCTGGTGTCAACGCTAAGAGATCAGTTGGATCTTCGGACATGGGAGACAGCGGTCTGGAATTCAGACAAGCTTCGATTCTCGCTAGGAGGGTGGACAGCTTTTCAAAGGTGTACTTCTGTGTAGCGGTGGACTTGTAAAACAAGGTCTTGAAGCTCTTGACACCAGCTTCCCACAGGCCTCCCATATGGGGTGCCCCAGGAGGAATGAATTGCCAGATGAGCTGCTGATGACTATACGCATCGGTCACAGACTCCTTAACGGCTTGCAGGAAGTCTCGAGAAAGCACGGTGGAGGCGTCGACGAAGGTCTTTCCATTGTCGGACTGGACTTGGCGAGGACACCCTCTTCTAGAGACGAAACGAGCGAAAGCGGCAAGAAACCTTTCAGTAGTTAAGTCGGATGTAGGCTCTAGATGGATGGCCTTTGTAGAAAAACAAACGAAAACCAACACATACCATTTCGTATAATATTTTATATCAAACGGGCCGGCGTAGTCCATCCCTGTGTACGTGGACGGACGGGAAAAAGACACTCGCTCTTTTGGAAAACTTCCCATCATCTGGACTTGCAATCTCTTTTTGTGGATAACGCAGACCTTGCAGGAGTTAACCACTGCCTTCACCAAGTTCTTTATTCTCGGAACCCAGTATCTGGACCGGGTGAGACGCACCACTAACTGGTTACCACCATGTAACGAAATGAGATGCGTGAATTTTACCAGAAGCCGCGAGAGTGCACATTCGTACGGCAGGAGTATCGGATGTCGTTCATCATACCGCAAACTGTCGGAGGCCGTTACGCGGCCGCATGCCCTGATTAGCCCTTTCTTATCTAGAAAGGGGTTCAGGGAGAGAATCGAACTTGCCGCGGGCACAGGATGCTTCTGACTCAAGCAGAGGTATTCTTCAGAAAAATACCTGCGCTGAGTGCAAATTGTCATGAGTTCTTCCGCGGCGGCAACGTCCTGGGCCTCTAGACGGACCCCGGAAAGCGGTGATTGTCTTCGACATCGTTGGACAAATCGATGGACATACGCGAGGACCCGCAAAGCTCTATCTAAATTGGAAAAGCGATCTACGAAATCTTCTGTCGGCATAGACGCCACATGGACTTTAACGGCACGCTTTTCGATCTCAGTCACCGGCAGGTCGGTTCCCTGGCTGGGCCAATAATCGGTCCAACAATGGAATTTTGAGGTCAGCCTCGGCATATAAGGAAGAATGGCTTCGGCCATCTCGGACAAAAGCAGAGCCCCACATAACTCCAGCCTGGAAAGGGACACCGTTTTCACTGGCGCCACACGCGTATTTGGCGTGAGCCAGTGCACCATCGTCTTATGGCCCACTTCTACGCGCACATAGATCGCAGCACCGTATGCCTTTTGCGAGGCGTCACAGAATCCGTGATGCTCTACGCGGAACTCTGGACGGAAGGAAACCTGGGTATTCTGACCTGGTCTAGGACCGAATAGCTCTGGAGAAAGCTGTTCCACCTTTGGCACAGCTTAATTGGAAGTTTATCGTCCTAGCCTAGATCCTGAAGCCAAATCTCTTGCATAAAGATTTTGGCACACACAACAAAGGGAGCGAGCCAGCCTGCTGGATCAAACAACTTGGCAATTTGGGAAAGGACTTGGCGTTTCGTGTGGGAGATTTCTGTTGCTAAATCTGGTGGGACGAAAAAGAACTCATCGGACGTCGCCTTCCATCGTACGCCGAGAGTTTTGGCTGCACTCTCAGTGTCGATCTCGAGGAAGTCAATTGTCAGAAGATTATCGCTTTGGATATGAGCTAATATTTCTTTGTTGTTGGAGGTCCATTTTCTCAATGGAAACCCAGCGGAGTCTAGAGCACTTTGTAGCTCGCGAACAATGAACTTAGCGTCCTCGGCGGAGTCAGCTCCCGAAAGGACATCGTCTACATACATATGATTTCGAATGACGTTGCTCGCTCTTGGATGGCTGAGCTGCACGTCAGTTGCCAGCTGTTGCAGGACTCGAATGGCCAGGAATGGCGCGCAATTGACACCAAAAGTTACCGTCTGTAATTCGAAATTTCGAATGTGCCCCTCGCCGTTGCGGAATAAGATGCGCTGGAACGGGGAATGCTTCGAATCTACCCATATCTGCCGATACATTTTCTCGATATCGGCACTGTAGACGTATCGGAAGTATCGCCACTTCAGGATCTGGATAGTTAGATCGGACTGTAAGACTGGGCCAGCATGAAGGATATCATTTAAACTGACCCCATTCTCTGAAGGGCTGGAGGCATTGAAAACCACACGTAACTTGGTGGTTGTACTTTCCGGCTTGAGCACGGCATGATGCGGAAGGTAATAACTGGCAGAATTATGGGTAGGACGGAGTCGTATTTTAGGCGTTGCTCGGTTCTTAGGAACTGCGACAACGCGGAGGATCTGGAGTGACCGAGGGCGGATTTTACGTTTTGGCGATCACGAAACGGAAGATTTACGACATACCTGCCGTTATCGTCTCTCGTAGTCACTTTTACTGGCAGATCCTCCACCTTCCAAAATTTGGTGAGAGGCCTATCCAGGGACGTTTCAACTGTGTGGGAGATTCGTGTGGAAAAAACGGAAATCTGATTTTCCCTTGGAGCAGGAATGGGTCCTGTTAGGATCCACCCGAAAATGGTTTCTCGACCGAGGAGAGAGCCACAAATATTCGGCCGGGTGCCGCTTAGGAGAATGGAAGGCAGTACGTCGGCCCCGACGAGAATATCTATCTGTGCGCAGTTCGGGAAGATCCCGTAGAAACTGTTGCGGAATCGGACAAGATGGGAGGTTTCCAGCTAATTGAGGAAGAACATAGGATTATGGGGACTTTGCCCTGTTTTTTTGGCATTAATCTGTTTTTCAAAGTATTCAAAATTGCGAAAAGTTGATGTTATCGAATTAAGAACAGATCAAAACAGGCCACTGTTAAAAAAACAGCTGTCAAACTCAGCTGCTGCAAGCGAACAGCACGTGAGTCCGTTGAGCCTAATTTTTTTGTGAAATCTAAAACATATATCTCTTAAGCGACAAGAGGTAAATCCTTCAAATTTGAAATGGATATTTCTTCTGCATGTGCTTACTATATGTTAAAATGAATATATTCCTTATTTTGTGTGTATTTTTCAAACAATTTATAAATTTAGCAAGTGATGTCTTGGTATAATTTTTTTTATGAAATTTCCACTTTGAATAGAGTTTACAAAAAATGTTGAAAATTGTTGAGTGAGTGTGTTAGACCATCTTTTAGAGTGAAAAGGTAATAAGATGGACGTCGAAAATTCCCCTTCCACATGAAGTCATAGCAATACTATCATGTGACTTAAAACCTACAGAGGGATTTTTAGACGGTGCTGACCATAAGGAGGAAGACGACCATAACTTCCTTCATAACATTGAAATCAAAAATAAATTACATATTAAATAAAAACAAAAAAAAAACAAGGGAGAACGCTATAGTCGAGTACCTCGACTATCAGATACCCGTTACTCAGCTAAATGGAGATATGCAAGCAGCAAAGCGAGATTAAAATGCGCCACCTACCGGCGGTATACAGATTTAAGCGTTATGGGCGTTAGAGTGGGCGTGGCAAATTTTTTTTTGGATCAATCGATAGGTATTGACGAGACCAATACATTTCAGTTAAAATTTTTTATCTAGCATGAAAATTGTGGGCGTCACAGGGTTTTGCGGTTTGTGGGCGTTAAAGTGGGCGTGGCAAATTTTTTTTTGGATCAATCGATAGGTATTGACGAGACCAATACATTTCAGTTAAAATTTTTTATCTAGCATGAAAATTGTGGGCGTCACAGGGTTTTGCGGTTTGTGGGCGTTAAAGTGGGCGTGGCAAATTTTTTTTGGGTCAATCGATAGGTATTGATGAGAACATTACATTTCAGTTAAAATTTTCTATCTAGCATCAAAACTGTAGGAGCCACAGTTTTGGGCGGTTTGTGGGCGTTAGAGTGGGCGTGGCAGTCTACTGAAACAAACTTGCGCTGCGTAGGAAGCTCAGGAATCTGCACGCCAAATCTCAATAGCCTAGCTCCCATAGTTTCCGAGATCTCAGCGTTCATCCGGACAGACGGACAGACGGACAGACGGACAGACGGACAGACGGACAGACGGACATGGCTAGATCGACTCGGCTAGTGATCCTGATCAAGAATATATATACTTTATGGGGTCGGAAACGCTTCCTTCTGCCTGTTACATACTTTCCGACGAATCTAGTATACCCTTTTACTCTACGAGTAACGGGTATAATTATCAAAATACCTTGCATAGTTCAGGAGTTATTAATTTATGCCAAAAACAGGTCAAAGTCCCCATAGTGCATAGGCCGTCGTGCTTATTTGCAGGCAAGGCCTGGTCGGAGAACGGATGGTAAACTGACAGAGCTTTTTGGATTCAGCGGATACTGTCTGGTTTAAACCTGATATTTGGGCTCGGAGTACCTGGTGAGGCAACTTAATTAGTTTGAAAAGCCGCTCAGAAATAAAGGTTGCCTCTGATCCTGAACCTATCAAGGCACGAGCTTTAAAATTCGACCCCAGGTGACATATGTCAATTACTGCGGTGCCCAGCAAGACGGATCTATACCCCGTCACGAAGTAACTCACGAGGAGTTGCCTCTGTGCAGTAAGGTGTGATGGCGGCCGCGGCACGTAAAGGAGCTTTGAGTGCTTTCACAATCACGCAGCTGATGCCCTCGTGCGAAGCAGTTCAGACACAGCCGACCGCTCGTCGACCGACATCTGGAGAAACCGTGCACATGTGCGGACAGGATGGTTTTCCTTCTTACAAAGGTCACATCCTTTTGGCTTGGGTGCTACCCTTGTCTCGTAAGAAATTATTCTTCGTTGTTTTTGGCAGAGATTGACTCGAACCTGACGGCCGTACGTCGCATATGGCTTCTAAGGTCCGGTGACGCTCCGTAAGGAAAGCGTTCAGTTCCTGCCACGTCGGAATCTCTGCCTTGTTGTGCAGGGACTGTTCCCACTAGGATAGCGTAAGCTTAGGAAGTTTGGAGGAGCACATGTACACTAAGAGGCAATCCCAATTTTCGGTTTCAATTCCGGACATTTCTAAAACCGTAAGGCAACCCTGGATGGTACGTTGAAGTTCACGGATAGCTGACCCAGCTTCCTGATTAACGGACTGCACATTGAAAAGTATTTTTAGTTGGCTATTTACTAACAACCGCTTGTTTTCGAAACGCTCAGTTAGGTTAGCCCAAGCTGAGCGAAAGCCGTCGTTAGTAAGGGGGGAGTTCGACACTATCGTGTCTGCATCGCCGCTTGTTTTGGCATTTAGGTGAAACAATTTTTCGACTGGCGTCAGCCTTGGATTGTTTATATAAATGGCCGTAAACAGATCCCTAAAGGTCGGCCACCGCAAATAATCTCCGCTGAAAATCTCGGTATCGCAGGCAGCCGACATCCAGAGGAAATATAAGTCTGGGTAGGAACAGCTTGAACTTGGGGAGCCTAGGCTATCATATCCGCGATCTGAGCCTCACATCTCTCGTAAACGGAATAGCAGTAGCCGTATTTAGCCTTGAGAACTGGCAAGCTATCAGCTGCACTGTCTCCGGCTTCTGCTATGCACCCGGTGCAATCATCGTATTCTGCCTTGATGCGGTCCCATAACGCGCGTATTTCTTCGCGGCGGATGTTCAGCATGGACAGAGTAGGAGGGATCGGCGAAGGAGTGTTTGCTCTGGATTCAAGCTCACTCAGCCGATCTGAGACCTCCGTAAATTTGCTTAGATCGATTTGGGAAGGTGTTAGTGCCATTTTGACGTTTGCTCGGGTGACTCTTTTTCGGGGCGACGAGGACTTGGCGGTTAGTTCGGGTGTGGGCGGATCTACGGATATGCCTGGGACTATGGTAAGTGGAATAGACAACTTGTTGTTATCACTTCCAACGGACATTTAAAAGAAATTACCTTTTTTTGGGTCAGAATCTGCTCGCCTTTGTTTAAACGTCTGAATGAATAAAAATTGGTTGATTATTTAGTATTAGAGTATTGTTTTACTTTAATTTAATATTCCGAGGGAAAAATACTAAAATATACCAAGCAAATTGGTGGACGGAGGATGCGGTGGAGTGCTGGTATTATTTTCCCTGGATAAATACATTTTACGGAGTAAATTCCAAATACCGAAAAAAATACTAAAAAGTTTGACGGTGGTACATAAAACACAATGACCAAAAAATTTTCACGTCGGTTGGTGTAATTTTTATTTTATTATTTTTAACCGGATGACCGACGGTAAACTTTAATTAGTCGGAACGGGATGGTGGAGTTAAAATTATATGTGAATGTACTAGATATTTGTGTATGTATATTTGAATATGTATTACTATGTTTATGCTTAGGGTTTCATGATTTCTTAAAAGCGTGAAATAAAATTTGCTCCTGTTTATCCGACACAGCCGAAATCATGCTTTTTATCAATCTCAGCTGACAGAGGTGTCGGACCGATGGAAAAAGGTGTTTGCGATTATAAAACCGATTATTTTTTTTCGATTCGGATGAATTAATCTTGCTTGTATTAAAGATAAAGTGTGTGCAAGAAAGTATAACATTTTTTTACCGTCCAAATAAAAGATTAAAACTAGTTTCCATTGGCACTGAATGAACAAAAAATTTGTTAAATGTAAGGTGTATTTATGTATTTATATCGATCTGGCAACTCCAATAATTATATAGAGTTACCGGAGTTTAATTGTGACCATTTCACACTTTCAGGTTGAATTCATAGTCAACTTTCGTGTGTTGCCGAATTCACGAAATGGCGTTTATGCACACACGAATCGGCTGAAATCGCGAAATGAAAGCGTGAATTCGGCATCGCATAAACACAGTATATGTAGATATTTGTGTATGTAGATTTGGATATGTATGTAGATATTTGTTTATGTAGATTCGGATATGTATGTAGATATTTGTATGTATGATATGTGTGTATGTATGTAATGTTCGCAGGTTTCAAATTTATTAAATAATTATTGCCGGCGGGATATGTGTTGTGGTGGAAGTTTTCGATTTATTGTATGTGGACTGTATTTGGAAAAACGAAAAAATATGTGCAAGAATTTTAGCGGCTGCGGATATACAGTGAGAAAAATCTTGAAAAGTTTTGGGGGCCTGAACTGGCAGAACACTAGAAATTTAATAATTATCACTGTATGCTTGGCTTATATTTGCACAATATTTTTTCTAAGCTTGGAATTTTTTCTCGATCTTGTATATGTGTATGTAAGTATGGATGAGCGGCCAAATGCAATTAAAAAAAGGAGTCGGAAAAAATTGGCAATATGGCCGCACGTAGCAAAAGGAAAATCGAAGAAAAAAATGGCGAAGTAATTTATTATTTGCCGTTGTCGGATTTAATCGGACTAGGATTTTGGACAAATCGTACGGAAAGTCAAACGAATTATATTTTCGAGTGGCTGACTGCAGACCGGCAATTAATATGGTGAAAAGCTTCACTTATCTTATCCGGCTCGAAGGACCAAAATGTTGGGGCGGGGTGGCTTGATCGATGAAAATAGGTGAAGCCCCAAGATCGAATGGTACCCAAAACACACGGGAGTACTTTGGGGTTTTTACGCGACGTGCGCAGATGTTTATTGGATCACTTGGAAATAAGAACTGCTTAAGCCTAACTTAACTTAAGCGCTCCAGAGCAGAGCGGAGACTTAAGGGAGAGATGGAGAGGGAGAGCGGACGGCAGTGCGAGCGCGCGAGATGTAGACATCTGGATAAAACTGCCGCTCGACACTGCCTCCTGAAATTAAACGCCCTTTTGACGTAAACAGGGGGTATTATTTGATAACAAATTCCTGTTTAACGAGCACCTGAATTTTATATTACCAAAGGCATATGCAATGTTCGGCTTTGTTAAGCGATACACTTTATTATTCAAAGATCCGTATTCCAGGTTGTCGGTATACTCTGCCTTTGTTCGTTCTAGGGTTAAATATGCTTCCTTTATTTGGAATCCCTCGGGAAGTGTCCAGATCAGTAGGATTGAGAGGTTGCAGAAAAGTCCTTGCATTTTAGTGATCCGGCTGCGCCCTATGGTAGTCAGTGTTCCCTGCTTCACACTTGTTCCCTGAAGGATCGCCGTGCAATTGCTGGCCTTCTCTTTGTTGGCTAACACATCTGAGAAACATTAACTTCTGTGCTTTAATAATTCTTAATAATAATAACAACCCAAAACCAAGTACTTGGCTGAGGAACTTGTGAGATGGGCAACCTAGCTGGGGCAACCGAGCGGGTCGCAGGTTGTGAATAGCGGACAACCTCTCTCGAGGCCAACTGTGAATAAGCTGGGAGAAGTCAAACACGGAATCGCGGACGGAAACCCCAGTAAATAAACAGTCCCGGAAAATCAGCGGGTATATTGCAACGAAGCAATACCGACGATGCGAATTGTTCACCCGCATCTAAATAGTTGCTTTACACAAACCCACTCCCAACGCAACACCTACCCATCTCCCCTCCCAAACAACATCTCACTCCGGGCCGAACTACGGTGTACTACGGACCGTGCCAAGAGTCAGCCTGGCTGGAGGCCCGGATCAAAAACTAGCCCAGTCTCAATCGGTGTGCTCAGGGACATGGCGACCCCCTGTTCTAACTATCGCCTTACCCGGGCATCGCGGATCTCTGCCAGGGCAGTAGTTGGGAAAGACGGGTTCTGTGACAATTAGCATATTAATGACATGTTTTTTCGCCCCAGAACGTTTAACTGGTAAAATTTCTAAGATCTCTCCATTCCACAAACGGGTCATAAAAGGGATTCAAGCAAGGGCTACCCGAACATGCGCACCTGTCAATTACCTGACCGCAATAAAAGGGACACATGCATAACCCAGAAGGCGCACGCTCATTGACAAGATCATGGGCCTCACGCCAACGACCTCACGGTTCACTGCTAGCTCTAATAAGTTCCCATAATAGGGGTCGAAATCACGACCGCGCAACAACTCGCAAGTAGCCGAATATTCTCAGTCAACGAAATATTTTCCATTCTCCGTACCTGGAATTTTAATAATACATTTATTCATTTATTTTGGTATTGCGAACATTTTTGTTATATAAAGAAATTAATTTTTTGCATTGATTCCGGTGATTTGCATAGAAGAAGCAGGCGCACGTTTCTGACGTCATTTCTGGATTACAAAATGTAAAGTGTTCACCATAATTCGTAGTTTTGAGATCATGTCCACCTCGGTTCGTGAAAATAGTTTTTGTGTTTAGAAGGTATTGAAAATGCTGACCAATTATCTCTCCTTTAAATTGTTCAATAAATTGGTCAATTTCCTGATGAAATTTCATTTTGTTAATTTTATTATCTTGTAGGTCATTACACATCTAGTCTCAACTTTAAAATGATGTATAACAATTATTTTATTGTTTTGGAGCTACTTTTAAAAAATGTCATAATAATGTATGTATTGTTTAGAGCACAATCCCCGCCCTTAAGGTGTGTTTCACAATAGGGAAACCGGTTTCCTTTAAACCTGTTTAATGACGGACAGCCCATTTCCTCGACATTAATGAGCTGACGACTCCCAAAAAATGTCTGTAGAAATCGTTTCTTTTGCACACCTTTACAAATAATTTGTTTTCCGCTTGTAATTTTCCTTAGATACTTTCGAGTTTGTGGAAAACTGTTTTCTCCATCGTCCCAAAAAATGTTGTGATGTGTATTTGCTAACCAAATTTTGTTTAAACACATCGCCAAGATTCTTAGTTAGCATCAACACTACTTCATGATTACATTTTAACAAAACTATTTTAAAATCCTCGGCAAATCCCAACAAGTTTTTTAATGGTACAGAAAAGTTGATGTGGGGTCCCGTAAAAATTTCGTCCATACATAATTTAATAGATATTGACTTTGAAGATTATCCAGAGATATACAATTTTATTGGGTTGTAGTCATACCGACATGAACTGACACGTTGGACACGTAGTCTTGTTTTTGGATGGTTACTTTTTGTATAGTACCTGAACAGAAGTTGGGTTTGGATGGTTAGTATCTGTATAGTATCTGTAAAGTACTTGGTTTAAGATGGTAACTAACTGTTAACAAGTGTAATGAGTTGTTATACGCTCTTATTAAGAATTATCAAAGCACACAAGTTAATGTTTCTCAGATGTGTTAGCCAAACACACTTGTAGTGAACTATCATTACCTGACCGTCATCAAAGTCACATGCCCAAGACCCAAGGCGCAGGACGACTGATAAGATCATACATCTCAAGACCATTGACCTCATTGAATAAAATACTTTCCTTCATTTGTACCTGTAGTTTTAATTACAGTCAGAAACAAATTTTGTGGGAGCATATAATATTTTTTTATATATTTAATTATTGTAAACATATTTTATTAAATTCGTAATTAATTATATATTATATATATTTGTATATAATTAATTTTCTGACTCCATCCCTCTGTAAGAAATATATCAGTTATTAATCTTCGTTCCAAACGCAGATTTTCGTTTGGTTCCCACAGATTACATCTATACGAATAAGAATTCGAATAAGATGAATTCTTACAGTGCTAAGGATTATAAGAGGGTATTTTTCTCCAATGTACGCATACGTAAAATAACCGCTTAAAAACAAAAAAAAATATTTTAAAAATGGAGCGACAAAATTGATTCCTTCACGAATAATTTTCGGATAAATAATGGCTTTAAGGAGTTTAAGGAGTTGTACTGCTAACTTGATATCAACTTAGCAGAACAACTAAGTTTTTTTAAAAAATAAATTTTAAAAATGGTGCGACAAAATTTATTCTTTCACGAATAATTTACGGTTAAATAACGGCAAAATATCAGTTAAAACATTTTGGAAAAGTTCAAGTTTAAGGAGTTGTACTGCTAACTTGATATCAACTTAGCAGAACAACTAAGTTTTTTAAAAAATAAATTTTAAAAATGGAGCGACAAAATTAATTCTTTCACGAATAATTTACGGATAAATAACGGCAAAATATCAGTTAAAAACATTTTGGATAAGTTCAAGTTTAAGGAGTTGTACTGCTAACTTGATATCAACTTAGCAGAACAACTAAGTTTTTTTAAAAAATAAATTTTAAAAATGGAGCGACAAAATTTATTCTTTCACGAATAATTTACGGATAAATAACGGCAAAATACCAGTTAAAAACATTTTGGAATAGTTCAAGTTAAAGGAGTTGTACTGCTAACTTGATATCAACTTAGCAGAACACCTTATAATTTTTAAAAAAATTAAGCGGTAAATTTATTTCTTTCACGAATAACACCAGTTTACAAAAGAAAATTGATGAAATACGCCTTTCAGGAAACCTTTGTTTTCCGGTAAGATACATCTCCCTGATTAAGAAAAGGGCACTTAAAATTTTTTCTATGGTACCAATTTTTTTTAAAGTGTAAAAGACGTTTTTCGCACTTTTTTATTTTCTAACTCGAGTTGCGATAAACCGAATTCGGTCATTAGGGACTCATTTTACAGGTAATATAATGCCCTTTAACTTTCTTATACACATCATTAAGTTCCATTCATTAGTTCAAAAGCTACACTTCGTCAAAGTTGAAAAATTTGGAAAAAAATCAAAAACGCTGGCATAAATGGCTTCTTTAAAAATACACGCGTAAAAACCGAAATTAGTTTTATGTTGTTTTCTTGATGGCTGAACCATAACGGAGAATATGCGCCATAGATCACGACAATCCGTTGGTAAATCGATTTTTAACAGATTCTTAAACGTATATACCCAAGTTCATTATTCGGGAGCAGCGGCCGTTAAACGTTATTTTAAATTTTCAGTGTTGGGGAACGTAAGAATTTGGTGCAAGTTGTTATGCATAACGTCAGTTTCCTTGCTAAAACTATATGAAAATGATTTCCTCGTAACTGCAATCGCATACTTTTTAGCTTGCCCAGCGCTAATAGCAAAGAAACTGACGTTATGCATAACAACTTGCACCAAATTCTTACGTTCCCCAACACTGAAAATTTAAAATAACGTTTAACGGCCGCTGCTCCCGAATAATGAACTTGGGTATATACGTTTAAAAATCTGTTAAAAATCGATTTACCAACGGATTGTCGTGATCTATGGCGCATATTCTCCGTTATGGTTCAGCCATCAAGAAAACAACATAAAACTAATTTCGGTTTTTACGCGTGTATTTTTAAAGAAGCCATTTATGCCAGCGTTTTTGATTTTTTTCCAAATTTTTCAACTTTGACGAAGTGTAGCTTTTGAACTAATGAATGGAACTTAATGATGTGTATAAGAAAGTTAAAGGGCATTCTATTACCTGTAAAATGAGTAATTAATGACCGAATTCGGTTTATCACAACTCGAGTTAGAAAATAAAAAAGTGCGAAAAACGTTTTTTACACTTTAAAAAAAATTGGTACCATAGAAAAAATTTTAAGTGCCCTTTTCTTAATCAGGGAGATGTATCTTACCGGAAAACAAAGGTTTCCTGAAAGGCGTATTTCATCAATTTTTTGTTGTAAACTGGTGTAATTTACGGATAATTAACGGCAAATTGTCAATAGGAAAAAAGTTTGGATATCAAAAGTTGTTTTGCTAACTTGATGCGTATGAACATATTGTTGAACGTTGATGGGTATGGAAACGCGGATTCTGGGACAATTAGCATATTAATGGCCCCCGCCCCCTTACTAATTAGCATATTAATGACCCCCGCCTCTCACTAATTAACATATTAATGGCCCCCGCCTCTTCATTAATGCATGCGGGTTCTGGGTCAATTAGCATAATCCATAAATTATCTGATTTTAAGGGGTTTAGATGTCATAAAAATGTCACGATCATATCCATAAAGAGTATACTAAATTGCCCCCTAACCCCACATCACCATGTGACAATACTGATCACGTGACCTTTTTGCCTCATTATCAGCAATTAATATTCAGCAAGTGTTGCTGTACACGGGAGAAAGGTCGCACACTTTCCCCACATCCCCATGTGACAATATTGATCATGTATCCTGTTCCTCATTATCAGCAATTAATATTCAGCAGGTGTTGCTGTGCACTTGAGAAAGGTAGCAAACCCAAAACATCTAAAGCTGGTTGCCTTAGAGGGACATGTCCGATCATGTTGGGGAATAACGTTTCCTATGATTGTAAAACTAATTTAGAAATCAAAAGAACCCCAATAAAATAAATCCCACAAGTTAATGATTCTCAGATGTCGAATATTTTCAAACAGACTTTTTTTTCGCCCCAGAATGTTTAACTGGTAAATTTTTTCAAGATCTCCCATTTCTACAAACGGGTCATAAACATATCATAAAAGGGATTCAATCAAGAGCTACCCGAACATGCGCACCTGTCTATTACCTGACCGCAATAAAAGGGACACATGCACAAGTCTGAAGGCGCACGCCCATTGACAAAATCATGAGCCTCACGCCAACGACCTCACGGCTGAGTGCGAGCTCTAATACGTTCCCATAATAGGGGTTGAAATCACGACCGCGCAACAGCTCGCAAGTAGCCGACATATCTCAGTCAAGGAAATATTTTCCATTCTCCGTACCTGTAATTTTAACTCGAAATAAAATGTCAGAAGTTAATTTTGTACCATAATAATACATTTATTCATTTACATTTATTTATTTTGGTATTGCGAACATTTTTTATACCCGTTACTCGTAGAGTAAAAGGGTATACTAGATTCGTCGGAAAGTATGTAACAGGCAGAAGGAAGCGTTTCCGACCCCACAAAGTATATATATTCTTGATCAGGATCACTAGCCGAGTCGATCTAGCCATGTCCGTCTGTCCGTCTGTCCGTCTGTCTGTCCGTCCGGATGAACGCTGAGATCTCGGAAACTATGGGAGCTAGGCTATTGAGATTTCGCGTGCAGATTCCTGAGCTTCTTACGCAGCGCAAGTTTGTTTCGGCACAGTGCCACGCCCACTCTAACGCCCACAAACCGCCCAAAACTGTGGCTCCTACAGTTTTGATGCTAGAATAAAAATTTTAACTGAAATGTATTGTTCTCATCAATACCTATCGATTGACCCAAATTAAAGTTTGCCACGCCCACTTTAACGCCCACAAACCGCGAAAACCTGTGAGGCCCACAATTTTCATGCTAGATAAAAAATTTTAACTGAAATGTATTGGTCTCGTCGATACCTATCGATTGATCCAAAAAAAAATTTGCCACGCCCACTCTAACGCCCATAACGCTTAAATCTGTATACCGCCGGTAGGTGGCGCATTTTAATCTCGCTTTGCTGCTTGCATATCTCCATATAGCTGAGTAACGGGTATCTGATAGTCGAGGTACTCGACTATAGCGTTCTTCCTTGTTTTTATATATAAAAATTAATTTTCTGCTATGATTCCGGCGATTTGCATAGAAGAAGCAGGCGCACGTTTCCGACGTCATTTCTGGATTACAAAATGTAAAGTGTTCACCATAATTCGTAGTTTTGAGATCATGTCCACCTCGATTCATGAACATAGTTTTTTGTGTTTAGAAGGTATTGAAAATGCTGACCAATTATCTCTCCTTTAAATTGTTCAATAAATTGGTCAATTTCCTCATAAAACTTAATTTGGTTAATTTTATTTTCTTGTAGGTCTTTACACGTCTAGTCTCAACTTTAAAATGATGTATAACAATTATTTTATTGTTTTGGAGCTACTTTTAAAAAATGTCAAAATAATGTATGCATTGTTTAGAGCACAAACCCCGCCCTTAAGTTGTGTTTCACAAAAGGGAATCCGGTTTCCTTTAAACCTGTTTAATGACGGACAGCCCATTTCCTCGACATTAATGAGCTCCCAAACTCCCAAAAAACGTCTGTAGAAATCGTTTCTTTTCCACACCTTTACAAATAATTTGTTTTCCGCTTGTAATTGTCCTTAGATACTTTCGAGTTTGTGGAAAACTATTTTCTCCATCGTTCCAAAAAATTTTGTGATGTGTATTGGTTAACCAAATTGCAGTCTTTCGAGATTTTGTATTTAGCAAAGTAAAATCATATGGTGGTTCTATTAAAAAACTATTATTCAAGTTTGGATCTTTTTCGAATACAATTCCAATTTCCTTTAGAATAAAATTATTATTATTATCAAAGAAACCTTGAACATCAATCGAAACCGTATCTTTCAACATTTTTCTAATGTTAAACAACTCGTTGTACTAGTCCGTTTAGTGGGTTATATTCAACTAAACGGTCTTGTATGAGGAGACAGTAAGCTTGGGTATTTTCATGACTTGGTGTCTTTAGTTCTATTGAAATTCTCACCTCAATAGGACCAATTTTTACTGATTCATTTTGATATGAAAGATCAACCACAATAATAGGGGTCTTCAATTTAAATTCATTTGGGGTCAAAAATGGTTGTGATTCACGATTATAGTAACTAGATTGAAATCTTGTATACATTTCATATAGGTGAGCATACTAATTCTTACTAAAATCAACATTCAGATTATCATATGGATATGACTCAGAATTCAAGTGAACTTTCAAGTTTGATAAGTTATTTGTGATAAGTTCTCCATTTAGTGTAAATCCAATTATGGCAAATCTTGGTTTTTCGCGGTTAGCCGACAATTTCACATTCCAGCTTTGTTGACTTCCATACCCCAATTTGGGGTTAACATGAATCCCAACTCCGGAATGCGATTGGTAGGCTTACACCACTCTTAATAATATCTTACATCTTAATTTTTGCAAAATCGCTCAGAGTTACATGGGGAATTTTCCAGATTTTATTCGTAATTTCCAACTTAAAAGTTTGTTCATTTCTGGTTTGTTCAAACACATCACCAAGATTCTTAGTTAGCATCAACACTAGTTCATGTTTACAATTTAACAAAACTTTTTTATAATCCTCAGCCAATCCCAACAAATTTTTTAATGGTACAGAAAAATTTTAAGTGGGGATTCCGTAGAAATTTCGTCTCCACTGCTCCATCCAGAATTTAATAGGTATTGACTTTGAAGATTATCCAGAGATATACAATTTTTTAGGGTAGTAGCCATACCGACATAGACTTGACACGTTGGACTCCTTGTATTTAGTTGTTACCTAGCAGTATTTTGATGGTTACTTTCTTTTTAGTCTTGCTTTTGGATGGTTACTTTTTGTATAGTACCTGTACAGTACTTGGTTACTATCTGTGTAGTATCTGTAAAGTACTTGGTTTTAGATGGTAACTAAATGTTAACAAGTATTATGAGTCGCTATAGTCTCTTATTAAGAACTATCAAAGTACACAAGTTAAAGTTTCTAAGATGTGTTAGCCAAACACACTTGCAGTGAACTATCATTACCTGACCGTCATCAAAGTCACATGCCCAAGACCCAAGGACATTGAATAAAATACTTCCCCTTCATTTGTACCTGAAGTTTTAATTACAGTCAGATACAAAAATTGTAGGATCATTCAATATTTCTTTATATATTTTATTATTGTACACATATTTCATTAAATTCATAATTAATTATATTTTATGTATATTTGTATATAATTAATTTTCTTACTTCAGCCCTCTGTAAGAAACATGTCGCTTATTAATCTTCGTTCCAAGCGCAGATTTTCGCCCTGTTCCCATATACAGATGTAAAATAGTTCTCACAATGTAATCTTTTTCAGATGTTGAATTATTTTTAAAGCATTCATTTGTTCCATCCCATAATAATATTGTAACATATTTCGAAGGCATCATTAGCTAGCATAGGAGCGCCTATCAATTTAATTTCTGATTCAAGTTTATGATAGAG
The DNA here is from genome assembly GCF_013340165.1 of Drosophila suzukii. Classification (NCBI taxonomy): domain Eukaryota; kingdom Metazoa; phylum Arthropoda; class Insecta; order Diptera; family Drosophilidae; genus Drosophila; species Drosophila suzukii. The sequence continues at coordinate 527,761 of NW_023497325.1, read as the reverse complement.
GTGTTGGGACCTGGTAATATCGGTTTTTGTTGTCAACTATTTTTCTAGTTCTAGTTTTCTAATTCTATTCTATTTGTATACTATTTGTATGACTAAGGCATCATTGTCTAAGATTCTGAATAAGTTTAATAAACTCTTTAATTACAATACTGATTAGCTGGTTACTATATATTTAGTAGATGTATACAAGTTGTTTAGTATCTGGTTTCTATATGTTTAATAGATGTATACAAGTTGTTTACTAAATGTATACAAGTTGTTTACTAGTTGTTTAGTATCTGGCTACTATATATTTAGTAGATGTATGCAAGTTGTTTAGTATCTGGTTACCATATACTTAGTAGATGTATACAAGTTGTTTAGTATCTGGTTTCTATATGTTTAATAGATGTATACAAGTTGTTTACTAGATGTATACAAGTTGTTTACTAGCTGTTTAGTATCTGGTTACTATATATTTAGTAGATGTATACAAGTTGTTTAGTTCTGGTTACAATATATTTAGTAGATGTATGCAAGTTGTTTAGTATCTGGTTTCTATATGTTTAGTAGATGCATACAAGTTGTTTACTAGATGTATACAAGTTGTTTACTAGCTGTTTAGTATCTGGTTTCTATATGATTAGTAGATGTATACAAGTTGTTTAAATGATGTATACAAGTTTTTTACTAGCTGTTTAGTATCTGGCTTATATATCTTTAATATCTGTTTACTTGGTGTTTACTATTTATTATTAGCTGGTTACTAGTTGCTATTAACGTCCACGAGCTTTTATAGTCTTTTGTTAAGAATGATCAAAAAATCTTGACGTAAGAAAGAATGCAAAGCCAAAATAGCTCAAGATTGATATATAAATCTTAGAGGAACATGTCCGATTATGTTGGGGGAAGATGTATCCTGTGATTGTAAAACTAATTAAGATATAAATTGTTCACAAGTTGTCTAAAAGCTGTGTAGAAGCTGCTTTGATAAACAATTTTGATTCATAATTACAGACATTAAGAATATATATTAATATCATCCACTTTAATTAGTATATTGTTAAAATAAAACATTTCCATTTTTCATATTCTTTCATCTTATGTAGGTATAATAAATGTAGTCTTAACTACGATTGCTAGCCTTACATCCCATAGCTATAGTTATTAGCTACAATAAAATGTCTAGAAAGAACAAAATATATGAATGTCAAAAAACGATTTAAAACTAACTATAATTGGGAAAGTAATTGAAATCGCTCCGGCGTAATACAGTAAAAAACAAAAAACACTGTGATTATCCCATTTTCTATCACCATAACAAATGTGTATACCCACACCTAAATGACCAATTGTATCCTTTGTCCAAAAATGTCTGTGATTTTCACTTATAAATTTGTCACCGATAATTTAAATCCCATTAAGCAAACCACCCATTGCTAACCGTACCATAACCCCAGAGTCAAGTTGGTTACCTACAATAAACATAGGTGGTGGTGTAAAGGATTGCTAAAATGCCCCGACGCAGGCGCAAATGTCATAAAAAAGGATCATAAAAATATAATTAAGAAAGTATTTTTTACTTGCGAACCATTTATAACTGTTACCAACAACACAAAAAGTTATGTTATAAAGGATTTGCTTCAATGCCTCGACGCAGGCGCGGAGGTCAAGGTATTGGAAAAAAATTCATGGAATATTATCCCTTCATAAAAGAGGTCATAAAATATATAATTAGGAAAGTATTTTTTATTTGCGAACAATTTATAAATGTTACCAACAACACAAATAGTTGTTACAAAGGATTGCTAAAATACCTTGATGCAGGCGCAAAGGTCAAGGTAATGGAAAAATTCATGGAATATTATCCCTTGACCAAAAACGGAAATTTCTTCTATTTGGATAATAAAAAAATATATATTAATTCAATACTTTGATTTTTCCATCAAAATGCTTGATAAATCTAGTTGTTTGATATTCTCTAACTAATTGAGTAATATGTTTTCAAGTGCCTATTTAATTTACCAAAAACAGTATTAGTCTTTTCTCATAAAATTGATCTTTTGTATCCCTCTAATTCCCCACCGGTGAAATATATGTTCCTCATATTTAATAATGATGGTTTGTCATAGATGGGTACTTGTAATTCATATTTAAGATACTTACATCCTTCTCTAACTAATATCCTTTTATCCATCATGTAAACATGTTTAGAATTGTATTGCGTGCTTCAACCCCTAGCCACACCCACCACTGTAACAGATTTGACTTTTCCAATGGCTGCCCTAGCTACCTAAACTGTACATTTCTTTTCATTTTCTCTTTTCCTTTCTAAGCAATGTACACAATTTTTAAACTGGTTCTGACCTCCCTCTTTAATGGCATCCTCTACTATATTTTCGTTATATTTCTGATCTTTTCCTAACAGTTGGCTGTTAAGTTTTTATCATTTTATGGGATTATTGAGCACCCGAAATCCCAGATATTAACTCATAACATGTAACTAGCAGAATATAGTAAAAGACATCAGACTCTAAAAAGACTAGATTTACCTACAGTTCAATTTACCATCTACAATCCCTGGAGAAGAGCTTAGTATTTGCAGTTTAATTTTCAAATTTATTGATTTCACAGATTCCCGCTGGTGAATACCAATTTTTAACAAATGGCTGCCAACTCCATACCATTCAGACACTAGTTTACAACCTCATAGAACTGACTCTCAAGGTATCAGTAATGCACAATATATTTCTGTCTCTTTTCTTCTAATCAATATTAAAAAATTTCTAAAGCTGGATTTGGAGTTCATTTTATTCTTAGAATTAAATTATTAAAAATTATTAAGCCAACAGAGATAATAATGTTTTTGTGATAGTATCCCATGAATAATACATAATTCTTATTTGTATATTTTCAAAATTATTTATTTTAGAAAATTATTCATTAATCACATTCAAATAATATTCATAATATATCTTACAATTTTTTAAATTTATCAATAAAGTTTCCCAATTATTAATATTAAATGATATTGCATCATATCTATCTTTAAGATTAAATATTAAGATGGGGTCGTCCTCGCGAGACATAGCGCTGACCAACTCACATTGGTCTGCCTTACCATTAAATTTAAGACATTCTAAGTCTGACATTGAATCCCTTATACGAAAAATCATCTCCTTAACTTCCAGGAGCAGTCGTGACAGCGGATTATTTTCGATTTCCGCATCGTGAAGATCAATTTGCTGTTGAAACTTGGTTGTCTCCATCATCCGCTCGGTGATTCGATTTTCCACGTTCTCAATATCAAAGAGATGGGAATCGATATTGTTTTCGCTTTGCAAATCCACCAAGCGCCATTTCAGGATGTCCAACTCTTCTATAGTATCATAATAGATACTACCGAATTCTCGCCGCGTCTCTTTGGAAACCTTTAAAATTTCCTTGAAGATTCCTATCTCAACCAACAAATCTTCATTTATTTTAAAGTCACAGTGGTTAATTTGCTTGTTGATTTCAGTCATCTTTTGTCTTTCGATTCAAATTTTGTACTGTTTTAGGTTTTGTAATCTCATCAACCAGGAAAAGACAGAACGTAGAATCGAGCAGGTACTTTATATCCAAGGATCAAACCCCCTCCCCAAGAATCAAACCACCATGCCATGCGATTGGCTTAAGTAAATGAATAATTTTCTAAAATAAATAATTTTGAAAATATACAAATAAGAATTATGTATTATTCATGGGATACTATCACAAAAACATTATTATCTCTGTTGGCTTAATAATTTTTAATAATTTAATTCTAAGAATAAAATGAACTCCAAAACCAGCTTTTGAAATTTTTTAATATTGATTAGAAGAAAAGAGACAGAAATATATTGTGCATTACAGATACCTTGAGAGTCAGTTCTATGAGGTTGTAAACTAGTGTCTGAATGGTATGGAGTTGGCAGCCATTTGTTAAAAATTGGTATTCACCAGCGGGAATCTGTGAAATCAATAAATTTGAAAATTAAACTGCAAATACTAAGCTCTTCTCCAGGGATTGTAGATGGTAAATTGAACTGTAGGTAAATCTAGTCTTTTTAGAGTCTGATGTCTTTTACTATATTCTGCTAGTTACATGTTATGAGTTAATATCTGGGATTTCGGGTGCTCAATAATCCCATAAAATGATAAAAACTTAACAACCTACTGTTAGGAAAAGATCAGAAATATAACGAAAATATAGTAGAGGATGCCATTAAAGAGGGAGGTCAGAACCAGTTTAAAAATTGTGTACATTGCTTAGAAAGGAAAAGAGAACATGAAAAGAAATGTACAGTTTAGGTAGCTAGGGCAGCCATTGGAAAAGTCAAATCTGTTACAGTGGTGGGTGTGGCTAGGGGTTGAAGCACGCAATACAATTCTAAACCTGTTTACATGATGGATAAAAGGATATTAGTTAGAGAAGGATGTAAGTATCTTAAATATGAATTACGAGTACCCATCTATGACAAACCATCATTATTAAATATGAGGAACATATATTTCACCGGTGGGGAATTAGAGGGATACAAAAGATCAATTTTATGAGAGAAGACTAATACTGTTTTTGATAAATTAAATAGGCACTTGAAAACATATTACTCAATTAGTTAGAGAATATCAAACAATTAGATTTATCAAGCATTTTGATGAAAAAATCAAAGTATTGAATTAATATATATTTTTTTATTATCCAAATAGAAGAAATTTTCGTTTTTGGTCAAGGGATAATATTCCATGAATTTTTCCATTACCTTGACCTTTGCGCCTGCATCAAGGTATTTTAGCAATCCTTTGTAACAACTATTTGTGTTGTTGGTAACATTTATAAATTGTTCGCAAATAAAAAATACTTTCCTAATTATATATTTTATGACCTCTTTTATGAAGGGATAATATTCCATGAATTTTTTTCCAATACCTTGACCTTTGCGCCTGCGTCGAGGCATTGAAGCAAATCCTTTGTAACATAACTTGTTGTGTTGTTGGTAACAGTTATAAATGGGTCGCAAGTAAAAAATACTTTCTTAATTATATTTTTATGATCATTTTTTATGACATTTGCGCCTGCGTCGAGGCATTTTAGCAATCTTTTACACCACCACCTATGTTTATTGTAGGTAACCAACTTGACTCTGGGGTTATGGTACGGTTAGCAATGGGTGGTTTGCTTAATGGGATTTAAATTATCGGTGACAAATTTATAAGTGAAAGTCACAGACATTTTTGGACAAAGGATACAATTGGTCATTTAGGTGTGGGTATACACATTTGTTATGGTGATAGAAAATGGGATAATCACAGTGTTTTTTGTTTTTTACTGTATAACGCCGGAGCGATTTCAATTACTTTCCCAATTATAGTTAGTTTTAAATCGTTTTTTGACATTCATATATTTTGTTCTTTCTAGACATTTTATTGTAGCTAATAACTATAGCTATGGGATGTAAGGCTAGCAATCGTAGTTAAGACTACATTTATTATACCTACATAAGATAAAAGAATATGAAAAATGGAAATGTTTTATTTTAACAATATACTAGTTAAAGTGGATGATATTAATATATATTCTTAATGTCTGTAATTATGAATCAAAATTGTTTATCAAAGCAGCTTCTACACAGCTTTTAGACAACTTGTGAACAATTTATATCTTAATTAGTTTTACAATCACAGGATACATCTTCCCCCAACATAATCGGACATGTTCCTCTAAGATTTATATATCAATCTTGAGCTATTTTGGCTTTGCATTCTGTCTTACGTACATAGCAAACACGTTGAAAATCAGAGTGTAAGTTTTTACTTCACATTGAAAGTCGTCTAGTGATCAAGATTTTTTGATCATTCTTAACAAAAGACTATAAAAGCTCGTAGACGCTAATAGCAACTAGTAACCAGCTAATAATAAATAGTAAACATCAAGTAAACAGATATTAAAGATATATAAACCAGATACTAAACAGCTAGTAAACAACTTGTATACATCATTTAAACAACTTGTATACATCTACTAATCATATAGAAACCAGATACTAAACAGCTAGTAAACAACTTGTATACATCTAGTAAACAACTTGTATACATCTACTAAACATATAGAAACCAGATACTAAACAACTTGCATACATCTACTAAATATATTGTTACCAGAACTAAACAACTTGTATACATCTACTAAATATATAGTAACCAGATACTAAACAGCTAGTAAACAACTTGTATACATCTAGTAAACAACTTGTATACATCTATTAAACATATAGAAACCAGATACTAAACAACTTGTATACATCTACTAAATATATAGTAACCAGATACTAAACAACTTGCATACATCTACTAAATATATAGTAGCCAGATACTAAACAGCTAGTAAACAACTTGTATACATCTAGTAAACAACTTGTATACATCTATTAAACATATAGAAACCAGATACTAAACAACTTGTATACATCTACTAAATATATAGTAACCAGCTAATCAGTATTGTAATTAAAGAGTTTATTAAACTTATTCAGAATCTTAGACAATGATGCCTTACTCATACAAATAGTATACAAATAGAATAGAATTAGAAAACTAGAACTAGAAAAATAGTTGACAACAAAAACCGATATTATCAGGTCCCAACACCTCTATCATAAACTTGAATCAGAAATTAAATTGATAGGCGCTCCTATGCTAGCTAATGATGCCTTCAAAATATGTTACAATATTATTATGGGATGGAACAAATGAATGCTTTAAAAATAATTCAACATCTGAGAAAGATTACATTGTGAGAACTATTTTACATCTGTCTATGGGAACAATGCGAAAATCTGCGCTTGGAACGAAGATTAATAAGCGACATGTTTCTTACAGAGGGATGGAGTAAGAAAATTAATTATATACAAATGTACATAAAATATAATTAATTATGAATTTAATGAAATATGTTTACAATAATAAAATATATAAAGAAATATTGAATGATCCTACAAATTTTGTATCTGACTGTAATTAAAACTTCAGGTACAAATGAAGGGGAAGTATTTTATTCAATGTCCTTGGGTCTTGGGCATGTGACTTTGATGACGGTCAGGTAATGATAGTTCACTGCAAGTGTGTTTGGCTAACACATCTTAGAAACTTTAACTTGTGTACTTTGATAGTTCTTAATAAGAGACTATAGCGACTCATAATACTTGTTAACGATTAGTTACCGTCTAAAACCAAGTACTTTACAGATACTACACAGATAGTAACCATCCAAAATCAAGTACTGTACAGGTACTATACAAAAAGTAACCATCCAAAAGCAAGACTAAAAAGAAAGTAACCATCAAAATACTGCTAGGTAACAACTAAATACAACGAGTCCAACGTGTGAAGTCTATGTCGGTATAGCTACTACCCTAAAAAATTGTATATCTCTGGATAATCTTCAAAGTCAATACCTATTAAATTCTGGATGGAGCAGTGGAGACGAAATTTCTACGGGATCCCCACTTAAAATTTTTCTGTACCATTAAAAAATTTGTTGGGATTGGCTGAGGATTATAAAAAAGTTTTGTTAAATTGTAAACATGAACTAGTGTTGATGCTAACTAAGAATCTTGGTGATGTGTTTGAACAAACCAGAAATGAACAAACTTTTAAGTTGGAAATTACGAATAAAATCTGGAATATTCCCCATGTAACTCTGAGCGATTTTGCAAAAATTAAGATGTACGATATTATTAAGAGTGGTGTAAACCTACCAATCGCATTCCGGAGTTGGGATTCAGATGTTAACCCCAAATTGGGGTATGGAAGTCAACAAAGCTGGAATGTGAAATTGTCGGCTAACCGCGAAAAACCAAGATTTGCCATAATTGGATTTACACTAAATGGAGAACTTATCACAAATAACTTATCAAACTTGAAAGTTCACTTGAATTCTGAGTCATATCCATATGATAATCTGAATGTTGATTTTAGTAAAAATTAGTATGCTCACCTATATGAAATGTATACAAGATTTCAATCTAGTTACTATAATCGTGAATCACAACCATTTTTGACCCCAAATGAATTTAAATTGAAGACTCCTATTATTGTGGTTGATCTTTCATATCAAAATGAATCAGTAAAAATTGGAGTTTTTTTGGGAGTCGTCAGCTCAATAATGTCGAGGAAATGGGCTGTCCGTCATGAAACAGATTTAAAGGAAACCGGTTTCCTTTTTGTGAAACACACCTTAAGGGCGTAGTTTGTGCTCTTGACAATGCATACATTATTTTGAAATTTTTTAGAAGTAGCTCCAAAACAATAAAATAATTGTTATACATCATTTTAAAGTTGAGACTAGATGTGTACAGATGTGCAAGAAAACAAAATTAACCAAATTAAGTTTCATGAGAAAATTGACCACGTTATTTAACAATTTAAAGGAGAGATAATTGGTCAGCATTTTCAATACCTTCTAAACACAAAAACTATGTTCATGAATCGAGGTGGACATGACCTCAAAACTACGAATTATGTGAACACTTTACATTTTGTAATCCAGAAACGACGTCGGAAACGTGCGCCTGCTTCTTCTATGCAAACCGCCGGAATCAAAGCAGAAAATTAATTTCTATATATAACAAAAATGTTCGCAATACCAAAATAAATGAATAAATGTATTATTGTGGTACAAAATAAACTTCTGACATTTTATTTCGAGTTAAAATTACAGGTACGGAGAATGGAAAATATTTCCTTGACTGAGATATGTCGGCTACTTGCGAGCTGTGGCGCGGTCGTGATTTCAACCCCTATTATGGGAACGTATTAGAGCTCGCACTCAGCCGTGAGGTCGTTGGCGTGAGGCTCATGATTTTGTCAATGGGCGTGCGCCTTCAGACTTGTGCATGTGTCCCTTTTATTGCGGTCAGGTAATAGACAGGTGCGCATGTTCGGGTAGCTCTTGATTGAATCCCTTTTATGATATGTTTATGACCCGTTTGTAGAAATGGGAGATCTTGAAAAAATTTACCAGTTAAACATTCTGGGGCGAAAAAAAAGTCTGTTTGAAAATATTCGACATCTGAGAATCATTAACTTGTGGGATTTATTTTATTGGGGTTCTTTTGATTTCTAAATTAGTTTTACAATCATAGGAAACGTTATTCCCCAACATGATCGGACATGTCCCTCTAAGGCAACCAGCTTTAGATGTTTTGGGTTTGCTACCTTTCTCAAGTGCACAGCAACACCTGCTGAATATTAATTGCTGATAATGAGGAACAGGATACATGATCAATATTGTCACATGGGGATGTGGGGAAAGTGTGCGACCTTTCTCCCGTGTACAGCAACACTTGCTGAATATTAATTGCTGATAATGAGGCAAAAAGGTCACGTGATCAGTATTGTCACATGGTGATGTGGGGTTAGGGGGCAATTTAGTATACTCTTTATGGATATGATCGTGACATTTTTATGACATCTAAACCCCTTAAAATCAGATAATTTATGGATTATGCTAATTGACCCAGAACCCGCATGCATTAATGAAGAGGCGGGGGCCATTAATATGTTAATTAGTGAGAGGCGGGGGTCATTAATATGCTAATTAGTAAGGGGGCGGGGGCCATTAATATGCTAATTGTCCCAGAATCCGCGTTTCCCTACTACTTTGATGCACTAAGAGCAGTACAAGCAAGTGGCCCAAACGACACCAAGCACGTGCTTGTTACGTGCGGGCCCATTTTTATTTCGGGCAAATACGGTTCGCGAGGAAGGTACATAGAAACAAGGAAGAACGCTATAGTCGAGTACCTCGACTATCAGATACCCGTTACTCAGCTAAACAGAGATATGCAAGTAGCAAAGCGAGATTAAAATGCGCCACCTACCGGCGGTATACAGATTTAAGCGTTATGGTCGTTAGAGTGGGCGTGGCAAATTTTTTTTGGACCAATCGATAGGTATTGACGAGACCAATACATTTCAGTTAAATTTCTTTATCTAGCATGAAAGTTGTGGGCGTCACAGGATTTCGCGGTTTGTGGGCGTTAAAGTGGGCGTGGCAAACTTTTTTTGGGTCAATCGATAGGTATTGATGAGAACAATACATTTCAAAATTTTTTATCTAGCATCAAAGCTGTAGGAGCCACAGTTTTGGGCGGTTTGTGGGCGTTAGAGTGGGCGTGGCACTGTACTGAAACAAACTTGCGCTGCGCAGGAATCACAGGAATCTGCGTGCCTAATCCGGGTATTGTAACTCTCATAGTTTCCGAGATCTCAGCGTTCATACGGACAGACGGACAGACGGACATGGCTAGATCGACTCGGCTGGTGATCCTGATCAAGAATATATATACTTTATGGGGTCGGGAACGCTTCCTTCTGCCTGTTACATACTTTCCGACGAATCTAGTATACCCTTTTACTCTACGAGTAACGGGTATAAAAATAAAGACAGGACAAAACATAGATCAACAAGACTAAAGCAAATGAGCTAAGATTTTAGTTTTTTGAACAGGGATAGAAGTTGAGGAACAAATTAAATTATATAGGCTGTTATAATTGTTAGAAAGAAAGCGAAAGGGCTCATGCTGACTAAAATTAGATGAACATCGTGGCAAGTTGATAGGATGGTAGTTTCGCATTAGTCTAACAGGAGCATTGAAAGTTAGGCGGCTTACCAAATCTACATAATCAACATCGCCTCTGATAAGATTATTCATAAAAATAGTACCAAGCATAATTCTACGGCTTACTAGACTATGCAAATTAATTAATTAATCTACTCGAGTAAGAAGGCAACCTGACGCTTTGATCCCAGTTCAAACCACGTAAGGCAAAAAGAAGAAATTGTTTCGGTACGGACTCTATACGGTCAATGTGCACTTGATACTGAGGACTCCAAACGGAAAAACAGTATTCTAAATTAGGACGGCCGAGTGAGGTTAATAATAATTTGGTAGTGTATGGATCATCAAATTCTTTAGACCAACGCTTTATAAACCCAAGAACACTCATAGCTTTATTTACAGTAGAGGTTATGTGGGAGTCAAATTTAAGTTTAGGATCTAGGAGAACACCTAAATCGTTTACTGAGTATATTCGGTCCAGGGACATGTTCTGAAGAGAGTAACTCATAAACGTTGGCGTACCCCTATAAAAAGTCATAACGTTGCATTTAAGATAGTTTAAATTCAAAAGGTTGTACTGACACCATTCCTGGAATCTATTAATGTCTGACTGCAAGCAGAAACCAGATTCAATATTATTATATAAAAAACAAAGCCTAACGTCATCAGCAAATAGGTTGGCGTTATAGTTTCTAAATCACTTAAGAGAGAACTTTCGGTAATTACAGGAGAAAAAATACAATTTGCCCTGTTTAAGTGATTAGGGTAGCTAGAACTAGACCAAGAAACAGAACTATAAGTAGATTGGAAGAATTCAGCTTATAAATCTGCATTTTCGGGATCCGTAGATGCCTCAATAGAGTTTAATCGTACGGATGATGGCAATGCTGAAGACTTTCGCTTAGCATTGACAAAGTTATAAAACTGCCTCGGATCATTGAAAATTAAAATTTACATCGGTTTAAATACATGGAATAGCAATGACTGTTAAGTACAATACATTAAAATTAGTACGAGGCACCACATATCTTGAAAAATCGGATGGCCTACCCGACTTTTTGTACTTTTTATAGAAGTTTGTTTTTAGGTTTCAAAGTCTTTGCAACTGATTGGTAAACCAAGGTTGCCTGTCTAACTTAGGAGGAAAACTATCAGGAATACATTCACAGAAAAAAGAGTTTAGGACACTATAAAATAGTTTCGTAGCACTTTCAATATCCAAGCAATTATATAAATTTGTCTAGTTATATTGTGAAATCAAGTTGTTGAGTTTACTAACGTCACATTTACGAAAGCATCTACTTTTAGTTGAAGAAAGTGAAGGAGAGAGGGTATCAACGCAGATAAGACAAATTGTAAGTTCTAGTGTGGGATGATACTGGTCTTCAGGCACAACTAGTGGGTCAATTCTAGATACAGTGACTTCAGACGGATCTATAACAAATACAAGATCTAATTGTCTGTTTAGTGAATTACGTATAAAGCTAACTTGCTGTAATGATAATTCCAACAGACCGTCATGGTCAGATAAAGGGGTAGAGACAAGTGAGTCAGTGAAAAGGGACCAAGAAAGGTCAGGGAGATTGAAATCTCCCAAAACAATTAAAAGATCCCTTTCGGAAAGATGAGATAAAACAGTTTTTATTGCAGACAAATGTTGCTCATAAATTGTTAAGTCGGATCCAGGTGGAATATAAGAACAAGTTACATAAATAGAAAAAGATTTCAAAGAAAGTTTAACACCAACGAATTCTATGTCATTGGGATTAAGAAAGTATATTCTCTCCGATGTTAAAGTAAAAACAAGGAAGAACGCTATAGTCGAGTACCTCGACTATCAGATACCCGTTACTCAGCTATATGGAGATATGCAAGCAGCAAAGCGAGATTAAAATGCGCCACCTACCGGAGGTATACAGATTTAAGCGTTATGGGCGTTAGAGTGGGCGTGGCAAATTTATTTTTGGATCAATCGATAGGTATTGACGACACCAATACATTTCAGTTAAAATTTTTTATCTAGCATGAAAATTGTGGGCGTCACAGGTTTTCGCGGTTTGTGGGCGTTAAAGTGGGCGTGGCAAACTTTTTTTTAGGTCAATCGATAGGTATTGGTGAGAACAATACATTTCAGTTAAAATTTTTATTCTAGCATCAAAACTGTAGGAGCCACAGTTTTGGGCGGTTTGTGGGCGTTAGAGTGGGCGTGGCACTGTGCTGAAACAAACTTGCGCTGCGTAAGAAGCTCAGGAATCTGCACACCAAATCTCAATAGCCTAGCTCCCATAGTTTCCGAGATCTCAGCGTTCATCCGGACGGACAGACAGACGGACAGACGGACAGACGGACAGACAGACATGGCTAGATCGACTCGGCTAGTGATCCTGATCAAGAATATATATACTTTGTGGGGTCGGAAACGCTTCCTTCTGCCTGTTACATACTTTCCGACGAATCTAGTATACCCTTTTACTCTACGAGTAACGGGTATAACTATTATTCAAGTTTGGATCTTTTTCGAATACAATTCAAATTTCCTTTAGAATACAACTATTACTATTATCAAAGAAACCTTGAACATGAATCGAAACAGTATCTTTCAACATTTTTGTAATGTTAAACAACTTGTTGTACTAGTCCGTTTAATGGGATATACTCAACTAAACGGTTATATATGAGGAGGCAGTAAGCTTGGGTATTTTCATGACTTGGTGTCTTCAGTTCTATTGAAATTCTCACTTCAATAGGACCAGTTTTCACTGATTCATTTTGATATGAAAGATCAACCACAATAATAGGGGCCTTAAATTTAAATTCATTTAAATTCAAAAATGGTTGTGAATACCAACTCCGGAATGCGATTGGTAGGTTTACACCACTTTTAATAATATCGTACATCATAATTTTGGCAAATTTGCTCGGAGTAACATGGGGAATTTTCCAGGTTATATTCGTTATTTCCAGTTTAAAAGTTTTTTTCATTTCTGATTAGTTTAAAAACATTGCAAGATTCTTAGTTAGCATCAACACTACTTCATGTTTACATATAACAAAACTATTTTATAATCCTCGGCAAATCCCAACAAATTTTTTAATGGTACAGAAAAGTTGAAGTGGGGTCCCGTAGAAATTTCGTCTCCACTGCTCCATCCAGAATTAAATCGATTTTGACTTTGAAAATTATCCAGAGATAAAAAAATTTAGGGTAGTAGTCATACCTAGTCATACATAGTTGTTACCTAGCTGTATTTTGATGGTTACTTTCTGTTTAGTCTTGTTTTTGGATGGTTACTTTGTTACTTTACACAAAAAGTACTTGTAAGATAGGTTAGGTTAGGTTAGGGCGGCTGTCGGACTATGCTCCGACACACTTAGACCTCTATGGGTCCATTGTGATACCGCACTAAGCCCGAAGTTCAGCACTCATCGAGCAGTCTCGTTCGGAGCAACTGACTCCTTGCTTAGGACCAACACCGCCTGGTTGACATCCCCCTCATGCCCCTCAACTGTGACGACTTTCCAGTCCTTCCTGGGGAGGTGCTCGTTGCATTATTGCAATCCGGCGCTTTGATCGCTGCTGGGAGCCAAATCCTGACTCGCGGCCTACTGGGGACATCACACCAGTCTAGTGCGACGATGTTCGCCCTTTCGTAGACCTCACCGAGCTTGCTCGTCGCGTGTACAGGTCAGCCAACCGCTGGATGTCGCAGGCCACCACCTTGACGCTGCCCTGGTACCAGCCCGCGTCCATGCAGCAGGGCGAGGTGCCTGGCTTCTCCCGTACCATGCGCAGGCAAATGATGGGAGTCCTGCCCTCCGGATTACCCTTGTCAATGAGACCGAGTAGGACTCTGTCCTTCGTAATTTCGGCGAACGAGACCGATGGCTGGATCTCAGATCTCTTCGCCGATGGTCCGGGTAGTTCGAGGGATCGCAGCCTTTTGAGTGGGCTTATCCTGCCCGTAGTTCGGAAACACCTTCCTGGCCCATTCTACCTTCTTTAGCCGTTCATGTGAAGGTGTGGCAATGTTGCTCCTAGTATGAGAGCGCAGAGTCTGGGCGGCAGTCCGCCTCTCTCCGTAAGTATATTTATTGGCGCCAGCGGGTGGCCCGAGCGCCTTGGCAGTGCCTACCACTGCCTTAGGCGCAGAAGCGCCCGTGGCGGAGGCGTTCGCGGCTGGCTTTCTGCCACCCGTCATCCCCAGTTTGGGATGCGGCCGTTCTGGGACCGTGCTGGTGCGGAAGTTGGAACTAGTGTTCAGCTTATCCGAGGGTTTTTAAAGAGTTCCCGTCTCTGTGTTTGGTTTTTTTATAACTTCTTTCGATTCCATAGTAAATCCGACGACTTGCGGAGAAGGGGAAAAGTACGCCCGGGCAGAGATCCGCGACGCCCGGGTAAGGCGATAGTTAGAACAGGGGTCGCCATGTCCCTGAGCACACAGTTTGAGACTGGGCTAGTTTTTGATCCGGGCCCCCAGCCAGGCTGACTCTTGGCACGGTCCGTATTACATCGTAGTTCGGCCCGGAGTGAGATGTTGTTTGGGAGGGGAGATGGGTAGGTGTTGTGTTGGGAGTGGGTTTGTGTAAAGCAACTATTTAGATGCGGCTGAACAATTCGCATCGTCGGTATTGCTTCGTTGCAATATACCCGCTGCTTGTCCGGGACTGTTTATTTACTGGGGTTTCCGTCCGCGATTCCGTGTTTGACTTCTCCTAGCTTATTCACAGTTGGCCTCGAGAGAGGTCGTCCGCTATTCACAACCTGCGAACCGCTCGGTTGCCCCAGCTAGGTTGCCCATCTCACAAGTTCCTCAGCCAAGTACTTGGTTTTGGGTTGTTATTATTATTAAGAATAAAACGTCAAAATGGCACTAATACCTTCCCAAATCGCTCTAAGCAAATTTACTGAGGTCTCAGATCGGCTGAGTGAGTTTGAATCCAGAGCAAACACTCCTTCGCCGATCCTTCCTACTCTGTCCATGCTGAACATCCGCCGCGAAGAAATACGCGCGTTATGGGACCGCATCAAGGCAGAATACGATGATTGCACCGGGTGCATAGCAGAAGCCGGAGACAGTGCAGCTGATAGCTTGCCAGTTCTCAAGGCTAAATACAGGTACTGATATTCCGTTTACAAGAGATCTGGGGCTCAGGTCGCGGATATGATAGCCCAGGCTCCCCAAGTTCAAGCTGTTCCTACCCAGATTTACATTTCCTCTGGATGTCGGCTGCCTCCGTGCGATACCGAGGTTTTCACCGGAGATTATCTGCGGTGGCCGACCTTTAGGGATCTGTTTACGGCCATTTATATAAAAAATCCAAGGCTGACGCCAGTCAAAAAATTGTTTTACCTAAATGCCAAAACAAGCGGCGATGCACACACGATTGTGTCGAACTCCTCCCTTACTTACGACGGCTTTCGCTCAGCTTGGGCTAACCTAACTGAGCGTTTCGACACAAGCGGTTGTTAGTAAATAGCCAATTAAAAATACTTTTCAACGTGCAGTCCGTTAATCAGGAATCTGGGTCAGCTATCCGTGAACTTCAACGTACCATCCAGGGTTGCCTTACGGTTTTAGAAATGTCCGGAATTGAAACCGAAAATTGGGATTGCCTCTTAGTGTACATGTGCTCCTCCAAACTTCCTAAGCTTACGCTATCCTAGTGGGAACAGTCCCTGCACAACAAGGCAGAGATTCCGACGTGGCAGGAACTGAACGCTTTCCTTACGGAGCGTCACCGGACCTTAGAAGCCATATGCGACGTACGGCCGTCAGGTTCGAGTCAATCTCTGCCAAAAACAACGAAGAATAATTTCTTACGAGACAAGGGTAGCACCCAAGCCAAAAGGATGTGACCTTTGTAAGAAGGAAAACCATCCTGTCCGCACATGTGCACGGTTTCTCCAGATGTCGGTCGACGAGCGGTCGGCTGTGTCTGAACTGCTTCGCACGAGGGCATCAGCTGCGTGATTGTGAAAGCACTCAAAGCTCCTTTACGTGCCGCGGCCGCCATCACACCTTACTGCACAGAGGCAACTCCTCGTGAGTTACTTCGTGACGGGGTATAGATCCGTCTTGCTGGGCACCGCAGTAATTGACATATGTCACCTGGGGTCGAATTTTAAAGCTCGTGCCTTGATAGGTTCAGGATCAGAGGCAACCTTTATTTCTGAGCGGCTTTTCAAACTAATTAAGTTGCCTCACCAGGTACTCCGAGCCCAAATATCAGGTTTAAACCAGACAGTATCCGCTGAATCCAAAAAGCTCTGTCAGTTTACCATCCGTTCTCCGACCAGGCCTTGCCTGCAAATAAGCACGACGGCCTATGCACTATGGGGACTTTGACCTGTTTTTGGCATAAATTAATAACTCCTGAACTATGCAAGGTATTTTGATAATTATACCCGTTACTCGTAGAGTAAAAGGGTATACTAGATTCGTCGGAAAGTATGTAACAGGCAGAAGGAAGCGTTTCCGACCCCATAAAGTATATATATTCTTGATCAGGATCACTAGCCGAGTCGATCTAGCCATGTCCGTCTGTCCGTCTGTCCGTCTGTCCGTCTGTCCGTCTGTCCGTCTGTCCGGATGAACGCTGAGATCTCGGAAACTATGGGAGCTAGGCTATTGAGATTTGGCGTGCAGATTCCTGAGCTTCCTACGCAGCGCAAGTTTGTTTCAGTAGACTGCCACGCCCACTCTAACGCCCACAAACCGCCCAAAACTGTGGCTCCTACAGTTTTGATGCTAGATAGAAAATTTTAACTGAAATGTAATGTTCTCATCAATACCTATCGATTGACCCAAAAAAAATTTGCCACGCCCACTTTAACGCCCACAAACCGCAAAACCCTGTGACGCCCACAATTTTCATGCTAGATAAAAAATTTTAACTGAAATGTATTGGTCTCGTCAATACCTATCGATTGATCCAAAAAAAAATTTGCCACGCCCACTTTAACGCCCACAAACCGCAAAACCCTGTGACGCCCACAATTTTCATGCTAGATAAAAAATTTTAACTGAAATGTATTGGTCTCGTCAATACCTATCGATTGATCCAAAAAAAAATTTGCCACGCCCACTCTAACGCCCATAACGCTTAAATCTGTATACCGCCGGTAGGTGGCGCATTTTAATCTCGCTTTGCTGCTTGCATATCTCCATTTAGCTGAGTAACGGGTATCTGATAGTCGAGGTACTCGACTATAGCGTTCTCCCTTGTTTTTTTTTTGTTTTTATTTAATATGTAATTTATTTTTGATTTCAATGTTATGAAGGAAGTTATGGTCGTCTTCCTCCTTATGGTCAGCACCGTCTAAAAATCCCTCTGTAGGTTTTAAGTCACATGATAGTATTGCTATGACTTCATGTGGAAGGGGAATTTTCGACGTCCATCTTATTACCTTTTCACTCTAAAAGATGGTCTAACACACTCACTCAACAATTTTCAACATTTTTTGTAAACTCTATTCAAAGTGGAAATTTCATAAAAAAATTATACCAAGACATCACTTGCTAAATTTATAAATTGTTTGAAAAATACACACAAAATAAGGAATATATTCATTTTAACATATAGTAAGCACATGCAGAAGAAATATCCATTTCAAATTTGAAGGATTTACCTCTTGTCGCTTAAGAGATATATGTTTTAGATTTCACAAAAAAATTAGGCTCAACGGACTCACGTGCTGTTCGCTTGCAGCAGCTGAGTTTGACAGCTGTTTTTTTAACAGTGGCCTGTTTTGATCTGTTCTTAATTCGATAACATCAACTTTTCGCAATTTTGAATACTTTGAAAAACAGATTAATGCCAAAAAAACAGGGCAAAGTCCCCATAATCCTATGTTCTTCCTCAATTAGCTGGAAACCTCCCATCTTGTCCGATTCCGCAACAGTTTCTACGGGATCTTCCCGAACTGCGCACAGATAGATATTCTCGTCGGGGCCGACGTACTGCCTTCCATTCTCCTAAGCGGCACCCGGCCGAATATTTGTGGCTCTCTCCTCGGTCGAGAAACCATTTTCGGGTGGATCCTAACAGGACCCATTCCTGCTCCAAGGGAAAATCAGATTTCCGTTTTTTCCACACGAATCTCCCACACAGTTGAAACGTCCCTGGATAGGCCTCTCACCAAATTTTGGAAGGTGGAGGATCTGCCAGTAAAAGTGACTACGAGAGACGATAACGGCAGGTATGTCGTAAATCTTCCGTTTCGTGATCGCCAAAACGTAAAATCCGCCCTCGGTCACTCCAGATCCTCCGCGTTGTCGCAGTTCCTAAGAACCGAGCAACGCCTAAAATACGACTCCGTCCTACCCATAATTCTGCCAGTTATTACCTTCCGCATCATGCCGTGCTCAAGCCGGAAAGTACAACCACCAAGTTACGTGTGGTTTTCAATGCCTCCAGCCCTTCAGAGAATGGGGTCAGTTTAAATGATATCCTTCATGCTGGCCCAGTCTTACAGTCCGATCTAACTATCCAGATCCTGAAGTGGCGATACTTCCGATACGTCTACAGTGCCGATATCGAGAAAATGTATCGGCAGATATGGGTAGATTCGAAGCATTCCCCGTTCCAGCGCATCTTATTCCGCAACGGCGAGGGGCACATTCGAAATTTCGAATTACAGACGGTAACTTTTGGTGTCAATTGCGCGCCATTCCTGGCCATTCGAGTCCTGCAACAGCTGGCAACTGACGTGCAGCTCAGCCATCCAAGAGCGAGCAACGTCATTCGAAATCATATGTATGTAGACGATGTCCTTTCGGGAGCTGACTCCGCCGAGGACGCTAAGTTCATTGTTCGCGAGCTACAAAGTGCTCTAGACTCCGCTGGGTTTCCATTGAGAAAATGGACCTCCAACAACAAAGAAATATTAGCTCATATCCAAAGCGATAATCTTCTGACAATTGACTTCCTCGAGATCGACACTGAGAGTGCAGCCAAAACTCTCGGCGTACGATGGAAGGCGACGTCCGATGAGTTCTTTTTCGTCCCACCAGATTTAGCAACAGAAATCTCCCACACGAAACGCCAAGTCCTTTCCCAAATTGCCAAGTTGTTTGATCCAGCAGGCTGGCTCGCTCCCTTTGTTGTGTGTGCCAAAATCTTTATGCAAGAGATTTGGCTTCAGGATCTAGGCTAGGACGATAAACTTCCAATTAAGCTGTGCCAAAGGTGGAACAGCTTTCTCCAGAGCTATTCGGTCCTAGACCAGGTCAGAATACCCAGGTTTCCTTCCGTCCAGAGTTCCGCGTAGAGCATCACGGATTCTGTGACGCCTCGCAAAAGGCATACGGTGCTGCGATCTATGTGCGCGTAGAAGTGGGCCATAAGACGATGGTGCACTGGCTCACGCCAAATACGCGTGTGGCGCCAGTGAAAACGGTGTCCCTTTCCAGGCTGGAGTTATGTGGGGCTCTGCTTTTGTCCGAGATGGCCGAAGCCATTCTTCCTTATATGCCGAGGCTGACCTCAAAATTCCATTGTTGGACCGATTATTGGCCCAGCCAGGGAACCGACCTGCCGGTGACTGAGATCGAAAAGCGTGCCGTTAAAGTCCATGTGGCGTCTATGCCGACAGAAGATTTCGTAGATCGCTTTTCCAATTTAGATAGAGCTTTGCGGGTCCTCGCGTATGTCCATCGATTTGTCCAACGATGTCGAAGACAATCACCGCTTTCCGGGGTCCGTCTAGAGGCCCAGGACGTTGCCGCCGCGGAAGAACTCATGACAATTTGCACTCAGCGCAGGTATTTTTCTGAAGAATACCTCTGCTTGAGTCAGAAGCATCCTGTGCCCGCGGCAAGTTCGATTCTCTCCCTGAACCCCTTTCTAGATAAGAAAGGGCTAATCAGGGCATGCGGCCGCGTAACGGCCTCCGACAGTTTGCGGTATGATGAACGACATCCGATACTCCTGCCGTACGAATGTGCACTCTCGCGGCTTCTGGTAAAATTCACGCATCTCATTTCGTTACATGGTGGTAACCAGTTAGTGGTGCGTCTCACCCGGTCCAGATACTGGGTTCCGAGAATAAAGAACTTGGTGAAGGCAGTGGTTAACTCCTGCAAGGTCTGCGTTATCCACAAAAAGAGATTGCAAGTCCAGATGATGGGAAGTTTTCCAAAAGAGCGAGTGTCTTTTTCCCGTCCGTCCACGTACACAGGGATGGACTACGCCGGCCCGTTTGATATAAAATATTATACGAAATGGTATGTGTTGGTTTTCGTTTGTTTTTCTACAAAGGCCATCCATCTAGAGCCTACATCCGACTTAACTACTAAAGGTTTCTTGCCGCTTTCGCTCGTTTCGTCTCTAGAAGAGGGTCTCCTCGCCAAGTCCAGTCCGACAATGGAAAGACCTTCGTCCGCGCCTCCACCGTGCTTTTCCGAGACTTCCTGCAAGCCGTTAAGGAGTCTGTGCAGCTCACCTGGCAATTCATTCCTCCTGGGGCATCCCATATGAGAGGCCTGTGGGAAGCTGGTGTCAAGAGCTTCAAGACCTTGTTTTACAAGTCCACCGCTACATGGAAGTACACCTTTGAAGAGCTGTCCACCCTCCTAGCGAGAATCGAAGCTTGTCTGAATTCCAGACCGCTATCTCCCAGGTCCGAAGATCCAACTGATCTCTTAGCGTTGACACCAGGGCACTTTCTTGTTGGTGGACATCTTCTATCCATAGTGGAAGCTGAAGTAAAGGGCGAATCCAAGTCTATTCTGAACCGGTGGCAGCACTTGAAGTCTCTCCATCAACAATTCCGCACTCGATGGAAGGATGTGTACCTTAAGGAGCTCCACAAGCGCAACAAGTGGCAAGTTCCCACAGAAAATCTGCGTGTCGGAGATCTGGTCGTCATTAAGGAAGATAATTTGCCCTCAAATGAGTGGCGACTCGGAAGAATAGACTCCGTTTTTCCGGAAGCCGCTGGCAATGTACGAGTAGTTGATATTCGTACGACACGCGGCATTGTCAAACGTCCAGTGACCAAGATGGTTCTTTTTCCAAGAGAGCCGTCCAAAACTACCTCGTAACGAGCCGCGTATCTTATACACCTTAGTCCGTAGCCATTATCCACTTCATTGTTAATCAGCCCTGTTTGTTTTTTCTTTATCCACACTCTTAACAGGAAAATGGCTCCCCGTCCACGTAGCGCTCAGGCATTGAATAGCAGACGTACGAGAGGTACTCAGTCCTACCGATGCCGAGTCTGCCGAGGAATCCATCCTCTTCGGAAGTGTCAGAAGTTCCTAAAGCTGAGCGCAGAGAAGCGGCTGCGGGCAGTTCTTATAAACAAGTACTGCGCGAACTGTCTCGCACACGAGCACTCCACTGGGAACTGTCGTAGGGGTGACCGGTGCAGAACGTGCAACCGGAACCATCACACGCCGCTCCACATGCACGAACGTGTTTCCCGGAAAAAGTCCGGATCCAAGCAAAAGCCCGCTTCTCCGCAGCGTTCGCGCCGGCAAGATCCGCCAACTCGCCAAACGCTTGCCCCTCCACCGCGCTCAGCATCCTCGACACCAGCTCCGCCGCTCGCGGCACTTCTCCAGCGTTATAGCGTCAACGTCCTCCCGACTGCTTTGGTGATCGTCAAGACCGGGAAGAAGACGATCGACACCGCCGCACTCATCGATCCGTGCACCCCGACAAGCTCCATCGATGCATCCCTGGCCGCCACGTTTCGTTTGCCGACAACAAACGTGGGCGATGAGAGCATCTGCAGGGCGACGATTCGGTCGAAGGTCGACGAGGCTATCAAGCTGGAGGTGGTCCTCAAGATCGAGCCGAACGTGCGCATCCGCACCCCCATCCGTGCACTCAGTGAGAGCGTCGTCAAAAAGTTTAAGGAGCTACCGATTTCCTTCCAACCACGATTTCCTTAATCCTGGGCGCGGACGTCTACCCGAAGGTGATACAGCCGGGCTTCCACATGGTCGACGAGGGACTGCCAGTAGCCCAGAAGACGGTGTTCGGGTGGATCCTATCCGTCGCCTGTACGCAGGCTTAAGGCGTAGGCGACTGGCCGAAGTTCCGTCTCTTTTTAGCAACGCTAGCGATTGCAAGGGGGGGAATGTTCAGGCCCACTGTCCGGCGAATCTGGACCGGCCCCGCTATCCAGCTGCACCGCTCTCCCGCTCTCTCGCGCTCTCGCTCTCCTGCGCTGTTCCCAGCTCCCCTCCGTGAAGTCTCCGCTGCGCTTTGGAGCGCAGAGCGGAGCTTAGACTTAAGTAGTTAAATTTTGGAAGTCATACTGAATAAACCGCGGTCGTACCCCCGCCTATTTTACAAGTTAACTTTTTTCGAGTACTTCTTTTCGATCAAGGGGCAATACGCGTTTCGAGTGGTTTCTCCCCTACTGCTTAGACGCTTTCCGCCGCACCAGCAGCAAACCGCACCAGCAGCAAACCGCCGAAGCCCAGCGCAGCAGCCCGCAGCGTCGCCTCCCACGCCATTTCATCAGCGCCACCTCGGTACCCCGCTACCCCGCGGTTAGTGATGTGATAAGTTGATGGAATGGTTACATGACGTTTACCATAACGAACGATGTAGCATTTGTTAAGGTTTAAAGGCAAATTCTTCTTGGAACACCAACTACCGAGACTATCTAGGTCAGATTGAAGCAATATCGAATCA
Source organism: Drosophila suzukii (assembly GCF_013340165.1). Classification (NCBI taxonomy): domain Eukaryota; kingdom Metazoa; phylum Arthropoda; class Insecta; order Diptera; family Drosophilidae; genus Drosophila; species Drosophila suzukii. The sequence continues at coordinate 504,488 of NW_023497325.1, read as the reverse complement.
TTTACGGTACTGACAGTCCTATAAATCTTAAGATCATCCCCATAAAGAATGAAAATGTCATTTATAGAAATAATGGTAATAAGGATAGGAAAATATACCACCTACTTCAACATGATCATGTCGGCTATCCAAATACGATGCTATCCAGTTAAGAAAAGAGGAGTGAAAGCCATGTGTGGAAAGTTAAGCCTTGAGGGCAAAGTGACAAACCTTGTCAAAAGCTTTGCCAAAATCTGTGTAAATCGTGTCCATCTGTGAATGATCCTCAAACGCATGTTTACAGTGATTCGTAAAAATATACAAGTTGGTCGTCGTAGATCGACCGGGCATGAAACTATGTTGATTTGATTTGATTCGATTTTTTGAAAATTATTTTTTCGAACAATTTAGCTATGTTGTTGATTTTAGCAAATGTGCCTATAATAAGAAATATCCAATTTATTTCCTCCTTTATGGGCCGGCATGACTCTAGAAATTTTCCATCTAATTAGGAATATACCTTGAGACAAAGAAGAAGAGAACATAATTTGCAGTGGTAGGTAAAGACTGGCAATACAATTCTTAAGGAAGAATGAAGAAATTCCATCAAAGTCTAGCTTTGGGGAATCATCAAAATAACTAATAGCTTCAGCAATGTCATTTAGGACATGTCCAGGCTTCCAATGTTGCAAATTTCTGAAAAAGAATTTAAAGCTTCGTACCAATCATCGGAAGAATCAATGTTCGTGGAAAAAAAGGCAGCAAACAAATTGGCGATATCGGCCTCGGTGGAAGCAACAACATCACCGTACTACATTGTTTTAGGTTAATAGAGTTAACAAAGCGCCAGAAGGCCTTAGAGTTGGCCTTCAAACTATGCTCAACTTCACAAATGTATTGGTTATATAGAAATTTGTTGAGAAACTCAAACTCACGCTTTTCCTGCCTATATATTTCACCATCGGCTGGGTTATGTGTTTTAAAATATTTTTTGATGTATTTGTTCCTAAGGTTTTTGTATCTTTTCAGTCCTTTAGTATACCAAAGAAGCCTGTAGGAACCCCGTACCTTGGAACGGACTATACTGTCAAGAGTATTTCAAATCGTTGAAAAAAAATTTTATAATTAGTTTCAATGCAAGGGTTCGATAGCAAGGCACCCCAATTAAAGGATAGCAGGCAATCCCTTAGGGAACTCAAACTAGAGGGATCAAAGTATTACAATCAATAAATGGCAGAAAGCTGTAAAATTCGATTTTCCAGCACAATGGTTTGTGATGTACAACACAATTTTAAATCGTAAATTCAGCCAGAAAGCTTATGCAAATCATTGATTCATCATTGGTTCATTTTAAAACAGTCATCAGTGACAATTATTTCATGTGAATGATGCACATTTCCTGGTGCCCGGAATGCTTGTGGGTCCCACGTCCAAAAAACAGAGCAGAGGTTGAAGTCTCCTGCCACAAATATGCCATCAGAGTCCTCCAAGCTGGCATGGATGATAGAGATGTTTTTTAGGTGAGCCTGGTAAAGCCCAGAATCACTGCCAGGTGGAACTTAGGAAGCCACAATCGTTATCTTCCGGGATAAGCCAGACACCGTCACGTTCGCAAATAAAAAAACTTTTTCCAATTATATTTTCTATGACTATGTTATAATGTCAATATGGGATAGAACAAATGAATGCTTTCAAAATAATCCAACATCTGATAACATTAAATTGTGAGAATTAATTTACATCTATCTATGGGAACCAAACGAAAATCTGCGTTTGGAACGAAGATTAATAACCGATATATTTCTTACAAAGGGATGGAGTCAGAAAATTAATTATATACAAATATATATAATATATAATTAATTACGAATTTAATAAAATATGTTTACAATAATTAAATATATACAAAAATATTATATGCTCCTACAAAATTTGTTTCTGACTGTAATTAAAACTTCAGGTACAAATGAAGGGGAAGTATTTTATTCAATGTCCTTGGGTCTTGGGCATGTGACTTTGATGACGGTCAGGTAATGATAGTTCACTGCAAGTGTGTTTGGCTAACACATCTGAGAAACATTAACTTGTGTGTTTTGATAATTCTTAATAAGCGACTATAACAACTCATAACAGTTAGTTGTTAACAGTTAGTTACCATCTTAAACCAAGTACTTTACAGATACTATACAGATAGTAACCATCCAAAATCAAGTACTGTACAGGTACTATACAAAAAGTAACCATCCAAAAGCAAGACTAAAAAGAAAGTAACCATCAAAATACTGCTAGGTAACAACTAAATACAACGAGTCCAACGTGTGAAGTCTATGTCGGTATAGCTACTACCCTAAAAAATTGTATATCCCTGGATAATCTTCAAAGTCAATATCCATTAAATTCTGGATGGAGCAACGAAATTTCTACGGGATCCCCACTTAAAATTGGTCTGTACCATTAAAAAATTTGTTTGGATTGGCTGAGGATTTGAAAATAGTTTTGTTAAAATGTAATCATGAAGTAGTGTTGATGCTAACTAAGAATCTTGTCGATGTGTTTAAACAAAATTTGGTTAGCAAATACACATCACAAAATATTTTGGGACGATTGAGAAAACAGTTTTCCACAAACTCGAAAGTATCTAAGGACAATTACAAGCGGAAAACAAATTATTTGTAAAAGTGTGGAGAAGAAACGATTTCTTCAGGCCTTTTTTTGGTGTCGTCAGCTCATTAATATCGAGGAAATGGGCTGCCCGTCATTAAACTTGTTTAAAGGAAACCGGTTTCCCTATTGTGTGTAGTATGCACATATATTGAATATCTACTGTACCAAGAGTACTTAAAGTAAACACACAGTAACACTTTGTTGCAGTGTTTACATACACTCAAAATTATTTTTCTAAATACTACAATAGAAGAATCGCCATAAACATGAAATCGCCCTAACATTATGAAAAATCGTCCTAAGTATAGGAAAAATCGCCATAGAAAATATGTTTTAGGGTTAATTTTTCAAACATTTCTATTATTTAGGCCGAATTTTTCCGAGCATATGCATTTAATATTTTCTCATATTTAGGGCAAATCGCCTTATTTCGTAGAACAAAAAATCATCTAAAATCGCCCTTGAAATTTGAAAATCGGTGGCCTAGCGGTCTATTGCTTTGAACTTTCAAACTCATCTAAATGGCGTGAGTTCGAGCCCACGAAGAGTCCAAATTTATTTTTCTTTTTTGTGCAAGTTTTAAGAATTGAATTCTTAAAAAATTTTGTGGGCAGGGGCAAAAAACTTTTAGAACACGTCAAAATAACAAATAAAACAAGGAAGAACGCTATAGTCGAGTGCCTCGACTATCAGATACCCGTTACTCAGCTAAAGGGACCAAACGGAAATGGAGATATGCAAGCAGCAAGGCGAGATTGAAAGGCGCCACCTACCTGCGGTAGACAGACTTAAGCGTTATAGGCGTTAGAGTGGGCGTGGCAATTTTTTTTTAATCAATCGATAGGTATTGACGAGAACAATTTATTTCAGGTACAATTTTTAACTAGCATGAAAATTGTGGGCGCCACAGGCTTGGGCGGTTTGTGGACGTTAGAGTGGGCGTGGCATATTCGCGTAAAAAACTTGCGCTGGGTACAAGGCTACGGAATCTAAATCTGAGAGCCCAATTCTCTGTCTTTGGTAGTATCCGAGATATCCACGTTCATATTTACGATTTTTTGAAGTTAATGGGCGGCTTGTGGGCGTTAAAGTGGGCGTGGCAAACTTTTTCTTTGGTAAATCGATAGGTATTGATGAACAATACATATCAGTTAAAATTTTTACTCTAGCCTAAAAAATGTAGGAGCCACAGCTTTGGGCGGCTTGTGGGCGTTAAAGTGGGCGTGGCACGCTGCTGAAACAAACTTGCGCTGCTTAAGAAGCTCAGAAATATGCATGCCAAATATCAATAGCCTAGGTCTTATAGTTTCCGAGATCTCAGCGTTCATCCGGACGGACGGACGGACAGACGGACGGACTCGGATAGTGATCCTGATCAAGAATATATATACTTTATGGGGTCGGAAACGGTTCCTTCTGTCTGTTACATAATTTCCGACGAATCTAGTTTACCCTTTTACTCTACGAGTAACGGGTATAAAAACAAGGAAGATCGCTATAGTCGAGTACCGCGACTATCAGATACCCGATACTCAGCAAAAGGGACGAAAGGGAAATGGAGATATGCAAGCAGCAAAGCGAGATTGAAATGCGCCACCTACCGGCGGTAATCAGATTTAAGCTTTATGGGCGTTAGAGTGGGCGTGGCAAATTTTTTTTGATAAATCGATAGGTATTTACGAGACCAATACATTTCAGTTAAAATTTTTTATCTAGCATGAAAATTGTCGGCCCCCCAGGCTTGGGCGGCTTGTGGGTTAGAGTGGGCGTGGCATATTCGCGGAACAAACTTGCGCTGGGTACAAGGCTACGGAATCTAAATCTGAGAGCCCAATTCTCTATCTTTGATAGTATCCGAGACATCCACGTTCATATTTACGGTTTTTTAAAGTTTGTGGGCGTTAAAGTGGGCTTGGCAAATTTTTTTTTTGAGTCAATCTATAGGTATTGATGAGATCAATAAATTTCAGTAAAAATTTTTATTCTAGCATCGAAACTATAGGAGCCACAGTTTTGGGCGGCTTGTGGGCGTTAGAGTGGGCGTGGCACTCTGCTGAAACAAACTTGCGCTGCGCAGGAATCTGCATGCCTAATCCCAGTATTGTAGCTTTTATAGTTTCCGAGATCTCAGTGTTCATACGGACAGACTGTCAGACGGACATGGCTAGATCGACTCGGCTAGTGATCCTGATCAAGAATATATATATTTTGTGGGGTCGGTAACGCTTCCTTCTGCCTGATACATACTTTCCGACGAATTTAGTATACCCTTTACTCTACGAGTAACGGGTATAAAAAATGTATATTACATTAAAATAATAGTTTGTAATGATTTAGTCTAATTGGGTAAAATAAATCATAATTTGTTGTCATTAGTAAAAATATTTCTTAGAATTAAATTGAGAATTTGTTTTTAGAACAAATTGAGACTTGCACCCTTTTTGCGCGTCGCCTAGCGCGATGCGTCTTTGGTGCAGCAGTAGTGCTCCCGAATGCGAACCCAGCGGTCGTGAGTTCGATTCTCGCTGCTCTTGTTTTTAGGGCGCTTCACCATAATTTCAAGAAATACCGCCGTTGATGCTTAAAAGTTTTTTTATATGTTAAGGGTATTTACCTTTGAAAACAGAAAAAACGGCCTAGATTTAAGAAAATTAAAGCTAGATCTAAGAAAAATCCCCTAAATGTAAGACCAATACATGCCTATTTTTAGAAAATGTTGCCCTTATTTTGTTACCCAGTCGCCATTGACCCCCTTTTTAGGGCGATTTTTCTTGTTTTTAGGAAGATTTTACAGTAAAATTTCTATGAGTGTAAACAAAGGCCCGGTCAAAAAACTAGACTTAGGCTAACTTAGAACGTAAGGAAAAGTGTCAAATCGGAAGCAACTGGACGTTGGTAGCGGCACTAATGCTGCTCCAGATTTAAATAAAGATTATTAAAACGAATAAAAAAGGTCTTTACACTACATGGCGACCGTGACTTTGGTCCAACTGAATCTGGACATGGATCTGGAATTGGCACAATAAGTAACGGCAACAACGGGAACAACGGCAGAAAGGCTGAATTACTGAAGCTGCTGAACAGCGGCATTGCAATTAGTTGGAACAACTCGGTAAAGCTACATGCCGAAGTTGAACACATTAAAAATTTGCTAACAGTACATCCACCTACCCTGTTATTCAAAATCTTGCCAAAACTATACAAAAACTGCCTCTACCAGAAAAAATTTAGGTTTCCAAGCTGAAGAAGACGTTCCCGAATGACTGCGTGGGACCATTGTGTTCACCCCATTGCGAGTACACCTGTGCAGCCAGCACCAGTGACCCACCAAAGAAGTAACAACCTGCGCAGCCAGCACCGGTGCCCCACCATTGAAGTACAGCCTGTGCAGCCAGCACCGGCACCGTAGGGTGCACCAAGCCAGACCAAGGAAACGTAAACCGACAGCGCTGCCAAGAGCGCATAATATTTTTTTTCTTTGCACTGCGTTACAAAATTTTTTTTTTAATTGCACTGCGATGCATATTTTTTTATTTATTACATAAAAACAAATATAAAATTGAGCGACATAAGAGTTACCCGATTAGAGTATGGCCTGAAAACCATACACAAACATAGGCAGGAAATTATGTGTAAAATATAATAGTTCGTGGTCCAAACAGTCAAATCTAAATTTTTTAAGTCGAACTAGTTTTCAATGAATAACATTAACAAAACCTACGAATCAATTCAAAACTCTAAAATATTTGACAGACCAAGATACATATTAAGAATACCAACCCCAAAGATGGGTTTAATAGACACAAAAACAGTGGATTCCACTGCAAATGTTATTAATAAAGTAGAGTCAAACAATAATGACTTAGAATTAATACACACACTGTTTATAATAATTGTTGTTATAATGTGCGCAAATTGTTTTTATAAACTGTACAAGTTACCATAATAAATGTTGTGAGGAGTTGAATAACTCCCCACAAATAGAAGCAGCAGCAGATGGCCGGCCGCTTACCAGATACGCGGCGAATTCGCGTAGTAACGGCGCGGCGAGGAGAACGAGAGAGTTTGGGGACCAAGGAAGGAGATCGAGAGAGTTTGGAGACCAACGAAGGAGAGCGAGAGAGTTTGGAGACCAATGAAGGAGAGCGAGAGAGATTGGAGACCAAGGATGGAGATCGAGAGAGAATGGAGACTTCGCGGGCAGAGCAAGAGTGCCGTGTGCAAAAGGGGATAACGGAACGCCACCGGACTGTGGACTCTCCCGTGAACTTTGGACCGGGAGGGGAAGTGCCACATCTCGGCAGTGGAGCGGCACACAGGCGTGCCACAAGCGGCACGGGAATCAGCGGGACTGCAGCAGTGGGCGGAGCATCGATGGAAAGCGGTTCGTGAAGGACAAGTGGGTCAACCAGGAGGCACGGACTTTGGACCCAGAGTGGAGAGATCCAGCGGGCCGTGTGCAAAAGGGAAATAACGGTTCCCGGAAGCCCTATATAAGGCCGCAGAGCGCTGGCAGCTGGATCAGTCGATCACGAGGAGTCAAACCTTCAAGATCAGTTAAAGTACCAAATAAACAGTCAGTCAAGCAAATAATCTACGAGGGAGCTACAACCAAGCGAGTCGTCGGAAGCAGCGCCGTGGGAAGCATACAAGGCGCAAGATCGCCACGTCGAGACATTCGGGATTAGGACATCAGGAATCTCCGAATTGAGACACAGGTGGCTGAGTTCTGGAAGGCATCACGCGGCTAAGTCAAGGCGTTTGTTTTCTAACTTTGTCACGACCACACCCTGGCGAGTCGCCCGGCGGGTCTGTCAGAGACAAGCAAAAGAGTTCTACGACGAAGAGCCGTCAGCTTGGGGAAGAAAGTTGCCTGCGACCCAGCGTACCTTGCCCGACCAAGCAGGACCTGGCGTGACGGACGAGCGGTAGATCGATTTGCGGTTTCAAGAGGCGGCAGCCTGGAGAGCCCTGCGATTACCGGCGAAGTTCCCGAGCAGCGACCGCCCAGCTCCCCGAGCGCCAGAACGACGAGATACTGGTCAGAAGACAGCGCAGAGGACATCGACAGCGACACCAGAAGACATTTCCGGCAGCCACGTTACCATCGCCGCGCGGAGCTCATTGGGGAGCGCAGGAGCGTCGCGGACGTCACGCATTAGGGTGAAGCCGGGTGGAACGTTCGTCTGCGCTAGGCGTAAAGCAAAGTGAACTGCTAGACAGCTTCCTGGCGGCAGCCTTGACTGTCAGCGCGATCTGAGCAAGAACCTAGCGGGACCGTCCGGGACAAAGCAAAGGACAGGTATTGCCTCGAAAGGCGTCGGCCCGGAGAGTATGGCTTGTTCACCCTAGTCTGAGAACGGTGACGCTTCCCTAAGCCCACAAGGCCGAACTCTCTGCGGGTCTAAGGCGCTACAAGCGACCCCGAGGCAACGCGTCGGCAAGCAAGCAGAGGCGGCCACTACGAGCGTCCCGAGACCCAGGATCCAGAGGAGGACGAGTCAACGCGTTGAGGAGCCAGCAGCCGGCGGAACCAGAGCCAAGAGATACCGAAGCCAGCCCAGCCACACACCCGCTGTACTAATACCACGAGAATAAATCCCACTTTTACCATTTGAACCCTTTGTTTTCTCACTGATCTACGGGCAATCACGTCATATAAATTTGGTGGGACGAACGCACAATCTTCTGAGCTAGTCACACGAATCTCGTAGCGAGCAGACACACAAAATCAGTTCGTTACATCTGGCGCCCAACGTGATTATCCCAACAGTGAGAACAGCACAATAAAAATGGGAAAGATGTGGATTTACCGCCTCAAGAAGGAAGACTTCGCCCATGTCGCACAGAGGCTCAACGTCGCCCTGGAGGGCAGGCTAGACGACATGAGGAAGGCATTATCGGAATACTACTCCGAAACAGAGAACGATCCACAACTCGTCGACATCTGGGCCGAGCTGGAGGCGACATACTACGACAGAGCCGGCCCAAGCATTACGTTAACGAACGCTGAAGGGGACAACCTGGTGGCAAGCCTGAGCGTTGACAACATGCAAAAAGAGGCCCATAGGAGAGAATCAAGCCAAGAAAAGAAAGCAGCAGCGCTGATCCCGAGACCAAGCCAGTCGGACTATGCAAAGGTCGCTAAGCAGGTCCGCGAATGGTCGTTCAGGTTCGACGGGGCGGAAAAACCATTCGAGTTCCTGGAGCAGGTAGAATGGTCCGCCAACACGTACGGTTTGGAGCTTGATATTATCCCTCGAGCGATGCCGGAGTTGCTAAAAGGAAGGGCCTTGAAATGGTTCATCGCCAACAATAAGCAATGGAGAACTTGGACAGAATTCATTGAAAGCTTCCACACCTATTTTCTGCCAAGAGATTTCTTCACCAGGCTGGCGGACCAGGTCCGGCAAAGGAAGCAAGGCTTCAGCGAGTCGTTCAAGGACTACATGATCGACATGCAGACGATGGTGAGGCCACTTAACTATTCTACGAAAGAGACGTTAAGGGTCATTAAAGAGAACTGGACCCCAAGCCTACGAATGTTCTTAAGAGCATACAAAGTGTCGGACCTGGACACGCTAATGATCCTAGCCGATGAGTACGAAGAACTTGAAAAGGAACGGGAAGTCTTCTCACAGGAGAACAAGTTCTCAAAGACAAAGTCGGCGTCACCAACACAGATGACATGCAGGAGATGCGAGGAGGTAGATAACCAGGACACACGAGGAAACGACCAATGGTCACCACCACACCAAGCCAGACGACAGCAGGCAACAGACGCACCACGCGGAGGCCATTGGGCACCACCCCCACAGCAACAGAGACAGCCAAACAATACCTTGTGGAGGCCGCCAAGCAAAACACAGAGGCCACAAGAGGCCACCCATATCACAGAACCGCAGGAGGCCTGTCGGAAATGCGGTGGGAACGGACACTGGGCTAGAGGATGTCGAAACCAGCGGCTGCTGTTTTGCTGGATATGCGGCAAGGTGGGTGTCAGGAGCGTCGATTGCTACCAACGATCGGGAAATGGCCAGCGATCTCAGCCGCAGAGAGGCGAGCGGGGATCGCACAATGCCACCTCTCCAAACTAACGGGCAAGCTAATCGAGGAGGAGCAGCAGCTGTCCGCAGCTGTGATGATTGGTGGGATCAGCTACAAAGCCACAATCGACACCGGAGCAACGGCAAGCTTCGTGAGCGAAGAATTGGCGGACAATATTGCTGCTCTAGGAAAGATTACAAAGACGAGACGGCAAGTTAGCTTGGCAGATGGAAGGTGCGGCGGAATTGATGCGCAGCTCGAGGTGGAGGTCAAATTTGGCAACAAACAGGTGACCATGAGCCTGTTGATTTTACCCGGAGTAGTGGATCCATTAGTGTTGGGATGGAACTTCCCGAAACAAGTCGGAACCGAGATAAGGTGCGCTGGACACGAGATAATAATACCAGCCAGGAACCGACACAATGGATGGCTTAAGGAGAAGCTATCAGTAGCAGTCGTTCAACAAGTAAACGAGTTGGACGATACTACAGCGTTCCTTGAAGCAGAGCTGGCAGACTTCAGCACAATGTCGGGAACATCGAATATGGCAGAACACCAGATCAACATGAAGGACGACAAGCCAATCAAGCAGAGATACTACCCAAAGAACCCAAAAATTCAAGGGGAAATTAACGCAAAGGTGGACGAGCTTCTCCAAATGGGGTTCATAGAGCATTCAAAGAGCCCATACAGCTCCCCCATCGTGATGGTGAAAAAGAAGACAGGCAAGTGGAGACTGTGTGTCGACTTCAGGCAGATCAACGCGAAGTCAGTGAAGGATGCCTACCCAATGCCCCGCATAAACTACATCCTAGATCAACTAAGAGAAGCGCGGTACATCAGCAGTTTGGACCTGAAGGATGGATACTGGCAGATCCCACTGGAAGAAAGTAGCAGGCAGTATACGGCGTTCACGGTACCAGGCAAAGGTCTGTTTCAGTGGAGGGTAATGCCGTTCGGACTTCACTCGGCGTCGGCAACGTTTCAGCGAGTTTTGGACCAAGTAATTGGCCCCGAGATGTCACCTCACGCATTCGCTTACCAGGATGACATAATAGTGATCGGTCGCACGCTGGAAGAACACAAAAGAAACCTGAGAGAAGTGTTCCGGCGTCTAAAAGAGGCAAAACTGAGGCTGAATCCAGAAAAATGCCAATTCTTTAAAAAAGAACTACTGTACCTGGGACATCGAGTGACAAGCGAGGGAATAGGAACAGATCCAGAAAAAGTAGCCGCCATAGCCGAACTGGAACCGCCATCGACCGTCAAAGAACTTCGGCAATACCTAGGAGTAGCGTCGTGGTACCGCCGATTTGTACCAGATTTTTCCAGAATCGTCAAACCCCTGAATGACCTGCTGCGCAAAGGCAGTAAGTGGGAGTGGACACCAGAGCACCAGATGGCGTTTGAGGAGGTTAAGGCAAGACTCGTGGCAGATCCAGTGCTAGCATGCCCGGACTTCAGTAGAACTTTCATCCTGCAAACAGACGCCAGCGACTACGGCATCGGAGCGATACTGACCCGGGACACCGAAAAGGGCGAAAGAGTAATCTCTTACTCAAGCCGAACACTGAACGGCGCGGAAAAGAACTACTCGACAACGGAGAAGGAGTGTTTGGCGATCGTCTGGGCGATCCGGAAGCTCAGGCCATATCTGGAAGGTTACCACTTTAAGGTAGTAACGGACCACATGGCCCTGAAGTGGCTCAACAGCATAGAAAGCCCTTCAGGAAGGATCGCCAGATGGGCCCTGGAGCTACAACAGTACGACTTTGAGATAGCGTACAGAAAGGGTCAGCTAAACGTGGTGGCCGACGCATTATCAAGACAACCACTACCGGAAACGCTACGAGGTTTAAAAGAGTCATCGGCAACTACAGCTTCAGGAGGGTGCAGCTGGATCAAGGACATGGGCGAAAAGATAAGGACCCAACCGCAGAAGTACCCGGACTATGTTATGGATGGTGAGACACTGTACAGAAACATACCTCACCGAGCAGGCAGTGAAGACGTCGCGTCATGGAAGATGTGCGTCCCAAAGTCGCTACGAGAAGCAGTGTTGAGGAAGAACCACGACGCACCGTCTGCGGGACACGTAGGAAGCCGAAGGACAATTGAACGGTTGGCAGCCCGATACTACTGGCCAGGCATGCATAGAGACGCCCGAGCCCAAGTACGAAAATGCGAGATTTGCATGCGGTTTAAGCCCAATCAGATGCAGGCGGCTGGGAAGATGTTGACCCAAGTGCCGGAGGAACCATGGGCCACGGTATGTGCAGACTTCGTTGGACCCCCTACCAAGATCTAAGCACGGGAACCAAATGCTGCTGGTCATGATAGACAGGTTTTCGAAATGGACGGAACTGGTACCCCTACGCAGTGCGACAGCAGAGTCGCTCAAGAAGGCGTTTAGGGAGCGCATAATCGCAAGGTACGGGGTCCCGAAGGTGGTCAGTAATAGGGAAAGACGGGTTCTGGGACAATTAGCATATTAATGGCCCCCGCCCCCTTACTAATTAGCATATTAATGACCCCCGCCTCTCACTAATTAACATATTAATGACCCCCGCCTCTTCATTAATGTATGCGGGTTCTGGGACAATTAGCATAATCCATAAATTATCTGATTTTAAGGGGTTTAGATGTCATAAAAATATCACGATCATATCCATAAAGAGTATACTAAATTGCCCCCCAACCCCACACCACCATGTGACAATACTGATCACGTGACCTTTTTGCCGCATTATCAGCAATTAATATTCAGCAGGTGTTGCTGTACACGGGAGAAAGGTCGCACACTTTCCCCACATCCCCATGTGACAATATTGATCATGTATCCTTTTCCTGATTATCAGCAATTAATATTCAGCAGGTGTTGCTGTGCACGTGAGAAAGGTCGCAAACCCAAAACATCTAAAGCTGGTTGCCTTAGAGGGACATGTCCGATCATGTTGGGGAATAACGTTTCCTATGATTGTGAAACTAATTTAGAAATCAAAAGAGCCCCAAATAAAATAAATTCCACAAGTTAATGATTCTCAGATGTCGAATATTTTCAAACAGACTTTTTTTTTCGCCCCAGAATGTTTAACTGGTAAATTTTTTCAAGATCTCTCCTTTCTACAAACGGGTCATAAACATATCATAAAAGGGATTCAAGCAAGAGCTACCGGAACATGCGCACCTGTCTATTACCTGACCGGAATAAAAGGGACACATGCACAAGTCTGAAGGCGCACGCCCAATGACAAAATCATGAGCCTCACGCCAACGACCTCACGGCTAAGTGCGAGCTCTAATACGTTCCCATAATAGGGGTTGAAATCACGACCGCGCAACAACTCGCAAGTAGCCGACATATCTCAGTCAAGGAAATATTTTCCATTCTCCGTACCTGTAATTTTAACTCGAAATAAAAAGTCAGAAGTTTATTTTGTAGCATAATAATACATTTATTCATTTATTTTGGTATTGCGAACATTTTTGTTATACATAGAAATTAATTTTCTGCTTTGATTCCGGCGATTTGCATAGAAGAAGCAGGCGCACGTTTCCGACGTCATTTCTGGATTACAAAATGTTAAGTGTTCACATAATTCGTAGTTTTGAGGTCATGTCCACCTCGATTCATGAACATAGTTTTTGTGTTTAGAAGGTATTGAAAATGCTGACCAATTATCTCTCCTTTAAATTGTTCAATAAATTGGTCAATTTCCTCATGAAACTTAATTTGGTTAATGTTGTTTTCTTGCACATCCTTACACATCTAGTCTGAACTTTAAAATAATGTATACAAATTATTTTATTGTTTAGAAGCTACTTTTAAAAAATGTCAAAATAATGTATGCATTGTTTAGAGCACAAACCCCGCCCTTAAGGTGTGTTTCACAAAAAGGAAACCGGTTTCCTTTAAATCTGTTTCATGACGGACAGCCCATTTCCTCGACATTATTGAGCTGACGACTCCCAAAAAACGTCTGTAGAAATCGTTTCTTTTCCACACCTTTACAAATAATTTGTTTTCCGCTTGTAATTGTCCTTAGATACTTTCGAGTTTGTGGAAAACTATTTTCTCCATCGTTCCAAAAAATTTTGTGATGTGTATTGGTTAACCAAATTGCAGTCTTTCGAGATTTTGTATTTAGCAAAGTAAAATCATATGGTGGTTCTATTAAAAAACAAGGGAGAACGCTATAGTCGAGTACCTCGACTATCAGATACCCGTTACTCAGCTAAATGGAGATATGCAAGCAGCAAAGCGAGATTAAAATGCGCCACCTACCGGCGGTATACAGATTTAAGCGTTATGGGCGTTAGAGTGGGCGTGGCAAATTTTTTTTTGGATCAATCGATAGGTATTGACGAGACCAATACATTTCAGTTAAAAATTTTTATCTAGCATGAAAATTGTGGGCGTCACAGGGTTTTGCGGTTTGTGGGCGTTAAAGTGGGCGTGGAAAACTTTTTTTTTGGGTCAATCGATAGGTATTGATGAGAACATTACATTTCAGTTAAAATTTTCTATCTAGCATGAAAACTGTAGGAGCCACAGTTTTGGGCGGTTTGTGGGCGTTAGAGTGGGCGTGGCAGTCTACTGAAACAAACTTGCGCTGCGTAGGAAGCTCAGGAATCTGCACGCCAAATCTCAATAGCCTAGCTCCCATAGTTTCCGAGATCTCAGCGTTCATCCGGACAGACGGACAGACGGACAGACGGACATGGCTAGATCGACTCGGCTAGTGATCCTGATCAAGAATATATATACTTTATGGGGTCGGAAACGTTTCCTTCTGCCTGTTACATACTTTCCGACGAATCTAGTATACCCTTTTACTCTACGAGTAACGGGTATAACAAGGAAGAACGCTATAGTCGAGTACCTCGACTATCAGATACCCGTTACTCAGCTAAATGGAGATATGCAAGCAGCAAAGCGAGATTAAAATGCGCCACCTACCGGCGGTAGACAGATTTAAGCGTTATGGGCGTTAGAGTGGGCGTGGCAAATTTATTTTTGGATAAATCGATAGGTATTGACGATACCAATACATTTCAGTTAAAATTTTTTATGTAGCATGCAAATTGTGGGCGTCACAGGTTTTCGCGGTTTGTGGGCGTTTAAGTGGGCGTGGCAAACTTTTTTAGGTCAATCGATAGGTATTGATGAGAACAATACATTTCAGTTAAACTTTTTTATCTAGCATCAAAACTGTTGGAGTTACAGTTTTGGGCGGTTTGTGGGCGTTAGAGTGGGCGTGGCAGTCTACTGAAACAAACTTGCGCTGCGTAAGAAGCTCAGGAATCTGTACGCCAAATCTCAATAGCCTAGCTCTCATAGTTTCCGAGATCTCAGCGTTCATCCGGACAGACAGACGGACAGACGGACATGGCTAGATCGACTCGGCTAGTGATCCTGATCAAGAATATATATACTTTATGGGGTCGGAAACGCTTCCTTCTGCCTGTTACATACTTTCCGACGAGTCTAGTATACCCTTTTACTCTACGAGTAACGGGTATAACTATTATTCAAGTTTGGATCTTTTTCGAATACAATTCCAATTTCCTTTAGAATAAAATTATTATTATTATCAAAGAAACCTTGAACATCAATCGAAACAGTATCTTTCAACATTTTTCTGTTAAAAAACTCGTTGTACTAATCCGTCTAATGGGTTATATTCAACTAAACGGTCATGTATGAGAAGACAGTAAGCTTGGGTATTTTCATGACTTGGTGTCTTCAGTTCTATTGAAATTCTCACATCAATAGGACCAGTTTTCACTGGTTCGTTTTGATATGAAAGATCAACCACAATAATATAGGTGAGCATACTGATTCTAACTAAAACAAGGAAGAACGCTATAGTCGAGTACCTCGACTATCAGATACCCGTTACTCAAAGGGAAATGGAGATATGCAAGCTGCAAAGCGAAATTAAAATGCGCCACCTACCGGTGGTAGACAGATTTAAGCGTTATGGGCGTTAGAGTGGGCGTGGCAGAATTATTTTTGGATCAATCGATAGGTATTGACGACACCAATACATTTCAGTTAAAATTTTTTATCTAGCATGCAAATTGTGGGCGTCACAGGTTTTCGCGGTTTGTGGGCGTTTAAGTGGGCGTGGCAAACTTTTTTTTAGGTCAATCGATAGGTATTGATGAGAACAATACATTTCAGTTAAAATTTTCTATCTAGCATCAAAACTGTAGGAGTTACAGTTTTGGGCGGTTTGTGGGCGTTAGAGTGGGCGTGGCAGTCTACTGAAACAAACTTGCGCTGCGTAAGAAGCTCAGGAATCTGTACGCCAAATCTCAATAGCCTAGCTCTCATAGTTTCCGAGATCTCAGCGTTCATCCGGACGGACAGACAGACGGACAGACGGACAGACGGTCAAACGGACAGACGGACAGACGGACAGACGCACAGACGGACATGGCTAGATCGACTCGGCTAGTGATCCTGATCAAGAATATATATACTTTATGGGGTCGGAAACGCTTCCTTCTGCCTGTTACATACTTTCCGACGAATCTAGTATACCCTTTTACTCTACGAGTATAATAAAACGATTATGATATGGATATGACTCAGAATTCAAGTGAACTTTCAAGTTTGATAAGTTTTTTGTGATAAGTTCTCCATTTAGTGTAAATCCAATTATGGCCAACCTTGGTTTTTCGTGGTTAGCCGACAATTTCACATTCCAGCTGTGTTGTCTTCCATACCCCAATTTGGGGTTAACATATGAATCCCAACTCCGGAACGCGATTGGTAGGTTTACACCAACTTTAATAATTTCGTACATATTAAATTTTTCAAAGTTTTCAGGTTATATTCGTCATTTCCAACTTAAAAGTTTATTCATTTCTGGTTTGTTCAAACACATCACCAAGATTCTTAGTTAGCATCAACACTAGTTCGTGTTTACAATTTAACAAAACTTTTTTATAATCCTCAGCAAATCCCAATAAATTTTTTAATGGTACAGAAAAGTTAAAGTGGGGTCCCGTAGAAATTTCATCCCCACTGCTGCATCCGCAATTTAATAGATTTTGACTTTGAAGATTATCCAGAGATATATAATTTTTTAGGGTTGTAGTCATACCGACAAATCGTGTTTTATCAATCTCACATCCATTTATTTCGTACTTAATTTCTTCCAAAAAGGAAGCCATACAATTATTTTTAAAAAAAGTGGCGACATTATCAGTTGTAGGTCCATTCGGTGAATATTTTTTAATAATTCCTTGAGAATTAAGGTAACTTTCGTGAGGAAGCACGTACAAGTCTTGATTTTGAATAGTAATTCGAATTTCATAGTTTGGCTTAATGTTTGATTATACGATGAATAAGTATGAAACTCTTTTTTCGAAATACTCTCATATGAGTAAACCTTTTCTCGAACATTTAAAATTTCGTTCATTTTTTTCCTTTCCACCTTTTATATTATACTCGAAGCTTCAAGCCTAACGACTTTAAAAATAGTTTATTTTTCAAAGTAAGTGAGCTTCTTTTTACTGTTGATCGTCTTTCTATAACCTTACAATTAGTAATGCTTGGCTGAGGACTTAAGCTACGTCTTTTATTATAAATCATCATTCCATTAACCACATGTGCATGCGAATCGAAACGTTTTCACCACGTAAATTCACCAAATTACCGTTTTGTTCAACTATGCGTATAGATAGTGTGCTTATTTCGTCACAGTTGATTGGTAAATAAATTAGGTTATGTGCCATTAATGCCAAACTCATGTAATGTATGATTCGGTGTATTATCTACATATGAACCGCTGATTATATTACATTCCAAACGAATTGTATTAATTTTTAATATGTTCACGGTCTGATCTGATCGATAGGTTTTTGTAGGATGTGGTTCTAGTACTTTTTGATGGAAACCAAACAGCTGTCCAACCGATCTTTCCTTATTAAAGTAAACTGACTCTCGCATGGTAGTTATTTCAACTTGAAGTGTATTATTATTACTTTGAATTTTAAATGTATTTTCAATGTTATAGTCTTTTAGTTTATTGTAAATGAAATCGGTGATATCATTCAATTCATATGATCCAGTTGGAATTGAAATAACCTTGTCACCGATGTGGAAGAGGTTATTTTTTTCATCTATATTTGGAATCAAATTATACATATTAAATTCGATAAGAGCGCACTCATATCGACTGTTCAATTCGATAGGTGGAAAAAAGTTTGTATTTATAATGGAACTATTTCCATTCAAGGATAATGCAAGTGATCTTGACATATTGAAATCTCTTGATAAACTGTGGGATTGTAAGTATCTAACCAAGCTTTATATTGAAATTACTCCTTAAATCATAATAAATTGATGAAATCCTTTTCCGTATCTTCCGTTATCCCTTTCGTTATCCTTGCTTATTAATAGGAATCCGTGCTTGTCCTCCCATTATTTTTGACAAATTTTCACAAATGTTTCATAATTTATATCAGTGTTAATATGGTCCCAATATATATGCCGCATATTTAAATCATCTTGCTTAAACATTATAATAAAGTTGGCATTGTCACGAATCAGATGTTTAGGTATATGCCTATACGTTTGACATAATTAAAAATAGTCGATATTTTTATGTCGACCCATACAAAAATAAGATCTTGTTATCTTGTTTTTCACAAGCTACGTCATCGAATATCAAAATGGAATTTCTTTAATCGGTTTGATTAGTTTCTCCAATTACACATATTTAGGTTGATGTCAACTTTTTGAAAATATATAAACATTTTCGAATTTTAATCTATAAGGACTCTCTGTTAAACTTCGTTAATCGTCGCCTCAGTCGTATTTATACCCGTTACTCGTAGAGTAAAAGGGTATACTAGATTCGTTGGAAAGTATGTATGTACCCCATAAGGTATATATATTCTTGATCAGGATCACTAGCCGAGTCGATCTAGTCATGTTCGTCTGTCCGTCTGTCTGTCTGTCCGTCTGTCCGTATGAACGCGGAGATCTCGGAAACTATAAGAGCTACAATACTGGGATTAGGCATACAGATTCCTCAGATTCCTGTACAGCGGAAGTTTGTTTCCGCGAGGTGCCACGCCCACTTTAACGCCCACAAACCCACAGGTTTTTACAGTTGTGATGCTAGAATAAAAACTTGAACTGAAATGTATTGTTCATCAATACATATCGATTGACCTAAAAAAAGTTTGCCACGCCCACTTTAACGCCCACAAACTGGCGTTAAACTAGCATTCTTCCTTGCTTTAATTGTAAACACGGTGGTGGTTTTTTCGATAAGCTAATCAATACATTACCGTTTGAAGCCCATGTTCCGGAATATAATTTTTGAGGACCCGGTACAAAGTTACAGAAACGGTTGGAATGCGGTGATCCAGGAATAAACCCATTGGACGAAGCTTGCAAAGCGCACGATATTGCATATTCTCAAAACAAGACATTGAGTGAACGACATAGGGCAGACTCCACATTAATTGACTAGGCCTGGTCGCGTGTCAAGCCACCACATAGCAGTCTTGGTGAAAAAGCAGCAGCATACCTTGGTACAAATATAATGAAAGCCAAGAAAACATTTGGTATGGGATTGAATAAAACGGAAAAGAAAGGGAGGAAAAAGATAATGAAGAATAAAATGAAGAAGAAAAACCTTTCAACTGTTATTAATGTTGCTACTAAAACATTAAAAAAACAAAAACCATTAGACATTATGAGTGCAATTAAAGTTGCACGTAAATCAATTCATCAATCAATGGGTTCTAAGAAAAATGTTAAAGTACCTCGTGTAATTAATGTACCCGAAATTGGAGGTTTTCTAACAATCGTGCCAATATTGACAGCCCTCAGCGCTCTTGGTAGTTTAGCAAATGGTAGTACCGGAAATTGCAAAAACAATCAACAATGAAAGAATGGCTAAAAAAGATCTGGAGGAGAAAAAACGTCACAACAGGAAAATTGAAAGTGTTGCTGTAGGAGAAGAACTATATCTCAAGCCCTATAGAAAGGGTTATGGTTCCTTTCTTAAGCCTTTTAGTAAGGGAAGAGGAATAAAGAAGCGAAAAAACAAATTTCTCTGCTAACCAATAGACCATTATCAAGTATCGATATTATACATTTTGCTAAGAAATATATCCCACGTTTTAAAGGGGTATTTATGAGAGATCTACTCCCAGAAGCACAAAAAAGTCGGGAGTGTGGTATAGTAAACATAGATAATTCACGATCAAGTGGTACACTTTGGGTTGCGTATAATACAAATAAAAATAATATAGAAGAAATTGTGAAATACTTGGGACATAGAATACAATACAACTACGATAGAGTTCAAGACTTTGATACATACTACTGTGGACACCTGTGCCTCGCTTTTCTACTTTCTTTCGTAGAAGATGTGGAGTCAAAACCGGTATATTTAATTGGTTAATTTACATTTGGGGGGTTGAAAATCAATGTATGGGTACGTGTATGTGTGAACTCTGTATAGTATAAAAAGTGGACCTGCACGGGTTCAAATTCACAGTCTAAGTTTTTACTTCACATCGAACGACATCTAGAGGACAAGAATTTTTGATCATTCATAACAAAAAAAACCTATAACAGCTCACAACAGCTGGTAACCAGCTTATAACAACTAGTAAACAGCTACTAAACAGATAGTAACCATCAAATACCAGCTAGTAACCAGAATAAAATAACTAGTTAGCAACTACTAAACCAGAACTAAACAACTGCTAAGTAGGTAGTAAAAATCAAAATACAGCTAAATAAAACGTGTAACAACTGTACCAAGTCCAAACACCTCAACCGCCATCATGAGTCAGGAAAACCAGATGAAAATTGTAATTAAAGAGTTCAATAAATTTAAAAAAAAGAGACACGGAGCGCAAAACAACAAAGGTTGGAGAATCTTTTGCTCTTGAGTTGGAGGAGCATATCCTGTACATGCCGGAAAGGTACACCTCTCTTCGGGATGATATCATAAATGAAATGGTTGATGAAAAATGTAATATACTTAAAAGTAATGACAATTTGTATTTAGAAATAGTTCAATAATCATTAAAAAGATTGAGATTTTAAGAATATAACAACAAATACTCTTTTTTAAATATAATTAAAAAAATGTATCGATCTTTATAATGGGTATAAATAGGAAGGGCAATACGTTTTACTTTTATAAGCATTATGTCTGTCGACAAGTTTGGACATTTTCTGTTGATAGGAACGATCCAAAAATTGAAACAGACGTGCTAAGTCTACTGAGGGATTATAAATCGATGAGGTCGGTAATCTAAATGCTCAGAATAAACGTATCAAAAACGGAACTAAACCTTTAGAGAACAATGATCTAGCAACAAAACAATATACTGATAAGATCCTCGGAAAGTTGTGACACGATTTAAGAAAAATTATTACTCAAAATATTAATCGTCGACTCACAAAAATTTCAAGCTAAGAAAATAAAATTGAATTGAATAATAAGAGGGCAGACAGCGCTGACCAAATTTTTCCCAAATTCTAGAAAAGATTATAACCATTGAGGACTGTATACTTAAATATGTAACAAAACCGATATCTCTACCGAAAAAAACCACAATTGAGTTAGAAGGTGTCGCTTTTCAGCCTATTAGAAGAATATGATTAAGCGAGAAATCGTAAATGAGTTGCACGGACCATCTCGAAAAAACTTTCAACGAAGACGAGTTATTATAAGGGCTATGAACGATCTCTGGCAAGCAGATTTGGTTTAAATGGCAGCCTTTTCAAAAGCCAATGATGGGTACCGATACTTGCTGACTGTTATAGACACATTTTCGAAATATGCTTGGAGTGAGGCATTCAAATCTAAAATGCAAATGATATTTCCCAAGCCATGGAGAGAATATTTAAATCGTGTCATGAAAAAGTTATAGGATAAATCATTATTCAACCTTCAGTACTCTAAAATCATCAATAGTTGAACGTTTCAATATAACTCTTAAAGAATTAATGTGGCGTGAGTTTAGTTTCAATGGAAAAAATAAGTGGATAGATATGTATAAGCAATAAATTAATCAATATAATAATAGAGTGAATAGAACAATAAAAATTAGTCCAAGTAATGTCAATTCTTCCAATGAAAAACAAATATTACAAACATCGTATATTAACCTGAAAATATTTGTTGCAAGTAAGTTCCGTAAGGGGGACCACGTTCGTAATAGTGAATGTAAACATGTCTTTGAGAGAGGGTAAACACCAAACTATACAACTGAAATCTTTAAGATTAAAAAGGTGAAGAATACATACCGTAAAACATCCTTACTTGAAGATTAAATGGTAGCCCGATTCAGGGCGAATTCTATAAAGAAGAACTGAAAAAAACACGATTCCCCCACACTTACCAGTTGAAAAAGTTGTAAGGCGAAAAGGAAACAAAGTTTTGGTTAAGTGGCTGGGGGGGTTTCAAAGACTAGCTGCATAAGTAAGGAAGACATTTTGTAGTATAACAAATGATTTTTCAAATTAATTTTTATTTATATATTTACTTTATCTTATGTTAAGTTTAATATTAATATTGATATTAATATTAATGTTTTAAAGTTAAATTAAAAACAGGGACTCGACTATCAGATACCCGTTACTCAGCTAAAGGGACCAAAGGGAAATGGAGATAAGCAAGCAGCAAAGCGAGATTAAAATACGCCACCTACCGGCGGTAGACAGATTTAAGCGTTATGGGCGTTAGAGTGGGCGTGGCAAAATGTTTACAAAATTATACCCTTTTACTCCACGAGTAACGGGTATAATAATGAAACTACTTTTTACAAGCTCAAAATCATTATACCCCTTACTCATAGAGTAAAAGGGTATACTAGATTTGTCGGAAAGTATGTAACAGGCAGAAGGAAGCGGTTCCGACCCCATAAAGTATATATATTCTTGATCAGGATCACTAGCCGAGTCGATCTAGCCATGTCCGTCTGTCCGTCTGTCCGGATGAACGCTGAGATCTCGGAAACTATGGGAGCTAGGCTATTGAGATTTGGCGTGCAGATTCCTGAGCTTCTTACGCAGCGCAAGTTTGTTTCAGCAGAGCACGCCCACTCTAACGCCCACAAACCGCCCAAAACTGTGGCTCCTACAGTTTTGATGCTAGAATAAAAATTTTAGCTGAAATGTATTGTTCTCATCAATACCTATCGATTGACCTAAAAAAAGTTTGCCACGCCCACTTAAACGCCCACAAACCGTGAAAACCTGTGACGCCCACAATTTGCATGATAGATAAAACATTTTAACTGAAATGTGTTGGTCTCGTCAATACCTATCGATTGATCCAAAAATAAATTGCAACGCCCACTCTAACGCCCATAACGCTTAAATCTGTCTACCGCCGGTAGGTGGCGCATTTTAATCTCGCTTTGCTGCTTGCATATCTCCATTTCCCTTTGAGTAACTGGTATCTGATAGTCGAGGTACTCGACTATAGCGTTCTTCCTTGTTTTCGTTTATATTTTTCAAAGTCTCGATCATAGCAAAACATCTTAAATTCAACTGATTTATAAATAGTTCTTTTTCAATATGTTCCTTTTGAAATTTATATCTCTATAGTTCACATAATTATTTTGTATCATCTCATCCAAGCAAAATGAATTTGATTCTAGCCATTCAACATTTACTAAAATATCGATTAACCTTTGATGTTTTATTGATGACGTACCATGGTCTTCATTACTTAACTCTAAAAATTGTGTTTCGTTTACATTACGTTTTCTTTTGTTATCTTTGCCACAAAGAATTTATTTATTAACTTTAATTGTAGTTATTCTGTGTGCTTTTGATCTAAACATTGTTCTATACCATATAGTGAGGCCCCAGATAATAAAACGTTTATATAGTGTTCAATTGTAAGATTTCGTGAACTCACTCCCTTTGCTTTACTATGTGAAGATTCGAATTGATCAATTCTATAACAATAAACCTTTGAGCACAGGCCTACAAATTGTGTCATGAGTTTACCGTTAAGCTCATCTTTAAAAAACCCTAAACTTTTTTTGTTAACTCTTTTAAAGTTATACAGATTAATTCTTTCATCTGAATATTTCGATGTATTCAATTTTGCTTCAAGATCATTACGAATATCTGTATAAAAGTCCTCAGTTGTTATTGTATAGATAAATGATTCAGTATCCATATAACTTAAGAGTTACTTTTCCTATTGGTAGTGAAAATCATACATTTTCCATTTCGATAAGTCTAGTACTGCAAATCCTAAATACATTGGCTTATTAAATAGAACGGACAATCTCTTCATTTGAATTGCGTAGAAATTATCATTAATTTTAGCTGCACTATGTAAATTGGATTTTGAAATTAAACTTTTGGCACAATGTGCTTTTCGTTCAGTCTTCGTGCTATCCGGAGCTTCCTATGTACTAATAAGCTTAATATCGACCCTGCGCTCGGGATCTTCCATTGTTTTTCCGTAAACAGAATTATTCATTAGTTTAAACAAAACTTTGTCAAATTTATTTTTTGCATTTTGCGTATGTAAAGTATTTAGATCAATGTAAGTCTTTAACCAAGGCTTTTGTAAGAACAGAACACCTCTATGGATCTTTTTCAATACTAAGCCATTCTGTATACATTGTTGCAAATTCCGATAATGTATTACATAATTTGTCTTATTTCCCAGGTCAGCAATTAATTTTTTTACCATATCCTCTTTTAAGGTCAGACAATTTTGTCTGGCAACATGGAAGATCATTATGAAGATCATGTAAACGGTACGGATATATTAAGTCCACTTCCAAAAAATAAACGTATTTGCTATTAAATAGAATATTATGAATATCAAAATTGTCTATGTCTGTGAAAGACATCCACTTAAAGTCTTTATATGGTAGAGGTTGTTACATTGCCCAACCAAAAAAATTATTCGCATCCACATACATTAAAAATTAAGACACCTCGAATGCTACTTTGAATAAATGTATACATATCTATATCTGTCAGCAATTCAAGTTGAATATTTATAGTTGTCAACATTGCCTCACAAGATAGACCTGGAGTCGTAAATTATTGAGCTGGGTCAAGTGAATTTTTCGGAAGTTTTCAAAAATGTCAGTTAAAAGGAATTAATTCTAAATAATCTTTAAGAGTGGAACATGAGAAATGCGACCAAACTTTAAGAGCGTGATTATAATCTTACTGAGAGCATTCCCTTTCCGTTAAAGGGAAGTTTCCTGAAGTCTACTAGGGGAATCTAAATATGCATAGGGAAATATACCCTTCATACGCATTAGTTGAAATTCAATATCATTACTAAAAAATGACTATGCAGTATTCAATTGATCATCAACTAAATTTGAAGCTAGGGCATCTAAACTTGATGGCTTAAATCTATATGTATCGAGAAAACGAATTTCAAAACTATTTCCACTTAAACATTTCATTTTTCTGAGATGGAATATAGTTTTTCTTTTTTATTGGGAATCTTTCTCAACTCTTGAATAAATAAACGACAGTCGTATTTCGAAAAACTATGAAAAAATACTGGTATGAAATTGTTAACTTTATAATCCAAGTTACATTTAGAGTGGGCTGCAACTCTAAAGCGACATGTGAAATGACAATGATCTCTTACCCTATCAGTCCCTAAAACTTTTTGACAAATAGAACAATTCAATAAATTATCAAATATTTGCTAGTCATCCAAAGTCATTCTCATAGGAACTATTTTATGTAAGTACTCATCACTCAATTTAGTTAAAATTTTTATCAAGGAATTTACAAAACGTATTTAATGAAATTTTTCCTTTTTCTAAATCAAATCAAAAGCACACTTTATATAATACACAAATTTATATTGGAATATGATCATTGATATTATATAATTTGGGGTTTACTTCAAGATATTTTGGTTCCAGAATGCATTCAATATCCGCGTAGACAACAAATGGAAATAGAAGCTGTTGTTGAACTTAGGTAAATTCCAGTGTATTATTCTTTGGCTGCGGCATCATTGAAAACTTCCTATCGCAGAGCGTCTTGTGTTTCAATGGAGCTTCCTGGGTTCCGAAAAAATTCAAGCACACATTGCAGAAAAATTGACCTTGAAATATTTTTAATGTACATGTAATGTCCACCGTCTTCCAAAAACATCATATTGATACGTAGAGGTTTTTCCACCTCCGATTGAAAAAGTGGTCCAATTATTTCCCTCGTCTCTTCATTATATCCGAAAACGTTTAAACTCATATGAGTATTCTTTTTTAAAAATTGTTTACATTTTATTTCAAGGGAGAAAGTCAACACTGTGAAATCTAATTTTGTTTCATCACTTAAACGAATTATCTGTCCGCCTGGTTTTAATATCGGCGCGCTCCTCGGAGTTGCGCTCTCATCATCTTGCGCCTCTCTTCCGTTGCACCATCAACAACATCAGCTGGAGCTTTCGTTGTCCGCTTTGCGCGACATTCGCCGTCCGCCTGGCTCTAAAATCGGCGCGCTCCTCGGAGTTGCGCTCTCATCATCTTGCGCCTCTCTCCCGAAGTTCCTGGAACATCGACTGGATTCTTACTCTTCATTAGGTTGGAACCCGCTCATTGAAAATATGTTCTCTACATATTCGCCGCTGGAGTTAAACCATCATCGGATGCTGCTATCTTCGGATTCTGATACTAATGAGCTCAGCACGTCTTTTGGGATAGCGCTTTCTTGGCTGTTAGCCGTAAATTTTGTTGCACTGTAATTCGACTCCTTAATGATGACTCCCTTCTAGACCAAATGGCGGTGAAGGTGTCTGGCTCATCCGGGAAGATATCGATTGTGGCTTCCTATGTTCCACCTGGCAGTGATTCTGGGCTTTACCAGGCTCACTTAGACAACATCTCTAACATCCATGACAGCTTGGAGGACTATGATGGCATATGTGTGGCAGGAGACTTCAATCTCAGCTCTGTTTTCTGGACGTGGGATCCACAAGCATCTGCTATAGTGCCTGGAAACATTCATCATTCACATGAAATAATTGTCATTGATGACTGTTTTAGTATGGGCCTCACCCAAATTTATAATATTTTCAATGATTTGCATAAGGTTCTTGATTTAATCTTCATTAACTCTATTGTTCATTCTAACGTAACTCTAGCTGAATTTAAGATTTAAAATTGTGTTGTACATTACAAACCCTTGTGCTTAAACATCGAATTTTACAGCTTTCTGCCGTTCAATGACTCTAATCCTAGATATATATTTGATCCCTCTAGTTTTAGTTCCCTAAGGGATTGCCTGCTATCCTTAAATCGGGGTGCCTTGCTATCGAACCCTTGCATTGAAACTAATTATAAAACCTTTGTTTCAACGATTAGAAATACTCTTGACACCATAGTCCGTTCCAAGGTACCGGGTTCCTACTGGCTTCCTTGGTATACATACATAACCTGGCCGATTGTGAAAGATATATGCAGCACAAACGTGAGTTTGAGTTTCTTAATAAATTTCTATATAACCAATACATTTGTGAAGTTGAGCATAGTTTGAAGGCCAACCCTAAGGCGTTTTGGCGCTTTGTTAACTCAAAACAAGGAAGAACGCTATAGTCGAGTACCTCGACTATCAGATACCCGTTACTCAGCTAAATAGAGATATGCAAGTAGCAAAGCGAGATTAAAATGCGCCACCTACCGGCGGTATACAGATTTAAGCGTTATGGGCGTTAGAGTGGGCGTGGCAAATTTTTTTTGGATCAATCGATAGCTATTGATGAGAACATTACATTTCAGTTAAAATTTTTATTCTAGCATCAAAACTGTAGGAGCCACAGTTTTGGGCGGTTTGTGGGCGTTAGAGTGGGCGTTGCACTCTACTGAAACAAACTTGCGCTGCGTAAGAAGCTCAGGAATCTGCACGCCAAATCTCAATAGCCTAGCTCCCATAGATTCCGAGATCTCACCGTTCATCCGGACAGACAGACGGACATGGCTAGATCGACTCGGCTAGTGATCCTGATCAAGAATATATATACTTAATGGGGTCGGAAACGCTTCCTTCTGCCTGTTACATACTTTCCGACGAATCTAGTATACCCTTTTACTCTACGAGTAACGGGTATAAAAATCAGATTCGTCTATACCTTCAACAATGTCGTATGCTGATGTTGTTGCTTCCACTGAGGCCGATATCGCCAATTTGTTTGCTGCCTTTTTTTTCCTCGACCATGGAACCTTCCGATGATAGCTATGACCTGGAAACTTTAAATTCAATTGCAGAAATTTGCAACATTGGAAGTCTGAACATATCGTATGATGACATTTCTGAAGCAATTAGTTATTTTGATGGTTCCCCAAGACTAGTCCTTGATGGAATTTCTTCAGTCTTCTTTAAGAATTGTATTGCCAGTCTTTACCTACCCCTGCAAATTACGTTCTCTTCTTCCTTGTCTCAAGGAAGATTCCCAATTAGATGAAAAATTTCTAGAGTCACGCCGGTCCATAAAGGAGGAAGTAAATTTAATATATCTAACAATAGGCCAATTGCTAAGATCAGCAACATGGCAAAATTGTTCGAAAAAAAAAATTTCAAAAAATTATCTTTCTTAATAAGGTTTGACATCGAACCTAATCAACGTGGTTTCATGCCCGGTCGATCTACGACGACGAACTTGGCTGTCTTTACCAATCTCTGTATAATCATTTACAGATGGACACGATTTACACAGATTTTGCCAAAGCTTTTGACAAGGTTTGTCACTCTGCCCTAAAGGCTAAACTTTTCAAACTTGGCTTTCACTCCTCTTTTCTTAACTGGATAGCATCGTATTTGGATAAAGTAGGTGGCGCATTATCCCATCCTTATAAAGCGACATCTGGACTTCCTCAGGGTAGCTCCATTGGCCCTTTACTTTTCATTAGTTTTATAAAAGACATTTGTGCCGGTATCCATTTTTCTTTCCTTCTTTTTCCTCCTTTATGCGGATGACCTAAAGATTTGTAGGACTGTCAGTAACGTAAATGATTCGATATTGCTTCAATCTGACCTAGATAAAATCAGTAGTTGGTGTTCCAAGAATAGTTTGCCTTTAAACCTTAACAAATACCACATCGTTTGTTATGCGAAACTTTCTGTAACCATTCCATCTACTTATCACATCAATAACACCCCTCTCTCTGTTTTGAAT
This sequence comes from Drosophila suzukii, assembly GCF_013340165.1. Classification (NCBI taxonomy): domain Eukaryota; kingdom Metazoa; phylum Arthropoda; class Insecta; order Diptera; family Drosophilidae; genus Drosophila; species Drosophila suzukii. The sequence continues at coordinate 475,626 of NW_023497325.1, read as the reverse complement.
GAAATAGTTGATCTGGGGGTTTTACTTGATTACAAATTTTTGTTTAATGAGCACCTGAATCTTATATTACCAAAGGCTTATGCAATTTTCGGCTTTGTTAAGTGAAACACTTTATTATTCAAAGATCCGTATTCCAGATTGTCTGTATACTCTGCCTTTGTCCGTTCTAGGGTTGAATATGCTTCCTTTATTTGGAATCCCTCGGGAAGTGTCCAGATCAATAGGATTGAGAGGTTGCACAAAAAGTTTCTGAAGTTTGCATTGCAATCCTTGCATTTTACTGAACCGGCTCCGCCCTATGATAGTCAGTGTTCCCTGCTTTACACTTGTTCCTTGAAGGATCGCCGTGCAACTGCCGGCCTTCTCTTTCTGAACGATCTGCTAGTATGATTGTCCTTGCCTTTTGGGATGTATCAATTTTAATGTTCCTGCCAGGAATCTCCGTACCATGGTTCCATTCCTGGACCGTGCTGTCAGGACTAACTATGCTCGCAATGAGCCACTACTAAGAGCTCTTAGATTGTTTAATTCTTTGCCTTCTAGCATAAGATTTAGCTGGGGAGCCAATAAAGATATGCTAAGGCAAACCCTTAGGGAATATTTTTAATTAATTTTCAATAATAGATTTTAGGTAATTATATGTAGCCAGATAAGAATTTATCCATTGGCGATAAGTAAATAAATAAATAAATTATCTTCAGCGATATATCAATATTATATGCCGAACATCTTTGCGGCCTGTTAAAAATTTTTAAGGCAGAAAGCAACGCTAATTTAGAAAAATATTGATCATTTTTAATACAAACATTAACTATTGCTTTTTTTGTCAAAAGGAAACGAGGTAGTGATATGAAAGACGAACCAGCCATCGGTGTATAATGACTCACATTCATTTCCAAGTTAATCAGTTTTATAAGAGACCATCCACTGTCTCTCTCTTGAAATTCTTGAGTTTTAGAAATTATTTCCATGGTATGCTCATGAAAGATATATTCTAAATCAGAATCTTTATTCATGATCGTCATTTTACTTTAAAAACTTTTCATTTCAATTTCTTCAGGTTCATCTTGTTACGTACGCCCTTCACATAGAAAGATTCACATAGAGAAACAACGACGAATCTACAGCCAGGGGGAGAGGTGCATGTTTTTTTTTTTTTTTTTTATCTTTTTATTTTTTATTTACAATCTGTTTAAGCAATAAGTAAATTGTATAATTTATATTAAATTAACAGAAATAGCAGTTTTCCAGTGAGCCCTGCTATTATATATAACATCTTTCCTGTTTGTTGAATTTATCTATGAGGGAGATCGAGAATATGATATCTTTTCAGTCTTCTTACTGTTAAACTGTTGTCTACTAGACTTAAGGCTAAATTATTTTCGTGGTTGTGAAGTCTGTCGATATATTTCTTACTAGTTTTATTTATTTCTTCTTTTATGGTTGGAATATTAAGATCTTTATGAATATTTGCATTGGATACGTAAAAAGGAGCATTGACAATTTGTCGCAAAGTTTTTGATTGGTAACGCTGAAGTATCTCAATATTTGAGTTGCTAGCAGTTCCCCAGAGCTGTATAGCGTAGGTCCAAACAGGCTTCAGTATGGATTTGTAGAGGCGAATTTTGTTTTCCAAAGTGGTTTCCGATTTTCGACTTATCAACCAGGACATTTTTAGTGTTTTAAGTCTGAGCTGCTGGCATTTTGCTTTTATGTGGTTTTTCCATGTTAATCTGCGGTCGAGATGCAAGCCCAGATACTTCAGTTACTTTGTGGAATTGGTGAGCCGTTAAGTGTAACATTTGGGCAGCTACCTTGTCTTAACGAAAAAGTTATTTGGACGGATTTGAGGGAGTTGGCTAGGCTTAGCTCACAGCGCAGGAGTTCAGAAGCTTCAATTCTGGATCTGCTTGTGGCCAGAACGGCTGTATCATCAGCATATGTTTTTCCTCCTTTATGCGGATGACCTAAAGATTTGTAGGACTGTCAGTAACGTAAATGATTCGATATTGCTTCAATCTGACCTAGATAAAATCAGTAGTTGGTGTTCCAAGAATAGTTTGCCTTTAAACCTTAACAAATACCACATCGTTTGTTATGCGAAACTTTCTGTAACCATTCCATCTACTTATCACATCAATAACACCCCTCTCTCTGTTTTGAATGAAATAGTTGATCTGGGGGTTTTACTTGATTACAAATTTTTGTTTAATGAGCACCTGAATCTTATATTACCAAAGGCTTATGCAATTTTCGGCTTTGTTAAGTGAAACACTTTATTATTCAAAGATCCGTATTCCAGATTGTCTGTATACTCTGCCTTTGTCCGTTCTAGGGTTGAATATGCTTCCTTTATTTGGAATCCCTCGGGAAGTGTCCAGATCAATAGGATTGAGAGGTTGCACAAAAAGTTTCTGAAGTTTGCATTGCAATCCTTGCATTTTACTGAACCGGCTCCGCCCTATGATAGTCAGTGTTCCCTGCTTTACACTTGTTCCTTGAAGGATCGCCGTGCAACTGCCGGCCTTCTCTTTCTGAACGATCTGCTAGTATGATTGTCCTTGCCTTTTGGGATGTATCAATTTTAATGTTCCTGCCAGGAATCTCCGTACCATGGTTCCATTCCTGGACCGTGCTGTCAGGACTAACTATGCTCGCAATGAGCCACTACTAAGAGCTCTTAGATTGTTTAATTCTTTGCCTTCTAGCATAAGATTTAGCTGGGGAGCCAATATAGATATGCTAAGGCAAACCCTTAGGGAATATTTTTAATTAATTTTCAATAATAGATTTTAGGTAATTATATGTAGCCAGATAAGAATTTATCCATTGGCGATAAGTAAATAAATAAATAAATTATCTTCAGCGATATATCAATATTATATGCCGAACATCTTTGCGGCCTGTTAAAAATTTTTAAGGCAGAAAGCAACGCTAATTTAGAAAAATATTGATCATTTTTAATACAAACATTAACTATTGCTTTTTTTGTCAAAAGGAAACGAGGTAGTGATATGAAAGACGAACCAGCCATCGGTGTATAATGACTCACATTCATTTCCAAGTTAATCAGTTTTATAAGAGACCATCCACTGTCTCTCTCTTGAAATTCTTGAGTTTTAGAAATTATTTCCATGGTATGTTCATGAAAGATATATTCTAAATCAGAATCTTTATTCATGATCGTCATTTTACTTTAAAAACTTTTCATTTCAATTTCTTCAGGTTCATCTTGTTACGTACGCCCTTCACATAGAAAGATTCACATAGAGAAACAACGACGAATCTACAGCCAGGGGGAGAGGTGCATGTTTTTTTTTTTTTTTTTTATCTTTTTATTTTTTATTTACAATCTGTTTAAGCAATAAGTAAATTGTATAATTTATATTAAATTAACAGAAATAGCAGTTTTCCAGTGAGCCCTGCTATTATATATAACATCTTTCCTGTTTGTTGAATTTATCTATGAGGGAGATCGAGAATATGATATCTTTTCAGTCTTCTTACTGTTAAACTGTTGTCTACTAGACTTAAGGCTAAATTATTTTCGTGGTTGTGAAGTCTGTCGATATATTTCTTACTAGTTTTATTTATTTCTTCTTTTATGGTTGGAATATTAAGATCTTTATGAATATTTGCATTGGATACGTAAAAAGGAGCATTGACAATTTGTCGCAAAGTTTTTGATTGGTAACGCTGAAGTATCTCAATATTTGAGTTGCTAGCAGTTCCCCAGAGCTGTATAGCGTAGGTCCAAACAGGCTTCAGTATGGATTTGTAGAGGCGAATTTTGTTTTCCAAAGTGGTTTCCGATTTTCGACTTATCAACCAGGACATTTTTAGTGTTTTAAGTCTGAGCTGCTGGCATTTTGCTTTTATGTGGTTTTTCCATGTTAATCTGCGGTCGAGATGCAAGCCCAGATACTTCAGTTACTTTGTGGAATTGGTGAGCCGTTAAGTGTAACATTTGGGCAGCTACCTTGTCTTAACGAAAAAGTTATTTGGACGGATTTGAGGGAGTTGGCTAGGCTTAGCTCACAGCGCAGGAGTTCAGAAGCTTCAATTCTGGATCTGCTTGTGGCCAGAACGGCTGTATCATCAGCATATGTTGCAACAGTGCAGTTATTTGTAACTGGCATGTCGGCCGTATATAGGGTGTAGAGAATTGGTCCCAAAACGCTTCCTTGTGGGACGCCTGCGTTGATGAGGAAAAGTGTTGATGTGTCGTTTTTCTGTTGCACGTAAAAGCATCTTTTAGTCAGATACGACTTGATCAATAAGAAGTACGGAGCAGGTAGCCATTTCTTTATCTTGTACAATAAGCCATTGTGCCAGACTCGATCGAACGCTTGTTGAACATCAAGGAATGCAGCTGTGCAGTATTTTTTGTTTTCAAATGCAGATACTACATCATTAATGACCCTGTGACATTGCTCAGGGGTCCCATGACCTCTCCTGAATCCGAATTGGTATTCAGGAATGATGGACAGTTCGTCCAAAATTGGCAACATTCTCTTCAATAGTATTTTTTCAAACACTTTCGAGAATATTGTCAACAGACTAATGGGACGGTATGATGTTAATTCAGTTTCTGTTTTGTTTGGCTTTAGGATCATAATGATTTCTGCGCATTTCCATTGACTTGGAAAGTGGTCTAGTCTGAGGATCGCGTTAAATACAAGAGTAAGAAGCCGAATGCATTTTGCTGGTAAACTTTTTAGGGTGATGCCGTCTATTTTATCAGGGCCTGGTGCTTTTTTATTGTTCAAGCATTTGATTTCTGCCACAACTTCTTCATATTTGATGCTTTTAATAGGTAAGCTCATTTGGCAGGATGACTCAAGAAATTGTTCTACTTCAGTCTCGGTTGTAGAATTATTTATTTCGTTTGGCTGAAATACAGAGTGAAGATGTTGTGCAAATGCTTCAGCTTGTTCAGTATTAGACCTACACCAAGTTCCATTGCTTTTACGAATATTTATGTTTCTTTTAGCTGGTCTCTTTAGGTATTTAGTCGCCCTCCACAGGTTGTATTCGTTGTTGCAGGAATTAGGGTCTAAATTTCTCAGATACGCAGCTAGAGATTCATTGCGTAAGTTTGACAGCAGTTGCCTTAGCTCTGAAGCAGCCTTGTTGTACAATCTTTTGTCAGCAGGGTAGCGAGTTTCTTGCCAGCGTTTTCGCAGATTCCTTTTATTTTGTATTTTTTGCATGCCAAGTCCCAATAACCAAGCTCTTATAGTTTCAGATCTTCAGAAAAATATAAAGATTTGCACACACAAACATATTTTATTGTAAAAAAAAGTAAATTTTGTTACGTACGCCCTCCACATAGAAAGATTCACATAGAGAAACAACGACGAATCTTTAGCCAGGGGGAGGGGTGCATGTGACTAACCAGACTCATACTGGTAAAGGCAGAAGAAAATGGAATTCCGCAATTCTCGGGTGTCGCGTGGCCAGAACAACGGCCACGATTGACCTAATGGTAACCATACTCCGGTAGCTGGCATAGGGCAACAGCCGGCCGTTGACTCCCAACATAGCAGATATCAAGAAACAGTAATCCTAGGTGGGAACACCTAGTATATCCGATCCATATACAATTGCAGCTCAAAATAATCTTATGTGTCGAACCAGCGCCGCCATTGTCATCAAAGAACGTGGAGAGGATCAACAATAAGGACGACATCCGACTTACTGCGATGTTTGTGGACGCAGTATCCGTGATCTCCATGCTCCTCAAATTTGATCAGCTGTAGAAACCATCCATTCAGAGGCGTAGCGACCAATAGCATACGTCGGAGAAAGTAGTGATCCCATATAAATGTGTTAATCGAGCCAACCAAAATCCTCAAGTAATACAATAGGATAAGAAGTGAAAATCAAAAACTTTGGAAGCATTCAAATATGCACTGAAGTACATATAAACCAACCGAATCAATAGAAAAAGTGCGAATCATGATGAACAATTAGAGAGGACGAATCTCTCCACCAGCCGTTGAAGAAGACGCATGCCTCTCGCATAATATATTTATATATTTTATGTTTAAGTATATTGGTATACTTAGGAACAGCCGTATTTGGTGCAGGTATATTTATATATATATATATATCCAATATAATATATATATATCCAATATAATATTTTCCAAAACCCAGGATCCGGAGCGTCGAGGTGTAAGTTTGTCGGAACACGGTGCCTTTCTAATAAACATACATATATAAATATTCGTGCAGTATCCTACAGTGTTATAGACTACTATAAACTTTTTCAGCGGCGAGTATCAGCCTTGTTGTTGTATGTACAATTGCAAGAGCTCTCTGAGCGACGTTTGTAGTCGTGAATAGTATGCTTTATTAATGGGGGTGTGCTGACGCGAGAAGTGGAGTAGATCAAGAACAATGACTTAACTTTCGACGGACAACCTTGACAATAGGGGATCGTATTGCACGGCCCGAGACTATCCATGGACACACGAATGGGAATATGGCCAGGGAATAGGGCCAAAACATAGTCCGATAGTATTGCGATCAAGCGACAGCTGAGCTTGTGGGGCAGTGTGGACTGACGACTGACGAACTTTATGAACTAATATTATTTTCCAGGCACGTTAAATATTTATTCTCGTTATGTTGGAGAGGCGAGAGGCTCTCCTTCGGCCCAAGTCCCTGTCAGGATTCGGGCACTGATATGCCCACATAACAACCTTTAAAAAGAAGATTCCCTGCAAACAGTTAAAAGTTTACTTTTGCTGAAGTATAACTTTCTAATAGAATGCTGAGATGAGGTAGCAGTGACAATCCAGCTTCACTCAAAAAACTCTCAGGTAAGATCAAGTCCGATCCATCGTTTACATGCATGTAATGCATTTTAATTGCGGTCAGGTAATGGACAGGTGCGCATGTTTGGGTAGCTCTTGCTTCAATACCTTTTATGACTTGCTTATGACCCATTTGTGGAAAGGAGAGAATCCTTAACAATTTACAAGTTAAGCGTTCTGGGGCGGTAACAAAATGTGTGTTTGAAAATATTCTACATATGAGAGTCATTAACTTATGAGATTTATGTTATTGGGGTTCTTTTGATTTCTTAATTAGTTAAATAATCATAGGAAACATTATTTCCCAATATGATCGGACATCTTCCTCTAAGATAACTTAATACTAAATACTTTGGGTGTGCGACCTTTCCCACGTGCGCAGCAACACCTGTGATAATTAGGCAAAAGGGTACGTGATCACACCTTTCCCCAACATGATCGGATATGTTCCTCTAAGATAACAACCTTTGGATACTATGGATGTGCGACCTTTCTCACGTGCACTTTTCTCAAGTGACTATTAATTGCACATAATGAGGGGAAGGTCACATGGGGATGTGGGCGCGATGGGGGCAATTAAGTACACTCTTCATGGACATGATCGTTGTTTTCGTGCTTCTGCAAAATGTTCAGTTGAACGCAGATCCTCTATCAGAAATGATTTGGCTGGGATTGCCGAAGATTTTGCTTTGCTTTTTAAGTCTCGATACAGAATCTTTGGTAGAGGTCGTCTTGGTCGGATAGAGCCAATAAAATTTGGTGAAACTATAGATTACTGCTAGTATGTGCTTATACTGTTTGTGAGTAGATTCCAAAGGGCCAAGAAAATCGATGTGATACGTCTGCAGCGGTCTGAGTGGATGAAGTTCGCCCTCTATCTTTCCTTGTTTACGGTGGTTGACAATACAAGGTATGCAGCAGCTTATACATTTCTGAATTTTGTCCTCCAGCTTTGGTATGTAGAACTCTCTACCAATAATCTCTTTACATTTCTTAACGGAGAAGTGATCATGCTCCTGTGCTTGTTTAATGATTTCTCGTTGCATACCCGAAGGCACAACTATAAGTTCACAGTCGTCAACTACTTTGTGTAGGAGCCCCGATTTCAAGAAGTAATTGTTATGGGTTGTCTTATCTGCCAGAATCTCTATAATCGCTTTAAGTTGGTCATCTTGAGCCTCAATGTTTTTGATTCTACTATGCAATGAAGCCTCTGTTATCATCATCATGTGCGCACGCCTCAGGGCGTCCTCGTGGTGAATTCGTGTGCCAGCTCAGTGTTCGACAACGTATTCGAAATCTTGCAATTGGAGGATCCAGCGGGCTATTCGTGGGCACAAGTCTTTCTTTTCTATGGTTTTTGCTAGAGCATTACAATCTGTTACGAGTCGAAATCGCAAACCCAGTAAGTAGACCCTGAACTTTTTAAAAGCTTCCATAACAGCCAAGATTTCGAGCTGGTATGGTATGGCTACACCTTTACAAGTCAGGCCTCTGAAGATAGCATTAACGTGTCGCTGGAATTCGCTCGGCGACTTGGTAGAGCCCGAAAGGAACCTGTGTTACGAAAGTCGTATACTTTCTACCTCTTCTTCTATACCAGAGTGAAAACTACGCGGGTCCTGCAATCTGTCAAATTGATCCTCGATCAAAGGAAGTGGAAAATGGTCTCTGATAATGACTTTATTGATTCGCCTGTAATCGATGCATAAGCAATGAAATCCATCACGTTTGTTAACAAGTACGACTGGGCTGGTGTATTCTGACTCTGGATTTCAATTACACCGTCTTTCAGCCACTGGTCGGTTTGTTTATCTATGATGCATCGCTCAGAATACGAAAATCTGCGAAGTCGTGAATGTATCGGCTTATCGTCATTAAGAGTCAAACGCATTTGAATGTTTGTGGACTTAGTGCTTACCGCTTGATAGTTTTGGACAACATTGTGTACTACCTCTTTAGCTTTCGCGCTTGCTGCTGGTTCGATGTCTGTTACTATTTGGTTGCAGTCTTCCGTATCAATTTTATAAATCGAACTGATATCTGCCTCGGCACTGCTAGGTTTGGTTACTTTCACGCCCTCACTGGATATTGTCAATTGAGCTTGTTTGCAAAATTCTTCACCAAGAACCATCTCTTTGTCCAGGAATTGCGACTCCACCACCAGAAACTTTGTTACGAAATGTTCACCATCAATTGTTATTTTATGTTGAAACGAGCCCGACGGTTTGATCTTGTTTTGGTCTGATTTTCCGAACCCGATGAGATAGATATTACACTCACTTAGCTTTGGCTTGTTAAGATTTTTAAACGTGGTATCGGTAACCAAATTGTACTTGCTTCCGGTGTCGATTAGAGCGGTGAATGTAATGTTATTAGCCTCCACAGTCATGCACATAAACGCGTGAGCAGATGACACCTTACACATGTTGATTGCTTTCACTTTTTCACATAGGCCCTTTTCTGGGCATTCTTTTGCGATGTGCCCGAAATTGTTACACTGAAAACACTTTCTTCCTTTCGTTTTGTTTTCGCAATTCGCGGATGTGTGACCTTTTGCGTCGCAATTGTAACATTTCAGGTCCCTTCTAGCACTTCTGTTCGGCACTGCTTGGTTTTTGTAATCACTTTTTGCCTCCGTATGGTTCGCCTTTGAATACATGACTTGGTTTTTGTTCTCACTTTTTGATTTTCCGCGGATTACTTCGTAGCATTTTAGTTTGTCCTTAAACTCGATCAGACTTTTTGCGTTATAGAGCACAAGTTTATTAGCACAGGTATCGTCAATTCCATCGATTACGTATTGGATTAAGGAACTGCTTTCTATATTCCCTCTAGAAGCTAGTTCTTTCATTTGTAAAAAATACTCCCTCAGACTTTCACCTTTTCTCATTTTTCTGTCAGCCATTAATTTGTGTAATTGAGCACTGTTTGTCGCGGTTTTGAATTTGGCTAATAAGGCTTGCTTTAGTTTCACACAACTCGTTAATTCGCGCTCACTATTTGCAAACAATTTTTCAAGGCCTTGTAGCGATTGCTTGGCAAAATTGAATTTTTGTAATTCGTTCCAAAACATTACAGTAGCCATGTCCTCAAATTCCTTGACTTACACTTCGACCGACAAATTGTCTTCGCCACTGAATGCTCGGACTGAGTCTTTTATATTATTATTTTTATTTATTATTTTTCTGACAAACAGCTTGCCATTTCGCGGTCGTTTTTGGCACTGTTGCTGCTTGAAATGCTTATGGCGTCCTCTTCTGCTTTATGCCCTTCGCTTTTGTCTTTAAATTTACCACCTTCGCTTTCGTCGTTATCGTTCTCATTAAAATCCGCGTCGTTCAGCAATGAATCTTTTTTCAAGTTGTAAAATATGTGCTTTGTTAGGTCGTCTTTATTATGGTGAAGTTTGAGCAAGTTACAAACTATGGCCAGATCCATATCACACAAATGGTCAGCGACATAGTTTACTTTTTTGGAATAAAGTCTGTTTGATTCGTTATATTAGTAGCCTGGAAGCTCGCGCAATCGTTTTCTATTGTTCCTATCCCCCTCTTCTTCGAAGACGAACTTGTGGAAAAGGAGAATACTTTGCTTCTTTTCAAAAATTGCACTAATATCTTCAAAATCGTTTAGTTTCGGCATCTTACACTCTCGGGTATCCGAAATTACATTCGCACACGCGTTATATACGGATCGCCAAAATTTCTGTATTTTAAGTTTTGCGGAGATGAACTGTTTTGCTGATGAGTTTTTCCGCTCTTTGTTTCACTTTCTTTCTCACACTTTTCGGTTTTATTCTTTGAGCCCACATATGTGGGACTGGATTGTGATTATATTTTCCAAATAACTTGTACACGATCGCACTTGTTTTATTATATTCATTATATTTATTATAGTTTTATTTAAATGAGTTTTTGTATTATAAACTGGTTTATTTAAACTGATTAGTCAGCATCTTTTTATGTTCGTCTTCTCTTTTTCTTCATAGTGTCGTTTTTTCACGTCTTCTCCGTTCGAATATCGAATTCCTGTTTGCTTTTTCCGTCGTTCAGTTTGGCAGGCTTGCCACGTCGTTTGTTTTTTTATTTCTCCTTTACGACCAGCTGTTCTGCGTTGCCAGACCAATCCCACATTTTTAATACAGTTTTGTAGCCAAGGAAAATTTTTATTTTGGTTATAACTATGCTTTCATTTGTGAATCTTCTCTTGACGAAACTAACAAAAAAAGTTGAAATCTAAAAACAGTATATTAGTATTTCAGTTTATTTGAACTTAGTTTACACGTTTTTAATATTTATTGCTGGATGGGAAGGTCATTACGACGAAGACGAGAGCGGCTGCTAACTCTGGTTAGGGCTCTTGCGAGGTAGTTTGGGTGTGTTAACAGTTTATTGTAGTAGCTTTCCATGGTTTGCGCCATTTTATCTCTGACGGGGAGTATATTAAGATCTCTCTGAATGTTGTCGTTCCGAACGTACCACGGTGCACCGGTGATGGCTTTGAGGATCTTCGACTGAGCACTCTGCATAATTTCTACGCTGTTTTTACTAGAGCTCACCCACAATTGAGAGCCATATATCAAGATTGGTTTTAGGAGCAGTACCTTGTAGTCCAGTCTAAGAGGAGAATGGGAGTTTAAAAGCCAGTGCAGGCTACCAGCCTTCAGCTTTAAGTGCGTTCTCTTCGCTTCAATGTGTCTGCGGCAAGTGAGTCATCTGTCAAGGTGTACGCCAAGGTACGTTACCTCGTTTGCTTAAGGCAGCACAGTATTGTTTAATATAAGCGGAGGGCAATCTCGTCTGCTTAATCTAAATGTAACGTGCTTGCACTTTTGCTCATTGACCTATATTCGCCAGTCGGCCAGCCATTTTTCAACAGCAACTAGGTAATCTGCTAGTTGCGCTGATGCTTTTTGTGGACACTTTAATCGACTAAGGATTGCAGTATCGTCAGCAAACGTAGACATAGTCAATCGTGCGCTCGAGGAAATGTCGGAAGTATAGAGGAGGTAAAGAGTTGGGCCAAGAACACTGCTTTGATGTTATGGTCAGCAGATATTTTGTTGTTGCATCTCACCGCGAATTCCCTATTGTAGGAGTTTGTGAGTGCTGCTAGGGGTCATTAAAGTTATTTTTATGCATTAGGCCATACCCTGTCAAAGGCCTGACAGACTTCCAAAAATATGGCAGTACAGTATTTCCTGTTCTCAAATGTTCGAATTTTCGTTGTTATACGGTTTACCTGCTCGAAGGTACCATGTTTTTTGCGAAGGCCGAATTGATATGCTGGGATTATGTTGTGGTTTCTTAGATACGGTACAATAACAGGCACTTTTCACAGAGCTTTGATAGGCATGATAGTAGACTTATAGGTCTATAAGATGACGCGGTTGTGTGGTATTTTCCAGGCTTAGGTATCATTATGATGATCGACTTCTTCCACTTCTCAGAAAAGTAGCCGACTCTCATCATTGCATTGAAGAGTTGGCATATGGGGAAAATTGCACTGAAGAGGTGGCATATGGGGAAAAATGCACGTTGTGTAAGCTCAATGATTATCTTCGGCGTTATTAGATCGCAGCCTGGAGATTTTTGTGGTTGCAGCTGCTCCTTTATGACCTTGGCTATATCACTCGGCGTAAATGTGATCGTAAACGTGTACGTTGTCGTCTATTCGTGGTTGTATAGGTAGTACCTCTGATGCTGGGTTTGGCTGGAAGACATTCTCAAGATGGATAGCGAATGTGTCGGCTGTATCTTTTTCACTGCGGGCCCAATTACCAGATGTAGTCCCTATTGGGGTAACGGTTTAAATTTGTGTGCTTAGTGTTGAGTTAGCCCTTCACAGGGGGTACTTTGAGCTGGTTGGAGATAGTTGCCATACCTCGGTGAGCAGTCGTTTGGCTCCTTTTAATGTAATATTTGCGAATATCGCCATTGTCGCCATGTAACTGCCACTCTCTTCGTGATCAGCGCTTTTCCTGAACCAGCCTTTCGATTTGTGCAATTCAAGTCTGGCTGTCTTCTTGGATCTGTTGGCCAGTATGTGGATAAAGGAGGTGAAACACAGTCCATCCTATTGCCAACCTTTATAATGGCGTTGTTGCCTACCTTTTGGAGTCACAAGGCGAGATATAGTCTCCTGCTGCTTTGAAGTGTTCGCCTAGTGTGTTGAAGTAGTCCATAAACTGTGCTTCGGTTATTGCGAAACGGGAGGACAGTATACAGCCGCTAGAGTTATGTTTTGCTCTTCCGTCGGGATGACTTGTACTATAGAACAAGTACCCACGGATTTGGAAATTGTGTTTGTTTGTAAGGTGTGTTTCAGCAAGAAGCATTACGTCGATTTCTTTGACATTAATGAATTGAGCTATCTCAAGCTTGTGCCGTGAAACTCCGTTAGCATTCCACAGTGCTACACGCAGGTAAGCCATTGATTATTTTGATAAGGTGTTTTGGAGCAACTGAATCAATATATTTTGATTTCTCATCAGACTTTCATGGTCTTCTCTTTAAATTTTATGAACTCTTGCATACTTTGTTGCAGTTTACGTATCAATATTTCCATTTTGGTAACTGTCTGCTCAATAGGTTGGTAGGAGGCACCAGGTGATATTTTATCATTAAAGGAAGTGCCGGCAAGGTTGGATTTTAGAACGCACACAAAGCGTGCAAAGGGAAAACGTTTGAACTACCCAATGAAGATCTCTCTGCACTTAAAAGGAAGACGTAAGGGGTAGCTCTCGAAGGTAGACACTTTGTGTTGGATCCGGCTCTTCAGCTCCTTGTAAACCTGACAGCCTCTATAGTTTCCCGTGTGGTTACCTAAACAGTTTCCACACCTTTTGTTGCTGGGGTCCTCTTTGTTTAGTTTGCATTCAGCAGAGCCATGTAGTTCGCCACAAGCTACACATATTTATCGAATTGTGCTTATGCGGCTCCTCAACAGAGAATCAGCGGAGAAGTAAGTACTGGAGCTTGTAAATGGGATGCACTTCATCTCATTTCAAAGCTTTAGGCGCTGGTAACAGTTCCACCTTGAATAAGGGTTGAGGGCGTCAACAGTTTCTACTTAAAGTCCGTTCTCCCTAAGTGCATGTGCTACTTCTGTTGGTTCTACTTCTGCTTCAATGCCCTTTATTACTACTTCTTGGCCTTTGCTGCTTTTAATTCTGAACTTATATTCTTGTTTGACTTGGACTTTGGTCGAGAAAGTTATCATTCCCAAAAAGTTTAAATATAGAATTCACGTGGGAGTTAGATGTTTTCTCTCGTATTAAAATGAGGGCGGCCATGGCTTTCTCTTCTCCGAGTAAGTGGCTGTATTTGGCAGAACATTGGACTGGTCCAGAATAGCAAATCTGTTCTTTCTGCTTGTGCTCTCCGCCGTAAGTTGTTTGGAGGCAACACGGTGACGCCTTTCCATTTTGCCCTACCTGGCGTTTTGTGGGCTTAATTTTCGACGAAAATGTTTACAAAAAAACGAGTGTAAGATACTCCGAACTAGTTTTGCTGTGTTTGCGGACTATTGGTTGGATTTAAAAGAAGAAGACCAAAAAAGGCAAGAATCTATAGGAATACTAAGGCTGTTTTTGGTAGATAATAAAACGAAAAAAAAGGTTTGGATGCAATAACAAATCAAATATAATATCCTCATGAAATTTGTCTAAACTGAAATAAAAGCGTACAGTGGACATCCGATTCAAATAAAAAACTAGGGAGAACGCTATAGTCGAGTACCTCGACTATCAGATACCCGTTACTCAGCTAACGGAACCAAAGGGAAATGGAGATATGCAAGCAGTAAAGCGAGATTGAAATGCGCCACCTACCCGCGATCTCAATATATGGTTATGTAGGCGGTAGACAGATTTAGGCGTTATGGGCGTTAAAGTGGGCGTGGCGAACTTTTTTTGGGGTCAATTTCAGTTAACATTTTATTCTAGCATGAAAATTGTGAGCGCCACAGCCTTAGGCGGTTTGTGAGCTTTTTTTGGATCAATCGATTGGTATTAGCAAGACTAATACATTTCATTTTTCATATTTATCTAGCATAAAAATTGTGGGCCCCAAAGATTTGGGCGGTTTGAGGGCGTTAAAGTGGCATCTTCGGGTAACAAACTGCGCACAAGGCTACGGAATCTAAATCTGAAATCCCAATTCTCTATCTTCTTTATTCTCTGAGATATCCGAGTTCATACTTATGATTTTCTGAAGTTCGTGGGCGTTATACTTTTTTTGGTTAATAGATAGGTATTGGTAAGAACATATTCTAAAGTAGGTCAGGGAATTAGGATTATGGTAGCAGTTTGCGTAGTTGGCTTTGCGTAGTTGGCTGACACTGCAAAATGTGCTGACTGCATTGGCGGGTCAGTGTGCCGTTCCGTCGGTGAGAGGGTGAGTTAGTGAGACATATAATATGCTGATCAGCAATTCTCATATGCAGTGGGTGCTACTGAGCGCCTGGTACTCTTCCCAACTTGGCTACTGCTTGATTTGTTGGGTGTGTTCATGTTGAGCACCTTTGGGTACGAACATTCTCCCCCCATTGAGGGATACCCTCAATTAAGTCGTGATGGCGGTCAGCCCTTGGCCGAATTGTATAGGAAACACCTAACAAATCATTGACCGAGGTGGATCCTTCCTTCAACTGCAGCGGTACATGTTTGTTATTCAGGTCACTGATACCTTCTTGATGCTGCTTAACACTCCCCGTTGCGATAAAATTGACATTACCGTGGGGACTGAAATTGTGCCCTCGTAGAACTTAATTATTTGGAACGTCTGTGGTATGTGGACTTTCTGCAACAACACTTAGGTATTTCTTCGTTAAATTTAGAAATGTTGAACAAAAGTCCGGCTTCTTATTGGTTTCAAGTTGATGGGAAGTCGGTTTTGTATCAATTGGTTTTTCTTTTGTAGTAAAGAGTTCAGTTAGCTGCAATGAACTATTATGTATAGCGGTTGATCCTCGATCGAACGAGTCAGTGTCGCTGGTTCTTGATTGGTTACATACGAGTATATATATATATATATCTATATATATATATATATATATATCTTCAGGTTCCCATATTTTGTGATCCATCAATGCTACGTTCGTTAAATGAATACTTTCTTCATCGAGTGAAATCTCGTTCTGCCGTTTGCTATCTTCTATATCAAAATGATTATCATTCATTGGATTTTTATCTTTCGTTGGCTCATAAGCAGCATTCGGTCCTGCGAGATCATCTCTGTCTTCTACCAGCTTATAGTTGATTTCCGTATCAGATGAGGTTTCTTTATCGAGAAAACCTGTGATTACATAACCAAGCCTTGTGCCTTGGGCCAACGGTCTATTAGGTCCTAGTTCAAGAAGTTCACCGGTTATTACACGAGAAAATATTCGACCCCTAAGGTTAGGTCAATGGGTCCTGGTTGCCGAAAGTCAGGATCTGCTAACGGCAGTCCCTCGGGAATGTTAAGATCGGTTGCAATCGGTATTGACGGTTGGTCTGTAATGACTGTGGGCATAATAAATACCTCTAACAGTGTTTCAAACCCTGATGTACATGATGAGAGCTTAAGTTTTGATCTGATTGCTTTTGATATTTTCCCTCCGATTCCAGATATTTCAATCGGTGACATTTCCTTAAGAAATGGCAGATCTGCCATCCTCCTTGAGATAAGATTCACCTGTGATCCACCATCTATTACAGCGCGACATGTTTGTAGGTGACCCGTTGGCCCTTGTAATGATACCTTGGCGGTCGCAAGCAGACTATATCCTCTAGAGTTGTCGTAACCTGCAATGGTTACTGCGCCGGACACTGGATTGCTAGTCGGTCCTTGGTGTAACAGTGAATGATGCCGTTGCTGGCTGACTCGTTAAGTGGTCGGTGATCCACAGTTTTCAACCTTATGAGCTGTAGGCAAACAATTTTCCAAAGCAGCCAAAGACTGCTTGTCTAGTTTTCATCTGATAATAAGACACAGAATTGGATCCCAGGATTTTGTGCTGCCATCGAGGTTTTTAAGAGTACTCATTGAGTTTTTTATAGTGTCATGTAAGGCCCTTAGTTGGCGCGAGGGGCCATCTATAGGCCTATGGTCAATAATTTTTGCTATGGCGGCGAATACTAGTATTTTGCCGTTATGGTACCTGGCCTTCAATCGCAACCAGGTGTCGTCATAGCCACCGTGTGAGAAGGCTGAGTCTGTCAACACGTTCCTCGCTTCACCACGAAGCGAACTCTGTAGAATATGTAGTTTCTGACTGGTCGAATATGGTTTGTTATGTACCAATTCCACAAACAGATCACGGAACCGTGGCCAGTCTAGATACTCGCCGTTGAACTCCGGAATGCTATTTGGTGGAAGTGCCAAGTTTAGGCTCATTGGCGCGTCGTTTTCTCGTAGCAGGTTCATTTCGTATTCCTCGTACAATGTGTGGAATTGGGCTAGCTCTGCCTCTGCCAGAGCTGCGGCCCAGGTGTGCTATCTAATTCGTCGTGGGCTTGCCTATGTAATGCCCAATGGAGATCCAGGTGCCTTTGTAGGGCTGGGGTGACGGTTGGGCCGTTCGAGACTAATGTTAATGATGATTCCAATTCGTTGCATCTTCTCTGCAACTGTCGGATCACCCTGTCAATTGCGGAGTCTCTTTTGACTTGATCTCCTGTTGTGATCTTGAAGTTGGCCGAAGTTCGTCTTGGGACCTTCGGAAGTCCACAAAGATTTTCTGATATTTTTCGATCAGATCCTTACTTGCTACTAGTCGTGAAGAGTACTCACTTCCAGTGGGTAATGCCGCTTGTTGGACTTCTTCATCTACGTCGCAAAACTGCTGCCAGAGATCGTTTAGCTGATTTAGCTTACCGGAATAATAGCCGTCTCGGTGGCGTCGTTCGACCGAATCCTTGCCATAATTCTTTATGAGCTGTTGGATCTGTACTTGTAGCTCATTTTGGTTGTCTAGTAATCGATTGTGTAAATTGATTCTTGTGTGATTTGTTTCCTCTATGAATGACATATTGTGTGTCTTGAAAACACAAAATCCTGTGAAGCCGGATAAAGCTGTGTGTCCTGTGAAGCTGGATGAAGCTGAGTATCCTGTGAAGCTGAATGAAGCTGACGATACTGTGGAGCTGGATGAAGCTGAGTATCCTGTGAACCTGGATGAAGCTGAGTATCCTGTGAAGCTAGATGAAGCTCGGTATCTTGTGAAGCTGGTTAAGGCTGACCATCCTTTGAAGCTGGATGATGCTTAGTATCCTGTGAAGCTGGATTAAACTGAAGATACTGTGACGCTGGATCAAGAAGTGGGAAGCTGGATTAAGCTGAGTATCCTGTGAAGCTGGATGAGCTATGGTTTCCAGGGCGGGTGGAGGTAGTAGACTTAACGGGTCTTTTCACCAGTCAAAGGTTGGTAAAGGATCAATCAATGTTCGTGCCTAACCGAAGTAGACACTAGCTGGTCGATCGCGTCGCGGCAATGGTAACGATGGTTACTGCGATGCCGGACCACACGCGATACGGAACTGCGCTGACGATGAGCTAATGTAGGTTAGCTGCTAGTGGAGATAGTGTATTACAAGCCCCATTCCCAGAGGTAGGAAGAATAACCGGGGAGTTATGAGATGCGTTGATAACTGATTTATTGTTCATTTGATACATGCTTATATACTGTAGTATGCACTTATATCGAATATCTACTGTACCAAGAGTACTTTTTGATCAGACTACGATATAATTTAATATCAATTAAACAAAAGTTTAAGTTGGACATATCAGTACCGACTATACTTAACACTTCCATAGCAGTTGAAACTGGTGATGAATCGGAATCAACAAAACAAACTGACATTGACCAAATAGAATCAGATGACCTTACAGAAACAAATCCTAAAATAGAAGAGCAAGATTTAAATAATCTTACTATTCCAGCTGTTTTAATGTCAGATCTGGCTAATTCTACAGATTCTGATGATAGTTCAAGCATAATAGAAAATAAAATAAGAAACAATATCACAATGGCACAATCTAATATTGATTTCGTTAATACAGCATCCAAGCTTATACCAGTTTTCGATGGTAAAGCTGAAAACTTAACAAGTTTTATGGATGCATTAGAAGTAATAGAATCAATAAAAGGCGAACACGAACAATTAGCAGTTTCCATTATAAAAACAAAGCTAAAAGGTGTCTCCAGAAATCTAACCGGAAATGAAACAACAATAGCTGAAGTCATTCCCGGATTAAAAAACAACGTCAAAGGCGAAACTGTTGAAGTGTTGTCAGCAAAACTGATGAGCCTACAACAACGCAATAAAACTGCCAACCAGTACACACAAGAGGTTGAGCAGATGACGAAATCCTTAGAAGGTGCATTTATAACAGATGGCTTATCCCTAGAGTTAGCCAGACGTTATTCCACTCGGCATGCAGTGAAAGCAATGACTAAAAATTGCACAATCGATAAGGTAAAAACTATCATGCAAGCTGGTACCTTCAATACAATGAATGAGGCCATATCCAAATTTGTAAACAGTTGCACAGAAGCAACCGGACAGCCAAACACTGTCCTATATTACAAAAATTACACGCAGCGCGGTGGAAATCGCAGACGAGGTAATAATCGAGGTAATAATCGAGGTAATTATAACAATACCAGATATTATCAGAATAACGGATATAATCAAAACAATGGTTATAACAGAAATAACAATAACCAAAATAACAATTATTAAATTATAGAAATCCTCATAGTCAACAAGACGAAATTCAAAAACAAGTTTAAAAAACTCATCAATGATGAAATAGTGGAACCCTCTGTATCACCTTATAATAGCCCACTTTTGTTAGTACAAAAAAAGTCACTTCCAAATTCGGAAAATAAAAAATGGCGATTAGTAATTGACTATCGTCAAATTAATAAAAAAATCTTGTCTGATAAATTTTCACTCCCTTGAATCGATGATATTTTAGATCAACTAGGTAGAGCAAAATATTTCTCATGCCTTGACTTAATGTCAGGTTTTCATCAAATTGAACTGGAAAAAAGTTCACGGGATATAACATCTTTTTCAAAAAACAATGGTTCGTACCGCTTCACGCGATTACCATTCGGCTTAAAAATAGCGCCAAACTCTTTTCAGAGAATGATGACTATAGCTTTCTCTGGATTAGAACCTTCGCAAGCATTTCTTTATATGGATGACTTAATAGTCATAGGTTGTTCCGAAAAACATATGCTCAAGAACTTAACTGATGTTTTCGAGAAATGTAGGAAACACAACTTGAAGTTACATCCTGAAAAATGTTCATTTTTCATGCATGAAGTCACTTTCTTAGGACATAAATGCACACATAAAGGAATCTTTCCCGACGACAAAAAATACGACGTAATTCAAAATTATCCAGTCCCACATGATGCGGACAGCGCTAGAAGATTCATTGCATTTTGAAATTATTACCGACGTTTTATAAAGAATTTTGCTGAGTACTCCCGTCACATAACAAGATTATGTAAGAAAGATGTAAAATTCGAATGGACAACACAATGTCAAAATGCCTTCGAACATCTAGCTAGCAAATACGCTTGTGGAGCAGTCCTAACTCAAAACAAAAATGGATTACAGCTTCCAGTAGCATACGCATCAAGATCCTTTACGAAAGGTGAAAGCAATAAGAGCACTACAGAACAAGAATTAGCATCCATTCAATGGGCAATAACACACTTCAGACCATATATTTATGGTAGACACTTCAATGTCAAAACAGACCATAGAGCACTTACATACTTGTTTTCAATGGTAAATCCCAGTTCCAAACTAGCACGAATGAGACTTGAATTGGAGGAATATAATTTTACGGTAGAGTATCTAAAGGGTAAAGATAACTATGTAGCCGATGCGCTCTCTAGAATAACCATCACAGACCTAACAAATATACAAACAAGCAATAAAATTCTGAAAGTCACTACCAGAAACCAAAGTAGACAGAAATCCTGCGCAGGAAAAGATCAAATAGAATTGCATAAGCAATCTATAGAAAAAGCTTCAAAGCCCAACGTACATGAAGGAATTAATAATGATGAAGTACGTAAAGTAGTGACCTTGCATGTAAATAATAAAATGTGTTTATTTAAGCACGGAAATAAAATTACAGCAAGTTATGATGTTAGCGATTTGAACACTAATGGAACCATTGACTTAGGTCAATTCTTTCAAAGGCTTGAAAAGCAGGCCGGTATTCACAAAGTCAGCCAACTCAAAGTGGCACCATGGGAAAATATCTTTGAACATGTTTTAATTGATAATTTTAAAATGATGGGCAATAATATATTGAAATCATTGAGAGTAGCGCTACTCAACCCGGTGACCGTAATCAAAAATAATAAAGAAAAAGAAGCTATATTGTCTACATTCCATGATGATCCAATACAAGGTGGTCATACAGGCATTACAAAAACCTTGGCCAAGGTCCAGAGACACTATTACTGGGAAAATATGTCCAAAGACATAAAAGAGTATGTACATAAAGAAATGTCCTAAATGAAAAAAGTCGAAAACGACTAAGCATACTAAAACCCCACTAACTATAACCGAAACTCCACAAAGAGCTTTTGATATAGTAATTGTAGATACTATTGGTCCACTTCCAAAATCTAATAATGGAAACGAATACGCAGTAACACTCATCTGCGATTTAACTAAATACCTAGTAGCTATACCTATACCAAATAAAAGTGCAAATACAGTAGAAAAAGCTATATTTGAAGATTTTGTTCTAAAGTACGGTCCAATAAAGATGTTCATTACGGACATGGGAACAGAATATAAAAATTCAATTATTGAAGATCTATGTAAATACTTACATATTAAAAACATAACTTCAACTGCACACCACCACCAGACTGTAGGTACCGTGGAGCGAAGCCACAGAACACTCAATGAGTTCATTCGTTCATACATCTCAGTTGACAAAACAGATTGGGATGTATGGCTACGATACTTCGTCTATTGTTTTAATACAACCCCATCTATGGCACATAACTATTGTCCATATGAGCTAGTTTTTGGTAAAACTTCAAATCTACCAAGACATTTTAATAGCATAGATAAAATAAAACCCCTTTATGATATAGAAGATTATGCTAAGGAATCCAAATTTAGATTAGAACAGGCAATTAAGAGAGCTAGACTAATGCTAGAATCTCATAAGTTAAAACAGAAAATTAGTTACGACAAAACTAGTTTAGATTTCGATTTAAAAATAGGAGATCAGGTTTTATTGAAAAATGAAACAGGACATAAGTTAGATTCAAAATATACAGGTCCTTATAGGGTAGAACAAATAGGAGATAGAGATAACATAACTATAATAAATAACAAAAATAAAAAACAAAAGATAGATTAAAAACGTTTATTTCATAATTGCATTTAGCATGTCCATGCTTTAGAAATACTTCTTCTTTTAATACGTATACTATTCCCAATTCCATTCTCTTTGTATAAAAAAAAAAATAAATAAAAAATCTTTAAAAAAAAGATTTAAAAAAAAATAATAATTATTCCTCTAAGTAAAATATACTAACACAATAACTTCATAATATTACGTTATTTTTCAAAAGGAGGGAGATGTAGTATGCACTTATATCGAATATCTACTGTACCAAGAGTACTTGAAACAAACACACTGTAACACTTTGTTGCAGTGTTTATATAAACAAAGGCTCGGTCAAAAACCTGAGTGGCCTGAGTCGATCGGCGAGCTCACAGAAAGTGCAAGTGTCTTAAGTACATACATATACCCTCGCGCTCCAGCTAAAGAGAGCATAATTAAATACACTAATATACATAAGATATACATAGCCGTCTCTCTGCCGCCCAACTGTAGGCAGCGCAGCTACAAGACTTAGGCTTACTTAGATCCTAAGGCAAATTGTAAAATCAGAAACAACTTGACGTTGGAAGCGGCATTAACGCTGCTCCTAAATACAAATACAACAAGGAAGAACGCTATAGTCGAGTACCTCGACTATCAGATACCCGTTACTCAGCTAAATAGAGATATGCAAGTTGCAAAGCGAGATTAAAATGCGCCACCTACCGGCGGTATACAGATTTAAGCGTTAAGGGCGTTAGAGTGGGTGTGCAAATTTTTTTTGGACCAATCGATAGGTATTGACGAGACCAATACATTTCAGTTAAAATTTTTTATCTTGCATAAAAATTGTGGGCGTCACAGGCTTTCGCGGTTTGTGGGCGTTAGAGTGGGCGTGGCATATTCGCGTAACAAACTTGCGCTGCGTATAAGGCTACGGAATCTAAATCTGAAATCCCAATTCTCTATCTTTGATAGTTTCCGAGATATCCACGTTCATATTTACGATTTTTTGAAGTTTGTGGGCGGTTTATGGGCGTTAGGGTGGGCGTGGCAAACTTTGGGTCAATCGATAGGTATTGATGAGAACATTACATTTCAGTTAAAATTTTTATTCTAGCATCAAAACTGTTGGAGCCACAGTTTTGGGCGGTTTGTGGGCGTTAGAGTGGGCGTGGCACTCTACTCAGGAATCTGCACGCCAAATCTCAATAGCCTAGCTCCCATAGTTTCCGAGATCTCAGCGTTCATCCGGACAGACAGACGTACAGACGGACAGACGGACATGGCTAGATCGACTCGGCTAGTGATCCTGATCAAGAATATATATACTTTATGGGGTCGGAAACGCTTCCTTCTGCCTGTTACATACTTTCCGACGAATCTAGTATACCCTTTTACTCTACGAGTAACGGGTATAAAAATACAAATAAAGAATATTAAAACTACCAAAATACGCGTTCTCACTATATGAATAAAGAATATTAAAAATACCAATACAAGGCGTTTCTCACAACAATACTACTTAGAACACGGAAGTTAAGTGTAATGATTAGTGAAATAAGCTTCATTCAAAAGTTAATTATGATTATAGTAGCAGTTTGTGTATTTGGCTCGGGTGACACTGCAAAATGTGCTGACTGCATTGGCGGGTCAGTGTGCCGTTTAGTCGGTGAGACGGTGAGTTAGTGAGACACATAATATGCTGATCAGCAATTCTCATATGCAGTGGGTGCTACTGAGCGCCTGGTACTCTTCCCAACTTGGCTACTGCTTGATTTGTTGGGTGTGTTCATGTTGAGCACCTTTGGGTACGAATATTCTCCCCCCATTGAGGGGTACCCTCAATTAAGTCGTGATGGCGGTCAGCCCTTGGCCGAATTGTATAGGAAACACCTAACAAATCATTGACCGGCGGTTCATGTTTGTGATTCAGGTCACACATACCTTCTTGATGCTGCTTAACACTCCCCGTTGCGATAAAATTGACATTACCGTGGGGACTGAAATTGTGCCCTCGTAGAACTTGATTATTTGGAACGTCTGTGGTATGTGGACTTTCTGCAACAACACTTAGGTATTTCTTCGTTAAATTTAGAAATGTTGAACAAAAGTCCGGCTTCTTATTGGTTTCAAGTTGATGGGAAGTCGGTTTTGTATCAATTGGTTTTTCTTTTGTAGTAAAGAGTTCAGTTAGCTGCAATGAACTATTATGTATAGCGGTTGATCCTCGATCGAACGAGTCAGTGTCGCTGGTTCTTGATTGGTTACATACGAGTATATATATATATATATCTATATATATATATATATATATATCTTCAGGTTCCCTTATTTTGTGATCCATCAATGCTACGTGCGTTAAATGAATACTTTCTTCATCGAGTGAAATCTCATTCTGCCGTTTGCTATCTTCTATATCAAAATGATTATCATTCATTGGATTTTTATCTTTCGTTGGCTCATAAGCAGCATTCGGTCCTGCGAGATCATCTCTGTCTTCTACCAGCTTATAGTTGATTTCCGTATCAGATGAGGTTTCTTTATCGAGAAAACCTGTGATTACATAACCAAGCCTTGTGCCTTGGGCCAACGGTCTATAAGGTCCTAGTTCAAGAAGTTCACCGGTTATTACACGAGAAAATATTCGACCCCTAAGGTTAGGTCAATGGGTCCTGGTTGCCGAAAGTCAGGATCTGCTAACGGCAGTCCCTCGGGAATGTTAAGATCGGTTGCAATCGGTATTGACGGTTGGTCTGTAATGACTGTGGGCATAATAAATACCTCTAACAGTGTTTCAAACCCTGATGTACATGATGAGAGCTTAAGTTTTGATCTGATTGCGTTTGATATTTTCCCTCCGATTCCAGATATTTCAATCGGTGACATTTCCTTAAGAAATGGCAGATCTGCCATCCTCCTTGAGATAAGATTCACCTGTGATCCACCATCTATTACAGCGCGACATGTTTGTAGGTGACCCGTTGGCCCTTGTAATGATACCTTGGCGGTCGCAAGCAGACTATATCCTCTAGAGTTGTCGTAACCTGCAATGGTTACTGCGCCGGACACTGGATTGCTAGTCGGTCCTTGGTGTAACAGTGAATGATGCCGTTGCTGGGTGACTCGTTAAGTGGTCGGTGATCCACAGTTTTCAACCTTATGAGCTGTAGACAAACAATTTGTGCATGCTCCTAATCGAATAGTGACTTGGCGCCGCGCTTTGGGATCCATTTCTTGGACACGGCTACATGCTCTAAAATGATGTGGTCCTAGGCGACAAGTCTTACAGCTCTCTTCGTTGTGAACTGACTGATGGCGGAATGTTGCTGTAGGATGAGCACTTATCGTCTCCAGCACGCAAGCGCGCCGCTCAATAAACGTCAGTACACTCCTTAATGTTGGAATTTCCGTTGGTGCATCCGCTGAATTTTCCAAAGCAACTAAAGACTGCTTGTCTAGTTTTCATCTGATAATAAGACACAGAATTGGATCCCAGGATTTTGTGCTGCCATCGAGGTTTTTAAGAGTACTCATTGAGTTTTTTATAGTGTCATGTAAGGCCATTAGTTGGCGCGAGGAGCCGTCTATAGGCCTATGGTCAATAATTTTTGCTATGGCGCCGAATACTAGTATTTTGCCGTTCTGGTACCTGGCCTTCAATCGCAACCAGGTGTCGTCATAGCCACCGTGTGAGAAGGCTGAGTCTGTCAACACGTTCCTCGCTTCACCACGAAGCGAACTCTGTAGAATATGTAGTTTCTGACTGGTCGAATATGGTTTGTTATGTACCAATTCCACAAAAACAGATCACGGAACCGTGGCCAGTCTAGATACTCGCCGTTGAACTCCGGAATGCTATTTGGCGGAAGTGCCAAGTTTAGGCTCATTGGCGCGTCGTTTTCTCGTAGCAGGTTCATTTCGTATTCCTCGTACAATGTGTGGAATTGGGCTAGCTCTGCCTCTGCCAGAGCTGCGGCCCAGGTGTGCTATCCAATTCGTCGTGGGCTTGCCTATGTAATGCCCAATGGAGATCCAGGTGCCTTTGTAGGGCTGGGGTGACGGTTGGGGCGTTCGAGACTAATGTTAATGATGATTCCAATTCGTTGCATCTTCTCTGCAACTGTCGGATCACCCTGTCAATTGCGGAGTCTCCTTTGACTTGATCTACTGTTGTGATCTTGAAGTTGGCCGAAGTTCGTCTTGGGACCTTCGGAAGTCCACAAAGATCTTCTGATATTTTTCGATCAGCTCCTTACTTGCTACTAGTCGTGAAGAGTACTCACTTCCAGTGGGTAATGCCGCTTGTTGGACTTCTTCATCTACGTCGCAAAACTGCTGCCAGAGATCGTTTAGCTGATTTAGCTTACCGGAATAATAGCCGTCTCGGTGGCGTCGTTCGACCGAATCCTTGCCATAATTCTTTATGAGCTGTTGGATCTGTACTTGTAGCTCATTTTGGTTGTCTAGTAATCGATTGTGTAAATCGATTCTTGTGTGATTTGTTTCCTCTATGAATGAAGTAGACATATTGTGTGTCTTGAAAACACAAAATCCTGTGAAGCCGGATAAAGCTGTGTGTCCTGTGAAACTGGATGAAGCTGAGTATCCTGTGAAGCTGAATGAAGCTGACGATACTGTGGAGCTGGATGAAGCTGAGTATCCTGTGAACCTGGATGAAGCTGAGTATCCTGTGAAGCTAGATGAAGCTCGGTATCTTGTGAAGCTGGTTAAGGCTGACCATCCTTTGAAGCTGGATGATGCTTAGTATCCTGTGAAGCTGGATTAAACTGAAGATACTGTGACGCTGGATCAAGAAGTGGGAAGCTGGATTAAGCTGAGTATCCTGTGAAGCTGGATGAGCTATGGTTTCCAGGGCGGGTGGAGGTAGTAGACTTAACGGGTCTTTTCACCAGTCAAAGGTTGGTAAAGGATCAATCAATGTTCGTGCCTAACCGAAGTAGACACTAGCTGGTCGATCGCGTCGCGGCAATGGTAACGATGGTTACTGCGATGCCGGACCACACGCGATACGGAACTGCGCTGACGATGAGCTAATGTAGGTAGCTGCTAGTGGAGATAGTGTATTACAAGCCCCATTCCCAGAGGTAGGAAGAATAACCGGGGAGTTATGAGATGCGTTGATAACTGATTTATTGTTCATTTGATACATGCTTATATACTGTAGTATGCACTTATATCGAATATCTACTGTACCAGAGTACTTTTTGATCAGACTACGATATAATTTAATATCAATTAAACAAAAGTTTAAGTTGGACATATCAGTACCGACTATACTTAGCACTTCCCTAGCAGTTGAAACTGGTGATGAATCGGAATCAACAAAACAAACTGACATTGACCAAATAGAATCAGATGACCTTACAGAAACAAATCCTAAAATAGAAGAGCAAGATTTAAATAATCTTACTATTCCAGCTGTTTTAATGTCAGATCTGGCTAATTCTACAGATTCTGATGATAGTTCAAGCATAATAGAAAATAAAATAAGAAACAATATCACAATGGCACAATCTAATATTGATTTCATTAATACAGCATCCAAGCTTATACCAGTTTTCGTTGGTAAAGCTGAAAACTTAACAAGTTTTATGGATGCATTAGAAGTAATAGAATCAATAAAAGGCGAACACGAACAATTAGCAGTTTCTATTATAAAAACAAAGCTAAAAGGTGTCTCCAGAAATCTAACCGGAAATGAAACAACAATAGCTGAAGTCATTCCCGGATTAAAAAACAACGTCAATGGCGAAACTGTTGAAGTGTTGTCAGCAAAACTGATGAGCCTACAACAACGCAATAAAACTGCCAACCAGTACACACAAGAGGTTGAGCAGATGACGAAATCCTTAGAAGGTGCATTTATAACAGATGGCTTATCCCTAGAGTTAGCCAGACGTTATTCCACTCGGCATGCAGTGAAAGCAATGACTAAAAATTGCACAATCGATAAGGTAAAAACTATCATGCAAGCTGGTACCTTCAATACAATGAATGAGGCCATATCCAAATTTGTAAACAGTTGCACAGAAGCAACCGGACAGCCAAACACTGTCCTATATTACAAAAATTACACGCAGCGCGGTGGAAATCGCAGACGAGGTAATAATCGAGGTAATAATCGAGGTAATTATAACAATACCAGATATTATCAGAATAACGGATATAATCAAAACAATGGTTATAACAGAAATAACAATAACCAAAATAACAATTATTAAATTATAGAAATCCTCATAGTCAACAAGACGAAATTCAAAAACAAGTTTAAAAAACTCATCAATGATGAAATAGTGGAACCCTCTGTATCACCTTATAATAGCCCACTTTTGTTAGTACAAAAAAAGTCACTTCCAAATTCGGAAAATAAAAAATGGCGATTAGTAATTGACTATCGTCAAATTAATAAAAAAATCTTGTCTGATAAATTTTCACTCCCTTGAATCGATGATATTTTAGATCAACTAGGTAGAGCAAAATATTTCTCATGCCTTGACTTAATGTCAGGTTTTCATCAAATTGAACTGGAAAAAAGTTCACGGGATATAACATCTTTTTCAAAAAACAATGGTTCGTACCGCTTCACGCGATTACCATTCGGTTTAAAAATAGCGCCAAACTCTTTTCAGAGAATGATGACTATAGCTTTCTCTGGATTAGAACCTTCGCAAGCATTTCTTTATATGGATGACTTAATAGTCATAGGTTGTTCCGAAAAACATATGCTCAGGAACTTAACTGATGTTTTCGAGAAATGTAGGAAACACAACTTGAAGTTACATCCTGAAAATTGTTCATTTTTCATGCATGAAGTCACTTTCTTAGGACATAAATGCACACATAAAGCAATCTTGCCCGACGACAAAAAATACGACGTAATTCAAAATTATCCAGTCCCACATGATGCGGACAGCGCTAGAAGATTAATTGCATTTTGCAATTATTACCGACGTTTTATAAAGAATTTTGCTGAATACTCCCGTCACATAACAAGATTATGTAAGAAAGATGTAAAATTCGAATGGACAACACAATGTCAAAATGCCTTCGAACATCTAGCTAGCAAATACGCTTGTGGAGCAGTCCTAACTCAAAACAAAAATGGATTACAGCTTCCAGTGGCATACGCATCAAGATCCTTTACGAAAGGTGAAAGCAACAAGAGCACTACAGATCAAGAATTAGCATCCATTCATTGGGCAATAACACACTTCAGACCATATATTTATGGTAGACACTTCACTGTCAAAACAGACCATAGAGCACTTACATACTTGTTTTCAATGGTAAATCCCAGTTCCAAACTAACACGAATGAGACTTGAATTCGAGGAATATAATTTTACGGTAGAGTATCTAAAGGGTAAAGATAACTATGTAGCCGATGCGCTCTCTAGAATAACCATCACAGACCTAACAAATATACAAACAAGCAATAAAATTCTGAAAGTCACTACCAGAAACCAAAGTAGACAGAAATCCTGCGCAGGAAAAGATCAAATAGAATTGCATAAGCAATCTATAGAAGAAGCTTCAAAGCCCAACGTATATGAAGGCATTAATAATGATGAAGTACGTAAAGTAGTGACCTTGCATGTAAATAATAAAATGTGTTTATTTAAGCACGGAAATAAAATTACAGCAAGTTATGATGTTAGCGATTTGAACACTAATGGAACCATTGACTTAGGTCAATTCTTTCAAAGGCTTGAAAAGCAGGCCGGTATTCACAAAGTCAGCCAACTCAAAGTGGCACCATGGGAAAATATCTTTGAACATGTTTCAATTGATAATTTTAAAATGATGGGCAATAATAGCGCTACTCAACCCGGTGACCGTAATCAAAAATAATAAAGAAAAAGAAGCTATATTGTCTACATTCCATGATGATCCAATACAAGGTGGTCATACAGGCATTACAAAAACCTTGGCCAAGGTCCAGAGACACTATTACTGGAAAAATATGTCCAAAGACATAAAAGAGTACATAAAGAAATGTCCTAAATGCCAAAAGTCGAAAACGACTAAGCATACTAAAACCCCACTAACTATAACCGAAACTCCACAAAGAGCTTTTG
This sequence comes from Drosophila suzukii, assembly GCF_013340165.1. NCBI lineage: Eukaryota > Metazoa > Arthropoda > Insecta > Diptera > Drosophilidae > Drosophila > Drosophila suzukii. The sequence goes on along the minus strand of NW_023497325.1, from coordinate 445,330 downwards.
ATATAGTAATTGTAGATACTATTGGTCCACTTCCAATATCTAATAATGGAAACGAATACGCAGTAACACTCATCTGCGATTTAACTAAATACCTAGTAGCTATACCTATACCAAATAAAAGTGCAAATACAGTAGAAAAAGCTATATTTGAAGATTTTATTCTAAAGTACGGTCCAATAAAGACGTTCATTACGGACATGGGAACAGAATATAAAAATTCAATTATTGAATATCTATGTAAATACTTACATATTAAAAACATAACTTCAACTGCACACCACCACCAGACTGTAGGTACCGTAGAGCGAAGCCACAGAACACTCAATGAGTTCATTCGTTCATACATCTCAGTTGACAAAACAGATTGGGATGTATGGCTACGATACTTCGTCTATTGTTTTAATACAACCCCATCTATGGCACATAACTATTGTCCATATGAGCTAGTTTTTGGTAAAACTTCAAATCTACCAAGACATTTTAATAGCATAGATAAAATAAAACCCCTTTATGATATAGAAGATTATGCTAAGTAATCCAAATTTAGATTAGAACAGGCAATTAAGAGAGCTAGACTAATGCTAGAATCTCATAAGTTAAAACAGAAAATTAGTTACGACAAAACTAGTTTAGATTTCGATTTAAAAATAGGAGATCAGGTTTTATTGAAAAATGAAACAGGACATAAGTTAGATTCAAAATATACAGGTCCTTATAGGGTAGAACAAATAGGAGATAGAGATAACATAACTATAATAAATAACAAAAATAAAAAACAAATAGTACATAAAGATAGATTAAAAACGTTTATTTCATAATTGCATTTAGCATGTCCATGCTTTAGAAATACTTCTTCTTTTAATACGTATATTATTCCCAATTCCATTCTCTTTGTATCAAAAAAAAAATAAATAAAAAATCTTTAAAAAAAAAGATTAAAAAAAAAATAATAATTATTCCTCTAAGTAAAATATACTAACACAATAACTTCATAATATTACGTTATTTTTCAAAAGAAGGGAGATGTAGTATGCACTTATATCGAATATCTACTGTACCAAGAGTACTTGAAACAAACACACTGTAACACTTTGTTGCAGTGTTTATATAGACAAAGGCTCGGTCAAAAACCTGAGTGGCCTGAGTCGATCGGCGAGCTCACAGAAAGTGCAAGTGTCAGCATTCTGTTACACACGCCGGCCGCTCAGCCAAACTTAAGTACATACATATACCCTCGCGCTCCAGCTAAAGAGAGCATAATTAAATACACTAATATACATAAGATATACATAGCCGTCTCTCTGCCGCCCAACCGTAGGCAGCGCAGCTACAAGACTTAGGCTTACTTAGATCCTAAGGCAAATTGTAAAATCAGAAACAACTTGACGTTGGAAGCGGCATTAACGCTGCTCCTAAATACAAATACAACAAGGAAGAACGCTATAGTTGAGTACCTCGACTATCAGATACCCGTTACTCAGCTAAATAGAGATATGCTAGTAGCAAAGCGAGATTAAAATGCGCCACCTACCGGCGATATACAGATTTAAGCGTTAAGGGCGTTAGAGTGGGTGTGCAAATTTTTTTTTGGACCAATCGATAGGTATGACGAGACCAATACATTTCAGTTAAAATATTTTATCTTGCATAAAAATTGTGGGCGTCACAGGCTTTCGCGGTTTGTGGGCGTTAGAGTGGGCGTGGCATATTCGCGTAACAAACTTGCGCTGCGTATAAGGCTACGAAATCTAAATCTGAAATCCCAATTCTCTATCTTTGATAGTTTCCGAGATATCCACGTTCATACTTACGATTTTTTGAAGTTTGTGGGCGGTTTATGGGCGTTAGGGTGGGCGTGGCAATTTTTTTTTTGGGCCAATCGATAGGTATTGATAAGACACTGCAAAATGTGCTGACTGCATTGGCGGGTCAGTGTGCCGTTCAGTCGGTGAGACGGTGAGTTAGTGAGACATATAATATGCTGATCAGAAATTCTCATATGCAGTGGATGCTACTGAGCGCCTGGTACTCTTCCCAACTTGGCTAATGCTTGATTTGTTGGGTGTGGTCATGTTGAGCACCTTTGGGTACGAACAGATTTCTTCTTCACACATCAAGTCTCAACTTTAAAATGATTTATAAAAATTATTTTATTGCTTTGATGCTACTTTTAAAAAATGTCAAAATAATGTATGCATTGTTAAGAGCACAAACCCCGCCCAAAAGGTGTGTTTTACAATAGGGACCGGTTTCCTTTAAACTTGTTTAATGACGAACAGCGCATTTCCTCGATATTAATGAGCTGACGACTCCCAAAAAACGTCTGTAGAAATCGTTTCTTTTCAACACCTTTACAAATAATTTTTTTTCCGCTTGTGATTGTCCTTAGATTCTTTCGAGTTTGTGGAAAACTGTTGTAACGAACTGATTTTTGTGGTCTGCTCGCAACGAGATTCGTGCGACCAGCTCAGTAGATTGTGTGTTCGTCTCACCAAATTAATATAAACGTGACCGCCCAGTAGCTCAGTGAGAAAGCACAGAATTCACGGGCTCGTAGTGGGCTTATTGCGGGTAAATTATTACAAATGACTATTACAAATGACTTGGTAGCTTGGTTGGCCTTGATATCGCCACTTGTTGCCTTCGGTATCTCCAACGGTCCTGGTTGTCTCGACGATCTCTCGCCTCGTTGTCTCGGTGCTCCAGTCCTGTAGCTCCCTCAAGAACCTTAAAGCTCCCTGAAGATGCTCGCTCGCTGCTCGTCTCTGACGCGATGATTCGGTGACTGCTTATGACGACTCGGACTTGCGAGGGGGGTCAGCCGTGCGGGCTTAGGGAAGCGTTACCGTTCTCAGACTAGGGTGAACAGATGCTGCGCTCTCCAGGATCACTCCTTTCGACACACCGCCGCCTGTCCTTGCTCTGTCCCGGATGGTCCCAATGGGGTTTCTGCTCATCCCCCGCGGACAGTCAAGGCTAAACGCTTCTACGCCTAGTGTAAACGAACGTTCCACCTTAGCCTCACCCTTGTGCTTACTGCCGGATGTAGTGGTTGGCTTGCGCACTGCTCCTGGCTGTGCTGGCTGCGCGGCTGGACGAAGCGTGGCTTCTGGTACTCGGGGTTTCGGGCGTACGCCGATCTCTCCTGGACAACTCCACTCGAGACCATACCGATCGACCGCTCTCCCTTCTGGCGTGTTATATTCGGGATTCTCCAGGCGTAACGCCAGGACTTAGTTGATAGGGACAAACAGCCCGTCTTGACCTAGCCGTGTGATGCCCTCTGTACCTCAGCTACCTGCGTCTCAATTCGGAGATTCCTGGCATCCCAATCCCGAATGTCTTGACGTAGCTCCCACGGCGCTGCTTTTCCGACGACTCGACTTGTTGTAGCTCCCTTGTAGTTTATTTGGTTTACTGACTGTTCACTTTGGTATCTTGGCTGATCTTGACGGTTTGACTCCTCGTGATCGACTGAAATCTGCTTCCAGCGCTGGGCCCACTTATATAGGCCTCCTGTTACCTTTACTTCTTGGCATCTGCGCACGGCACCACTTCAGGGTCCAAAGTCCGCGTTTTTACCGTTCGACCTTTCGCCCTCTGCACACGGCCAGACACTAGGGTGCTTAACGCGGCGATCTACCGTTAACCCTTCGCTCTTTCTCTCCAAGCTCTCTTTCCTCGTACTCTCCAAACTCTCTTGAGACAAATCCTCCAAGCTCTCTCGTACTAAATTCTCCAAAGCTCTCCCGAACTGAATTCTCCAATCACTCTTGAACTGAATTCTCCAAACTCTCTTGAACTGAATTCTCCAAACTCTCTCTTCCCGCAGAGCCGTTATTACGCGTACTCGCCGCGTATCTGGTAAGTGGCCGGCCATCTGTTGCTGCTGCTGCTGCTGCTGAGATTTGTGGGGAGTTATTCAACATCTCACACTGTTTTCTCCATCGTTCCAAAAAATTTTGTGATGTGTATTGGTTAACCAACTTTCAGTCTTTCGAGATTTTGTATTATGGAAAGTAAATTCATATGGTGGTTCTATTAAAAAACTATTATTCAAGTTTGGATTTTTTTCAAATACAATTCAAATTTCCTTTGGAATAAAATTATTATTATTATCAACGAACAACATTTTTTTATGTTAAACAACTCGTTGTAATAGTCCGTTTAATGGGTTATATTCAACTAAACGGTCATGTATGAGGAGACAATAAGCTTGGGTATTTTCATGACTTGATGTCTTCAGTTTGATTGAATTCTTCACATCGATAGGACCAGTTTTCACGGATTCGTTTCGATATGAAAGATCAACCACAATAAAAGGGGCCTTCAATTTAAATTAATTTGGGGTCAAAAATGGTTGTGATTCACGACTGTATAAACTAGATTAAAATCTTGTGTACATTTCACATAAGTGAGCATACTGATTCTTACTAAAATAAACATTCAGATCATTATATGGATATGACTCCGAATTCAAGTGTACTTTCAAGCTTGATAAATTTTTTGTGATAAGTTCTCAATTAAGTGTAAATAAAATTATTGCAAATCTTTGTTTTTCGCGGTTAACCAAAAATTTAACATTCCAGCTGTATTGACTCCCATACCCCAATTTGGGGTTAACATATGAATCCCAACTCCGGAATGCGATTGGTAGGTTTACACCACTTTTAATAATATCGCACATCTTAATTTTTGCAAGATCGCTCGGAGTTACTTGGGGAATTTTCCAGGTTATCTTCGTCATTTCCAGTTTAAAAATTTGTTCATTTCTGGTTTGTTCAAACACATCGCTAAGATTCTTAGTTAGCATCAACACTAGTTCGTGTTTACAATTTAACAAAACTGTTTTATAATATTCAGCAAATCCTAATTAAATCAACATTTTTATTTTGTTCTCGGACTGTTTTAGAATAAGATTTTTCTCCATTTAGTAGTCTGGTAAAACAAGAAACTTCTGGGTTAAGTGTGCAATAATTATTAAATATTTCTGTCTTAAGATTATACCTTACATAGAACTTATTTCTACATTTTGCGACGTGATTATCAATTAATAATATTCCATCATTATGTGAAATGGATCTTGAATTGTAAACGTCACAACGATCGGTAAAAATAGGGTATTTTATGTGTAATATAATAAGATCTTGGTGCAAAGCGATCTTAAATTCAGATATATGTAAAAGGGGTGTTATAATTACAGATCTATTTTCGTGTTTATAAATTTTTTGTATGTCATCATTGTTTATAATTTTAGTTAACATCAATTTTGGCAAGTGTATTTGTTAAGTTCATAAGATCGTAAGTAAGCAAGCGCAGACGATATTTTCTAAGTGGAATTTCGTAATCCTTGATGGCTGTTTTGAATTCTTTAAATAAAGATTTTATCTTTTTAAATATTTTAGAATAAACAACGAATTGATCGTTATAATTTGGTATAAAATCATCGATTTTATTTTGGACTGTTATGAAATCATCATGATCTGGTGTTCCCGCTATCCATTTCCAAATAGTGCCTATTTCATTAATGCCTCTTTTCGATCTACTGGTTATTATTTGAGAGTTAAGTATTTAAATAAGTTTAAAGTCGTGGGATATTTCCCAAAAAACATTCTTGCTGTCGTGATTTTTTAGAAATTCTGTTTCATGATTGAATATATCTCTATAAAGACTTATATAAGTTATATGAAATAAATCTGCGTTTGATTCATAAGTAAGAAAATCTTTGGTATCCTTGTAAAGAAGGAAATCATGGTTCGTGTAATCTATAATTTCGGATTTGGTTGTAGCTACCAGCTATTATAAGTACATTATTGAAATCATTATCTGGAATTTGAAAAAAAATAATTTAATCTTATCTTTATAAATCGTACGGTTTCTGTTATTTATAATAGCCTTATTAGGAAGATTTTCCTTCACTACTTGGTTTTTATACCCTTGCAGAGGGTATAATAATTTTAGTCAGAAGTTTGCAACGCAGTGAAGGTGACGTTTCCGACCCCATAAAGTATATATATTCCTGATCAGCATCACTAGACGAGCCGATCTAGCCATGTCCGTCCGTTTCTACGCAAACTAGTCTCTCAGTTTTAAAGCTATCGGGCTGAAACTTTCCCAAAAGTCTTCTTTCCTTTGCAGGTAGTATAAAAGTCGGAACCAGCCGGATCTTTCAACTATATCTTATAGCTTCCATAGGAATAATCGGAAAAAAAATGTAAACAAATTATGTCTTTGGTATTTTTTTAACATATAACCTCTTTAGCTTGGAAATAACATTTTTTTATTAGTTTTGAATTTCGAATTAAATTGTATCAAAATCGGAAGACTATGTCATATAGCTGCCATAGGAACGATCGTAAAATCGGTGGGAAAATAATATGAAACAAATTATAGCTTCGGTATTCTTAAACATATAACCTCCGACGCTTGGAAATAACATTTTTTAATTGGTTCTTAGTTTCGAATTTAATTTTATCAAAATCGGACCACTATCATATAGCCGCCACAGGAACGATCGTAAAATCGGTGGGAAAATAATATGAAACAAATTATAGCTTCGGTGTTTTTTAGCATATAACCTCCTCCGCTTGGAAATAACATTTTTTAATTAGTTCTGAATTTCGACTTTAATTTTATCAAAATCGGGCGACTGTATTATATAGCTGCCATAGGAACGATCGTAAAATTGGTGGGAAAATAATATGAAACAAATTATAGCTTCGGTGTTTTTTTAGCATATAACCTCCTACGCTTGGAAATAACATTTTTTAATTAGTTCTGAATTTCGAATTTAATTTTATCAAGATCGGACGACTATATCATATAGCTGCCATAGGAACGATCGGAAAATTGGTGGGAAAATAATATGAAACAAACTATAGCTTCGGTGTTTTTTGGTATATAATCTTATTCTATTGGGAATATCATTTTGTATATTTTTAAGAATTTTGAATTATATTTAATAAAAATTGGACGCCTCTAACATATAGCTGTCAAAGCAACGGTCAGAGAAATAATGAAATAATTATTATTTCATTGCATTTATTTTTATATTATTTTTTGTAATTGATTTTTTTGGCCATGTCCCTCTGTTTTAAAGCTACCGGGCTGAAACTTTCCTTCTTATGCAGGTAGTATATAAGTCGGAACCAGCCTGATCGGATAACTATATCTTATAGCTCCCATAGGAATAACCGAAAAAAAATTTTGTATACTCTTGCGGAGGGTATAATGATTTCAGTCAGAAGTTTGCAACGCAGTGAAGGAGATCGATCAGCATCACTAGACGAGTCGATCTAGCCATGTCCGTCTGTCCGCCCGTTTCTACGCAAACTTGTCTCTCAGTTTTAAAGCTATCGGGCTGAAACTTTCCCAAAAGTCTTATATCTCTTGCAGGTAGTATATAAGTCGGAACCAGCCGGATGGGACAACTATATCTTAAAGCTACCATAAAAATAATCGGAAAAAAATTGTAAAAAAATTATGTCTTTGGCGCTTCTTAACATACAACCTCCTTAGCTTGGAAATACCATTTTTTAATTAGTTTTGAATTTCGAATTTAATCTTATCAAAATCGGACGACTGTATAATACAGCTGCCATAGGAACGATCGGAAAATTGGTGGTGGTATATAAGTCGGAACCAGCCGGATAGGACAACTACATATCTTATAGCTCCCATAGGAATAATCGGAAAAAAAATGTAAAAAAATTATATCGAACGGTTTTTCGGCCCCGTCGAACCTGAACGACCATTCGGGGACCTGTTAAGCGATCCTTGCATAGTCTGACTGACTGGGTCTCAAGATCAGCGCTGTTATTTTCCTGTCTTGGCTTGATTCTCTCCTGTTTGCCTCCTTTTGTAGGTTGTCAACGCTCAGGCTTGCCACTAAGTTGTCCCCTTCGGCGTTCGTTAACGTGATGCTCGGGCCGGCTTTGTCGTGGTATGTAGCTTCCAACTCGGCCCAGATGTCAACGATTTGTGGGTTATTATCCGTTTCTGAGTAATACTCATATAATTCCTTTCTCATATCCTCTAATCTGCCGTCGAGGGTGACGTTAAGCCTCTGTGCGACATTGGCGAAGTCCTCCTTTTTAAGCCGGTAGATCCACTTCTTTCCCATTCTGTCTAAGTTGCTTTCACTGCTGGGACAATCACGTTGGGCGCCAGATGTAACGAACTGATTTTTGTGGTCTGCTCGCTACGAGATTCGTGCGGCTAGCTCAGTAGATTGTGTGTTCGTCCCACCAAATTTATATTAACGTGACAGCCCAGTAGCTTAGTGAGAAAGCACAGAGTTCACGGGTACGTAGTGGGTTTATTGCGGGTATATTATTACAAATGTCTTGGTAGCTTGGTTGGTTACAAATGCCTTGGTAGCTTGTTTGGCCTTGACTCCTCGCTTGTGACCTTCGGTGCTTCCGGTCCTGGTTGACTCGACGACCTCTCGCCTTGATGACTCGGTGCTCCAGTCCTGTAGCTCCCTGAAGATCCTCGCAGCTCCATGAAGATGCTCGCTCGCTGCTCGCTCCTGACGCGTTGACTTGGTGACTGCTGGTAACGACTCGGACTCGCGAGGGGGATCAGCCGTACGGGCTTAGGGAAGCGTCACCACTCCTTTTGACACACCGCCGCCTGTCCCTTGCTCTGTCCCGGATGGTCCCACTGGGGTTTCTGCTCAGCCCGCGCGGACAGTCAAGGCGGAACTCCAGGAAGCTGCCTCGCGCTCTACTTTGCTTCTACGCCTAGTGTAAACGAACGTTCCACCCTAGCCTCACCCTTCTGCGTGTGGTTCGGAACATTTCCGCTCTGTGTTGCGTGGCTGTCGTGATGTGGTGGCTGGCTTGCTGCTGACGCTATCTCGCGCACTGCTCCTGGCGGTGCTGGCTGCGCGACTGGACGTAGCGTGGATTTTGGTACTCGGGGTTCGGGCACGTCGCTCCGGGACCTCGCAAGTCAAAACCGTAGGGTTCTCCTGGGCAACTCCACTCGAGACCGTACCGATTGACCGCTCTCCCTTCTGGCTTGTTATATTTGGGGTTCGGGCACGCCGCTCCGGGACCTCGCTCATTGCTGCGTCCCACTCATTTCCCCGGTTCCTTCGTGCGTGATCGATGTTTCTGCAACTATCTATACCGATGGTGCGGCGTTGCCACCTGCTCGTTGCGATATTTCCACCTTTGCCTATATATTCATTTTCGTGTGCCCATCGATCGGACTATCGTCCAGTGCCAATCGATCGCCTATCGAGGCACCCGTGGGCGTGTGGCTCACGTGGGCCGCCGGTATGTCCGTCGGGGCGTGTTGTCCCGTCGGGTTAACTGGCTGTTGCTGCGGCGGGTAGGTTTCTTGCTGCTGGCGTCGCTCGCGTTCGGGCTGCTGCTGCGGTGGTGGCTGCTCGCGTTTGAGCTGCTGCTGCGGTGGTGGCTACTGCTGCGGTGGTGGCTGCTTGCGTTCGAGCTGCTGCTGCGGTGGTGGCTGCTCGCGTTCAAGCTGCTGCTGCGGTGGTGGCTGCTCGAACCTCGGCGTGGGTGGTCGTGCTGGTGTCCACTGCGGTGATCCCCCGTACCGCGCTGTGTGTGGCATTTCGGGCAGCCACCGTGGAGGTGAGGACGCCCAGTCTTCTGCCACTTCTGGCGGCGGGATGCAGGGCTCGGGCGCATACCTCGGCGTGGGTGGGTACCCTGTGTTTTCCCACAGCTGCTGCTCCTCCTCCTCGGCCCTCCGCAGTTGGGCCTGCCACTCCGGCGATTCCTCCATCTCCTTCAACCGCCGCTACTCGCTCGGCCGTCGCACCTCGCACTTCCGTCGATATTCCAGCGTAGCCGCTGCCACAGACTCGACATAGCTACCGGGAGCCTGCTGGTCCTGGGGCGGCTCCTCGCTGGCCCATTCGACCTCCGCCGCGCCAGTCGGGATGCGGCCGTCGGCCCGGTTGACCGCTTTGTGAAGCCGCCATCGCCGTTGCTCCACCCGCGGGTACTCCACCAACTCGACGTCGCTGTCGGAGCTGATCACCGGATCGGGGACGCCCCGCCCGGAGATCCGCCGCGAGGTTCGGGTAAACCGGGCTGCCGACCAACCTTGCCCCGGGCTAGATCCTCCGGACGGCTGGTGGGCATCCATCATCTTGCGCGCTTCGCTCCTCGTTACACGTGTGCTCATGTTGCTTGTCGATTTTGATTGTTCATTTGAAGCCTGGGCTCCCTTCAACGACACCTCGGTTCCGAGCCTTCCTCTTTGGTCAATCCCGCTATTTCCTTCGGCCTCTCCTTCTTACTATTCAGATCTACGGTACAGCTCTCTGCTCTGTGCCGTCTTCCCCTTCCTTCGGCAGACTGTTGATGCGTGTTTTTTTCTTTCCTCCAATCAGTCCCCATCGAGTCTTTAGACGCTCTGGCTTGCTCCCTTTGTGTGCGTAACGTTCTCCTGATGTCCTTTATGTATTTCATTGTACCTTTGGAGTTGCCCTGTAGTATCCTCGGAGTCGGTTTGTAGTATCCCTTTCGAATCCTTGGAGGTATTCTTTGGCAATCCTTGGAGGTATCCTTGGACTCTTTTCGTAGTATCCTTTTGGGAATCCTTCGAGGTATCCTTGGACTCTTTTCGTAGTATCTTTTGGGAATCCTTGGAGGTATCCTTGGACTCATATCGTAGTATCCTTTGATCATCCTTGGAGGTATCCTTGGACTCTTTTCGTCGTATTCCTTTGGGAATCCTTAGAGGTATCCTTGGACTCCTTTCGTGGTATCCTTTGTTATGTCCTTGGACTTTTTTTTTTTTATTATTATTGTCCTTTAGGAATCCTTGGAGGTATCCTTGGACTTTTAATGTTGTTTTGCGTCTGTTGCTGTTACCGCTCGCTTGTGTTTTCCGTTTGTTGCTGTTTCAACTCGCTTACGTGGAAGGTACGCTCTTTCTTTGTGTTTATGTGTCGTATTTTGCAGATTACTGGTGACGCAAAACCCATGACTTGGTAAGGTCCGTCGTATCTTGGTCCAATTTTGCTGCGAATCCCTCGGCTTTTGATAAGTGGTGCTCCTTGGCCCACACGGCGTCACCCACCTTTGGCGTCCATTGCCTCCTCCTTAGGTTATAATGCCGAGCCTGATCCTGGGATGCTTTCTCATATTCCGCCATACAATCTCGAAGATTTCTCTGAGTTTGTTTGCCTTCTCCTCCGGGGTCTCAGTCGGTCGTCCGGTCCCTACGGTTTCTCTGTCGTAAAGGGCGCTCCGGCCATTTTTCGTCCCAGTTTCTTTGGTTCTGCCCTGCGAACTGGGCTATCATTGTCTTCACCGTCTTATTTGCTCTCTCAGTCGGGTTCTCCTGTGGGGTGTATGGAGCTCTGAACTGTTGCTTGGCTCCCATTTTGGCCAGGAAACTCTTGAAAATTTTGCTGCCAAACTGTACTCCGTTGTCCGTTATGACTATTTTGGGGACCCCATACCTCGCTATTATGCGTTCTTTAAACGCTTTCTTTAGGGATTCGGCCGTCGCGCTTCGCAGCGGCACCAACTCAGTCCACTTGGAGAACCGGTCTATCAATACCAGCAGCATTTGGTTGCCGTGCTTCGAACGCGGCATGGGTCCGACGAAGTCCGCACATACCGTAGCCCATGGTTCCTCTGGCACCTGCGTCAGCATTTTCCCAGCCATTTGCATATCGCGACCGCTGAAGAGAGTGGACGTGTCTTGTGCGAGCTCCGCGAAAAGTGCAAGAAAGTTGATAAATTAAATGCAAACAAAACACAAAAACTAAACTGGTTAATTTCAAATAAGCGAAAAGACGCTAAAACCCAAAGAAATTTAGGTTTCAGCACAAAATCGGTGTAATGACTTTAACTAGCACATACATTTTTTCATCTTATAATAATAAATAAGTGCCACGCTAATAAAAGCTCAATGGGCTACGAACAGAATAAAGAGCGACTCAGCTCCGTCCGAGGAGACGGTTACTTTTCGTATGTCTCAACGCGTGATAGCGAAGTTCAAAAAACGACCCTACTGTCGGTCGACAGCCAAAGAGCACGATCTTGCTCACCATACTTACTTACGGCTACCCCTACTCCGACGGCGTGGAGTCAACAATGCAAAGCCCCCCCACCATCAGTTTCGACCCCTGGCGCACCAACAACATGCTACGGTAAAACTTCTGCATCCGCACTAAATTTGTCAGCGACAACTACAGCTTCGGCGAAAAAACCAACGACAACCACAGCTACGACTATTATTTCGGAATCGACTGCAACCGCAGCTCTAAATATAACGGCAACAAAAACCACGACAACAAATCAAAACCAAAACAAAATTCAGCAAGCGGGTCCGGCCATGCAGACCGGACTAGATCGGTACATCCATATCAAGCGTAAGCTTAGCCCGCAGAACACCGCGGTAGGTAACAAGTCAAAAATAAACCGTGTCCAAGTAGAAGATATATTACCCGGGAGAAACCGACAGCAATCGATTTGCGCTTCTAGCAGAAAATGAATCAGGACGGGCTCAGGAGACCCAACCGAAACCTAAGCCCCCACCAATTTACATTAGGGAGAAAATCTCGAACGCCCTGGTCAACAAAATTGTTGCGCTGACCGGAGACGGAAACTTTCATGTTGTTCCGGTCACAAAAGGGGATATCCATGAAACCAAGCTTCAGACCAAATCTGAAGAACATTCCCGAGCAGTATCCAAATACCTGGAGGAAGCTAGGAAAAGCTACTACACGTACCAACTAAAAAGCAGCAAGGGCCTGCAAGTGGTACTAAAAGGAATCGAGCCCGACGTAACCGCCAAGGAAGTTATCGACGCTCTCAAGGAAAAAGGGTTTTCTGCAAAGAACGTCAGTAACATTATAAACAGGAAAAAAGAGCCGCAACCACTCTACAGGGTCGAGCTGGAGCCAGACAGCAGAGTCTTGAAGAAAAATGAAGTGCACCCCATTTATAACCTGCAATACTTATTGCACCGAAGAATTAACGTGGAAGAACCAAATAAAAGGAACGGCCCAGTGCAATGTACAAATTGTCAGGAGTATGGACACACCAGGTCATACTGTTCGCTTCGAACAGTCTGTGTAGCTTGTGGAGACTTCCACAATTCGCCTAACTGCCCTGCCAACAAAGAAGACCCCAAAAAGAAAAAATGCGTTAACTGCCAAGGTAACCACACGGCAAACTACAGGGGCTGTCCGGTCTACAAGGAGATGAAGGACCGCATGCGAAAAGTGATAGCAACGCGTCATCAGAATACTCAAAATGCGTTAAGTGTACGCATTTTGAGTATTCTGATGACGCGTTGCTATCACTTGCTCGCGTACGACGCCGGAAGTATTTTCGGCACGGCTGCAAGATCCTCCTTTGGTAAACTAAATACCCAGAAGGGATTCTCATACGCCGATGCCCTTCGATCGGGGACGGAAAACCCACTCCAGTGTAATCTAGGAAACGCTCAGCAGATTTAAGAACAGTCGGAAAGCACTTTGGAAACTATGATTGTCACCATGCAACAAAGTATGATGGAACTCATGTCATTCATGAAAACGACCATGCAAACACTGGTTCAAAACCAGAACATGGTGTTACAGCTACTTGCAGCTAAGCAGTCCAAATAATCAGATGGCAAATCTACGAATAACAATGTGGAACACCAATGGCGTTTCACGGCACAACCTTGAAGTAACACAGTTCCTGAATGAAAATCATATCGACATTATGCTACTGGTAGAGACGCACCTCACAAACAAATACAACTTCCAAATAAGAGGCTACACTTTCTACCGCACAGACCATCCAGATGGTAAAGCCCACGGCGGAACCGGCATCCTAATCAGGGAACGCATCAAGCACCACTTTCACCAAAGGTTTTCAACTAATTACTTGCAAGCCACGTCTGTCAAAGTGCAGTCAGGCAACGGAAACCTCACCATAGCCGCTGTCTACTGCCCGCCTCGCTTTACAATTTCTGAAGGACAATTCATGGACTTCTACAACTTGCTTGGAGACCGCTTTATAGCTGCAGGGGACTATAATGCCAAACACACGCACTGGGGATCACGCCTTGTGACTCCCAAAGGAAGGCAATTATACAATGCAATCATAAAACCAAACAACAAATTAGACTATTTTTCCCCTGGCAGCCCCACATACTGGCCAACAGAACCCAGGAAAGTTCCAGACCTAATAGACTTTGCGGTGACAAAAAACATTCTCCGCAATATAATAAGCGCCAAAGCGCTTTCGGACCTGTCGTCAGACCATTCGCCAGTGCTAATAACTCTTCTTCAAAGCACAAAAACCGCAGATCACCCCCTCAGGCTGACGTCGCACAGAACCAACTGGTTAAAATATGAAAAGTATGTAAGCTCACACATCAAATTAACCCCTCACTTCAACATCGAAACGGACATCGACTGCTCTACCGATGCTCTTGAAGAAGTATTCGTGGAGGCAGCCACTATCTCAACACCACAAGGCAGGGATGTGCAAACCAACCACTTCAAAACTAATCTGCAAATTGAACGGTTAGTGCTAGAAAAGAGGCGCCTGCGACGTGCCTGGCAAACCAACAGATCGCCGTCATCAAAAAAAAGTCTTAACGCTCACTAAATCGAGCTCTAAAGCAAGAAACAGAAAATGCACAGCTGCAGTACATTAAAAAACAAGGAAGAACGCTATAGTCGAGTACCTCGACTATCAGATACCCGTTACTCAGCTAAATAGAGATATGCAAGCAGCAAAGCGAGATTAAAATGCGCCACCTACCGGCGGTGTACAGACTTAAGCGTTATGGGCGTTAGAGTGGGCGTGGCAAACTTTTTTTTAGGTCAATCGATAGGTATTGACGAGACCAATATTTCAGTTGAAATTTTTTATCTAGCATGAAAATTGTGGGCGTCACAGGTTTTCGCGGTTTGTGGGCGTTAAAGTGGGCGTGGCAAACTTTTTTTTAAGTCAATCGATAGGTATTGATGAGAACAATATATTTCAGTTAAAATTTTTATTCTAGCATCAAAACTGTAGGAGCCACAGTTTTGGGCGGTTTGTGGGCGTTAGAGTGGGCGTGGCACTCTGCTGAAACAAACTTGCGCTGCGTAAGAAGCTCAGGAATCTGCACGCCAAATCTCAATAGCCTAGCTCCCATAGTTTCCGAGATCTCAGCGTTCATCCGGACGGACAGACAGACGGACAGACGGACAGACGGACAGACGGACATGGCTAGATCGACTCGGCTAGTGATCCTGATCAAGAATATATATACTTTATGGGGTCGGAAACGCTTCCTTCTGCCTGTTACATACATTCCGACGAATCTAGTATACCCTTTTACTCTACGAGTAACGGGTATAACTATCGCCAACCAGTACAAAACATCCTCTGTGGAGGACTCACCCAAATCTGAGGTCTCCAATCGAAACAGTCACTCCGATAAGAAAGTCATCTGGCATCTGGGCCCGCAGCGACGAAGATAGAGCCAAAACTTTTGCTTTACATCTTAGAAACGTCTTCCAGCCGAACCCTGCCACTGGTTCATTTTTCCTACCACAAATCGAATCTGAATCTATTTCCCTACCACCATTGTTTCAGCCAAAGGAGATCGAGAAAGTCATTGGGGAACTGAAACCGAAAAAGGACCCTGGCGGTGACCAAATAACCCCAAAAATGTTAATTGAACTTCCAAACTCTGCCATTGAGGTTATTTGTAAGCTCTTCAATGGGATTATAACTCTCGGCTTCTATCCGAAAAAATGGAAAAAATCTATTATCATTATGATACCGAAGCCCGGAAAAGACCACACAATTCCGTCATTCTACAGACCAATTAGTTTATTATCGTGTCTGTCTAAGCTGTTCGAAAAATGCCTTCTAACTCGCATAACACCATATCTAGGAGCACACAATGTTATCCCTGCTCATCAATTTGGATTTCGTCAAAATCATGGAACAATCGAACAAGTTAACAGAATAACATCAGAAACACGCACAGCTTTTGAGCATCGGGAATACTGCAGTGCAATATTCCTTGATGTATCTCAAGCCTTCGATCGAGTATGGCTAGATGGCCTCATGCACACAATCAAAACACACTTACCTGATACACTCGTCTTGAGTCGTATGAGCACCTTCGCAGTAAGGTGCAATACAACAGCATCCGACGACTGCATTATCAAAGCTGGAGTCCCGCAAGAAAGCGCGCTAGGGCCTACTCTGTTCCTCCTATACACAGCGGATATTCCCACGAACGAGCAGCTAACAACATCTACGTTCGCTGACGACACCGCAATTTTAAGTCGCTCGAGGTGCCCAGGCCGAGCCACAACACAGCTAGCAAACCACCTCCTCGTAGTAGAGAGGTGGCTATCTGATTGGCGGATAAAAATAAATGAACAAAAATGTAAACACATAACGTTTACTCTCAACAGGCAAACATGCCCTCCACTATTATTGAATAATTCGAAGATTCCCCAAGTCAACGATGTAACGTATCTCGGCGTCCACCTTGACAGACGTCTAACCTGGAGAAGACACATCGAACGAAAGAAAGTCTGGACTACAAGGTTTTGCTCTACAACTCCACCCTCAAGCCCATCTGGACATATGGCTCCCAGCTATGGGGGAACGCCAGCAGAAGCAACATAGACATTATACAGCGCGTTCAATCGAAAATCCTGCGAACGTCCACAGGGACCTAAGCATTCTTACCGTAAAAGATGGAACAGACAAACAAAAAGCGTCCTACAACGAAAAACTCTCTGTGCACCCCAATCGCCTCGCAAGAGGCTTGACTTGGGTTTCCAGCCGATCCCGTCTACAACGCAACGACCTGCCAAGCCAGCTATAACTTTCGGGTCCCTTTAGCACAACATCAGTCATATGACTGTGAGTTAGATTAATTAGTATAAGATTTGATACACTTATTGTTAGTATCCAAAGGGAGAAGATTCAATAAATAAATAGCAAAACATTTAAAAAAAAAAAAAAAAAAAAATTGCATCTGATTCGGCTTCAATCGCATGCATGTCTCGCATCCTCGCACGTGGGCTCGGGCGTCTCTGTGCATTCCTGGCCACTAATACCAGGCTGCCAGACGTGCTATTGTCTTTCGGCTTCCTACATGGCCAGCCGCCGGTGAGTCGTGGCTCTCTTTCAGCACCGTTTCCCGTAGAGCTTTCGGAACGCACATATTCCATGTTGCGACATCTTCGCTGCCCGCTCTATGAGGTATATTCCTGTACAGGGTGTTACCCTCCATCACGTAGTCCGGATACTTTTGCGGCTGGGTCCTTATTTTTTTGCGCATTTCCAGAATCCAACTGCATGCTGCAGAAGCTTCCGCCGCCGACGTCTCCTTGATCCCTCGAAGTGTTTCCGGCAGTGGCTGCCTTGACAAAGCGTCTGAAACCACGTTGAGTTGCCCTTTCCTGTACGCTATTTCGAAGTCGTACTGCTGCGGGAGATCCTCCCTGCTGCGGGAGATCCTCCCTGAAGGGTTTTCTATGCTGTTGAGCCACTTCAGCGCCATGTGGTCGGTTACAACTTTAAAGTGGTAACCTTCCAGATACGGCTTGAGCTTTCAGACGATTGCCAAGCACTCCTTCTCGGTCGTTGAGTAATTCTTATCAGCGCCGTTGAGCGTTCGGCTTCAGTAAGAGATTACCTTTTCGCCTCGTTCAGTTTCCTGGGTCAAGATTGCCTCGATGCCGTAGTCGCTCGCGCCAGTTTGCGAGATGAATGGTTTGTCGAAATCCGGGCATGCCAGTACGGGGTCTGCGACGTGTCCTGCCTTCACCTGCCTCTTCGAACGCCGTCTGATGTTCCTGTGTCCACACCCACTTATTGCCCTTGCGTAGCAGATCGTTGAGAGGTTTTACTATTTTTGCGAAGTCAGGTACAAGCCGGCAGTACCATAATGCTACGCCCAGGTACTGTCGGAGCTCTCTTACTGTCGGTGGTGGTTCTAGTTCGGCGATGGCTGCTACCTTCTCCGGATCCTTGCCTATTCCTTCGCTAGTTACTCGATGACCAAGATACAACAGCTCTTTCTTAAAAATTGGCACTTCTCCGGGTTTAACCTCAGATTTGCCTCCTTTAGCCGTCGGAACACTTCCTTCAGGTTAGCCTTGTGTTCTTCCAGCGAGCGCTCGATCACTATGATGTCATCCTGGTAAGCAAATGCGTGCGGCAACATTTCGGGACCGATCACCCGGTCCAGCACCCGTTGAAAGGTCGCAGTCGCCGAATGAAGTCCGAATGGCAATTCTCTCCACTGGAATAAACCTTTCCCCGGCACTGTAAACGCCGCGTACTGCCTGCTGTCTGCTTTCAGTGGGATTTGCGAGTACCCATCCTTTAGGTCCAAGCTGCTGATGTACCATGCTTCCCTCAATTGGTCGAGAATATAATTTATTCTGGGCATCGGGTATGCATCCTTTATCGACTTGGCGTTGATTTGTCTAAAGTCGACGCACAGTCTTCATTTGCCTGTCTCTTTTTAACCATCACGATGGGAGAGCTGTATGGGCTTGTTGAATGTTCTATGTATCCCATCTGGAGAAGCTCGTCCACCTTCGCATTGATCTCCCCTTGAACTTTCGGATTCTTGGGGTAGTATCGCTGCTTTATTGGATTGTCGTCTTTCATCGTGATCTGATGCTCTGCCATGCTCGATTTTCCCTTCATGCTGCTGAAACTCGATAGCTCTGCTTCCAGAAATTTCGTCGTGTCGTCATCTTCGCTTGCCCGCTGTACGACTGCCACCGATAGCTTCTCCTCGAGCCATCCTCCTCAATCAGCTTTCCCGTTAGTTTGGAGAGGTAGAATCTTGCGACCCCCGCTCGCCTCTCTGCGACTGAGATCGCTGGGCATTTCCCGTCTGCTGGCAGCATTCGACGCTTCTGACGCCTACTCTCCCGCACACCCAGCAGAACAACAACCGTTGGTGCCGACACCCCCGCGCCCAGTGTCCATTACCACCGCACTTTCGGCAGGCCTCCTGGGGGTCTGTGATGTGTGTCGTTTCACGAGGCCTTTGTGTTGTACTTGGTGGCCTCCAAACAGTGTTTGCTGGCTGCATCTGTTGCTGTTGTGGCGGTGTCCATTGCCCTCCGCGTGGTGCTCCTGTTGCCTGCTGCCGTGTGACTCGGTTAGGTGGCGACCATTGGTCGTTTCCCCGTGTCTCCTGGGTTCCTGTCTCTTCGCATCTTCTGCATTTTACTTGCGTGGGTGATGCCGACTTGGTCTTCGAGAATTTGATTTGTTGTGCGAACGCTTCCCGCTCTTTTTCGAGTTCTTCATACTCATCTGCTAATATCATCAGCGTGTCCAGGTCCGACACTTTGTACGTCCTTAGGAAGATCCTTAGACTTGGGGTGCAGTTTTCCTTGATGATCCTTGATCGATCATGTAGTCTTTGAACGACTCGCTGAAGCCCTGCTTCCGTTGCCTGACCTGATCCGGCAGCCTGGTGAAGAAGTCTCTCGCTAGAAAGTATGTGTGGAAATTATCTATGAACTCCGCCCAGGTTTTCCATTGTTTGTTGTTGGCGACAAACCACTTCAGAGCCCTTCCCTTAAGCAATTCAGGCATCGCTAGGGGAATCATGTCTAACTCCGAGCCGTATGTGTTGGCGGACCATTCCACCTGCTCCAGGAACTCGAACGGATCTTCCGCCCCGTCGAGCCTGAACGACCATTCTTTGCATAGTCTGACTGACTGGGTCTCGAGATCAGTGCTGTTATTTTCCTGTCTTGGCTTGATTCTCTCCTGTTTGCCTCCTTTTGTAGGTTGTCAACGCTCAGGCTTGCCACTAAGTTGTCCCCTTCGGCGTTCGTTAACGTGATGCTCGGGCCGGCTTTGTCGTGGTATGTAGCTTCCAACTCGGCCCAGATGTCAACAAGTTGTGGGTCATTATCTGTTTCTGAGTAATACTCGGATAATGCCTTTCTCATGTCCTCTAATCTGCAGTCCAGGGTGACATTAAGCCTCTCTGCGACATTGGCGAAGTCCTCCTCTTTAAGCCGGTAGATCCACTCCTTTCCCATTCTGTCTAAGTTGCTTTCTCTGCGGGGACAATCACGTTGGGCGCCAGATGTAACGAACTGATTTTTGTGGTCTGCTCGCTACGAGATTCGTGCGGCTAGCTCAGTAGATTGTGTCTTCGTCCCACCAAATTTATATTAAAGTGATCGCCCAGTAGCTCAGTGAGAAAGCACAGAATTCACGGGTTCGTAGTGGGTTTATTGCGGGTATATTATTACAAATGTCTTGGTAGCTTGGTTGGCCTTGACTCGTAGCTTGTGACCTTCGGTGCTTCCGACGGTCCTGATTGACTCGACGACCTCTCGCTTTGATGACTCGGTGCTCCAGTCTAGTAGCTCCCTGAAGATCCTCGCAGCTCCATGAAGATGCTCGCTCGCTGCTCGCTCCTGACGCGTTGACTTGGTGACTGCTGGTAACGACTCGGACTCGTGAGGGGGATCAGCCGTACGGGCTTAGGGAAGCGTCACCGCTCTCAGACTAAGGTGAACAGAAGCTGCACTCTCCAGGATCACTCCTTTTGACACACCGCCGCCTGTCCCTTGCTCTGTCCCGGATGGTCCCACTGGGGTTTCTGCTCAGCCCGCGCGGACAGTCAAGGCGGAACGCCAGGAAGCTGCCTCGCGCTTTACTTTGCTTCTACGCCTAGTGTAAACGAACGTTCCACCCTAGCCTCACCCTTCTGCGTGTGGTTCGGGACGTTTCCGCGTGGCTCGCTCTGCGTTGCGTGGCTGTCGTGATGAAGCCAGCCACCTGCTGCTGACGCTATCTCGCGCACTGCTCCTGGCGGTGCTGGCTGCGGGACTGGAAGTAGCGTGACTTTTGGTACTCGGGGTTCGGGCACGCCGCTCCGGGACCTCGCAAGTCGAAACCGTAGGGCTCTCCTGGGCAACTCCACTCGAGACCGTACCGATTGACCGCTCTCCCTTCTGGCTTGTTATACTCGTTATCCTCCAGGCGAAACGCCAGGACTTTGTTGATAGGATTAAGCCGACCGCCTTGACCTAGCCGTGTGATGCCCTCTGGACCTCAGCTACCTGCGTCTCAATTCGGAGATTCCCAATCCCGAACGTCTCTACGTAGCAATCTTGCTTCTCGTAGGCTCCCACGGCGCTGCTTCTCCGACGACTCGACTTGCTGTTGCTCCCTTGTAGATTATCTGGCTGTTTGATTGTTCACTTTGGTATCTGATTGATCTTGACGGGTTTACTCCTTGTGATCGACTGATCCAGCTGCCAGCGCTCTGCGGCCTTATATAGGGCCTCCGGGAACCGTTATTTCCCTTTTGCGCATGGCCAGCTGGATCTCTCCACGCCGGGTTCAAAGTCCGTGCCTCCTGGTTGACCCACTTGTCCTTCACCTACCGCTTCCAATCGATGCTCCGCCCACTGCTGCCGTCCCGCTGATTTCCGTGATGCTTGTGGCACGCCTGTGTGCCGCTCCACTGCCGAGATGTGGCACTTCTTCTCCCGCTCCAAAGTTCACGGGAGAGTCCAAAGTCCGGTGGCGTTCCGTTATCCGCTTTTGCACACGGTACTCTTGTCTTGCCCGCGAAGTCTCCATTCTCTCTCGATCTCCATCCTTGGTCTCCAAACTCTCTCGTTCTCCATCCTGGGTCTCCAAACTCTCTCGGTCTTCATCCTTGTTCTCCAAACTCTCTCGTTCTCCATTCAAGTCTCCAAACTATCCTCGCAGCGCCGTTACTACGCAAATTCGACGCGTATCTGGTAAGCGGCCGGCCATCTGCTGCTGCTTCTATTTGTGGGGAGTTATTCAACTTCTCACAACATATAACTTCCTTAGCTTGGAAATAACATTTTTAAATTAGTTTTGAATTTTAAAGTTAATTTTATCAAAAACGGAAGACTATATCATATAGCTGCCATAGCACTACGGGGAATTTTCATACCTTTTGTGGAATTAATTAATAACTTATAAACGAAGCAACATTTAAATTTTTTGTTTTTTAAATTAGGTATATCAAATTTAATGGGAATAAAATAAATAAATTGGGCGTAGTCCCGCCTTTTTTTTAAATTTTTTTTTCCTCCTAATTAAATAAAAATTTTTTTATCTTAATATTTTTTTAAGAAAACCAAATTGAATTTAAAAAAAATATTGGCGTTTGTTATTTTCTACTTTTTAAGTGACATTGTAATTTTTTTTATTGTTACCACTATTTTTTTAACAATTTTTAACAAATCCTAAATGATGTTGTAAAATAATTTTAAAATAATCGTTATTTAATAAGAAAAAAAATTGCACACTGTTTTTATTAAGATAACATCGAAAATGGCATTTACCAGACAAAAATGAGAGAGATAACTGTATTAGGTACAGGGCTTTAAAGCTAAATTTTTGAGAAAGTGCGCAAAAGTGCACTTTTTTACTAATCGATCTCAATAAGAACTAAATACTCTACAAGACATAAAAGGTTTCAGAGGTGGAAACAGCTGGAATCACTTTGTAGCTCCATTTAAAAATACAAAATAACTTAAAGATTTTGTTTTTTTTTGAGGGTAGAACTAGAACACGAGTATACGGTCACCACAATCAATAAATGCAGTATCAAGGTCACAATCACAAGTTACAAGTCCCTCTGACTGAATGGTATTTCATATAGCTGCCATAGAATTATTGTAAAATTGGTGGGAAAATAATATGAAGCAAACTATAGCTTCGGTGTTTTTATACCCGTTACTCGTAGAGTAAAAGGGTATACTTGATTCGTCGGAAAGTATGTAACAGGTAGAAGGAAGCGTTTCCGACCCCATAAAGTATAAATATTCTTGATCAGGATCACTAGCCGAGTCGATCTAGCCATGTCCGTCTGTCCGTCTGTCCGTATGAACGCTCTCATCAATACCTATCGATTGATTAAAAAAAACTTGCCACTCCCACTCTAACGCCCACAACGGTTAAATCTGTCTACCGCCGGTAGGCGTCGCATTTTAATCTCGCTTTGCTGCTTGCATATCTCCATTTCCCTTTGGTCCCATTAGCTGAGTAACGGATATCTGATAGTCGAGGTACTCGACTATAGCGTTCTTCCTTGTTTTAAATTAGTTTTGAATTTCGAATTCAATTTTATCAAAATCGGACGTCTATATCATATAGCTGCCATAGGAACGATCGGAAAATTGGTGCGAAAATAATATGAAGCAAATTATAGCTTCGGTCTTTTTTTTTGTATATTATCCTATACTATTGGGAATAACATTTTGTGTATTTTTAAGAATTTCTTATTATATTTAAAAAAAATCCGACGACTCTAACATATAGCTTTTAAAGAAACGGTCAGAGAAATAATAAAATAATTATTATACCCTTGCATTTATTTTTATATTTATTTTTGTAATTGATTTTTTTAGCCATGTCCGTCTGTCTTAAAGCTATCGGGCTGAAACTTTCCCAAAAGTCTTCTTTTTTATGCAGGTAGTATATAAGTCGGAACCATCCTGATCGGACAACTACATCTTATAGCTCCCATAGGAATAATCGAAAAATAATTTGTATACCCTTGCAGAGGGTATAATGATTTCAGTTAGAAGTTTGCCACGCAGTGAAGGAGACGTTTCCGACCCCATAAAGTATATATATTCTTTATCAACATCACTAGACGAGTCGATCTAGCCATGTCCGTCTGTCCGTGTGTCAGTCCGTTTCTACGCAAACTAGTCTTTCAGTTTTAAAGCTTTCGGGCTGAAACTTTCCCAAAAGTCTTATATCTTTTGCAGGTAGTATATAAGTGCTATTGCTCCCATTAGAATAATCGGAAAAAGAAATGTTAAACAAGAAAGAAAGTTTACTTCGGCAAGCCGAAGTTTGTATACCCTTGCAGTTATAATTATTAAATTTAAAAATACAAAAAATGATATTCCCACCACACCGAACCTACACCCAGAGAAAAACACTGTGCTAAAATCAAGTACAAACAGCCTTGATTTAAAAAAAATTGCATGCTTAACATTTAAGAACGTTCGTTCTCATAAAATTCTTATATTCAGCACTTTTTGGAATTTCAATGTCTGACAACTCTAATAATTCCCAACTGTTTATACTGAAAGTGCTCGGTATATAAGGCGGCAAGTCGTAAGTAAATTTAAAATGTTAATATTATTTATATAAATCTTGTTTATTTCGTTTCGTTTTCCAATACTTATTTCTCTTACTAGCAAAAAATAATAACTCATTTTAATTTCATAATATTAATATATTGATTTAAGAAATATTCGTCCTTAAACCATGCCTTCAACTTTCTACCTTTAGTTTTAAATCCTTCTTGTTTTTAGTCCAAATATGACTTGATTTAAGAATTATTCATACTTCATTGAAGACCGAAAGTTTCTTAAATCTAGTATTTTCGGTCTTGAAAATTCGTTCTCAAAAGTAGTATTTTGTTCTCGCGTTCTGTATTTACCTTGCTTGGCGAAGTTTTGACAACGAAAATACTAGGTTCGAGCACGAAATACTTGATTTTTTTCTGAGTGTATTATGTGTTTCATATAATTTTCCCACCAATTTTGCGATCATTCCTATGGCAACTATATGATACAGTCGTCCGATTTTAACAAAATTAAATTCGAAATTCAGAACTAATTAAAAAATGTTATTTCCACGCGTAGGAGGTTTTATGTTAAAAAACACCGAAGCTAAGATTTGTTTCATATAATTTTCCCACCAATTTTCCGACGCTCCTATGGCAGCTATATGATATAGTAGTCCGGTTTTGAATATATAAATTCGAATTTCAGAACTAATTAAAAAATGGTATTTCCAAGCGTAGGAGGTTATATGTTAAACAAGAAAGAAAGTTAACTTCGGCAAGCCGAAGTTTTTATACCCTTGCCTTTTCACCACACCGAAGCTATAATTTGTTTCATATAATTTACCCACCAACTTTCCGAACGTTCCTATGGCAGCTGCATGATATAGTCGTCCGATCTTGATAAAATTAAATTCGAAATTCAGAACTAATTAAAAAAATGTTATTTCCACGCGTGGGAGGTTTTATGTTAAAAAACACCGAAGATAAGATTTGTTTCATATAATTTTCCCACCAATTTTCCGATCGCTCCTATGGCAGCTATATGATATAGTATTCCGGTTTTGAATATATAAATTCGAATTGTAGAACTAATTAAAAAATGTTATTTCAAAGCGTAGGAGGTTATATGTTAAAAAACATCGAAGCTGTTATATTATTTTGCCCACCAATTTTTCGATCGTTCCTGTGGCGGCTATATGATATAGTCGTCCGGTTTTAACAAAATTTAATTCGAAATTCAAAACGAATTCAAAAATGTTTTTTTTATTTATTTTTTTTATTTATATGTTAAAAAACCTTAAAGATATAATTTTGTTATATATTGTTTTCCGATTATTCCTATGAGAGCTTTAAGATAAAGTTGTCCGATCCCGCTGGTTCCGACTTATATACTACCTGCAAAAGAAATAAGACTTTTGGAAAAGTTTCAGTCCGATAGCTTTAAAACTGAGAGACTAGTTTGCGTAGAAACGGACGGACAGACGGAGATGGCTAGATCGACTCATCTAGTCATGCTGATCAAGAATATATATACTTTATGGGGTCGGAAACGTCTCCTTCACTGCGTTGCAAACTTCTGACTGAAATCAATATACCCTCTGCAAGGGTATAAAAACACCAACGATATAATTTTTTACATATTTTTCCGATTATTCCTATGGGAGCTATAAGATATAGTTGTCTGATCCGGCTGGTTCCGACTTATATACCACCACCAATTTTCCGATCGTTCCTATGACAACTATATGATATAGTCGTCCGATTTTGATAAAATTAATTTCGAAACTCAGAACTAATTAAAAAATGTTATTTCCAAGGGTATGAGGTTATATGTTAGAAGACATCGAAGCTATAATTTGTTTCATATTATTCTCCCAAAAATTTTACGATCGTTCCGCTATTCCGTTCAGCTATATGAAACAGTCTTCCGATTTTGATAAAATTAAATTCGAAAATCAGAACATATTAAAAAATGTTATTTCCAAGCTAAGGAGGTTATATGTTGAAAAACACCAAAGATATACTTTTTTTACTTTTTTTTCCGATTATTCCTATGGGAGCTATAAGATATAGTTTTCCGATCCGGCTGGTTTCGACTTATATACTTATTTGAATCAATCGATAGGTATTGACGACACCAATACATTTCAGTTAAAATCTTTTATCTAGCATGCAAATTGTGGGCGTCACAGGATTTCGCGGTTTGTGGGCGTTTAAGTGGGCGTGGCAAACTTTTTTTTAAATCAATCGATAGGTATTGATGAGAACAATACATTTCAGTTAAAATTTTCAATCTAGCATCAAAACTGTAGGAGTTACAGTTTTGGGCGGTTTGTGGGCGTTACAGTAGGCGTGGAATTCTACTGAAAAAAACTTGCGCTGCGTAAGAAGCTCAGGAATCTGTACGTCAAATCTCAATAGCCTAGCTCTCATAGTTTCCGAGATCTCAGCGTTCATACGGACAGACAGACGGACAGACGGACAGACGGACAGACGGACATGGATAGATCGACTCGGCTAGTGATCCTGATCAAGAATATATATAGTTTATGGGGTCGGAAACGCTTCCTTCTGCCTGTTACATACTTTCCGACGAATCTAGTATACCCTTTTACTCTACTAGTAACGGGTATAATAAATGCAAGGGTATTATAATTATTTTATTATTTCTCTGACCGTTTCTTTGACAGCTATATGTTAGTGTCGTCAGTAGTATGGAAACGCGGATTCTGGGACAGTTTTCATATTAATGGCCACCGACCTCCTCCCCCCTTATTAACGTTAGCGGGTTTTGGGACAATTAGCATAATTCAATAAATTAACTGATTTTAATGGGCTTGGAAGTCATAAAAATGTCACGATAATGTCTATAAAGAGTAAAATTAATTGCCCCCATCTCCCACACATCCCCATGTGACAATATTGATCATGTATCCTTGCCCTCATTATGTGCAAATAGTCAGGTGAGAAAAGTGCGCGGTGCAAAGTATTCAAAGATGGTTATCTTAAAGGAGCATGTCTGATCATGTTGGGGAATAATGTTTCCTATGATTGTAAAACTAATTAAGAAATCAAAAGAACCCCAATAAAATAAATTTCACAAGTTAATGATCCTCAGATGTGCAATATTTTCAAATACACATTTTTGTTTCCGCCCCAGAACGTTTAAATTGTAAGATTCTAAGTTGTCTAAGATTCTCTCCTTTCCACAAATGGGTCATAAACATGTCATAAAAGGGATTCAAGTAAGAGCTATCCGAACATGCGCACCTTTCAATTACCTGACCGCAATAAAAGGGACACGTGCACAACCCAGAAGGCGCACGCTTATTGACAAGTTCATGGGCCTCACGCCAACATCCTCACGTCTGACTGCTAGCTCTAATACGTTCCCATAATAGGGGTTGAAATCACGACCGCGCAACAACTCGCAAGTAGCCGACATATCTCAGTCAAGGAAATATTTTCCATTCTCCGTACCTGTAAATTTAACTCGAAATAAAAAGTCAGAATTTTATTTTGTAGCATAATAATACATTTATTCATTTATTTTGGTATTGCGAACATTTTTGTTATAAATAGAAATGAATTTTCTGCTTTGATTCCGGCGATTTGCATAGAAGAAGCAGGCGCACGTTTCCGACGTCATTTCTGGATTACAAAATGTAAAGTGTTCACCATAATTCGTAGTTTTGAGATCATGTCCACCTCGGTTCATGAACATAGTTTTTGTGTTTAGAAGGTATTGAAAATGCTGACCAATTATATCTCCTTTAAATTGTTCAATAAATTGGTCAATTTCCTCATGAAATTTCATTTTGTTAACTTTATTTTCTTGCAGGTCTTTACACGTCTAGTCTCAACTTTAAAATGATGTATAAAAATTATTTTATTGTTTTGGAGCTACTTTTAAAAAATGTCAAAATAATGTATGCATTGTTTAGAGCACAAACCCCGCCCTTAAGGTGTGTTTCACAATAGGGAAACCGGTTTCCTTTAAACCTGTTTAACGACGGACAGTCCATTTCCTCGATATTAATGAGCTGACGACTCCCAAAAAACTTCTGTAGAAATCGTTTCTTTTCCACACCTTTACAAATAATTTGTTTTCCGCTTGTAATTGTCCTCAGATACTTTCGAGTTTGTGGAAAACTGGTCTCTCCATCGTTCCAAAAAATTTTGTGGTGTGTATTAGTTAACCAAATTGCAGTCTTTCGAGATTTTGTATTTAGCAAAGTAAAATCATATGGTGGTTCTATTAATAAACTATTATTCAAGTTTGGATCTTTTTCGAATACAATTCCAATTTCTTTTTGAATAAAATTATTATTATTATCAAAGAAACCTTGAACATCAATCGAAACAGTATCTTTCAACATTTTTCTAATGTTAAACAACTCGTTGTACTAGTCCGTTTAATGGGTTATATTCAACTAAACGGTCATGTATGAGGAGACAGTAAGCTTGGGTATTTTCATGACTTGGTGTCTTCAGTTCTATTGAAATTCTCACATCAATAGGACAAGTTTTCACTGATTCGTTTTGATATGAAAGATCAACCACAATAATAGGGGCCTTCAATTTAAATTCATTTGGAGTCAAAAATGGTTGTGACTCACGATTATAGTAACTAGATAGAAATCTTGTATACATTTCATATAGGTGAGCATACTGATTCTTACTAAAATCAACATTCAGATTATCATATGGATATGACTCTGAATTCAAGTGAACTTTCAAGTTTGATAAGTTATTTGTGATAGGTTCTCCATTTAGTGTAAATCCAATTATAGCAAATCTTGGTTTTTCGCGGTTAGCCGACAATTTTACATTCCAGCTGTGTTGACTTCCATACCCCAATTTGGGGTTAACATATGAATCCCAACTCCGGAATGCGATTGGTAGGTTTACACCACTTTTAATAATATCGTACATCTTAATTTTTGCAAAATCGCTCGGAGTTACATGGGGGATTTTCCAGGTTATATTCGTCATTTCCAACTTAAAAGTTTGTTCACTTCTGGTTTGTTCAAACACATCACCAAGATTCTTAGTTAGCATCAACACTAGTTCGTGTTTACAATTTAACAAAACTTTTTTATAATCCTCAGCAAATCCCAATAAATTTTTTAATGGTACAGAAAAGTTAAAGTGGGGTCCCGTAGATATTTCGTCCCCACTGCTCCATCCGGAATTTAATAGATTTTGACTTTGAAGATTATCCAGAGATATATAATTTTTTAGGGTTGTAGTCATACCGACAAATCGTGTTTTATCAATCTCACATCCATTTATTTCGTACTTAATTTCATCCAAAAAGTAAGCCATACAATTATTTTTAAAAAAAGTGGTAACATTTTCAGTTGTAGGTCCATTCGGTGAATGTTTTCTAATAATTCCTTGAAAATTAAGGTAACTTTCGTGAGGAAGCACGTACAAGTCTTGATTTTGAATAGTAATTCGAATTTCATCGTTTGGCTTAAATGTTTGATTATACGATGAATAAGTATGAAACTCTTTCTTCGAAATACTCTCATCTGAGTAAACCTTTTCTCGAACATTTAAAATTTCGTTCATTGTTTTCCTTTCCACCTTTTATATTATACTCGAAGCTTCAAGCCTAACGACTTTAAAAATAGTTTATTTTTCAAAGTAAGTGAGCTTCTTTTTACTTTTGATCCTCTTTCTATAGCTTAACAATTAGTAATGCTTGGCTGAGGACTTAAGCTACGTCTTTTATTATAAATAATCATTCTATTAACCGAATGTGCATGCGAATCGAAACGTTTTCACCACGTAAATTCACCAAATCACCGTTTTGATCAACTATGCGTATAGATAGTGTGCTTATTTCGTCACAGTTGATTGGTAAATAAATTAGGTTATGTGCCATTAATGCCAAACTCATGTAATGTATGATTCGGTGTATTATCTACATATGAACCGCTGATTATATTACATTCCAAACGAATTGTATTAATTTTAAATATGTTCACGGTCTGATCTGATCGGTAGGTTTTTGTAGGATGTGGTTCTAGTACTTTTTGATGGAAACCAAACAGCTGTCCAACCGATCTTTCCTTATTTAAGTAAACTGACTCTCGCATGGTAGTTATTTCAACTTGAAGTGTATTATTATTACTTTGAATTTTAAATGTATTTTCAAGGTTATAGTCTTTTAGTTTATTGTAAATGAAATCGGTGATATCATTCAATTCATATGATCCAGTTGGAATTGTAATAACCTTGTCACCGATGTGGAAGAGGTTATTTTTTTCATCAATATTTGGAATCGAATTATGCATATTAAAATCGATAAGAGCGCACTCATATCGACCATTCAATTCGATAGGTGGAAAAAAGTTTGTATTTATAATGGAACTATTTCCATTCAAGGATAATGCAAGTGATCTAGACATATTGAAATCTCTTGATAAACTGTGGGATTGTAAGTATCTAACCAAGCTTAATATTGAAATTACTCCTTAAATCATAATAAATTGATCAAATCCTTTTCTGTATCTTCCGTTATCCCTTTCGTTATCCTTGCTAATTAATAGGAATCCGTGCTTGTCCTCCCAACATTTTTGACAAATTTTTACAAGCGTTTCATAATTCATATCAGTGTTAATATGGTCCCGATATATATGCCGCATATTTAAATCATCTTGCTTAAACATTATAATTAAGTTGGCATTGTCACGAATCAGATGTTTAGGTATATGACTATACGTTTGACATAAATAAAAAGAGTCGATATTTTTATGTCGACCCATACAAAAATAAGATCTTATGTTATCTTGTTTTTCACAAGCTACGTCATCGAATATCATAATGGAATTGTTTTTAGCTTCACTGGGGTCTAGTACACCCTCATTAATCGGTTTGATTAATGATTAATTTCTCCAAGTACTCATATTTAGGTTGATATAAACTTTTTGAAAATATATAAACATTTTCGAATTTTAATCCATTAGGACTCTCTATTAGACTTAACATAATATTAGTTTTACCACAATTCGAAGGCCCAACAATTAGAGCCCTTATTGTGTTCGGTAAGAGAGCACTATGTCGTGGCGGTAGATTTTTCTCGTTTTCATCATTAATATTTCTAACTAAAATTCTTTGTTTTTGACTTATTAAACGCATCTTTTAACCTAATGTGCCTCATTGAATGAGAAATCTTTGATGATTAAACATCAATAAAATGGGGAAACGTTTTTATAATCGCATCAGTCGTATTTTTAATTGTAAACACGGTGGTGGTCTTGTCGATAAGCTAATTAATACATTACCGTTTGAAGCCCATATTCCGGGATATAATTTTTGTGGACCGGGTACAAAGTTACAGAAACGGTTGGAACGTGATGATCAAGGAATAAACCTATTGGATGAAGCTTGCAAAGAGCACGATATTGCATATTCTCAAAACAAGGCATTGAGGAAACGACATAGGCTAGACTCCATATTAATTGACAAAGCCTGGTGGCGTGTCAAGGCACCAGATAGCAATCTTGGTGAAAGAGCAGCAGCATACTTTGTTACAAATATAATGAAAGCCAAGAAAAAATTTGGTATGGGATTGAATAAAACGGAAAAGAAAGGAAGAAAAAAGATATTGAAGAATAAAATGAAGAAGACAAACCTATCGACTGTTATTAATGTTGCTACTAAGACTTTAAAAGACATAAGACATTATGAGTGCAATTAAAGTTGCACGTAAATCAATTCATCAATCAATGGGTTCTAAGAAAAATGTTAAAGTACCTCGTGAAATTAATGTACCCGAAATTGGAGGTTTTCTACTAATCGTACCGATCTTGACAGCCCTCAGCGCTCTTGGTAGTTTAGCAAGTGGAAGTGCAGCAATTGCAAAAACAATTAACAATGCGAGAATGGCTAAGGAAGATATGGAGGAGAAAAAACGTCACAATAGGAAAATTGAAAGTGTTGCTGTAGGAGAAGGATTATATCTCAAACCCTATAGAAAAGGTTATGGTTTCTTTCTTAAGCCCTATAGTAAGGGGAAAGGAATTAAGAAGCGAAAAAACTAATTTCTCTGCTACCCAATAGACCACTATCAAATATCGACATTATACATTTTGCTAGGAAATATATCCCACATTTTAGAGGGGTGTTTATGAGAGATCTACTCCCAGAAGCACCAAAAAGTAGGGAGTGTGGTATAGTAAACTTAGATAATTCACGATCAAGTGGTACACATTGGGTTGCATATAATACAAATAAAAATAATATACATTATTTCGACAGTTTTGGAAATCTTCAGCCACCTAGAGAAGTTGTGAAATACTTGGGACAAAGAATACAATACAACTACGATAGAGTTCAAGACTTTGATACATACAACTTACCTGTGCCTCGCTTTTCTACTTTCTTTCGTAGAAAATGTGGAGTCAAAACCGGTATATTTAATTGGTTATTTTACATTTGGGGGGTTGAAAATCAATGTATGGGTACGTGTATGTGTGAACTCTGTATAGTATAAAAAGTGGACCTGCACGGGTTCAAATTCACAGTCTAAGTTTTTACTTCACATCGAACGTCATCTAGAGGACAAGAATTTTTGATCATTCATAACAAAAAAACCTATAACTGCTCATAACAGTTCAAAACATCTGGTGACCAGCTTATAACAACTAGTAAACAAATAGTTAACAGCTACTAAACAGATAATAACCATCTAATAACAGCTATTAACCAGCTAAAACAAGTAGTAAGCAACTACGAAACAAGTACTGAACAACTGCTAAACAGGTAGTAAACATCAAAATACAGCTAAAAACAACGTGGAACAACTGTACCAAGTCCAAAAAACTCAACTACCATCATGAATCAGGAAAACCAGATGAACATTGTAGTTAAAGAG
Source organism: Drosophila suzukii (assembly GCF_013340165.1). NCBI lineage: Eukaryota > Metazoa > Arthropoda > Insecta > Diptera > Drosophilidae > Drosophila > Drosophila suzukii. Next base: position 412,365 of record NW_023497325.1, on the reverse strand, counting down.
TTCAATAATTTTAATAAAAAGACACTGCTATCGAAGACAAGGATGCCTGAAAATGTAAGATTCCCGATCCTCAAGGCGGAGCGCAAAACAACAAAGGTTGGAGAATCTATTGCTCTCGAGTTGGAGTCTGTACATGCCGGAAAGGTACACCTCTCTTCAAGATGATATCATCAATGAAATGGTTGATGGAAAATTTAATATTTATAAAAGTAATGACAATTTGTATTTAGAAATAAGTCAGTAATCATTAAAAAGATTGAGATTTTAAGAATATAACAATAACAATAAATACACTATTTAAAATATAATGAAGAAAATGTATCGAATCTTTTTTTTATTCGGAAATGGTATATAAATATTACAGATCTTGGCGTTCCCTAAACAGTATTTGTTTAGTAATTGAGGAGTGACTACATGAATTTCGGAAATTTTAAATCTTTCACCTATAAAGTTTGAACAATATACTACAATGAATATTTTGTCACAGTTAACCAAAGCTAGATTTGCTTTGAAGCGAAAATTCGATGATCTCAAACAAGGGACAACACCTTTACCAATGTATACAGGCGAGGCTGATATGGGTGTGGATGCAGAGCTAGAAGATAATAACACTAGTTATAATTATGATTTTAATATCAGTAATTTGACCAGAGGAAATGTGTTGGATAAGGGTTATGGACCTTAAAATAGCGCAAACAATTAATTAACTTTGGGAGATAAAGAATTAAAAATTAAAAATAATAAAATAACATTTTCTAGTGGAATGAGTTGTGATCTGACTCCTGGTCTGTACTCTCTAATTTTTCTTAGTAAACCTGAAAACTATGGTGATCAAGACTTGAAAATGTATAAAAAAATTATTTTAGAAACGAATATACATAGAGTAGGCTTTAAACCTAATAACAGAATCAAGGGTACACGAGCATACAAATATAGCCATATTATTAAGAAGTTGATAGACAAAGATTTCAGTCCTACAACGTCTTCTCCACTTCGCTCAAAAACAGGCTTTGGTTACATGACTCTTCAGAAATCAAATCCAAACTATGTATATTGGAATGATGTAAATGAGTTAGTCGAACGATTGGAAATTTTAGTAGCATCAAAAGGAGCGGGTAACACCAGCCACAATAACGAAATTTTTTCAATATTAGAAGAATTGCGTGAAGAAAGGATTATATATTAATGAGTATAAATAGGAAGGACAAATATGTTTTACATTTCCAAACATCATGTCTGTCGACAAGTTTGGACATTTTTCTGTTGATAAGGAACGATCAGAAAATTTGAAAAGACGTGTAATCTAAATGCTCAAAATAAACGTATTAAAAACGGATCTAAGCCTTTAGACAACAATGATCTAGCAACGAAACAATATACTGATGAGATCCTCGGAAAGTTGGGAGAAGATTTAGGAAAAATTATAACTCAAAATGTTAATCGTCGACTCACAAAAATTTCAAGCTTAGAAAATAAAATTGAATTGAATAGTAAGAGGGCAGACAGCGCTGACCAAATTTTTGCCAAAATTCTGGAAAAGATTAAAACCATTGAGGACTATATATTTAAATATGTAACAAAACCGATATCATTACCGAAAAAAACCACAATTGAGTTAGAAGGTGTCGCTTTTCAGCCTATTAGAAGAATATGATTAAGCGAGAAATCGTAAATGAGTTGCACGGACCATCTCGAAAAAACTTTCAACGAAGACGAGTGATTACAAGGGGTATACACGATCTGTGGCAAGCAGATTTGGTTGAAATGGGAGCCTTTTCAAAATCTAATGATGGGTACCGATACTTGTTGACTGTTATAGACACATTTTCGAAATATGCTTGGGGTGAGGCATTAAAATCAAAAAATGCAAATGATGTTTCCCAAGCCATGGAGAGAATATTTAAATCGGGTCATGGAACACCAAGAAACCTGCAAACTGATGATGGCACTGAATTCTTTATTTCCAAATTTAAGGTATTAATGAAAAGTTATAGGATAAATCATTATTCAACCTTCAGTACTCTAAAAGCATCAATAGTTGAACGTTTCAATAGAACTCTTAAAGAGTTAATGTGGCGTGAGTTTAGTTTCAATGGAAAATATAAGTGGATAGATATGTATAAACAATTAATTAATAAATATAATAATAGAGAGCATAGAACAATAAAAATGAGTCCAAGTAAAGTCAATTCTTCCAATGAAAAACAAATATTACAAACATCGTATAATCACCTGAAAATATTTGTTGCAAGTAAATTCCGTAAGGGGGACCACGTTCGTATCAGTAAATACAAACATGTCTTTGAGAAAGGGTATACACCGAACTATACAACTGAAATCTTTAAAATTAGAAAGGTGAAGAACACTTACCCTAAAACATACTTACTTGAAGATTTAGATGGTAGCCCGATTCAGGGCGGATTTTATAAAGAAGAACTGAAAAAACACGATTTCACCACACATACCTAGTTGAAAAAGTTGTAAGGCGAAAAGGAAATATAGTTTTGGTTAAGTGGCTTGGGTTTTCAAAGACTAACTGGATAAACAAGGAAGACATTTTGTAGTTTAATAAATGATTTATTTAATTAATTTTTATTTACATATTATCTTATCTTATATTAAGTTTAATATTAATATTTTTGTACAATGTTTTAAACTAAAATTAAATATAATAAAAATACTTTTTACAAACTCAAAATCATTTTCATTTATATTTTCCTAAGTCTCGATCATAATAAAACATCTCCAATTCAACTGATTTATAAAATAGTTCTTTTTCAATATGTTCCTTTTGAAATTTAAGGCTATCTAATGATTCTCCATCGTTCACATAATTATTTTGTATCATCTCACCCAAGCAAAATGAATTTGATTCTAGCCATTCAACATTTTCTAAAATATCTTTTTCAATTAATCTCTGATGTTTTATTGATGTCGTACCATGGTCTTCATTACTTAACTCTAAAAATTGTGTTTCATTAACATTACGTTTTCTTTTGTTATCTTTGCCACAAAGAATTTTTTTATTTACTTTAACTGTAGTTATTTTATGTGCTTTTGATCTAAAAATTGTTCTATTACCATATAGTGAGGCCCCAGTTAATAAAACGTTTTTATAGTCTTCGATTGTAAGATTTCGGGAACTCACTCCCTTTGCTTTATTATGTAAAGATTTAACTTGATCTATTCTATAACAATAAACCTTTGAGCACAGACCTACAAATTCTGTCATGAGTTTACCGTTAAGCTCATCTTTAAAAACCCTAAACTTTTTTTGTTAACTCTTTTAAAGTTATATAGATTAATTCTTTCATCTGAATAGTCCGATGTATCAAATTTTGCTTCAAGATCATTACGAATATCTTTATAAAAATCTTCAGTTTTTATTGTATAGATAAATGAATCAGTATCCATATAATTTAAGAGTAACTTTTCCTGAAACTTTGGCTTCATATATTGATAGTGAAAATCGTACATTTTCCATTTCGATAAGTCTAATACTGCAAATCCTAAATACATTGGCTTATTAAATAGAACGGACAATCTTTTCATTTGAATTGCATAGAAATTGTCATTAATTTTAGTTGCACTATGAAAATTGGATTTTGAAATTAAAGTTTTGGCACAATGTGCTTTTCGTCCAGTCTTCAAACTATCCGGTGCTTCCCATGTACTAATAAGCTTAATATCGACCTTGCGCTCGGGATCTTCCATTGTTTTTCCGTAAACAGAATTATTCATTAATTTAAAAAAATCTTTTTCAAATTTTTTTTTTTCCATTTTGCCTATGTAAAGTATTTAGATCAATGTAATTCTTTAACCAAAAACTGAACACTTCTATGGATCTTTTTCAATACTAACCCATTCTGTATACATTGTTGCAAATTCCGATAATGTATTACATAATTTTTCTTATTTCCCAGGTCAGCAATTAATTTTTTTACCTTATCCTCTTTTGAGGCCAGACAGTTTGACGGACAAAATGGAAGATCATTATGAAGATCATGTAAACGGTATGGATATATTAAGTCCACTTCCAAAAAATAACCGTATTTGCTATCGATTGGAATATTATTAATATCAAAATTGTCTATATCTGTGGTAGACATCCACTTTAAATCTTTATATGGTAAAGGTTGTGACATTGCCCAACCATACAAGTTATTCGCATCCACATACATTAAAAATGAAGATTCCTTCGAGGAATCATAATCTGACAAATATTTGTTATTTGCTTTTGTATATCTACGACAACATTGAACTAAACCACCTCGAATGCTACTTTGAATAAATCTATACATATCTATATCTGTCAGCAATTCAAGTTGAATATTTGTAGATTTTAACATTGCCTCCCAAGATAGACCTGGTGTCGTAAAATACTGAGCTGGGTCAAGTGAATAAATTTGCATACAAATTTTTCGGAAGTTTTCAAAAATGTCGGTTAAAAGAAATACATCAGTTTTTAAATATAATTCTAAATAATCTTTAAGAGTGGAACAAGAGAAATGCGACCAAACTTTAAGAGCTTGATCATAATCTTCCTGAGAGCATTCCCTTTCCGTTAAATTACTATAGAATGCTTCCCTTGGTGGGAGGGAAGTTTCCTCGAGTCTACTAGCGGAGTCTAAATATTCATAGGGAAATATACCCTTCTTACGCATTAGTCCAAATTCTATATCATTACTGAAAAACGATTTAACAGTGTTCAATTGATCATCAACTAAATTAGAAGCTAGGGTGTCTAAACTTGATGGCATAAATCTATATGTATCGAGAAAACGAATTTCAAAACTATTTCCACTTAAACTTTTTATTTTCTTTGAGACAGAAATATAGTTTTCCTTATTTATTGGTATTACGGAAATTTCACCGGGAATCTTTCCCAACTCTTGAATAAATAAATGACAGTCGTATTTCGAAAAATTATGAAAAAATACTGGTATGAATTTGTTAACTTTATAATCCAAGTTACACTTAGAGTGGGCTGCACCTCTTAAGCGACCTGTGAAATGACAATGATGTCTAACCCTATCAGTCCCTAAATCTTTCTGACAAATAGAACAACTCAATGAATTATCAAATATTTGCTGGTCATCCAAAGTCATTCTCATAGGAACTATTTTATTTAAGTAGTCATCACTTAATTTACTTAAATTTTTTATCAATGAATCTACAAAACTTACTCCCGAATTTGTTCCTGTTTCTAAAACAAATTTATCTAGTCTAGAATCAAAAGCACACTTTATATAATACGCATATGATATTGGAATATGCTCATTAATATTAAATAATTTGGGGCTCACTTCAAGATTTTTCGGATCCAGAATGCATTCAAAATCCGCGTAGACAACAAATGGAACTTGAAGCTGATGTTGAACTTGGGTAAATTCCAGTGTGTTGTTCTGGGGGTGCGGCATCTTTGAAACCTTCCTACTGCAGAGCGTCTTGTGTTTTAATGCAGCTTCCTGGGTTCCGGAAAAATTCAAACACACATTGCAGAAAAATAGCGCCCTCCTCTGATTTCCTCTTTGAGCAGTCATTAGTCTTTGAAAGAGAAATATATACAAATTAGTTAATTGCTTAAAAGAGATAAAAATGTATAAAAGAATTTACCTTGAAATATTTTTAATGTACATGTAATGTCCATTTCCACCTTCTTCCAAAAACATCATATTGATATGAAGAGGCTTTTCCACTTCCGATTGAAAAAGCGGTCCAATTATTTCCCTCGTCTCTTCATTATATCCGAATACGTTTAAACTCATATGAGTATTCTTCTTTAAAAAATTTTTTATACATTTTATTTCAAGGGGGAAAGTCAACCCTGTGAAATCTAATATTATTTCATCACTTATACGAATTATCTCCAGCGATATGTCAATATTATATGCCGAACATCTTTGCGGCCTGTTAACAATTTTTAAGGCAGAAATCAAAGCCCATTTAAAACAATAATGATCATTTTCGATACAAACGTTAACTATTGCTTTTTTCGTTAAAAGGAAACGAGGTAGTGGTATGAAAGATGAACCAGCCATCGGTGTATAATGATTCACATTCATTTCCAAGCGAATCAATTTTATAAGAGACCATCCACTATCTCTCTCTTGAAATTCTTGTGTTTTTGAAATTATTTCCATGGTATGTTCATGGAAGATATTTTCTAAGTCAGAATCTTTATTCATGATCGTCATTTTACTTTGAAAACTTTTCATATCAATTTCTTCACATTCTTCTTTAAAAAGTATATACTCTGCAAACAGTTCAAAGTTTACTTTTGCTGAAGTATAACTTTCTAACAGAATGCTGAGATGAGGTAGCAGGGACAATCCAGCTTCACTCAAGAAACTCTCTGGTAAGATCAAATCCGATCCATCGTTTACATACATGTAATGGCGTATTCTGCCCTTGAATCCCTCAGAAATTTTTTTGACTCTTCCGTCAAGGGGTTGAATTGCATTTCGCTTATGCAACTCCGAACGGACATGATTTGCCCACTTATTCTTTAGCAAGAAACACTTGCAGGATTGACAAAACTGATTTTGGTTATTCATTTTTATTTTATTCGTTTTGGTAAAATTCTTTTTTCACTTTTACTCAAGTTGTGTTTGACGTAGCAGAGTATCCCACTTCAAGACTATTTTTGGTAGACTAACTATTGTCCTCGATCATTTATAGTGTTTGAAGTGGGCGTGTACGATAATATTGAAGATGAGAAGATTTTTTTAAATTCAAAAACTAAGGTAATTCTAGTAGGATATATCGACTATTCATTGGTTAGAAGAGATGAGAAGTATTGATTTTGAAAAATATTTGATACATGTGTAACGAATAGGACACCATCAAATCGATAAAGGAGACACAGAATCATAGAATTAAGGAGAGTGTTGGTTAGAAGAGGTCGCACATACTTTGCTGCAGGTGGGAAAGGAAAGGTCATTTTTTATACACACCATCATACTCAGGTAGCCAATAGGGGACAGTTTGGAAAAAATCATTTCGAGTTTGGGAAAAAAACAAACATTTTCATTTGTTGAATTTCGAGAATGCACATTTTTGGGTAAAAGAAGAGGAAAAATCAAAGATTTTCATTTGTTGAATTTCGAGAATGCATATTTTTGGGTAAAAGAAGAAGATGAAAACCTGTAGAAATTTCCTTATAAATCGTGTAAGCATATTTAAAAGGGTAAGACGAGATTGTTGACTTAGATAGACAACATGCATTCAGTTAAAATAAAAAACTTTCTGAATGTATTTGACGGAATTCTGTTTAATGCACACTATGTACGGCTCCAGTTCATACAATCCAAGCTCTTTGAATGTGAACAAGGTAACATGAAAACATCAATTTATGGAAATCATATGGACACCTGCGTGTGGAGCAATGATGCAGCCACTGAGGGAGTTGATAATTGTGTATGCCATCGAATTTCGGATTACAAAAAGGAAGCACTCAACATTATGAATAAATACTATAATCTAGAAAAAAGAATGAAAATGATTAAATAACATAATAAAACATGTTCGCAGTACCAAAATAAACTTCTGACTTTTTATTTCGAGTTAAAATTACAGGTACGGAGAATGGAAAATATTTCCTTGACTGAGATATGTCGGCTACTTGCGAGTTGTTGCGCGGTCGTGATTTCAACCCCTATTATGGGAACGTCGTATGAGCTCGTATGAGGTCGTTGGCGTGAGGCCCATGATCTTGTCAATGAGCGTGCGCCTTCTGGGTTGTGCATGTGTCCCTTTTATTGCGGTCAGGTAATTGACAGGTGCGCATGTTCGGGTAGCTCTTGCTTGAATCCCTTTTATGACATGTTTATGACCCATTTGTGGAAAGGAGAGAATCTTAGACAATTTACCAGTTAAACGTTCTGGGGCGGAAACAAAAATGTGTATTTGAAAATATTCCACATCTGAGAATCATTAACTTGTGAGATTTATTTTATTGGGGTTCTTTTGATTTCTAAATTAGTTTTACAATCATAGGAAACATTATTCCCCAACATGATCGGACATGTTCCTCTAAGATAACCATCTTTGAATACTTTGGGTGTGCGACCTTTCACACGTGCACACCAACACCTGTGATAATGAGGCAAAAGGGTACGTGATCACACCTTTCCCCAACATGATCGGATATGTTCCTCTAAGATAACAACCTTTGGATACTATGGTTGTGCGACCTTTCTCACGTGCACCTTTCTCACCTGACTATTAATTGCACATAATGAGGGGAAGGATACATGATCAATATTGTCACATGGGGATGTGGGGGCGATGGGGTCAATTAATTTTACTCTTTATAGACATGATCGTGACATTTTTATGACTTCAAAGCCCATTAAAATCAGCTAATTTATTGGATTATGCTAATTGTCCCAGAACCCGCATACGTTAATGAGGGGGGAGGGGGGGGGGGCGGGGGCCATTAATATGCTAATTGTCCCAGAATCCGCGTTTCCCTACTACTATTATTTCGTCACAGTGGATTGGTAAAAAAATTAGGTTTTGCGGTGTCACTGTCATTTTATACCCAGGCGGAACATTAATGCCAAACTCATGTAATGTATGATTCGGTGTATTATCTACATATGAACCGCTGATTCTATTACATTCCAAACGAATTGTATTAATTTTTAATATGTTCACGGTCTGATCTGATCGATAGGTTTTTGTAGGATGTGGTTCTAGTACTTATTGATGGAAACTAAACAGTTGTCCAACCGATCTTTCCTTTTTAAAGTAAACTGACTCTCGCGTGGTACTTATTTCAACTTGAAGTATATTATTATTACTTTGAATTTTAAATTTTTTTTCAAGGCTATAGTCTTTTAGTTTATTGTAAATGAAATCGGTGATATCATTCAATTCATATGATCCAGTTGGAATTGTAATAACCTTGTCACCGATGTGGAAGAGGTAATTACACCCGTTACTCGTAGAGTAAAAGGGTATACTAGATTCGTCGGAAAGTATGTAACAGGCAGAAGGAAGCGTTTCCGACCCCATAAAGTATATACATATATTCTTGATCAGGATCACTAGCCATGTCCGTCTGTCCGTCTGTCTGTCCGTCCGGATGAACGCTGAGATCTCGGAAACTATAAGAGCTAGGCTATTGAGATTCCTGAGCTTCTTACGCAGCGCAAGTTTGTTTCAGTAGAGTGCCACGCCCACTCTAACGCCCACAAACCGCCCAAAACTGTGGCTCCTACAGTTTTGATTGTAGATAGAAAATTTTAACTGAAATGTATTAGTCTTGTCAATACCTATCGATTGACCCAAATTTTGCTACGCCCACTCTAACGCCCACAAACCTCCTAAGAAAAAAGCTATGACGTCAGAGCCAGACAATGCGAAATGTTTTTACGCGTGTATGTGTGTGTATGTAAATAGTTGCCGCCCGAACTTAGCGGCAAAGAAAAAAGCCCTGCCGGCGCTCAGAGAGAGCAAAGTGCGCGGCTAACTTATTTTATTGAATAATGAACCCTTTATCCATTTCTCACATTGACGGGCAAAAACCTTTAAAGATCTGTACATCTTTATTTATCTCTTTCAATAAATATGTATTAGCTTAAAAAATACCTATAGATTGTCCCAAAAAAACTTTTCTGTTTTCAGTCCAATGCTCTCAAACCAAAGTAGTTAGGACAAGCCTTGACACTAGAGCCAGAAAAAGACATACATACATACATATGTATATTTGCATGCGTGTGGATGTAAAAAATTGCAAACTAATATCCGCGGCAAATAGAATTCTTTCAAAGAAAGCTATTCAACCAAATATTTTGAAATACAGAATGTGCCTTAAAATTGTGTATGTTTAGCAAGCATACATAAATATAAATGTTTTTTGTCTATTTTATGTGTTGCTTTCTCATTCTTGGCGCTGGCTGAAACAAAAGCAGAGCCGAAAAATGAGAGCAAGGGAGAGAGAATAAAGTGCGCGGCTACTTATTCAATTAAATAATGAACAAAAAAATAAACTATTTGTCCTTTTTTTCCCTGACCGCTAACCACTTTACTTATTGCTGTAATTTTGTTGACTGCTTATGTTCAACAAACATATATTAATACAAATGTTTTTATTCTATTTTATGTTTTGCTCTCTCTTTCTTGGCGCAGGCCAAAACAATGACAGTTACAGCGCTGCCAACGCTAAGAGAGAGCAGGTCAAAAAAAAAGAGAACAAAAAGCGCTGCCAACGATAAGAGCGTACAGTGCGCGGCTAACTTATTCTATTGAATAATTAACAATTTACTCCTGTTCTCTACCCTAACACCAATGCATTTGATTGTCAAAAAAATAGCCAGTTCACTCCAACGCCCACAAAACCCCCAAGGAGTTGAGAAAAGCAATGACGTCAGACGTCAGTCAGACAATGTACATATGTATACATCATTTTATTTCTGCATGTTGGTATGTAAATAGTTGCAAACTGAATTAAGCAGAGACCAGAACTTTTTCAAGCAAATCTATTTGACCAAACATTTTCTTGAACAACTAACGCAAACATTTAAACTTAAGAATACATTATAGGCTCTAAAATGGTTCATATTAAGCAAACATACATAAATATTTATTTTTTCAGTATATTTTATGTTTTGCTCGTCGTTTTAGACTCCCCTGACATATATTTACATATGTTTGTTTGCATGTAGATAGTTGCAAACTGAAATGCGCGGCGAACATAACTCTTTTAAGCTATGTGCATTATATACACAATACGCCTAAAGGTTGTTGACATGTACAAACATTGTACATTAATATAAATGTTATTAGTATGTTATGTCTTGCTCTCTCTTTCTCGGCGCAAGCTGAAACAAAAGCGGGACAACAAAATGAGAATGAAAAGCGCTGCCAACGCTAAGAGAGAGCACAGTGCGCGGCTAACTTATTCTATTGAATATTTAGCAATTCAAACTATTTGTCCTTTTCCCCTCTGTCCTCTGGCCAATTAACTTATTGCTATTATTTTGTTGTTTGTTGATGCTTAACAAACATACATTAATAAAATGTTTTCAGTCTGTTTTATGTATTGCTCTCTCTCCTTGGCGCAGGCTGAATCAAAAGCGGGACAAGAAAATGAGAATGAAAAGCGCTGCCAACGCTAAGAGAGAGCACAGTGCGCGGCTAACTTACTCTATTGAATAATAAACAACTTAATTTTGTTCCCCTTTTGGCTCTACCCGAACACCAGTTCATTGGTCTACCAGTTGTATTTACCAAATTCCGATCAGGTTAATGTATGATTTAAATTGCAAAAACAATAGAAAGGGCGCGGGAGGGAGGGCTTTTTGCTCCTAGCATTTTCTCTCTTTGTGCATTATTATGCGCCAAAAGATAAGTATATTTCGGGGAAAAGGACAGAAAATCCGTGCACAAAAAATTGGCGGGCAAAAACTTTACAGCGCTGTAAATCTTCTGTTATCTCTTTAGTCTACGACTAACCATCGTAAGGGAATCTACTGCCCGTGTGCCGAATGCGATTTTTGCGAATTCTTCAAGTGTCTTCCAATTAAAAAGCGATATTCCTAACGTAAATTAACCTTTGCAATCAATAAATTAATTTTCCTTTGCTAAGAAGTTAACGTAAATTTGTGTTTTTCCTTTGCTAAAAAGTTAACGTAAATTTGTGTTTTTGCGCGCACGCGAGTTGTTGCTGCTTCTGCCGACGTCGCTGCCGCGATTTGCTGATGACTGGTTGCTGCGCACTTTGCTAAGTATCAATTTTAAAGTAATTATATTAACAATAATAAACATTTCTATTTTCATATTGTAAATTTTTTTCTGGTAAATTTCCGATTTTAAATTTTTTTCATTTTTTATTTTAAAGTAGTTATACCCGTTACTCGTAGAGTAAAAGGGTATACTAGATTCGTCGGAAAGTATGTAACAGGCAGAAGGAAGCGTTTCCGACCCCATAAAGTATATATATTCTTGATCAGGATCACTAGCCGAGTCGATCTAGCCATGTCCGTCTGTCCGTCTGTCCGTCTGTCCGTCTGACCGTCTGTCCGTCTGTCCGTCTGTCTGTCCGTCCGGATGAACGCTGAGATCTCGGAAACTATGAGAGCTAGGCTATTGAGATTTGGCGTACAGATTCCTGATCTTCTTACGCAGCTCAAGTTTGTTTCAGTAGACTGCCACGCCCACTCTAACGCCCACAAACCGCCCAAAACTGTAACTCCTACAGTTTTGATGCTAGATAGAAAATTGTAACTGAAATGTATTGTTCTCATCAATACCTATCGATTGACCTAAAAAAAAGATAAAAAAAAAAAAAAACCTGTGACGCCCACAATTTGCATGCTAGATAAAAAATTTTAACTGAAATGTATTGGTGTCGTCAATACCTATCGATTGATCCAAAAATAATAATGATCCAAAAATTTAACGCCCATAACGCTTAAATCTGTCTACCGCCGGTAGGTGGCGCATTTTAATCTCGCTTTGCTGCTTGCATATCTCCATTTCCCTTTGAGTAACGGGTATCTGATAGTCGAGGTACTCGACTATAGCGTTCTTCCTTGTTTTATTTAAAATTATAAACATTTCTAATTTCATATTTAAAATTTTTTCCGATTAAATTTTCGATTTCAAATTTTTCTAATCTAATTTTTTTTATCTAATAGTCCTATAAGTTTTAGTCTTTTTAAAGACTAACACTTATAATTCTATTTATTCTATTTATAAATTAAGGTATTTATTTATTCACTTATTTAAGTGTTTTAATATTTTAATAATATTTGTTAGGTATCAACCTTATTAACATTAGAATAATATTTTAAGACTAGGTCTTTTTAAAGACTTTTTCTTTGAATATTATTATTTCATATTTTCAATAAACGTACTTAACTTATAAAATCGTAATATGGTTATAAGTTTCGTCTTTCAAGGACTAACACTTATATTTCTATAACTCTATTAATTTAGCTCAAATAATCCTCTTTTAACAAAATTATATTTATAATTAATATTTTAAAGATATATTTTCCATTAGGGAAATTTAAATATTTTTTATAAAAATGCCTCGACTAAGTAGACCTACTGCATCTCAACGGGCTAGGAATCAATTATTAAGAATTAGGGCAAATAGGGAAAACATTGAGTATGCAGAGATGGAGATGGTAGAAAATGTAGAAGCTCATCGTAGGCGAAGGGAAAATTTTTTTAGTCAGGGATGCAGAGCAGGGCGTTAATACAGCGTCTCGTAGGTCAAGACGCCTTAATCTTACCGCTCGTGTAGTCGAACAGGCTGCCAATAGTCGGAGTCGTTCAGAAAGGCGAAAGATTAGCGAGCTTAGAGATATAGAGCAGGATCAAGACACAGCGAACCGTAGGGAAAGGCGCTTGGATGCTGCTTTCCGTGCGGATGAGCAAGCAGCCGATATTCGGAGGCGACTAATTCCAATGAGAATGCGGAAGCCGAAGAGCTAAATCCTGGAGGACAAGAAACGATGCTTGAGAATAACCAGACACACAATGTAGGAATTCCGAGAATTACAATGGCTGCAGGTGAGGGCCAAAGACCTCTCGACGTGATTCTCGATGCTGACTCTGAAGAATTAGCGTTCCCAAGCATATATGCTGGCGTCAAGAGACCATCTTCAGAGAGTTATACAACCGTAGTTAGGTCTGAACTTAGGAACGTAGATAGAAGAGGTTGTAGAACTGACAAATTATTCTTCAATTATAAGAAGATGGAATTAATTAAAATTCGAAACAATATTTCAACTTGCTTACGTAAGCGCAGCGCCTCCAGCGCTATAACAGCTGCTAACGTACTTGATGAAGATTTTATGGGCAACTTAATAAGCCATGATAATGGATATCGAATTCTTAAGGATAGATGGAAGAAGGAAGAAGATGAAAAGAAGAAAGTCATGGCTATGAATCGCCAGTTTGATTTGCCAACTTTCTTTATAACTCTGTCGGCCGCTGGAACTAGGTGGCCAGAGCTGATAGTACTGCTCAAGCGCAATGTAGATAGGGTTGAAATAAATGAAGAAAAAGCTTTAAATTTACAATTTAGGGAAAAGGCGCGCCTGATTAGGGCAGACCCAGTGACGTGTGCTAGATATTTTGAGTATAGATATAGGGAAGTTCTTAAATTAATGAAGAAACCTGGGGGTATATTTGGAAGTAATTTTGTTACTACCTATTATTGGCGATTTGAGTATCAACAGAGAGGTTCTCCTCATATTCACGGTATGTTTTGGCTGAAAGACGCCCCGGAAGTGGATTTCAACAATGAAGAATCTATGTCTAGTGTAATAGAGTAGTAGGGAAAGACGGGTTCTGGGACAATTATCATATTAATGGCCCCCGAACATGTCATAAAAGGGATTCAAGCAAGAGCTACCCGAACATGCGCACCTGTCAATTACCTGACCGCAATAAAAGGGACACATGCACAACCCAGAAGGCGCACGCTCATTGACAAGATCATGGGCCTCACGCCAACGACCTCACGTCTGACTGCTAGCTCTAATACGTTCCCATAATAGGGGTTGAAATCACGACCGCGCAACAACTCGCAAGTAGCCGACATATCTCAGTCAAGGAAATATTTTCCATTCTCCGTACCTGTAATTTAAACTCGAAATAAAAAGTCAGAAGTTTATTTTGTAGCATAATAATAAATTTATTCATTTATTTTGGTATTGCGAACATTTTTGTTATATATAGAAATTAATTTTCTGCTTTGATTCCGGCGATTTGCATAGAAGAAGCAGGCGCACGTTTCCGACATCATTTCTGGATTACAAAATGTAAAGTGTTCACCATAATTCGTAGTTTTGAGATCATGTCCACCTCGATTCATTAACAGATTTTGTGTTTAGAAGATATTGAAAATGCTGACCAATTATCTCTCCTTTAAATTGTTCAATAAATTGGTCAATTTCCTCATGAAAATTCATTTTGTTAATTTTATTTTCTTGTAGGTCTTTACACATCTAGTCTCAACTTTAAAATGATGTATAACAATTATTTTATTGTTTTGGAGCTACTTTTAAAAAATGTCAAAATAATGTATGCATTGTTTAGAGCACAAATCCCGCCCTTAAGGTGTGTTTCACAATAGGGAAACCGGTTTCCTTTAAACCTGTTTAATGACGGACAGCCCATTTCCTCGATATTAATGAGCTGACGACTCCCTAAAAACTTCTGTAGAAATCGTTTCTTTTTTACACCTTTACAAATAATTTGTTTTCCGCTTGTAATTGTCTTTAGATACTTTCGAGTTTGTAGAAAACTGTTCTCTCCATCGTTCCAAAAAATTTTGTGATGTGTATTGACTAACCAAATTGCAGTCTTTCGATATTTTGTATTTAGCAAAGTAAAATCATATGGTGGTTCTATTAAAATACTATTATTCAAGTTTGGATCTTTTTTGAATACAATTCCAATTTCCTTTAAAATAAAATAATTATTATAAACAAAGAAACCTTGAACATCAATCGAAACAGTATCTTTCAACATTTTTCTAATGCTAAACGACTCGTTGTACTAGTCCGTTTAATGGGTTATATTCAACTAAACGGTCTTGTATGAGGAGACAATAATCTTGGGTATTTTCATGACTTGGTGTCTTTAGTTCTATTGAAATTCTCACATCAATAGGACCAATTTTACTGATTCATTTTGATATGAAAGATAAACCACAATAATAGGGGTCTTCAATTTAAATTCATTTGGGGTCAAAAATGGTTGTGATTCACGATTATAGTAACTAGATTGAAATCTTGTATACATTTCATATAGGTGAGTATACTGATTCTTACTAAAATCAACATTCAGATTATCATATGGATATGACTCAGAATTCAAGTAACCTTTGAAGTTTGATAAGTTATTTGTGATAAGTTCTCCATTTAGTGTAAATCCAATTATGGCAAATCTTGGTTTTTCGCGGTTAGACGACAATTTCACATTCCAGCTGTGTTGACTTCCACACCCCAATTTGGGGTTAACATTTGAATCCCAACTCCGGAATGCGATTGGTAGGTTTACACCACTTTTAATAATATCGTACATCTTAATTTTTGCAATATCGCTCGGGGTTACATGGGGAATTTTCCAGGTTATATTCGTCATTTCCAACTTAAAGGTTTGTTCATTTCTGGTTTGTTCAAACACATCACCAAGATTCTTAGTTAGCATCAACACTAGTTCATGTTTACAATTTAACAAAACTTTTTTATAATCCTCAGCAAATCCCAATAAATTTTTTAATGGTACAGAAAAGTTAAAGTGGGGTCCCGTAGATATTTCGTCCCCACTGCTCCACCCGGAATTTAATAGATTTTGACTTTGAAGATTATCCAGAGATATAAAATATTTTAGGGTAGTACTGTGGACATGGACTTGACACATTGGACACGTTGTGTTTAGTTGTTACCTAGCAGTATTTTTATGCTTACTTTCTCTTTAGTCTTGTTTTTGGGATGGTTACTTTGTGTATGGTACCTGTTAAGTACTTGCTTTTGGATGATTACTTTTTGTATAGTATCTGTAAAGTACTTGGTTTTAGATGGTAACTAACTGTTAACAAGTGTTATGAGTTGTTATAGTTTCTGGTTAAGAATTATCAAAGCATACAAACCAACTTACCGTGAACTATATATATATTTTTATATAATTAATTTTCTGACTCCTCCTTCTGTAAGAAATTTATGGATTGTTAACCTTCGTTCCAAACGCATATTTTCGCTTGGTTCCCATAGATAGATGTAAAATTGTTCTCACAATTTAATATTTCTCAGATGTTGAATTATTTTTAAAGCACTCATTTGTTCAGTCATCAATTTTATATTATTGTTCGGAGCAGATCGCCAGCGCCTAGTCATGCGCGCATAGGTGTACGACGGCACCTGCATCGCTCTCTGCTTATCTTTCGCCTTCTTTCTTATACCCATAAAGCTGTCGCTTATCTATTCAGCAACTACTTTGTAAGCCTGCATATGTCTATATGAAGATCTTGGAGCCAAGCTTTTTTCACATTCACAGTCCGTCTGCCGCTCCGAATAAACGCTATACATTTGAATATAACCTATTCGTGCGTTATTAATTATAAATATAAGGGTGGCATATTTGTTGTCTTCCCCACAAACAATTATTTTGTTTATTTTATTATTGTAAACATATTTCATTTAATTCATAACTAAATATATATTACATATATTTTTGATATTTAATTTTCTGACTCTTCCCTCTGTAAGAAATATATGGGTTGTTAACCTTCGTTCCAAACGCATATTTTCGCTTGGTTCCCATAGATAGATGTAAAATAATTCTTACAATTTAATGTTTCTCAGATGTTGGATTATTCTTAAACCATTCATTTGTTCAGTCAGAAACAAATTTTATAGGATCATTTAATATTATTTTATTATTGTAAACATATTCCATTTAATTCATAACTAAATATATATTATATATATTTTAAATATTTAATTTTCTGACTCCTCCCTCTGTAAGAAATAAATGGGTTGTTAACCTTCGTTCCAAACGCATATTTTCCCTTGGTTCCCATAGATAGATGTAAAATAATTCTTACAATTTAATGTTTCTCAGATGTTGGATTATTCTTAAACCATTCATTTGTTCAGTCAGAAACAAATGTTATAGGATCATTTAATATTATTTTATTATTGTAAACATATTTCATTTAATTCATAATTGAATATATATTATATATATTTTTATAAAATTAATTTTCTGACTCCTCCCTCTGTAAGAAATATATGGGTTGTTAACCTTCGGTCCAAACGCATATTTTCGGTTGGTTCCCATAGATAGATGTAAAATTGTTCTCACAATTTAATATTTCTCAGATGTTGAATTATTTTTAAAGCATTCATTTGTTCCATCCCATAATAATATTGTAATATATTTCGAAAGTCTCATTAGTTAGCATAGGAGCGTCTTTCAATTTAATTTCTGATTCAAGTTTATGATAGAGGTGTTGGGACCTGGTAATATCGGTTTTTGTTGTCAACTATTTTTCTAGTTCTAGTTTTCTAATTCTATTCTATTTGTATACTATTTGTATGAGTAAGGCATCATTGTCTAAGATTCTGAATAAGTTTAATAAGCTCTTTAATTACAATACTGATTAGCTGGTTACTATATATTTAGTAGATGTATACAAGTTGTTTAGTATCTGGTTTCTATATGTTTAATAGATGTATACAAGTTGTTTACTAGATGTATACAAGTTGTTTACTAGCTGTTTAGTATCTGGCTACTATATATTTAGTAGATGTATACAAGTTGTTTAGTATCTGGTTACTATATATTTAGTAGATGTATACAATTTGTTTAGTATCTGGTTTCTATATGTTTAAACATGTATACAAGTTGTTTACTAGATGTATACAAGTTGTTTACTAGCTGTTTAGTATCTGGTTACTTTATATTTAGTAGATGTATACAAGTTGTTTAGTATCTGGTTACAATATATTAGTAGATGTATGCAAGTTGTTTAGTATCTGGTTTCTATATGTTTAGTAGATGTATACAAGTTGTTTACTAGATGTATACAAGTTGTTTACTAGCAGTTTAGTATCTGGTTTCTATATGATAAGTAGATCTATACAAGTTGTTTAATAGATGTATACAAAATGTTTACTAGCTGTTTAGTATCTGGTTTATATATCTTTAATATCTGTTTACTTGATTTTTACTATTTATTATTAGCTGGTTACTAGTAGCTATTAACGTCTACGAGCTTTTATAGTCTTTTGTTAAGAATGATCAAAAAATCTTGATCACTAGACGACTTTCAATGTGAAGTAGAAACTTACACTCTGATTTTCAATGTGTTTGCTATGTACGTAAGAAAGAATGCAGAGCCAAAATATCTCAAGATTGATATATAAATCTTAGAGGAACATGTCCGATTATGTTGGGGGAAGATGTATCTTGTGATTGTAAAACTAAATAAGAAATAAATTGTTCACAAGTTGTCTAAAAGCTGTGTAGAAGCTGATTTGATAAACAATTTTTATTCATAATGACAGATATTAAGAATATATAATAATATCATCCACTTTAACTAGTATATTGTTAAAATAAAACATTTCCATTTGTCATGTTCTTTCATCTTATGTAGGTATAATAAATGTAATCTTAACTACGATAGCTAGCCTTACATCCCATAACTATTGTTATTAGCTACAATAAAATGTCTAGAAAGAACAAAATATATGAATGTGAAAAAACGATTTAAAACTAACTATAATTGGGAAAGTAATTGAAATCGCTCCGGCGTAAGACAGTAAAAAACAAAAAACACTGTGATTATCCCATTTTCTGCCACCATAACAAATGAGTATACTCACACCTAAATGACCAATTGTATCCTTTGACCAAAATGTCTGTGACTTGCACTTATAAATTTGTCACCGATAATTTAAATCCCATTAAGCAAACCACCCATTGCTAACCGTGCCATAACGCCAGAGTCAAGTTAGTTACCTACAATAAACACAGGTGGTGGTGTAAAGAATTGCTAAAATGCCTCGACGCAGGCGCAAAGGTCAAGGTAATGGAAAAAATTCATGGAATATTATCCCTTCATAAAAAAGGTCATAAAAAATATAATAAGGAAAGTTTTTTTTATTTGCGAACCATTTATAACTGTTACCAACAACACAAATAGTTATCGTACAAGGGTTCCATTTAAATTATCGGTGACAAATTTATAAGTGAAAGTCACAGACATTTTGGACAAAGGATACAATTGGTCATTTAGGTGTGAGTATACTCATTTGTTATGGTGATAGAAAATGGGATAATCACAGTGTTTTTTGTTTTTTACTGTATTACGCCGGAGCGAATTCAATTACTTTCCCAATTATAGTTAGTTTTAAATCGTTTTTTGACATTCATATATTTTGTTCTTTCTAGACATTTTATTGTAGCTAATAACAATAGTTATGGGATGTAAAGCTAGCTATCGTAGTTAAGATTACATTTAGTATACCTACATAAGATGAAAGAACATGAAAAATGGAAATGTTTTATTTTAACAATATACTAGTTAAAGTGGATGATATTATTATATATTCTTAATATCTGTCATTATGAATAAAAATTGTTTATCAAAACAGCTTCTGCACAGCTTTTAGACAACTTGTGAACAATTTATTTCATAATTAGTTTTACAATCACAGGATACATCTTCCCCCAACATAATCGGACATGTTCCTCTAAGATTTATATATCAATCTTGAGATATTTTTGCTTTGCATTCTTTCTTACGTACATAGCAAACACATTGAAAATATGAAAGTAAGTTTTTACTTCACATTGAAAGTCGTCTAGTGATCAAGATTTTTTGATCATTCTTAACAAAAGACTATAAAAGCTCGTAGACGTTAATAACAACTAGTAACCAGCTAATAATAAATAGTAAAAATCAAGTAAACAGATATTAAAGATATATAAACCAGATACTAAACAGCTAGTAATCATTTTGTATACATCTATTAAACAACTTGTATAGATCTACTTATCATATAGAAACCAGATACTAAACAGCTAGTAAACAACTTGTATACATCTAGTAAACAACTTGTATACATCTACTAAACATATAGAAACCAGATACTAAACAACTTGCATACATCTACTAAATATATTGTAACCAGATACTAAACAACTTGTATACATCTACTAAATATATAGTAACCAGATACTTAACAGTTAGTAAACAACTTGTATACATCTAGTAAACAACTTGTATACATCTATTAAACATATAGAAACCAGATACTAAACAACTTGTATACATCTACTAAATATATAGTAACCAGATACTAAACAACTTGTATACATGTACTAAATATATAGTAGCCAGATACTAAACAGCTAGTAAACAACTTGTATACATCTAGTAAACAACTTGTATACATCTATTAAACATATAGAAACCAGATACTAAACAACTTGTATACATCTACTAAATATATAGTAACCAGCTAATCAGTATTGTAATTAAAGAGCTTATTAAACTTATTCAGAATCTTAGACAATGATGCCTTACTCATACAAATAGTATACAAATAGAATAGAATTAGAAAACTAGAACTAGAAAAATAGTTGACAACAAGAACCGATATTACCAGGTCCCAACACCTCTATCATAAACTTGAATCAGAAATTAAATTGAAAGACGCTCCTATGCTAACTAATGAGGCTTTCGAAATATATTGCAATATTATTATGGGATGGAACAAATGAATGCTTTAAAAATAATTCAACATCTGAGAAATATTAAATTGTGAGAACAATTTTACATCTATCTATGGGAACCAACCGAAAATATGCGTTTGGACCGAAGGTTAACAACCCATATATTTCTTACAGAGGGAGGAGTCAGAAAATTAATTATATAAAAATATATATAATATATATTTAATTATGAATTAAATTAAATATGTTTACAATAATAAAATAATATTAAATGATCCTATAACATTTGTTTCCAACTGAACAAATGAATGGTTTAAGAATAATCCAACATCTGAGAAACATTAAATTGTAAGAATTATTTTACATCTATCTGTGGGAAGCAAGCGAAAATATGCGTTTGGAACGAAGGTTAACAACCCATTTATTTCTTACAGAGGGAGGGGTCAGAAAATTAAATATTTAAAATATATGTAATATATATTTAGTTATGAATTAAATGGAATATGTTTACAATAATAAAATAATATTAAATGATCCTATAAAATTTGTTTCTGACTGAACAAATGAATGGTTTAAGAATAATCCAACATCTAAGAAACATTAAATTGTAAGAATTATTTTACATCTATCTATGGGAACCAAGCGAAAATATGCGTTTGGAACGAAGGTTAACAACCCATAAATTTCTTACAGAAGGAGGAGTCAGAAAATTAATTATATAAAAATATGAAATATGTTTACAATAATAAAATAAGTAAAATAAATTTAAATGATCCTACAAAATTTCTTTCTGACTGTAATTAAAACTACAAGGAAGAACGCTATAGTCGAGTACCTCGACTATCAGATACCTGTTACTCAGCTAAAGGGACCAAAGGGAAATGGAGATATGCAAGCAACAAATCGAGATTTAAATACGCCACCTACCGGCGGTAGACAGATTTAAGCGTTATGGGCGTTAGAGTGGGCGTGGCAAAATTTTTTTGGAGCAATCGATAGGTATTGACGAGACCAATACATTTCAGTTAAAATTTTTTATCTAGCATGAAAACTGTGGCCGTCACAGGTTTGGGCGGTTTGTGGGCGTTAGAGTGGGCATGGCAATTTTTTTTCGGGTCACTCGATAGGTATTGATGAGAAGATTACATTTATGTTAAAGTTTTTATTCTAGCATCAAAACTGTAGGAGCCACAGTTTTGGGCGGTTTGTGGGCGTAAGAGTAGGCGTGGCACATTGCTGAAACAAACTTGCGCTGCGTAAGAAGCTCAGGAATCTGCACGCCAAATCTCAATAGCCTAGCTCCCATAGTTTCCGAGATCTCAGCGTTCATCCGGACGGACAGACAGACGGACAGATGGACAGACGGATATGGCTAGATCGACTCGGCTAGTGATCCTGATCAAGAATATATATACTTTATGGGGTCGGAAACGCTTCCTTCTGCCTGTTACATACTTTCCGACGAATCTAGTATACCCTTTTACTCTACGAGTAACGTGTATAACAAGTACGGATGAAGGGAAAGTAAGTAGTAGGGAAAGACGGGTTTTGGGACAATTAGCATATTAATGGCCCCCGCCCCCTTACTAATTAGCATATTAATGACCCCCGCCTCTCACTAATTAACATATTAATGACCCCCGCCTCTTCATTAATGTATGCGGGTTCTGGGACAATTAACATAATCCATAAATTATCTGATTTTAAGGGGTTTAGATGTCATAAAAATGTCACGATCATATCCATAAAGAGTATACTAAATTGCCCCCCAACCCCACACCACCATGTGACAATACTGATCACGTGACCTTTTTGCCTCATTATCAGCAATTAATATTCAGCAGGTGTTGCTGTACACGGGAGAAAGGTCGCACACTTTCCCCACATCCCCATGTGACAATATTGATCATGTATCCTTTTCCTCATTATCAGCAATTAATATTCAGCAGGTGTTGATGTGCACGTGAGAAAGGTCGCAAACCCAAAACATCTAAAGCTGGTTGCCTTAGAGGGACATGTCCGATCATGTTGGGGAATAACGTTTCCAATGATTGGAAAACTAATTTAGAAATCAAAAGAACCCCAATGAAATAAATCCCACAGGTTAATGATTCTCAGATGTCGAATATTTTCATATTTTTTGTTTTCCGCTTGTAATTGTCTTTAGATACTTTCGAGTTTGTAGAAAACTGTTCTCTCCATCGTTCCAAAAAATTTTGTGATGTGTATTGACTAACCAAATTGCAGTCTTTCGAGATTTTGTATTTAGCAAAGTAAAATCATATGGTGGTTCTATTAAAATACTATTATTCAAGTTTGGATCTTTTTTGAATACAATTCCAATTTCCTTTAAAATAAAATAATTATTATTAACAAAGAAACCTTGAACATCAATCGAAACAGTATCTTTCAACATTTTTCTAATGCTAAACGACTCGTTGTACTAGTCCGTTTAATGGGTTACATTCAACTAAACGGTCATGTATGAGGAGACAATAATCTTGGGTATTTTCATGACTTGGTGTCTTTAGTTCTATTGAAATTCTCACATCAATAGGACCAATTTTACTGATTCATTTTGATATGAAAGATCAACCACAATAATAGGGGTCTTCAATTTAAATTCATTTGGGGTCAAAAATGGTTGTGATTCACGATTAACTAGATTGAAATCTTGTATACATTTCATATAGGTGAGCATACTAATTCTTACTAAAATCAACATTCAGATTATCACATGGATATGACTCAGAATTCAAGTGAACTTTCAAGTTTGATAAGTTATTTGTGATAAGTTCTCCATTTAGTGTAAATCCAATTATGGCAAATCTTGGTTTTTTGCGGTTAGCCGACAATTTCACATTCCAGCTGTGTTGACTTCCATACCCCAATTTTGCGTTAACATATGAATCCCAACTCCGGAATGCGATTGGTAGGTTTACACCACTTTTAATAATATCGTACATCTTAATTTTTTGCAAAATCGCTCAGAGTTACATGGGGAATTTTAAAGATTTTATTCGTAATTACCAACTTAAAAGTTTGTTCATTTCTGGTTTGCTCAAACACATCACCAAGATTCTTAGTTAGCATCAACACTAGTTCATGCTTACAATTTAACAAAACTTTTTTCCTCAGTCCTCAGTCAATCCCAACAAATTTTTTAATGGTACAGAAAAATTTTAATTGGGGATCCCGTAGAAATTTCGTCTCCACTGCTCCATCCAGAATTTAATAGGTATTGACTTTGAAGATTATCCAGAGATATACAATTTTTAGGGTAGTAGCCATACCGACATAGACTTGACACGTTGGACTCGTTGTATTTAGTTGTTACCTAGCAGTATTTTGATGGTTACTTTCTTTTTAGTCTTGCTTTTGGATGGTTACTTTTTGTATAGTACCTGTACAGTACTTGATTTTGGATGGTTACTATCTGTATAGTATCTGTAAAGTACTTGGTTTTAGATGATAACTAAATGTTAACAAGTATTATGAGTCGCTATAGTCTCTTATTAAGAACTATCAAAGTACACAAGTTAAAGTTTCTAAGATGTGTTAGCCAAACACACTTGCAGTGAACTATCATTACCTGACCGTCATCAAAGTCACATGCCCAAGACCCAAGGACATTGAATAAAATACTTCCCCTTCATTTGTACCTGGAGTTTTAATTACAGTCAGATACAAAATTTGTAGGATTATTCAATATTTCTTTATATATTTTATTATTGTAAACATATTTCATTAAATTCATAATTTATTATATTTTATGTATATTTGTATATAATTAATTTTCTTACTTCAGCCCTCTGTAAGAAACATGTCGCTTATTAATCTTCGTTCCAAGCGTAGATTTTCGCTTGGTTCCCATAGATAGATGTAAAATAGTTCTCACAATGTAATCTTTCTCAGATGCTGAATTATTTTTAAAGCATTCATTTGTTCCATCCCAGCTAGCATAGGAGCGCCTATCAATTTAATTTTTGATTGAAGTTTATGATAGAGGTGTTGGGACCTGGTAATATCGGTTTTTGTTGTCAACTATTTTTCTAGTTCTAGTTTATTAATTCTATTCTATTTGTATACCATTTGTATGAGTAAGGCATCATTGTCTAAGATTCTGAAAAAGTTTAATAAACTGTTTACTTACAATACTGATTAGCTGGTTACTATATATTTAGTAGATGTATACAAGTTGTTTAGTATCTGGTTTGATATGTTTAATAGATGTATACAAGTTGTTTACTAGATGTATACAAGTTGTTTACTAGCTGTTTAGTATCTGGCTACTATATATTTAGTAGATGTATACAAGTTGTTTAGTATCTGGTTACTATATATTTAGTAGATGTATACAAGTTGTTTAGTATCTGGTTTCTATATGTTTAATAGATGTATACAAGTTGTTTACTAGATGTATACAAGTTGTTTACTAGCTATTTAGTATCTGGTTACTATATATTTAGTAGATGTATACAAGTTGTTTAGTTCTGGTTACAATATATTTAGTAGATGTATGCAAGTTGTTTAGTATCTATGTTTAGTAGATGTATATAAGTTGTTTACTAGATGTATACAAGTTGTTTACTAGCTGTTTAGTATCTGGTTTCTATATGATTAGTAGATGTATACAAGGTGTTTAATAGATGTATACAAGTTGCTTACTAGCTGTTTAGTAACTGGTTTATATATCTTTAATATCTGTTTACTTGATGTTTACTATTTATTAGCTGGTTACTAGTTGTTATTAACGTCTACGAGCTTTTATAGTCTTTTGTTAAGAATGATCAAAAATTCTTGATCACTAGACGACTTTCGATGTGAAGTAAAAACTTACACTCTGATTTTCAGTGTGTTTGCTATGTACGTAAGAAGAATGCAAAGCCAAAATAGCTCAAGATTGATATATAAATCTTAGAGGAACATGTCCGATTATGTTGGGGGAAGATGTATCCTGTGATTGTAAAACTAATTAAGATATAAATTGTTCACAAGTTGTCTAAAAGCTGTGTAGAAGCTGCTTTGATAAACAATTTTGATTCATAATTACAGATATTAAGAATATATAATAATATCATCCACTTTAACTAGTATATTGTTAAAATAAAACATTTCCATTTTTCATATTCTTTCATCTTATGTAGGTATAATAAATGTAATCTTAACTACGATAGCTAGCCTTACATCCCATAACTATAGTTATTAGCTACAATAAAATGTCTAGAAAGAACAAAATATATGAATGTCCAAAAACCATTTAAAACTAACTATAATTGGGAAAGTAATTGAAATCGCTCCGGCGTAATAAAGTAAAAAACAAAAAACACTGTGATTATCCCATTTTCTATCACCATAACAAATATGTATACCCACACCTAAATGACCAATTATATCCTTTGTCCAAAAATGTCTGTGACTTTCACTTATAAATTTGTCACCGATAATTTAAATCCCATTAAGCAAACCACCCATTGCTAACCGTACCATAACCCCAGAGTCAAGTTGGTTACCTACAATAAACATAGGTGGTGGTGTAAGGGATTGCTAAAATGCCTCGACGCAGGCGCAAATGTCATAAAAAATGATCATAAAAATATAATTAGGAAAGTATTTTTTATTTGCGAACCATTTATAACTGTTACCAACAACACAAATAGTTATGTTACAAAAGATTTGCTTCAATGCCTCGACGCAGGCGCAAAGGTCAAGGTATTGGAAAAAAATTCATGGAATATTATCCCTTCATAAAAGAGGTCATATAATATATAATTAGGAAAGTATTTTTTATTTGCGAACAATTTATAAATGTTACCAACAACACAAATAGTTGTTACAAAGGATTGCTAAAATACCTTGATGCAGGCGCAAAGGTCAAGGTATTGGAAAAAAATTCATGGAATATTATCCCTTCATAAAAGAGGTCATAAAATATATAATTAGGAAAGTATTTTTTATTTGCGAACAATTTATAAATGTTACCAACAACACAAATAGTTGTTACAAAGGATTGCTAAAATACCTTGATGCAGGCGCAAAGGTCAAGGTAATGGAAAAATTCATGGAATATTATCCCTTGACCAAAAACGAAAGTTTCTTCTATTTGGATAATAAAAAAATATATATTAATTCAATACTTTGATTTTTCCATCAAAATGCTTGATAAATCTAGTTGTTTGATATTCTCTAACTAATTGAGTAATATGTTTTCATGTGCCTATTTAATTTACCAAAACAGTATTAGTCTTCTCTCATAAAATCCCTCTAATGCCCCACCGGTGAAATATTCGTTCCTCATATTTAATAATGATGGTTTGTCATAGATGGGTACTTGTAATTCATATTTAAGATACTTACATCCTTCTCTAACTAATATCCTTTTATCCATCATGTAAACAGGTTTAGAATTGTATTGCGTGCTTCAACCCCTAGCCACACCCACCACTGTAACAGATTTCACTTTTCCAATGGCTGCCCCAGCTACCTAAACTGTACATTTCTTTTGATTTTCTCTTTTCCTTTCTAAGCAATGTACACAATTTTTAAACTGGTTCTGACCTCCCTCTTTAATGGCATCCTCTACTTTATTTTCGTTATATTTCTGATCTTTTCCTAACAGTAGGTTGTTAAACTTTTATTATTTTATGGGATTATTGAGCACCCGAAATCCCTGATATTAAGTCATAACATGTCACTAGCAGAATATAGTAAAAGACATCAGACTCTAAAAAGACTAGATTTACCTACAATTTAATTTATCATCTACAATCCCTGGAGAAGAGTTTAGTATTTGCAGTTTAATTTTCAAATTTATTGATTTCACAGATTCAGGCTGGTAAATACCAATTTTTAACAAATGGCTGCCAACTGCATACCATTCAGACACTGGTTTACAACCTCATAGAACTGACTCTCAAGGTATCTGTAATGCACAATATATTTCTGTCTCTTTTCTTCTAATCAATATTAAAAAATTTCATAAACTGGTTTTGGAGTTCATTTTATTCTTAGAATTAAATTATTAAAAATTATTAAGCCAACAGAGATAATAATGATTCTGTGATAGTATCCCGTTAATAATACATAATTCTTATTTGTATATTTTCAAATTTTTTTATTTTAGAAAATTATTCATTAATCACATTCAAATAATATTCATAATATATCTTACAATTTTTCAAAATTTATCAATAATGTTTCCCAATTATTAATATTAAATGATATTGCGTCATATCTATTTATAAGATTAAATATTAAGAATAAAAATTCTTTTCCACTCCTCCTACTTAATGATGACCATTATAAAATTATAATTATCAACAACTATTATATTAAATACAATTAAATGTATGCGTACTCATATAACAACAGTTCCCAATATCGATATATGCTGGCCTACAATCTTACTTTGCCTTTGATTTCCGGTTTCTTATGTATTCTTCTTCTCACTTTGACACAGTATGGAATGGTTTTACTTAAGCCAATCGCATAGGATGGTGGCTTGATTCTTGGGGGAGGGGGTTTGATCCTTGGATATAAAGTACCTGCTCGATTCTACGTTCTGTCTTTTCCTGGTTGATGAGATTACAAAACCTAAAACAGTACAAAATTTGAATCGAAGGACATAAGATGACTGAAATCAACAAGCAAATCAACCACTGTGATTTTAAAATAAATGAAGATTTGTTGGTTGAGATAGGAATCTTCAAGGAAATTTTAAAGGTTTCCAAAGAGTCGCGGCGAGAATTCGGTAGTATCTATTATGATACTATAGAAGAGTTGGACATCCTGAAATGGCGCTTGGTGGATTTGCAGAGCGAAAACAATAACGATTCCCATCTCTTTGATATTGAGAACGTGGAAAATCGAATCACCGAGCTGATGATGGAGACAACCAAGTTTCAACAGCAAATTGATCTTCACGATGCGGAAATCGAAAATAATCCGCTGTCACGACTGCTCCTGGAAGTTAAGGAGATGATTTTTCGTATAAGGGATTCAATATCAGACTTAGAGTATCTTAAATTTAATGGTGAGGCAGAGCAATATGAGTTGGTCAGCGCTATGTCTCGCGAGGACGACCCCATCTTAATATTTAATCTTAAAAATAGATATGATGCAATATCATTTAATATTAATAATTGGGAAACATTATTGATAAATTTTGAAAAATTGTAAGATGTATTATGAATATTATTTGAATGTGATTAATGAATAATTTTCTAAAATAAAAAAATTTGAAAATATACAAATAAGAATTATGTATTATTAACGGGATACTATCACAAAATCATTATTATCTCTGTTGGCTTAATAATTTTTAATAATTTAATTCTAAGAATAAAATGAACTCCAAAACCAGTTTATGAAATTTTTTAATATTGATTAGAAGAAAAGAGACAGAAATATATTGTGCATTACAGATACCTTGAGAGTCAGTTCTATGAGGTTGTAAACCAGTGTCTGAATGGTATGGAGTTGGCAGCCATTTGTTAAAAATTGGTATTTACCAGCGGGAATCTGTGAAATCAATAAATTTGAAAATTAAACTGCAAATACTAAACTCATCTCCAGGGATTGTAGATGATAAATTAAATTGTAGGCAAATCTAGTCTTTTTAGAGTCTGATGTCTTTTACTATATTCTGCTAGTTACATGTTATGACTTAATATCAGGGATTTCGGGTGCTCAATAATCCCATAAAATAATAAAAGTTTAACCACCTACTGTTAGGAAAAGATCAGAAATATAACGAAAATAAAGTAGAGGATGCCATTAAAGAGGGAGGTCAGAACCAGTTTAAAAATTGTGTACATTGCTTAGAAAGGAAAAGAGAAAATCAAAAGAAATGTACAGTTTAGGTAGCTGGGGCAGCCATTGGAAAAGTGAAATCTGTTACAGTGGTGGGTGTGGCTAGGGGTTGAAGCACGCAATACAATTCTAAACCTGTTTACATGATGGATAAAAGGATATTAGTTAGAGAAGGATGTAAGTATCTTAAATATGAATTACAAGTACCCATCTATGACAAACCATCATTATTAAATATGAGGAACGAATATTTCACCGGTGGGGAATTAGAGGGATTTTATGAGAGAAGACTAATACTGTTTTTGGTAAATTAAATAGGCACATGAAAACATATTACTCAATTAGTTAGAGAATATCAAACAACTAGATTTATCAAGCATTTTGATGGAAAAATCAAAGTATTGAATTAATATATATTTTTTTATTATCCAAATAGAAGAAACTTTCGTTTTTGGTCAAGGGATAATATTCCATGAATTTTTCCATTACCTTGACCTTTGCGCCTGCATCAAGGTATTTTAGCAATCCTTTGTAACAACTATTTGTGTTGTTGGTAACATTTATAAATTGTTCGCAAATAAAAAATACTTTCCTAATTATATATTTTATGACCTCTTTTATGAAGGGATAATATTCCATGAATTTTTTTCCAATACCTTGACCTTTGCGCCTGCATCAAGGTATTTTAGCAATCCTTTGTAACAACTATTTGTGTTGTTGGTAACATTTATAAATTGTTCGCAAATAAAAAATACTTTCCTAATTATATATTATATGACCTCTTTTATGAAGGGATAATATTCCATGAATTTTTTTCCAATACCTTGACCTTTGCGCCTGCGTCGAGGCATTGAAGCAAATCTTTTGTAACATAACTATTTGTGTTGTTGGTAACAGTTATAAATGGTTCGCAAATAAAAAATACTTTCCTAATTATATTTTTATGATCATTTTTTATGACATTTGCGCCTGCGTCGAGGCATTTTAGCAATCCCTTACACCACCACCTATGTTTATTGTAGGTAACCAACTTGACTCTGGGGTTATGGTACGGTTAGCAATGGGTGGTTTGCTTAATGGGATTTAAATTATCGGTGACAAATTTATAAGTGAAAGTCACAGACATTTTTGGACAAAGGATATAATTGGTCATTTAGGTGTGGGTATACATATTTGTTATGGTGATAGAAAATGGGATAATCACAGTGTTTTTTTTTTTTACTTTATTACGCCGGAGCGATTTCAATTACTTTCCCAATTATAGTTAGTTTTAAATGGTTTTTGGACATTCATATATTTTGTTCTTTCTAGACATTTTATTGTAGCTAATAACTATAGTTATGGGATGTAAGGCTAGCTATCGTAGTTAAGATTACATTTATTATACCTACATAAGATGAAAGAATATGAAAAATGGAAATGTTTTATTTTAACAATATACTAGTTAAAGTGGATGATATTATTATATATTCTTAATATCTGTAATTATGAATCAAAATTGTTTATCAAAGCAGCTTCTACACAGCTTTTAGACAACTTGTGAACAATTTATATCTTAATTAGTTTTACAATCACAGGATACATCTTCCCCCAACATAATCGGACATGTTCCTCTAAGATTTATATATCAATCTTGAGCTATTTTGGCTTTGCATTCTTTCTTACGTACATAGCAAACACACTGAAAATCAGAGTGTAAGTTTTTACTTCACATCGAAAGTCGTCTAGTGATCAAGAATTTTTGATCATTCTTAACAAAAGACTATAAAAGCTCGTAGACGTTAATAACAACTAGTAACCAGCTAATAAATAGTAAACATCAAGTAAACAGATATTAAAGATATATAAACCAGTTACTAAACAGCTAGTAAGCAACTTGTATACATCTATTAAACACCTTGTATACATCTACTAATCATATAGAAACCAGATACTAAACAGCTAGTAAACAACTTGTATACATCTAGTAAACAACTTATATACATCTACTAAACATAGATACTAAACAACTTGCATACATCTACTAAATATATTGTAACCAGAACTAAACAACTTGTATACATCTACTAAATATATAGTAACCAGATACTAAATAGCTAGTAAACAACTTGTATACATCTAGTAAACAACTTGTATACATCTATTAAACATATAGAAACCAGATACTAAACAACTTGTATACATCTACTAAATATATAGTAACCAGATACTAAACAACTTGTATACATCTATTAAATATATAGTAGCCAGATACTAAACAGCTAGTAAACAACTTGTATACATCTAGTAAACAACTTGTATACATCTATTAAACATATCAAACCAGATACTAAACAACTTGTATACATCTACTAAATATATAGTAACCAGCTAATCAGTATTGTAATTAAAGAGCTTATTAAACTTATTCAGAATCTTAGACAATGATGCCTTACTCATACAAATAGTATACAAATAGAATAGAATTAGAAAACTAGAGCTAGAAAAATAGTTGACAACAAAAACCGATATTACCAGGTCCCAACACCTCTATCATAAACTTCAATCAAAAATTAAATTGATAGGCGCTCCTATGCTAGCTGGGATGGAACAAATGAATGCTTTAAAAATAATTCAGCATCTGAGAAAGATTACATTGTGAGAACTATTTTACATCTATCTATGGGAACCAAGCGAAAATCTACGCTTGGAACGAAGATTAATAAGCGACATGTTTCTTACAGAGGGCTGAAGTAAGAAAATTAATTGTATACAAAAATACGTAAAATATAATTAATTATGAATTTAATGAAATATGTTTACAATAATAAAATATATAAAAAAATATTGAATGATCCTACAAATTTTGTATCTGACTGTAATTAAAACTCCAGGTACAAATGAAGGGGAAGTATTTTATTCAATGTCCTTGGGTCTTGGGCATGTGACTTTGATGACGGTCAGGTAATGATAGTTCACTGCAAGTGTGTTTGGCTAACACATCTTAGAAACTTTAACTTGTGTACTTTGATAGTTCTTAATAAGAGACTATAGCGACTCATAATACTTGTTAACATTTAGTTACCATCTAAAACCAAGTACTTTATAGATACTATACAGATAGCAACCATCCAAAATCAAGTACTGTACAGGTACTATACAAAAAGTAACCATCCACAAACAAGACTAAAAAGAAAGTAACCATCAAAATACTGCTAGGTAACAACTAAATACAACGAGTCCAACGTGTCAAGTCTATGTCGGTATGACTACTACCCTAAAAAATTGTATATCTCTGGATAATCTTCAAAGTCAATACCTATTAAATTCTGGATGGAGCAGTGGAGACGAAATTTCTACGGGATCCCCAATTAAAATTTTTCTGTACCATTAAAAAATTTGTTGGGATTGACTGAGGACTGAGGAAAAAAGTTTTGTTAAATTGTAAGCATGAACTAGTGTTGATGCTAACTAAGAATCTTGGTGATGTGTTTGAGCAAACCAGAAATGAACAAACTTTTAAGTTGGTAATTACGAATAAAATCTGGAAAATTCCCCATGTAACTCTGAGCGATTTTGCAAAAAATTAAGATGTACGATATTATTAAAAGTGGTGTAAACCTACCAATCGCATTCCGGAGTTGGGATTCATATGTTAACGCAAAATTGGGGTATGGAAGTCAACACAGCTGGAATGTGAAATTGTCGGCTAACCGCAAAAAACCAAGATTTGCCATAATTGGATTTACACTAAATGGAGAACTTATCACAAATAACTTATCAAACTTGAAAGTTCACTTGAATTCTGAGTCATATCCATGTGATAATCTGAATGTTGATTTTAGTAAGAATTAGTATGCTCACCTATATGAAATGTATACAAGATTTCAATCTAGTTAATCGTGAATCACAACCATTTTTGACCCCAAATGAATTTAAATTGAAGACCCCTATTATTGTGGTTGATCTTTCATATCAAAATGAATCAGTAAAAATTGGTCCTATTGAGGTGAGAATTTCAATAGAACTAAAGACACCAAGTCATGAAAATACCCAAGCTTACTGTCTCCTCATACATGACCGTTTAGTTGAATGTAACCCATTAAACGGACTAGTACAACAAACAAGTCGTTTAGCATTAGAAAAATGTTGAAAGATACTGTTTTGATTGATGTTCAAGGTTTCTTTGATAATAATAATAATTTTATTTTAAAGGAAATTGGAATGGTATTCGAAAAAGATCCAAACTTGAATAATAGTATTTTAATAGAACCACCATATGATTTTACTTTGCTAAATACAAAATCTCGAAAGACTGCAATTTGGTTAACCAATACACATCACAAAATTTAACATAACATATACTTTACATTTTGTAATCCAGAAATGATGTC
Source organism: Drosophila suzukii (assembly GCF_013340165.1). Taxonomy (NCBI): domain Eukaryota; kingdom Metazoa; phylum Arthropoda; class Insecta; order Diptera; family Drosophilidae; genus Drosophila; species Drosophila suzukii. Next base: position 377,965 of record NW_023497325.1, on the reverse strand, counting down.
GGAAACGTGCGCCTGCTTCTTCTATGCAAATCGCCGGAATCAAAGCAGAAAATTAATTTCTATATATAACAAAAATGTTCGCAATACCAAAATAAATGAATAAATGTATTATTATGCTACAAAATAAACTTCTGACTTTTTATTTCGAGTTAAAATTACAGGTACGGAGAATGGAAAATATTTCCTTGACTGAGATATGTCGGCTACTTGCGAGTTGTTGCGCGGTCGTGATTTCAACCCCTATTATGGGAACGTATTAGAGCTAGCAGTCAGCCATGAGGTCGTTGGCGTGAGGCCCATGATCTTGTCAATGAGCGTGCGCCTTCTGGGTTGTGCATGTGTCCCTTTTATTGCGGCCAGGTAATTGACAGGTGCGCATGTTCGGGTAGCTGTTGCTTGAATCCCTTTTATGACATGTTTATGACCCATTTGTGGAAAGGAGAGAATCTTAGACAATTTACCAGTTAAACGTTCTGGGGCGGAAACAAAAATGTGTATTTGAAAATATTCCACATCTGAGAATCATTAACTTGTGAGATTTATTTTATTGGGGTTCTTTTGATTTCTAAATTAGTTTAACAATCATAGGAAACATTATTCCCCAACATGATCGGACATGTTCCTCTAAGATAACCATCTTTGAATACTTTGGGTGTGCGACCTTTCACACGTGCACAGCAACACCTGTGATAATGAGGCAAAAGGGTACGTGATCACACCTTTCCCCAACATGATCGGATATGTGCCACTAAGATAACAACCTTTGGATACTATGGTTGTGCGACCTTTCTCACGTACACGTTTTTCACCTGACTATTAATTGCACATAATGAGGGGAAGGATACATGATCAATATTGTCACATGGGGATGTGGGGGCGATGGGGGCAATTAATTTTACTCTTTATAGGCATGATCGTGACATTTTTATGACTTAAAAGCCCATTAAAATCAGATAATTTATTGGATTATGCTAATTGTCCCAGAACCCGCATACGTTAATGAGGGGGGAGGGGGGGCCGGGAGCCATTAATATGCTAATTGTCCCCCCAGAACCCGTCTTTCCCTACTACTTAATAGCCTTCATTGATCAGTTTGTAACTGTGGATGTTACAAACACAGATTTGGCTCCGTATGTTGAATACCAAAGGCATAAGCACGGGCATTCGTGTCTTAAAAAGGTGCGCGAAAAATCTGTTTGTCGATTCGGTATTCCATATCCTCCAATGCCCCAAACGGAAATATTGATGCCACTTCCTGAAGAAACTCAAAACTTTTCTCTTCACCACGAAAACTTTAAAAAATTCGTAGCTTCTTGCTTCGCGATCAATCAGATGATTTGATTAGCCATCTCAGCATATTTGAAAATTTTCTTTCTCATGATCAGGAGAGCCTCAGTTACGAGGACTACATATATGCTATTAGGTCTAGTTTGAAAAAACCACAGATTTTTCTGAAGAGAACATTTGCAGAAATTCAAGTTAATGCTCATAATAAACACATTTTTTCTATGCAAAGGACAAATATAGATATCCAGTTAATTTTGGACCCTTTTGCTTGCTGTAGCTACATAATTAATTATATTAACAAATCCAAAAGGGGTATTTCGAAGTTAATGCGAGAAGCAGCTAATTGCATTCGAAGAGGCAATTCAAGCATTCGGAAAAAGCTACAGTATCTTGGTCACAAATTTGTTTCGGGCACTGAGATCTCTGCTCAGGAGGCCGTATATTGTTGTCTGGGATTGGCGTTGTCAGAATCTAGCAATAAATGCGTTCACGTAAACACCTTCCCTCCAGAACAACGAGCTCGTATGCTTAGACCTACAAGCGTCCTGCAAAATATGCCTCAGAATTCCACTGACATCTTTCAGAAAGGTTTGCTGGACAGATACGAACAAAGACCATATTTAAATGAAGGCCTGTGTTTAGCCGATTTTGCTGCAAACTATAAGTTTTCAAAAAGCCGAGGAAGAACTCGTCAATGGAGAAATAGTGACAACGAAGCTGAAGAAAAAATTGATGTTTTAGGAGAAGTTTATTTCGCGCTTCGCGGCGGTAGTGGTTTTATTAGAGAAAGGAATAGGCCGAGTATTATTAGGTATAGCCCCTTCAATATTAATATAGATAGACAGAATTATTTTAGAGCATTAGTGATGCTTTTTTCTCCGTGGAGAGACGAACAGGTAGACTTAGTACAGAGAAATTGTGAGGAGTTTTACCTAGGGAATGAAGAGGCTATTAAAGTCAATTTTGATAGATTTAATTCCATAGAAAGTTGTGAAGACGCGCTTAGAAGGGCCTTGGAAGTAGAGGAGAATAATGAGGAAAATATAGATGAGGAGGCCGCAGATAATGAGGAGTTTAGGGCCCTAGCTTTTCCGGAAATATCTTCTCAAATAAACGTTTTAAGCTTAAACAATCATGTTCAAGAAATTGATCCAGATAGCAGTATCCGGATAATAAAGCTACCGCCAATTATTTCCGCTGAAATTTAGCAACTTTAGTTAGAACCCTCAATTTGAAGCAAAAAACCTTTTTAACGCATGTTTTGCATAATGCAAGAAGAAATGCTAGTTTTTATGAGTTCGTAGGAGGCGGAGCAGGTGTCGGCAAGAGTAGACTTATTTCTACGCCTTTTCAGTCCCTTTCCAAGGAGTATAATGGTAGAGCAGGATGCGACCCAACTTCGGTTAAAATATTATTGTGCGCTCCCACAATCGGAGGCTCGACTCTTTATTCCATGTTCTCTCTCCCTGTAAATCAGGCTGGGTCTGCATTTAGGAGCTTAAGCCCTCATTTTTAAAATACCCTGCGTTCTAAATTTATTGATCTCAAACTACTTATAATAGACGAAATTTCTATGGTCGGCGCAACAATGTTTTCCCATTTGGGCTCTCGCCTTAAGCAAATTTTTTTCAACGTCGTTGCTCCCTTCGGAGGTAATTCGGTCATCGTGTTTGGCGATTTAAGACAATTGCGGCCAGTATGTGATCGTTGTGCTATATTTGGATCTTACCTGTGGAGCCCTTTTAAGTTTTTCGAACTCATAGCGTTAATGCGACAGCGAGATGACCAGCCGTTTGCAATTGCACTCAATAACATGGCCAAATGTCGTCTGATGATATAAGCTTACTTAGAACCCGAATTTCCGATGAAAGTCAAGTACCAAATGACGCAATTCACCTTTTCTCAAGAAATCAGGACACAGATCGGTACAATAGGGAGAAGCTAAACTCGATTCCCACTGATCAGTTTAACTCGGAAGCTATAGACTCAGTAACATCTGTACAACTTAGCTCAGAGCAGAGGAACAGATGTCTGGAACAAGCTAGGGCATTAAAAACATCTGAAACAAAAGGTTTGTGTACCTCACTGATTTTAAAAACTACTGCTAAATATATGATGACGGTCAATGATGATGGTCTCGTTAATGGAGCCACAGATGTTCTTAGGGAGATCGGCTTCAGTACGTCCAACACTCCGAATATTCTTTGGATACAATTTTTAGATGAAAGCATAGGAGTTAGTGCACGATCAAAGTGCAGTCACCGTCAGGAGCCTTCATGGACCCCAGTTGTTAAGATTATTAAGAGCTTTCAGATTAATTCTAGCCAGGCCACTACCATTGACCGAAAGCAGTTTCCAGCGGTACCTGCAGAAGCCATTACTATTCACAAAAGTCAAGGAGCTACGTACAGCAAAGTGGTGGTTCACACTAGTCCAGGAATGCAGAGAGCTGCACTGTATGTAGCCTGTAGCAGAGCCACAAGTGCAGCAGGTCTTTATATCATTGGACCTTTCGTCCCTCCAAGATCCGCTCAGGACTCAGCTTCAGAAGAAGAGCTCCGAGAATTGCGTTCCGCTAAGTTACTGAATACCCATTTCGATTGCTTACTCAATAGTCCGAACCTTCATGTCATTTTCCATACAAAGGAAAGCTTGCACTGCCACATTAGCGATGTATGTTCCGATCAGCTAATGCTTAAGTCTTCACTTTTGTGCTTCGATGAGGCTTCCACATACTCAAATGAAGCACATGATATTCCTGGCTTAAACCCCAGCAGTGCGACTAGATTGCCAGTCAGTAGCTAGCGGAACTCGGCCAAAAAGAGGCATTCTCGTATTCATTCGAAACGAACTTTTTGAGAATGTTAGTCTTTGTTCAAGTGGTCGCTTTTTTGCTAATTCTACAAATTTAGCCTCTACAGTGTTCGAGTTTGCCACCTTTAAGTACCGTTCTTTAGGTATTATTGTTATATATAAAAGTCCGACGTATCTGTTGATAAAGTTTGAAACAGAATTTAAGGATTTATTTCAGCGGCACATGTTTTTAAATAGAAATTGTTTAGTGTTAGGAGATTTTAATTTGTGCCTTCACTCCATGTCTGGCTGCTGTAGGAGAATTTTCGATTTTTTAGCAGATGCAAAAGGTTTTAGTTCATTACTATATTTGGATTCGTCCACAACCAATTGCAATACGCATATTGATTGGGCGTTTTCAAATATTTTCGATAATAGGGCCACTGCGCGCACATTTGAGACCACGTATAGCTACCACAGTGGTATATTAGTTAGCATAAGGGAGGCAGAGTATGTAGTGTACATATGTATATACTTAAATATAATATTAATAATATATATTTAAAAAAAAAACAAAAAAAACAAAACAACCAAAAAAAATGTAGTAATTAAAATTTAAATAATTATTTATTAACAAAAAAATATTAAAAAAAAAAAATTGTGTCTGGCTGTCTGTGTCTGTGTGTCTGTCTGTCTGTCTGCCTGTCTGTCTGCCTGCTGTCTGTCTGTCTGTCTGAATGTCTGTCTGTCTGTCTGTCTGTCTGTCTGTCTGTCTGTCTGTCTGTCTGTCTGAATGTCTGTCTGTCTGTCTGTCTGAATGTCTGTCTGTCTGAATGTCTGTCTCTCTGAATGTCTGTCTGTCTGTCTGTCTGAATGTCTGTCTGTCTGAACGTCTGTCTGTCTGAATGTCTGTCTGTTTGTCTGTCGGTCTGTCTGTCTGAATGTCTGTCTGTCTGAATGTCTGTCTGTCTGAATGTCTGTCTGTCTGTCTGTCTGAATGTCTGTCTGTCTGAACGTCTGTCTGTCTGAATGTCTGTCTGTTTGTCTGTCTGTCTGTCGGTCTGTCTGTCTGTCTGTCTGTCTGTCTGAATGTCTGTCTGTCTAAATGTCTGTCTGTCTGAATGTCTGGTCTTACAAAAAAACACAAATATTAACTAAGATTAAGGTAAAATAAGTATTCCTAAAAAAAACATAGAAAATTAAGTAGTTAGCTTACTGCTAATTATTTAATTGTTTAGTTTTTACTAATCTTATTAAAAAAAAAACGAAAAACCAAAAAAAATATTTATTACATTAAACTTTATTTTATAAAAACTAAATAGGTATTAATGTAGCAAATTATTGAAAAAATGTATGGTACGGATAAACAAAATTTTTGAGGAACATGGAGTTCTCAAATTTGTACAAAGTTAGACAACTCAAGTCGATTCGAAGGTCCCCAAAGTTGAATTTTGGTTTGAAAGACCCCGTTGCAAAGCAACGGCCTCCTCGTGGTGTTCCCTGGGTACCGATTTTAACATAGTAATCGGGAGCAAATTCGAGCGGCGAAAAACATACATGAAGGCATATTTATTTTAAAGTTTGTTATCTGATAGTCGAGGTATTCTACTATAGCGTTCTTCCTTGTTTTTTCATCAATATTTGGAATCGAATTATACAAGTTATCCAACTCGTAAAACGGTTCCACTTATGGAATTTATAAAAAAATGTTCGAATTCAACCACAGCGGCATTGCCTATGCCTTTGTTTAAGATTCTTCCTTTGCCTTTTCCATTTACTTCGAGGGCCGCGCTTGATCGTCCTGCTAAGATAAATAAACCAATCGTAAAGTAAACACAAGCTTCCGTTTGAAGCCCAAACTCTTTCCTTCCAAGCCTACAGTATTGCGTTCTAAGTTCAAATCATATTGCGTTCCGATTTTCAATCAAATTGCATCGGTCAGCATAATTTCATTTCACAACGAGATGCGAAAGTTTCAGCATAAGCTTTTATATTAAACAAAAATTAAAGATCTGGAAGCTTAAGAGGTTCATTGGATAAAGTTTTAGAATTAAGAGGCAGTCCTATTTTGTCCGAGACCGCGATCGGTTCGAAAGTAATAAATAAGTGTCTTGTAAAAGTGATAAGAAAAAAAGGTTTAACACCAAGTTTAATAAAATAATAAAATTTATTTTTTTTAAATATTACCAGTGCACTGCAATGAACCTCGGCCAGAAGCTTTACTTTCTTAAGCTTCCAGAACTTTAATTTTTGTTTAGAATAAAAGCTAATGCTGAAACTGTCGCAATTTGGAATTGATAATAAGTTGCTTATTATTATTTTTAATTAATTCATCGATTTTTTTCTGAATTTTAATAAAATCATCATGATCCGGAGTTCCAGCTAACAATTTCCACACAGTGCCTATCTCATTTGATTGAAAATCGGAACGCAATATGATTTGAACTTAGAACGCAATACTGTGGGCTTCGAAGGATAGAGTTTGGGCTTCGAACGGAAGCTTTACGATTAGTTTATTTATCTTAGCAGGACGGTCAAGTGCGGCCCTCGAAGTAAATGGAAAAGGCAAAGGCAGAATCTTAAACAAAGGCATAGGCAATGCCGCTGTGGTTGAATTCGAAAATTTGTTTATAAATTTCATATGTGTAACCGTTTTACGGGTTGGACAACTCTCCCCCTTCTAAAATGGATCGTCCCGATTCAATATGAAATTCATTTAATTGATCTCTTAATTCTGTTAAAAAATTTTCTTGGTTAATAGATTTTTATACCCGTTACTCGTAGAGTAAAAGGGTATACTAGATTCGTCGGAAAGTATGTAACAGGCAGAAGGAAGCGTTTCCGACCCCATAAAGTATATATATTCTTGATCAGGATCACTAGCCGAGTCGATCTAGCCATGTCCGTCTGTCCGTCTGTCCGTTTGACCGTCTGTCCGTCTGTCCGTCTGTCTGTCCGTCCGGATGAACGCTGAGATCTCGGAAACTATGAGAGCTAGGCTATTGAGATTTGGCGTACAGATTCCTGATCTTCTTACGCAGCTCAAGTTTGTTTCAGTAGACTGCCACGCCCACTCTAACGCCCACAAACCGCCCAAAACTGTAACTCCTACAGTTTTGATGCTAGATAGAAAAATGTAACTGAAATGTATTGTTCTCATCAATACCTATCGATTGACCTTGTGAGGAGTTGAATAACTCCCCACAAATAGAAGCAGCAGCAGATGGCCGGCCGCTTACCAGATACGCGGCGAATTCGCGTAGTAACGGCGCGGCGGGGAGATCGAGAGAGTTTGGAGACTAACGTAGGAGAGCGAGAGAGTTTGGAGACCAATGAAGGAGGGCGAGAGAGATTGGAGACCAAGGATGGAGAGCGAGAGAGTTTGGAGACCAATGAAGGAGAGCGAGAGAGATTGGAGACCAAGGACGGAGATCGAGAGAGAATGGAGACTTCGCGGGCAGAGCAAGAGTGCCGTATGCAGAAGAGGATAACGGAACTCCACTGGACTTTGGACTCTCCCGTGAACTTTGGACCGGGAGAGGAAGTGCCACATCTCGGCAGTGGAGCGGCACACAGGCGTGCCACAAGCGGCACGGGAATCAGCGGAACGGCAGCAGTGGGCGGAACATCTATTGGAAGCGGTACATAAAGGACAAGTGGGTCATCCAGGAGGCACGGACTTTGGACCCAGAGTGGAGAGATCCAGCGGGCCGTGCGCAAAAGGGAAACAACGGTGCTTGGAGGCCCTATATAAGGCCGCAGAGCGCTGGCAGCTGGATCAGTCGATCAAGAGGAGTCAAGCCTTCAAGATCAGTCAAAGTACCAAGTGAGCAATCAGTCAAGCAAGTAATCTACGAGGGAGCTACAACCAAGCGAGTCGTCGGAAGCAGCGCCGTGGGAAGCATAGAAGGAGCAAGATCGCCACGTCGAGACGTTCGGGATTAGGACATCAGGAATCTCCGAATTGAGACACAGGTGGCTGAGTTCTGAAAGGCATCACGCGGCTAAGTCAAGGCGTTTGTTTTCTAACTTTGTCACGACCACACCCTGGCGAGTCGCCCGGCGGGTCTGTCAGAGACAAGCAAAAGAGTCCTACGACGAAGAGCCGTCAGCTTGGGGAGGAAAGTTGTCTGCGACCCAGCGTACCTTGCCCGACCAAGCAGGACCTGGCGTGACGGACGAGCGGTAGATCGATTTGTGGTTTCGAAAGGCGTCAGCCTGGAGAGCCCTGCGATTACCGGCGAAGTTCCCGAGCAGCGACCGCACAGCTCCCCGAGCGCCAGAACAACGAGATACTGGCCAGAAGACAGCGCAGAGGACATCAACAGCGACGCCAGCAGACATTTCCGGCAGCCACGTTACCATCGCCGCGCGGAGCTCATCGGGGAGCGCAGGAGCGTCGCGGACGTCACGCATTAGGGTGAAGCCGGGTGGAACGTTCGTCTGCGCTAGGCGTAAAGCGAAGTGAACCGCTAGACAGCCTCCGGGCGGCAGCCTTGACTGTCAGCGCGAACTGAGCAAGAACCTAGCGGGACCGTCCGGGACAGAGCAAGGGACAGTATTGCCTCGAAAGGCGTCAGCCTGGAGAGCAAGGCTTGTTCACCCTAGTCTGAGAACGGTGACGCTTCCCTAAGCCCACAAGGCCGAATTCTCTGCGGGTCTAAGGCGCGACAAGCGACCCTGAGGCAACGCGTCGGCAAGCAAGCAGAGGCGGCCACCACGAGCGTCCCGAGACCCAGGATCCAGAGGAGGACGAGTCAACGCGTCGAGAAGCCAGAAGGAGGAGCACCAGCAGCCGGCGGAACCAGAACAAGGAGATACAGAAACCAGCATAGCCACACACCCGCTGTACCAATACCACGAGAATAAATCCCACTGTTACCATTTGAACACTTTGTTTTCTCACTGATCTACGGGCAATCACGTCATATAAATTTGGTGGGACGAACACACAATCTTCTGAGCTAGCCGCACGAATCTCGTAGCGAGCAGACATACAAAATCAGTTCGTTACATCTGGCGCCCAACGTGATTGTCCCAACAGTGAGAACAGCACAGTAAAAATGGGAAAGAAGTGGATTTACCGCCTCAAGAAGGAAGACTTCGCCCATGTCGCACAGAGGCTCAACGTCGCCCTGGAGGGCAGGCTAGACGACATGAGGAAGGCACTATCGGAATACTACTCCGAAACAGAGAACGATCCACAACTCGTCGACATCTGGGCCGAGCTAGAGGCGACATACTACGACAGAGCCGGCCCAAGCATTACGTTAACGAACGCTGAAGGGGACAACCTGGTGGCAAGCCTGAGCGTTGACAACATACAGAAAGAGGCCCACAGGAGAGAATCAAGCCAAGAAAAGAAAGCAGCAGCGCTGATCCCGAGACCAAGCCAGTCGGACTATGCAAAGGTCGCTAAGCAGGTCCGCGAATGGTCGTTCAGGTTCGACGGGGCGGAAAAACCATTCGAGTTCCTGGAGCAGGTAGAATGGTCCGCCAACACGTACGGTTTGGAGCTCGATATGATCCCTCGAGCGATGCCGGAGTTGCTAAAAGGAAGGGCTTTGAAATGGTTCATCGCCAACAATAAGCAGTGGAGAACTTGGGCAGAATTCATTGAAAGTTTCCACACATATTTCCTGCCAAGAGATTTCTTCACCAGGCTGGCGGACCAGGTCCGGCAAAGGAAGCAAGGCTTCAGCGAGTCGTTCAAGGACTACATGATCGACATGCAGACGATGGTGAGGCCACTTAATTACTCCCCTAAAGAGACCCTAAGGACCATCAAGGAAAACTGCACCCCTAGTCTAAGGATCTTCCTAAGGGCATACAAAGTGTCGGACCTGGACACGCTAATGATCCTAGCCGATGAGTACGAAGAACTGGAAAAGGAACGGGAAGTCTTCGCACAGGAGAACAAGTTCTCAAAGACAAAGTCGGCGTCACCAACACAGGTGACATGCAGGAGATGCGAGGAGGAAGATAACCAGGACACACGAGGAAACGACCAATGGTCACCACCACACCAAGCCAGACGACAGCAGGCAACAGACGCACCACGCGGAGGCCATTGGGCACCACCCCCACAGCAACAGAGACAGCCAAACAATACCTTGTGGAGGCCACCAAGCAACACACAGAGGCCACAAGATGCCACCCATATCACAGACCCGCAGGAGGCCTGTCGGAAATGCGGTGGGAACGGACACTGGGCTAGAGGATGTCGTAACCAGCGGCTGCTGTTTTGCTGGATATGCGGCAAGGTGGGTGTTAGGAGCGTCGATTGCTGCCAACGATCGGGAAATGGCCAGCGATCTCAGCCGCAGAGAGGCGAGCGGGGATCGCACAATGCCACCTCTCCAAACTAACGGGCGAGCTAATCGAGGAGGAGCAGCAGTTGTCCGCAGCTGTGATGATTGGTGGGAAAAGCTACAAAGCCACAATCGACACCGGAGCAACGGCAAGCTTCGTTAGCGAAGAATTGGCGGACAATATTGCTGCTCTAGGAAAGATTACAAGGACGAGACGGCAAGTTAGGTTGGCAGATGGAAGGTGCGGCGGAATTAATGCGCAGCTCGAGGTGGAGGTCAAATTCGGCAACAAACAAGTGACCATGAGCCTGTTGATTTTACCCGGGGTAGTGGATCCATTAGTGTTGGGATGGAACTTCCTGAAACAAGTCGGAACCGAGATAAGGTGTGCTGGACACGAAATAATAATACCAGCCAGGAACCGACACAATGGATGGCTCGAGGAAAAGCTATCAGTAGCAGTCGTTCAACAAGTAAACGAGTTGGACGATACTACAGCGTTCCTGGAAACAGAGCTGGCAGACTTCAGCACAATGTCGGGAACATCGAATATGGCAGAACACCAGATCACAATGAAGGACGACAAGCCAATCAAGCAGAGATACTACCCAAAGAACCCAAAAATTCAAGGGGAAATCAACGCAAAGGTGGACGAGCTTCTCCAAATGGGGTTCATAGAGCATTCAAAGAGCCCATACAGCTCCCCCATCGTGATGGTGAAAAAGAAGACAGGCAAGTGGAGACTGTGTGTCGACTTCAGGCAGATCAACGCGAAGTCAGTGAAGGATGCCTACCCAATGCCCCGCATAAACTACATCCTAGATCAACTAAGAGAAGCGCGGTACATCAGCAGTTTGGACCTGAAGGATGGATACTGGCAGATCCCACTAGAAGAAAGTAGCAGGCAATATACAGCATTTACGGTACCAGGCAAAGGTCTGTTTCAGTGGAGGGTAATGCCGTTCGGACTTCACTCGGCGTCGGCAACGTTTCAGCGAGTCTTGGACCAAGTAATTGGCCCCGAGATGTCACCTCACGCATTCGCTTACCAGGATGACATAATAGTGATCGGTCGCACGCTGGAAGAACACAAAAGAAACCTGAAGGAAGTGTTCCGGCGTCTAAAGGAGGCAAATCTGAGGCTGAATCCAGAAAAATGCCAATTCTTCAAAAAGGAGCTGCTGTACCTGGGTCATCGAGTGACTAGCGAGGGAATAGGAACAGATCCAGAAAAAGTAGCCGCCATCGCCGAACTAGAACCGCCATCGACTGTCAAAGAGCTCCGGCAATACCTAGGAGTAGCGTCGTGGTACCGCCGGTTTGTACCAGATTTTTCCAGAATCGTCAAACCCCTGAACGACCTGCTGCGCAAAGGCAGTAAGTGGGAGTGGACACCAGAGCACCAGATGGCGTTTGAGGAGGTTAAGGCAAGACTTGTGGCAGATCCAGTGCTAGCATGCCCGGACTTCAGTAGAACTTTCACCCTGCAAACAGACGCCAGCGACTACGGCATCGGAGCGATACTGACCCAGGACACCGAAAAGGGCGAAAGAGTAATCTCCTACTCGAGCCGAACACTGAACGGCGCGGAAAAGAACTACTCGACAACGGAGAAGGAGTGCTTGGCGATCGTCTGGGCGATCCGGAAGCTCAGGCCATATCTGGAAGGTTACCACTTTAAGGTAGTAACCGACCACATGGCCCTGAAGTGGCTCAACAGCATCGAAAGCCCTTCAGGAAGGATCGCCAGATGGGCCCTGGAGCTACAACAGTACGACTTTGAGATAGCGTACAGAAAGGGTCAGCTAAACGTGGTGGCCGACGCATTATCAAGACAACCACTACCGGAAACACTACGAGGTTTAAAGGAGGCATCGGCAACTACAGCTGCAGGAGGGTGCAGCTGGATCAAGGACATGGGCGAAAAGATAAGGACCCAACCGCAGAAGTACCCGGACTATGTTATGGATGGTGAGACACTGTACAGAAACATACCTCACCGAGCAAGCAGTGAAGACGTCGCGTCATGGAAGATGTGCGTCCCGAAGTCGCTACGAGAAACAGTGTTGAGGGAAAACCACGACGCACCGTCCGCGGGACACGTAGGAAGCCGAAGGACAATTGCACGGTTGGCAGCCCGATACTACTGGCCAGGCATGCATAGAGACGCCCGAGCCCACGTACGAAAATGCGAGATTTGCATGCGGTTTAAGCCCAATCAGATGCAGGCGGCTGGGAAGATGTTGACCCAAGTGCCGGAGGAACCATGGGCCACGGTATGTGCAGACTTCGTTGGACCCCTACCAAGATCTAAGCACGGGAACCAAATGCTGCTGGTCATGATAGACAGGTTTTCGAAATGGACGGAACTGGTGCCCCTACGCAGTGCGACGGCAGAGTCGCTCAAGAAGGCATTTAGGGAGCGCATAATCGCAAGGTACGGGGTCCCGAAGGTGGTCATAACGGACAATGGAGTACAGTTTGCAAGCCGCATATTTAAAAATTTCCTGGCTGAGATGGGTATCAGTCAACAATTCACCGCGCCATACACACCACAAGAGAATCCAACCGAACGAGCAAACAGAACGGTCAAGACCATGATTGCCCAGTTCGCAGGGCAGGACCAGAGAAACTGGGACGAGAAGTGGCCGGAGATTATGCTAGCAGTGAACACGAGCACATCGGAATCCACCGGCCATACACCGGCGTTTCTTACCCAGGGAAGGGAACCACGTCTACCCAGCAGCCTATACGATAAGGAAACCCTAGGAACCGGACGAGCTACGGAGACCCCTGAGGAAAATGCCAACAAACTAAGAGAGGTATTCGAGATCGTGCGGCGAAATATGGAAAAGGCGTCCCAGGACCAAGCCAGACACTACAATCTGAGAAGGAGACAGTGGTCACCAGCGGTGGGCGACATAGTGTGGGCCAAGGAACATCACCTGTCCAAAGCGGCCGAAGGATTCGCTGCAAAACTAGCCCCGAGGTACGATGGCCCTTACCAGGTTGTAGATTTCGTCTCTCCAGTGATCTGCAAAATTCGCCACACACAGTCGAAGAAAGAAAAGACAGTTCACGTTGGCGAGCTCAAGCAACAAGTAAACGAGCAGACAGCAGAAACATCAGATGTCTAACAACGGGTACGAGGCGGCAGGATTAGGCGTCAGGCCGAAGCGAGAGTCATCCATACGCCACACGGAAAGGACACTCAGGATAGAACAAGGACAGGGATAAGGATCACACGTTGATCCAGACTGCGAGGCCACAGGATTAGGCGTCAGGCCGAAGCGAGAGTCATCCACACGCCACGCAGAAAGGTCAACCATAAGGGTAGGGCACAAGGACGTGGGTAGGGATGGATGGTGATCCCGACCGCAAGGCAACAGGATTCAGCGTCGGGCAGTTGCCAGAGTCATCCGCGATAACGCCAAGCGGAAGGGACACTTACAAAACGGCACAAGGATACGGATAACGCAGAAGAGAGTATGCGCGGAAGGAGACAAGCAACACAAGACGCGCAGTCCAGACATACACCGCAGCATCCGGAGATTCTATACGGAATGCGCCGGACGAGCTCGTCTAGTTGTTACCCGAGGAAAAGGGGAGGACGGTGCAGAATCAGATCTACACCGTAGCCAGCTGGTCACAAAAAAAAAAAAACAGAAACACGCACCACACCAACAGTTGACTAAAAACAAGAAAAGGAACGGGGCATGCATGGGCCGCACCAGCAACCTGAAATTTAAAGCGGGCTTAATGCAGGAAGCAGAAAGACATCATAAATACTTACCGGCTGTCATGGTTGCGAAGCGAATGCGAAGTCCTCTCCGCAACCGCTCTCAAAAGCTGCCAATGTGGAGTCAGATGCTGCCAACAGAGGACGAGTGAAGGGCGAGAGAGGACGAAAGGATGAGATGAAAAGGAGTGAAGGAAATGCAAAAGAAACTTACCTATGAGTTTCATAGTATGAAAGTAGCAAAATCACCACGAGCCAGGGAAGGGGGCGCCTCGATAGGCGATCGATTGGCACTGGACGATAGTGCGATCGATGGGCACACGACAATGGAAATATCGGCCAAGGTGGAAGTATCGCAACGAGCAGGTGGCAACGCCGCACCGTCGATAGCGAATAAATATCGATCACGCACGAATGGTGTGACCAGGCGGAGGAAACACGGAAAGGAGTGAGACGCAGCAATGAGCAGCGAGCTGGGGATCGATAGCCCAGGAGTATCGATGTCCCAGTGGGAACACAGGAAATATCGGCGCGGGAGATTTAAAGTTGCTACGAGGAGGATGACCCCCGCTGTAGAAACTCAAGGGAGTTAAGAGCGTCGAGGGAGCATCGAGGGAGCAACGAGGGAGCGCCGCGGGAATCACAAGGACTCAAAGGCTAGGATAAGCAAGGAAACGCCGGAGAGTAGGAACCAGTCGTAAATGTTTCCCGAAGTAAGGGGGGAATGTGAGGAGTTGAATAACTCCCCACAAATAGAAGCAGCAGCAGATGGCCGGCCGCTTACCAGATACGCGGCGAATTCGCGTAGTAACGGCGCGGCGGGGAGATCGAGAGAGTTTGGAGACTAACGTAGGAGAGCGAGAGAGTTTGGAGACCAATGAAGGAGGGCGAGAGAGATTGGAGACCAAGGATGGAGAGCGAGAGAGTTTGGAGACCAATGAAGGAGAGCGAGAGAGATTGGAGACCAAGGACGGAGATCGAGAGAGAATGGAGACTTCGCGGGCAGAGCAAGAGTGCCGTGTGCAGAAGAGGAT
Source organism: Drosophila suzukii (assembly GCF_013340165.1). Taxonomy (NCBI): domain Eukaryota; kingdom Metazoa; phylum Arthropoda; class Insecta; order Diptera; family Drosophilidae; genus Drosophila; species Drosophila suzukii. Next base: position 362,801 of record NW_023497325.1, on the reverse strand, counting down.
AACGGAACTCCACTGGACTTTGGACTCTCCCGTGAACTTTGGACCGGGAGAGGAAGTGCCACATCTCGGCAGTGGAGCGGCACACAGGCGTGCCACAAGCGGCACGGGAATCAGCGGAACGGCAGCAGTGGGCGGAACATCTATTGGAAGCGGTACATAAAGGACAAGTGGGTCATCCAGGAGGCACGGACTTTGGACCCAGAGTGGAGAGATCCAGCGGGCCGTGCGCAAAAGGGAAACAACGGTGCTTGGAGGCCCTATATAAGGCCGCAGAGCGCTGGCAGCTGGATCAGTCGATCAAGAGGAGTCAAGCCTTCAAGATCAGTCAAAGTACCAAGTGAGCAATCAGTCAAGCAAGTAATCTACGAGGGAGCTACAACCAAGCGAGTCGTCGGAAGCAGCGCCGTGGGAAGCATAGAAGGAGCAAGATCGCCACGTCGAGACGTTCGGGATTAGGACATCAGGAATCTCCGAATTGAGACACAGGTGGCTGAGTTCTGAAAGGCATCACGCGGCTAAGTCAAGGCGTTTGTTTTCTAACTTTGTCACGACCACACCCTGGCGAGTCGCCCGGCGGGTCTGTCAGAGACAAGCAAAAGAGTCCTACGACGAAGAGCCGTCAGCTTGGGGAGGAAAGTTGTCTGCGACCCAGCGTACCTTGCCCGACCAAGCAGGACCTGGCGTGACGGACGAGCGGTAGATCGATTTGTGGTTTCGAAAGGCGTCAGCCTGGAGAGCCCTGCGATTACCGGCGAAGTTCCCGAGCAGCGACCGCACAGCTCCCCGAGCGCCAGAACAACGAGATACTGGCCAGAAGACAGCGCAGAGGACATCAACAGCGACGCCAGCAGACATTTCCGGCAGCCACGTTACCATCGCCGCGCGGAGCTCATCGGGGAGCGCAGGAGCGTCGCGGACGTCACGCATTAGGGTGAAGCCGGGTGGAACGTTCGTCTGCGCTAGGCGTAAAGCGAAGTGAACCGCTAGACAGCCTCCGGGCGGCAGCCTTGACTGTCAGCGCGAACTGAGCAAGAACCTAGCGGGACCGTCCGGGACAGAGCAAGGGACAGTATTGCCTCGAAAGGCGTCAGCCTGGAGAGCAAGGCTTGTTCACCCTAGTCTGAGAACGGTGACGCTTCCCTAAGCCCACAAGGCCGAATTCTCTGCGGGTCTAAGGCGCGACAAGCGACCCTGAGGCAACGCGTCGGCAAGCAAGCAGAGGCGGCCACCACGAGCGTCCCGAGACCCAGGATCCAGAGGAGGACGAGTCAACGCGTCGAGAAGCCAGAAGGAGGAGCACCAGCAGCCGGCGGAACCAGAACAAGGAGATACAGAAACCAGCATAGCCACACACCCGCTGTACCAATACCACGAGAATAAATCCCACTGTTACCATTTGAACACTTTGTTTTCTCACTGATCTACGGGCAATCACGTCATATAAATTTGGTGGGACGAACACACAATCTTCTGAGCTAGCCGCACGAATCTCGTAGCGAGCAGACATACAAAATCAGTTCGTTACAACCTAAAAAAAAGTTTGCCACGCCCACTTAAACGCCCACAAACCGCGAAAACCTGTGACGCCCACAATTTGCATGCTAGATAAAAAATTTTAACTGAAATGTATTGGTGTCGTCAATACCTATCGATTGATCCAAAAATAATAATGATCCAAAAATTTAACGCCCATAACGCTTAAATCTGTCTACCGCCGGTAGGTGGCCCATTTTAATCTCGCTTTGCTGCTTGCATATCTCCATTTCCCTTTGAGTAACGGGTATCTGATAGTCGAGGTACTCGACTATAGCGTTCTTCCTTGTTCTGGTTCTGGTTACAAATAATAAAGAATTTTTGTATTTTATAATAAGTAAAAAAATCAAATATATAATGATTAAAATTAATGATATAAAGGTAAGTGATATTGTAGTATTATTAATTTTAATGAAAGGATTTAAAATGTTTATATTATCTAAAGAAAGTTTTGAGTTATTTCATAATATGCAATCAGATATTTCATAATTTCTGAAGTGGTTCGTAGTTAAGTAGTTAAGAATTTTGTTTTTTAAATTGGTATATGAAATATTATTAATTTCGGTTTTACCATTAAATGTTATCAAAAATCAACCTTTTAAATGTGAGTTGTTAACAATATTATTACCATTTATAAGAATGGCACCATCTTGTATGATGTATATTTTTTTATTTATTTTTTCTTATTTTTTTACAAGTGGATTTCTCACCATTTAATAAGCGGGCAAAACAAGTTTTTTCATTACTGAAAGTGCAATAAATATTAAAAAGTTCGTACTTACACCCAGAAAAAAATCCGTTCGAAACGTTCAAAAATCAAGACCAAACGTTGTCAAAAAGTGCGTGAGCCCGTTTGTTGACAGTTCATGAACGGTCGTTCGTAAAATGTGACCGAAACTTTAGGTCGGGTTCCGAACGAATGGTGTCAGTTTAAGAACATTACGGTCTTAGCCTGAGAACATAAAAATCTAAAAAAAAACGAGGTTTGTGTACACGCTAGACTTTCTGGACGCCTGGTAGATATTTATTTAATTTCCCACCTTATGTTTTGTTATTGCTAGAATTCAATGTATTTTGGATATTTTGCTGAAGACAAAGAGAATTTATTTATTAATAGAAGTACATATAAACGTTAGAAATAATATTTTTATAAAACTTACAATTCACAACCGTCTTCTCGCGGACCCGAACCTGTGCTACCATGTGTCGGAGGCGGACGCTCTAGCAGCTGGACCACCGAGCGAATTTTTCGAGTGCGGAAAATCGGGACACTAGACCTACATTTTGTTGCAATAAACAAACATTAACCATGTGGCGAAAAATTATCGATTTCGATAGACTTTAACGTGTCTTTCCCAGCTTTTTCATGAACGGCGTTCGATATCTGAGAACATTTTTCGCAATTTGGAACCAAGTTGTTCGTCCGTAGAAATTGTTACCAACACCGTTCGATTTTCGTGAACAAACGTTCGAAATGTGAGAACTAAAAATGGAGAACGGATTGTTCGCATTTCATGAAAAATGTGCTTGATTTTTTTCGTTCTTTTTTTTCTGGGTGTAAAGTTAGACATTTCATAAAACAAATTTGCGCATTTTACGACTTGATTGCTTAATACTAGTTTTCCATCGTTATGGGAAATCGCTCTAGCGTGATATAGTTCGCATTTGATTTTTATTATTGGGTAATTTATATGAATTATTAAAAGTCCATTATGCAGTGCGATTTTAAAAACAGACATGTCCATTAAGTCAGCAATAATTACTAGTTTTTGTTCATGTTTTAATATTTTCATGATGTCATCATTGTTTAATATTTGGTATTAAAAACGTCAATTTTTGCTAGTGTGATGGTGTCAATTAAATTTTGCAGATCAAATGTTAATAATCGTAAGCGATGTTTTCGCAATGGTAAATCTTGATCTATAAAAACGTTTTTTAAATCATCAGAAAGAGATTCTAGTTCTTTGAACAATTTGGAATTGATAATAAATTGCTTATTATTATTTTCAATTAATTCATCGATTTTTTTCTGAATTTTAATGAAATCATCATGATCCGGAGTTCCAGCTAACATTTTCCACACAGTGCCTATCTCATTTATCCCCCTTTTGGATCTAGTGGATATTAATTGTGAAAAAATTAATTCGATTACTTCTAGGTCATATTTAATTTACATATTAAAATCGATAAGAGCGCACTCATATCGACCATTCAATTCGGTAGGTGAAAAAAAGTTTATATTTATAGTAGCTATTAAAAGCGGTTGCGGAGGTTTTTTAGGCGGTTTTAAATGTATTTTGTGTGAGTTGTTTTTAATTGCAAGCGTGTACTCATCCCATAATCAGTGTATTTGCTATTCCACGGAACCCTCCCGTTCTATTGCATTTCAAATATTGTGACCCCTCGTTATCTTCTGAGAATTTGCAGGAGAAAGTGAACGTGCGTACCCACGAGCCCGAATCTCACCCCCTACCCTCGAGTCCTTGCTCATGACTGCTTGTGCGCGAAGGTGTGAAATTTTAATTTTGTGAGTTTTGTTCAAAATGTGCAGTTTTTATTTTAGAACAGAAAAAATTTTTCAGTCGAGTAGTGGGAATAGACGGGAGCGGAGGTTTTCGCAGCGGAGGTTTGGACGCTGCCGAAACTGCCGCTGCGGTCTTATACTCTTCTGGGACAATTAGCATATTAATGGCCCCCGCCTCCTTACTAATTAGCATATTAATGACCCCCGCCTCTCACTAATTAACATATTAATGGCCCCCGCCTCTTCATTAATGTATGCGGGTTCTGGGACAATTAGCATAATCCATAAATTATCTGATTTTAAGGTGTTAGAAGTCATAAAAATGTCACGATCATATCCATAAAGAGTATACTAAATTGCCCCCCAACCCCGCACCACTATGTGACAATACTGATCACGTGACCTTTTTGCCTCATTATCAGCAATTAATATTCAGCAGGTGTTGCTGTACACGGGAGAAAGGTCGCACACTTTCCCCACATCCCCATGTGACAATATTGATCATGAATCCTTTTCCTCATTATCAGCAATTAATATTCAGCAGGTGTTGCTGTGCACGTGAGAAAGGTCGCAAACCCAAAACATCTAAAGCTGGTTGCCTTAGAGGGGCATGTCCGATCATGTTGGGGAATAACGTTTCCTATGATTGGAAAATAAATTTAGAAATCAAAAGAACCCCAATAAAATAAATCCCACAAGTTAATGATTCTCAGATGTCGAATATTTTCAAACAGACATTTTTTTTTCGCCCCAGAATGTTTAACTGGTAAATTTTTTCAAGATCTCTCCTTTCTACAAACGGGTCATAAACATATCATAAAAGGGATTCAAGCAAGAGCTACCCGAACATGCGCACCTGTCTATTACCTGACCGGAATAAAAGGGACACATGCACAACCCAGAAGGCGCACGCTAATACGTTCCCATAATAGGGGTTGAAATCACGACCGCGCAACCACTCGCAAGTAGCCAACATATCTCAGTCAAGGAAATATTTTCCATTCTCCGTACCTGTAATTTTAACTCGAAATAAAATGTCAGAAGTTTATTTTGTACCATAATAATACATTTATTCATTTATTTTGGTATTGCGAACATTTTTGTTATATATAGATATTAATTTTCTGCTTTGATACCGGCGATTTGCATAGAAGAAGCAGGCGCACGTTTCCGACGTCGTTTCTGGATTACAAAATGTAAAGTGTTCACCATAATTCGTAGTTTTGAGGTCATGTCCACCTCGATTCATGAACATAGTTTTTGTGTTTAGAAGGTATTGAAAATGCTGACCAATTATCTCTCCTTTAAATTGTTCAATAAATTGGTTAATTTCCTCATGAAACTTAATTTGGTTAAATTTGTTTTCTTGCACACCTTTACACATCTAGTCTCAACTTTAAAATAATGTATAAAAATTATTTTATTGTTTTGAAGCTACTTTTAAAAAACCGGTTTCCTTTAAACCTGTTTAATGACGGACAGCCCATTTCGTCGACATTAATGAGCTGACGACTCCCAACAAATGTCTGTAGAAATCGTTTCTTTTCCACACCTTTACAAATAATTTGTTTTCCGCTTGTTATTGTGCTTAGATACTTTCGAGTTTGTGGAAAACTATTTTCTCCATCCTTCCAAAAAATTTTGTGATGTGTATTGGTTAACCAAATTGCTTTCTTTCGAGATTTTGTATTTAGCAAAGTAAAATCATATGGTGATTCTATTAAAAAACTATTATTCAAGTTTGGATCTTTTTCGAATACAATTCCAATTTCCTTTAGAATAAAATTATTACTATTATCAAAGAAACCTTGAACATCAATCGAAACAGTATCTTTCAACATTTTGCAATGTTAAACAACTCGTTGTACTAGTCCGTTTAGTGAGTTATATTCAACTAAACGCTCTTGTATGAGGAGACAGTTAGCTTGGGTATTTTCATGACTTGGTGTCTTTAGTTCTATTGAAATTCTCACATCAGTAGGACCAATTTGTACTGATTCTTTTTGATATGAAAGATCAACCACAATAATAGGGGTCTTCAATTTAAATTCATTTGGGGCCAAAAATGGTTGTGATTCACGATTATAGTAACTAGATTGAAATTTTGTATACATTTAATATAGGTGAGCATACTGATTCTTACTAAAATCAACATTCTGATTATTATGGATATGACTCAGAATTCAAGTGAACTCTCAAGTGTGAACAGCGCCTAATATAGTATATACCAAACCTTCAATATTAGTGTAGAATAAGTCCTTTTTTTTATAATGTTACCAGACTCTACAAATCAAAATATGTAATAATATATCCAACACAACTATCCTAAATAAAACCTACACCACTCGAATAGCTACCCTTCTCAGTTCAGAAGTGGGATCAGTGTGGTTGGATATGTGTGAAGCGGAGGAGTTGTGCCAAGAACTCTAAGAAAGCAGCAAGAATCGTCGGCGTGGAAAGTTTGCAATGGGATGTGTTCCCAGGTCCCAGGTGACAGCTAAAATTGCAAATTACGGATTTGTTCCAGTTCTACGTGGCAGACGGATTCAAGGAAAGCAGATCGGGAATCTTAGTGAACCCGTGGAGTCAAGCATATCAGTTAGATCAGGATTCTTAGTGAGCCTGTGGCCGCAGAAGTCTCAAGAGCAGCAGAAGTCTCAAGAGAAGCCAAAGCACATAGACACAAAGCGGTTGTGAGTATTGGTGAATTTTACAAGTTTATGCAAGTCAGAATTTTCTAGAAGCCGGAGCACATACATGCATACAAGGAGTTTGTGTGTATTGGTCAAGGGAGAAAGCAGATGCAGAACTTTGTGAGGTACCTATAGTTGTGTCGCTCGCAAAGAGAACTGCCAACCTAGTCGCTAAAACAACATTAAAATGCCGAAAATAGCAGAACTTAAAGGCGACGTGTTAAGATTCCTGCTGAGATCTAGAAACGTGTCAGTTTCGGGCACCAGAGCCGAATTGGTTCAAAGACTAATACAGTTTGAACAATCGGAGGACGTAGAACTGCCAGCAGCAGTGGGTATCAACATGCAGCAAGAAGAAACGATGTCAGCACAGTCAGCGGCAATTTCACAATTGCAAAACGACATGAAGGAACTAAAGGACATGTTAGCTCAATTAGTTACAGTTCGAATGGGAAACGCAGCACCAGCACATGCAGGAAATCAGCAACAGCACCAAATAATCGATTTGGATATCAACGAGGTTAACAACGAGAGCATTCCTGTACAGGCTACTAGCAACGTGAGGCAAGCTTCAGTCAAGGAAATTGCCAACACCTTGCCAGAATTTGATCCCAACGACGACAACGCCATTTCAGTCAACCAGTTCATCGATCGTGTCAACAAAGTGGTTGATGCCTACCAGTGGGACGAGAAGTTCCTGTTACTCGCCATTTATACAAAGCTTAAAGGTCCAGCCAAGATGTGGCTTGATTCATCACCCATTCTACACACTACGTGGAAAAACTTTGCCGAAGCTATACAGGATGAGTTCGGAGCAAATCCAGACGAAGCAGAAGTGCATTTCAACATGGCCAATGCAACCAGGCGACCAAAGGAGACGGTAAAGGAGTACTGTTTCAGGATGTCAGCCCTTGGGGTGCGCTACAAGCTCAGCGAGGCAGCGATCATCAGATATGTTCGCGCAGGTCTACAGCATCGTGAATTGCAAAACAGTATTGCAGCAATTCATTTCGCCAAAATGAAACAGCTTCGTGATGCAGCCGAATCGTATTTCGTTAATCGATGTCTGCCAAATACGAGCAAGAAAGAGTATTCACCGAAAGCCAGCAACTTCGAGCAGAAACCAGACAGCGATGTTAAACCACCAAGGACAAAGGAATCCGTTATATGCTACAACTGCGGAGAAAAAGGACACTTTGCCAATTCGTGTCCAAAGGAGAAGAAAAAGTCACGCTGTACCAAATGCAACAAGTTCCACGAGCCAAATGGAAGTTGCCAAGCCACCAATGTCATGCGTGTAGGAGCCGCAAATCAGGACAAACTTTTCACGAGGAAAATCTGCGTACACTCGCACGATTACAGCGCCTTCATCGACACGGGTAGTCAAGCCAGTCTCATCCGACAATCGGTTGCCGAGCAAATTAACGCCAAGCGCCACAAGTGCTCTATGAAGATTAGAGGCATTTGCGGAGGTTCATGTATCCTCACAGAAGCGATGACTGTGGATATGGATATCGATGGGAAGGCGATTACAGCGAAAGTGTGTATAGCAGACAACGATATATTGCAGGAGGACTTTCTGTTGGGACAGGACGTCATCATCTCCGCTCATCTCGAGCTCAACTTTGAGTCAGGCGATTCTAAAATCAAACAAGCAGTCCATCAGCCGACAACCCCTGTAAGCACCAATATCGGGAAGCTGCTAGAAAATTTTGAGAACGACAAAGAATGTAAGCAAATGCGCAGCTTACTGGAGAACTTCGCCGATGTTTTCTCGACAGGATTGGAAGGCATAGGAAAGACAAGCGTGGTCAAAGCAGACATCACCGTCGAAAGCAATCAGGTAGTAGCACAAGCACCATACCGAGTATCCGAGCCAAAGAAAGAAATCGTAAGCAGCACGGTCGACGAGCTGCTAAAGCAGGACATCATCACGTTGTCCACATCAGAGTACGCCAGCCCGGTGGTGCTCATCAAGAAGCCGAATGGTAGCGATCGAATGTGCGTCGATTACCGTCGCCTAAACAAATTGATCAAGAAGGAGAATTTTCCAGTGCCGAACATCGAAGAACGTCTGCAGCAGGCGAAAAGGTTTAAGTACTTCTCATCCCTAGACCTCAACAGTGGATACTATCAGATAGAGATAGTCCCAGAGAGCCGAAAGTTTACTGCCTTCATCACCACAGATGGATTATACGAATTCAAGCGACTTCCGTTCGGATTGAAGAACGCACCTGCGGTTTTTAATCGACTCATGGCAGAGTTACAAAAGAGAGTGCAGAAAGGCGACATGATACACTACATGGACGACATCCTTATTGGCAGTCAAACATTTGATGAGATGTACGAGAAGCTTGAGAGGATCCTAAAAGTTTTAAAGGAGTGCGGATTAACGCTAAACCTGGACAAATGTGAGTTATATAAGCAGTCAATAACATTCCTTGGTCACCAGATACACGCAGAAGGAATCAGTCCTGGAGTAATTAAGACGAACGCCATCAGAATGTTCCCGAAACCAGCCAATGTTACCGATGTGAGAAAGTTTTTGGGTCTCACTGGTTATTTCCGAAAATTCGTTGCTGGATATGCCATCATTTCAGCGCCATTAAGAATCCTATTGCGCAAGGATATGCCGTTTTCGTGGAAAGCGCCACAAGAAGAAGCCTTCGACGAATTAAAAAAATGTCTAATATCAAATCCAGTTGTCACCAGCTATCGTCTAGACGCAGAACATGAACTACATACCGATGCCAGCGCCGTTGGTTTAGCCGGAGTTTTGCTACAACGTGAGGAGGACCAGCTGAAACCAATCGCTTATAATAGCCGAGCTACTTCTAAGCCGGAGAAAAATGACCACAGCTACGAACTTGAGGCTCTAGCCGTCGTGGAATCGTTGGAGCGATTCAAATACTACATTTATGGCAAAAAGATAAAGGTTATCACCGACTGCAATGCCCTAAAGACGTCGATGGAGAAACGAGAACTGATACCCCGGATTGCAAGATGGTGGTTACGCATTCAAGAATTCGACATAGACATCGTTCACAGAGCAGGAACACAGATGAACCACGTAGACGCACTCAGTCGAGCTCCGTTCGAAGATGCTCGAGAGATGGATACCGCAAGTCTGAAAATAGCAAAAACGATAATCGACGAAGAGGACTGGCTATTTTCCATACAACTACAGGACGAGAAAATACGAAAAAATTGTCGCAAACATGAAATTGGAAGAGAAATCTGAAAGCGACGAGTATGTGATCGAGCAAGATCGCTTGTTTCGAAAACATGGCAACAATTTATTATGGGTTGTGCCAAAGCAGTTAAGATTCCACATTTTACATGAATGTCACGATAAGGCCAGACATATGAGCACGGATAAGACTATGGCAAGAATTCTAAACATATTTTGGTTTCCCCGAATGCGAAACTATGTCAAAAGCTACATAAAATCCTGTGTGGGCTGTGCGTTTTATAAAACACCAGGTGGACGTCAGGAAGGTCAGTACCACTACGATGACATCAAGCCGATTCCCTTTTCCACGATACACATGGACCACCTGGGGCCATTTCCAAAGAGTTCCAAGAGAAACGAGCATATTTTGGTAATAGTCCAGTAGTAACCAGCTACCTGGGAATGCCAGATCGAATTGTAACCGATCGTGGTACAGCATTTACATCAAAAGATTTCGAGAAGTACTGTAAGTCAAACAATGTAAAGCACATTTTAAATGCAGTAAGGACACCCAGAGCCAATGGTCACGCAGAGCGCACAAATCGCATCATTTTGTCAATGTTGTTGCCTTCCAATGACATCGATAAGCGTTGGGATGACAATATCCGATCAATCCAGTGGAGCATTAATACCATGGTAAATAGTACTACTAAATGCTCTCCCTTTCAGCTCCTGTATGGGTATGAACCGCGAGATATCCTGAAGAACGCGATAACCAACATCATTCAAAGCCAAGACCAAAAGATGCTAACCGATGCGGAATTAGATCAATTTAGAGCAGATGCTGCGAGAACTGTCAACGATCACCGAGCTGCCGCCAAGAAACGCTACGATGCCAAACAGGCGAAGCCAACTGTTTACAGCCTTGGAGACCTTGTGCTGGTCGAGAATGAGCCATTCAGCACGGGCACATCACGCAAATTGGAGCCGCGCTACAAAGGACCTTTTATAATCACCAAGGTCCTGCCGAACGACAGATATCTTGTAGAAGATATCCCTCACGCACAACGAAAGCAGAGACACTACAAGTCGGTGTATTCGTCCGACAAGATGAAGCGCTGGTGTGAGCTGCCACCGGAGGAGCCCGATGAAGATGACGACTTTGAAGATGATCCACCCCATGAATCCTGCGAGGACGCAGAGATTTGTCAGGAGAAGCCGACTGTGAACAGCGCCTAATATAGTATATACCAAACCTTCAATATTAGTGTAGAATAAGTCCTTTTTTTTATAATGTTACCAGACTCTACAAATCAAAAGTAGTCGAGACAGAGTCGTACTCAAGAGCAGAACGTGTGCAACTATCCTAAATAAAACCTACACCACTCGAATAGCTACCCTTCTCACAAGTTTGATAAGTTATTTGTGATAAGTTCTCCATTTAGTGTAAATCAAATTATGGCAAATCTTGGTTTTTCGCGGTTAGCCGACAATTTCACATTTCAGCTATGTTGACTCCCATACCCCAATTTGGGGTTAACATATAAATCCCAACTCTGGAATGCGATTGGTAGGTTTACACAACTTTTAATAATATCGTACATCTTAATTTTTGTAAAATCGCTCAGAGTTTCATGGGGAATTTTCCATATTTTATACGTAAAAGTTGGTTCATTTCTGGTTTGTTCAAAATTCACCAAGATTCTTAGTTAGCATCAACACTAGTTCGTGTTTACAATTTCACAAAACTTTTTTATAATCCTCAGCCAATCCCAACAAATTTTTTAATGGTACAGACAAATTTTAAGTGGGGATCCCGTAGAAATTTCGTCTCCACTGCTCCATCCAGAATTTAATAGGTATTGACTTTGAAGATTATCCAGAGATATACAATTTTTTAGGGTAGTAGTCATACCGACATAGACTTGACACGTTGGACTCGTTGTATTTAGTTGTTACCTAGCAGTATTTTGATGGTTACTTTCTTTTTAGTCTTGTTTTTGGATGGTTACTTTTTGTATAGTACCTGTACAGTATGGATGGTTGCTATCTGTATAGTATCTATAAAGTACTTGGTTTTAGATGGTAACTAAATGTTAACAAGTATTATGAGTCGCTATAGTCTCTTATTAAGAACTATCAAAGTACACAAGTAAAAGTTTCTAAGATGTGTTAGCCAAACACACTTGCAGTGAACTATCATTACCTGACCGTCATCAAAGTCACATGCCCAAGACCCAAGGACATTGAATAAAATACTTCCCCTTCATTTGTACCTGGAGTTTTAATTACAGTCAGATACAAAATTTGTAGGATCATTCAATATTTTTTTATATATTTTATTATTGTAAACATATTTCATCAAATTCATAATTAATTATATTTTACGTATTTTTGTATACAATTAATTTTCTTACTCCATCCCTCTGTAAGAAACATGTCGGTTATTAATCTTCGTTCCAAACGCAGATTTTCGCTTGGTTCCCATAGATAGATGTAAAATAGTTCTCACAATGTAATCTTTCTCAGATGTTGAATTAATTTTAAAGCTTTCATTTGTTCCATCCCATAATAATATTGTAACATATTTCGAAAGCATCATTAGCTAGCATTGGAGCGTCTTTCAATTTAATTTCTGATTCAAGTTTATGGTAGAGGTGTTGGGACCTGGTAAAATCGTTTTTTGTTGTCAACTATTTTTCTAGTTCTAGTTTTCTAATTCTATTCTATTTGTATACTATTTGTATGAGTAAGGCATCATTGCTTAAGATTCTGAATAAGTTTAATAAACTCTTCAATTACAATACTGATTAGCTGGTTACTATCTATTTAGTTGATGTATACCAGTTGTTTAGTAGATGTATACAAGTTGTTTACTAGCTGTTTAGTATCTGGTTTATATATGTTTAGTATCTGTTTACTTGATGTTTACTAATTATTATTAGCTGGTTACTAGTTGTTATAAACGTCTACGAGCTTTTATAGTCTTTTGTTAAGAATGATCAAAAATTCTTCATCACTAGACGACTTTCGATGTGAAGTAAAAACTTACACTCTGATTTTCAATGTGTTTGCTATGTACGTAAGAAAGAATGCAAAGCCAAAATAGCTCAAGATTGATATATAAATCTTAGAGGAACATAACCGATTATGTTGGGGGAAGATGTATCCTGTGATTGTAAAACTAATTAAGAAATAAATTGTTCACAAGTTGTCTAAAAGCTGTGTAGAAGCTGCTTTGATAATCAATTTTGATTTATAATTACAGATATTAAGAATATATAATAATATCATCCACTTTAACTAGTATATTGTTAAAATAAAACATTTCCATTTTTCATGTTCTTTCATCTTATGTAGGTATAATAAATGTAATCTTAACTACGATAGCTAGCCTTACATCCCATAACTATAGTTATTAGCTACAATAAAATGTCTAGAAAGAACAAAATATATGAATGTCAAAAAACGATTTAAAACTTACTATAATTGGGAAAGTAATTGAAATCGCTCCGGCGTAATACAGTAAAAAACAAAAAACACCGTGATCATCCCATTTTCTATCACTATAACAAATGTGTATACCCACACCTAAATGACCAAATGTATCCATTGTCCAAAAATGTCTGTGACTTTCATTATAAATTTGTCACCGATAATTTAAATCCCATTAAGCAAACCACCCATTGCTAACCGTACCATAACCTCAGAGTCAAGTTGGTTACCTACAATAAACCTAGGTGGTGGTGTAAAGGATTGCTAAAATGCCTCGACGCAGGCGCAAATGTCATAAAAAATGATCATAAAAATATAATTAGGAAAGTATTTTTTATTTGCGAACCATTTATAACTGTTACCAACAACACAAATAGTTATGTTAAAAAGGATTTGCTTAAATGCCTCGACGCAGGCGCAAAGGTCAAGGTATTGGAAAAAAAATCATGGAATATTATCCCTTCATAAAAGAGGTCATAAAATATATAATTAGGAAAGTATTTTTTATTTGCGAACAATTTATAAATGTTACCAACAAAACAAATAGTTGTTACAAAGGATTGCTAAAATACCTTGATGCAGGCGCAAAGGTCAAGATAATGGAAAAATTCATGGAATATTATCCCTTGACCAAAAACGAAAATTTCTTCTATTTGGATAATAAAAAAATATATATTAATTCAATACTTTGATTTTTCCATTAAAATGCTGGATAAATCTAGTTGTTGGATATTCTCTAACTGATTGAGTAATATGTTTTCATGTGCCTATTTAATTTACCAAAAAACAGTATTAATCTTCTCTCATAAAATTGATCTTTTGGATCCCTATAATTCCCCACCGGTGAAATATATGTTCCTCATATTTAATAATGATGGTTTGTCATAGATGGGTACTTGCAACTCATATTTAAGATATTTACATCCTTCTCTAACTAATATCCTTTTATCCATCATGTAAACAGGTTTAGAATTGTATTGCGTGCTTCAACCCCTAGCCACACCCACCACTGTAACAGATTTGACTTTTCCAATGGCTGCCCCAGATACCTAAACTGTACATTTCTTTTGATTTTCTCTTTTCCTTTCTAAGCAATGTACACAATTTTTAAACTGGTTCTGACCTCCCTCTTTAATGGCATCCTCTACTTTATTTTCGTTATATTTCTGATCTTTTCCTAACAGAAGGTTGTTAAACTTCTATCATTTTATGGGATTTTTGAGCACCCGAAATCCCAGATATTAACTCATAACATGTAACTAGCAGAATATAGTAAAAGATATCAGACTCTAAAAAGACTAGATTTACCTACAATTCAATTTACCATCTTCAATCCCTGGAGAAGAGTTTAGTATTTGCAGTTTAATATTTAAATTTATTGATTTCACAGATTCCCGCTGGTGAATACCAATTTTTAACAAATGGCTGCCAACTCCATACCATTCAGACACTGGTTTACAACCTCATAGAACTGACTCTCAAGGTATCTGTAATGCACAATATATTTCTGTCTCTTTTCTTCTAATCAATATTAAAAAATTTCAAAAACTGGTTTTGGCGTTCATTTTATTCTTAGAATTAAATTGTTAAAAATTTTTAAGCCAACAGAGATAATAATGTTTTTGTGATAGTATCCCATGAATAATACATAATTCTTATTTGTATATTTTCAAAATTATTTATTTTAGAAAATTATTCATTTATTACATTCAAATAATATTCATAACATATCTTACATTTTTTAAAATTTATCAATAGAGTTTCCCAATTATTAATATTAAATGATATTGCATCATATCTATTTTTAAGATTAAATATTAAGATAGGGTCGTCCTCGCGAGACATAGCGCTGACCAACTCACATTGGTCTGCCTCACCATTAAATTTAAGACATTCTAAGTCTGATATTGAATCCCTTATACGAAAAATCATCTCCTTAACTTCCAGTAGCAGTCGTGACAGCGGATTATTTTCGATTTCCGCATCGTGAAGATCATGAATTTATCCATTACCTTGACCTTTGCGCCTGCATCAAGGTATTTTAGCAATCCTTTGTAACAACTATTTGTGTTGTTGGTAACATTTATAAATTGTTCGCAAATAAAATCTACTTTCCTAATTATATATTTTATGACCTCTTTTATAAAGGGATAATATTCCATGAATTTTTTTCCAATACCTTGACCTTTGCGCCTGCGTCGAGGCATTTAAGCAAATCCTTTGTAACATAACTATTTGTGTTGTTGGTAACAGTTATAAATGGTTCGCAAATAAAAAATACTTTCCTAATTATATTTGTATGATCATTTTTTATGACATTTGCGCCTGCGTCGAGGCATTTTAGCAATCCTTTACACCACCACCTATGTTTATTGTAGGTAACCAACTTGACTCTGAGGTTATGGTACGGTTAGCAATGGGTGGTTTGCTTAATGGGATTTAAATTATCGGTAACAAATTTATAAGTGAAAGTCACACACATTTTTGGACAATGGAAATGGTCATTTAGGTGTAGGTATAGACATTTGTTATGGTGATAGAAAATGGGATAATCACAGTGTTTTTTGTTTTTTACTGTATTACGCCGGAGCGATTTCAATTACTTTCCCAATTATAGTTAGTTTTAAATCGTTTTTTGACATTCATATATTTTGTTCTTTCTAGACATTTTATTGTTGCTAATAACTATAGTTATGGGATGTAAGGCTAGCTATCGTAGTTAAGATTACATTTATTATACCGACATAAGATGAAAGAACATGAAAAATTGAAATGTTTTATTTTAACAATATACTAGTTAAAGTGGATGATATTATTATATATTCTTTATATCTGTAATTATAAATCAAAATTGTTTATCAAAGCAGCTTCTACACAGCCTTTAGACAACTTGTGAACAATTTATTTCTTAATTAGTTTTACAATCACAGGATACATCTTCTCCCAACATAATCGGACATGTTCCTCTAAGATTTATATATCAATCTTGAGCTATTTTGGCTTTGCATTTTTTCTTACGTACATAGCAAACACATTGAAAATCAGAGTGTAAGTTTTTACTTCATATCGAAAGTCGTCTAGTGATGAAGAATTTTTGATCATTCTTAACTAAAGACTATAAAAGCTCGTAGACGTTCATAACAACTAGTAACCAGCTAATAATAATTAGTAAACATCAAGTAAACATATACTAAACATATATAAACCAGATACTAAACAGCTAGTAAACAACTTGTATACATCTACTAAACAACTTGTATACATCTTATATACTAAACATTTAGAAACCAGATACTAAACAGCTAGTAAACAACTTGAATACATCCAGTAAACAACTTGCATACATCTACTAAACATATAGAAACCAGATACTAAACAACTTGTATACATCTACTAAATATATAGTAACCAGATACTAAACAGCTAGAAATAACTTGTATACATCTAGTAAACAACTTGTATACATCTATTAAACATATAGAAACCAGATACTAAACAACTTGTATACATCTACTAAATATATAGTAACCAGCTAATCAGTATTGTAATTAAAGAGTTTATTAAACTTATTCAGAATCTTAGACAATGATGCCTTACTCATACAAATAGTATACAAATAGAATAGAATTAGAAAACTAGAACTAGAAAAATAGTTGACAACAAATAACGATATTACCAGGTCCCAACATCTCTATCATAAACTTGAATCAGAAATTAAATTGAAAGACCCTCCCATGCTAGCTAATGATGCTTTCGAAATATGTTACAGTACAAATTTTGTATCTGACTGTAATTAAAACTCCAGGTACAAATGAAGGGGAAGTATTTTATTCAATGTCCTTGGGTCTTGGGCATGTGACTTTGATGACGGTCAGGTAATGATAGTTCACTGCAAGTGTGTTTGGCTAACACATCTTAGAAACTTTTACTTGTGTACTTTGATAGTTCTTAATAAGAGACTATAGCGACTCATAATACTTGTTAACATTTAGTTACCATCTAAAACCAAGTACTTTATAGATACTATACAGATAGCAACCATCCAAAATCAAGTACTGTACAGGTACTATACAAAAAGTAACCATCCACAAACAAGACTAAAAAGAAAGTAACCATCAAAATACTGCTAGGTAACAACTAAATACAACGAGTCCAACGTGTCAAGTCTATGTCGGTATGACTACTACCCTAAAAAATTGTATATCTCTGGATAATCTTCAAAGTCAATACCTATTAAATTCTGGATGGAGCAGTGGAGACGAAATTTCTACGGGATCCCCACTTAAAATTTGTCTGTACCATTAAAAAATTTGTTGGGATTGGCTGAGGATTATAAAAAAGTTTTGTTAAATTGTAAACACGAACTAGTGTTGATGCTAACTAAGAATCTTGGTGAATCTTGAACAAACCAGAAATGAAAAAACTTTTAAACTGGAAATTACGAATTAAATCTGGAAAATTCACCATGAAACTCTGAGCGATTTTACAAAAATTAAGATGTACGATATTATTAAAAGTTGTGTAAACCTACCAATCGCATTCTAGTGTTGGGATTTATATGTCAACCCCAAATTGGGGTATGGTAGTCAACATAGCTGAAATGTGAAATTGTCGGCTAACCGCGAAAAACCAAGATTTGCCATAATTGGATTTGCACTAAATGGAGAACGTATCACAAATAACTTATCAAACTTGAGAGTTCACTTGAATTCTGAGTCATGTCCATAATAATCTGAATGTTGATTTTAGTAAGAATTAGTATGCTCACCTATATGAAATTTATACAAAATTTCAATTTAGTTACTATAATCGTGAATCACAACCATTTTTGGCCCCAAATGAATTTAAATTGAAGACCCCTATTATTGTGGTTGATCTTTCATATCAAAATGAATCAGTACAAATTGGTCCTACTGATGTGAGAATTTCAATAGAACTAAAGACACCAAGTCATGAAAATACCCAAGCTTACTGTCTCCTCATACAAGACCGTTTAGTTGAATATAACTCACTAAACGGACTAGTACAACGAGTTGTTCAACATTGAAAAATGTTGAAAGATACTGTTTCGATTGATTTTCAAGGTTTCTTTGATAATAGTAATAATTTTATTCTAAAGGAAATTGGAATTGTATTCGAAAAAGATCCAAACTTGAATAATAGTTTTTTAACAGAATTACCATATGATTTTACTTTCCTAAATACAAAATCTCGAAAGAATGCAACTTGGTTAACCAATACACATCACAAAATTTTTTGGAAGGATGGAGAAAATAGTTTTCCACAAACTCGAAAGTATCTAAGGACAATAACAAGCGGAAAACAAATTATTTGTAAAGGTGTGGAAAAGAAACGATTTCTACAGACGTTTTTTGGGAGTCGTCAGCTCATCAGTGTCGAGGAAATGGGCTGTCCGTCATTAAACAGGTTTAAAGGAAACCGGTTTCCCTATTGTGAAACACACCTTAAGGGCGGGCTTTGTGCTCTTAACAATGCATACATTATTTTGACATTTTTTAAAAGTAGCTTCAAAACAATAAAATAATTTGTATACATTATTTTAAAGTTGAGACTAGATGTGTAAAGATGTGCAAGAAAACAAAATTAACCAAATTAAGTTTCATGAGGAAATTGACCAATTTATTGAACAATTTAAGGGAGAGATAATTGGTCAGCATTTTCAATACCTTCTAAAAACAAAAACTATGTTCATGAATCGAGGTGGACATGACCTTAAAACTACGATTTATGGTAAACACTTTAAATTTTGTAATCCAGAAATGATGTCGGAAACGTGCGCCTATGTCGGCTACTTGCGAGTTGTTGCACGGTCGTGATTTCAACCCCTATTATGGGAACGTATTAGAGCTAGCAGTCAGCCATGAGGTCGTTGGCGTGAGGCCCATGATCTTGTCAATAAGCGTCCGCCTTCTGGGTTGTGCATGTGTCCCTTTTATGGCGGTATGGACAGGTGCGCATGTTCGGGTAGCTCTTGCTTGAATCCCTTTTATGATATGTTTATGACCCGTTTGTAGAAAGAAAGATCTTGAAAAAATTTACCAGTTAAACATTCTGGGGCGAAAAAAAAATTTCTGTTTGAAAATATTCGACATCTGAGAATCATTAACTTGTGGGATTTATTTCATTGGGGTTCTTTTGATTTCTAAATTAGTTTTCCAATCATTGGAAACGTTATTCCCCAACATGATCGGACATGTCCCTCTAAGGCAACCAGCTTTAGATGTTTTGGGTTTGCGACCTTTCTCACGTGCACATCAACACCTGCTGAATATTAATTGCTGATAATGAGGAAAAGGATACATGATCAATATTGTCACATGGGGATGTGGGGAAAGTGTGCGACCTTTCTTCCGTGTACAGCAACACCTGCTGAATATTAATTGCTGATAATGAGGCAAAAAAGTCACGTGATCAGTATTGGCACATGGTGGTGTGGGGTTGGGGGGCAATTTAGTATACTCTTTATGGATATGATCGTGACATTTTTATGACATCTAAACCCCTTAAAATCAGATAAATTATGGATTGTGCTAATTGTCCCAAAACGCGCATACATTAATGAAGAGGCGGGGGCCCTTAATATGTTAATAAGTGAGAGGCGGGGGTCATTAATATGCTAATTAGTAAGGGGGCGGGGGCCATTAATATCCGCGTTACCCTACTACTTACTTTCGTCGGAAAGTATGTAACAGCCAGAAGGAAGCGTTTCCGACCCCATAAATATTCTTGATCAGGATCACTAGCCAAGTCGATCTAGCCATGTCCGTCTCTCCGTCTGTCTGTCCGTCCGGACGAACGCTGAGATCTCGGAAACTATAAGAGCTAGGCTATGGAGATGTGGCGTGCAGATTCCTGAGCTTCTTACGCAGCGCAAGTTTGTTTCAGTAGAGTGCCACGCCCACTCTAACGCCCACTCTAACGCCCACAAACCGCCCAAAACTGTGGC
The DNA here is from genome assembly GCF_013340165.1 of Drosophila suzukii. Taxonomy (NCBI): domain Eukaryota; kingdom Metazoa; phylum Arthropoda; class Insecta; order Diptera; family Drosophilidae; genus Drosophila; species Drosophila suzukii. The sequence continues at coordinate 342,417 of NW_023497325.1, read as the reverse complement.
TCCTACAGTTTTGATGGTAAATTTTAACTGAAATGTATTAGTCTTGTCAATACCTATCGATTGACCTCCTAAGAAAAAAGCTATGTCGTCAGAGCCAGACAATGCGAAATGTTTTTACGCGTGTATGTGTGTGTATGTAAATAGTTGCCGCCCGAACTTAGCGGCAAAGAAAACATCCCTGCCGGCGCTCAGAGAGAGCAAAGTGCGCGGCTAACTTTGTTATTGAATAATGAACCCTTTATCCATTTGTCCCATTGACGGGCGAAAACCTTTAAAGATCTGTACATCTTTATTTATCTCTTTCAATGAATATGTATTAGCTTAATAAATACCTATAGATTGTCCCAAAAAAAACTTTTCCGTTTTCAGTCCAATGCTCTCAAACCAAAGTAGTTAGGACAAGCCTTGACACTAGAGCCAGAAAACGACATACATACATACATATGTATATATGCATGTGTGTGGATGTAAAAAATTGCAAACTAATATCCGCGGCAAATAGAATTCTTTCAAACAAAGCTATTCAACCAAATATTTTGAGATACAGAATGTGCCTTAAAATTGTGTATGTTTAGCAAGCATACATAAATATAAATGTTTTTTGTCTGTTTTATGTATTGCTCTCTCTCCTTGGCGCTGGCTGAAACAAAAGCAGAGCCGAGAAATGAGAGCAAGGGAGAGAGAACAAAGTGCGCGGCTAACTTATCTTATCTGAGTAACGGGTATCTGATAGTCGAGGTACTCGACTATAGCGTTCTTCCTTGTTTTTCTTATACAGCTGCGGCAACAAAAATAGCACCAAAATGTGGGCAATTTTTCTTTCTGCTACAAAATGGTAATTTTTTGCAATATTTTTATTCTGTTTGTAAGGGTAAGTAGGGTTACATATCTATTAACTAAAATAAAAGTGGTTACGCCCACAATGCGGATGGTTTTTAAAATTTCGATACATTTATCAAAAAAGTAGCAAAGTTATGCGGCAACAAAAATAGCACCACTTAAAAAAAAGGCTTAAAAAACTTAAAAATAACGCGATTTGAAAATTTTTTTTGATTGAAATGTATGATTTCATACATCTTAAGGTAAAAAAATATTGTTCTAAAGCTTGGGCTGCAACAACAACAACAACGACCGACCTTGACGTCACTAGACACCAGAATTTTCCTTGGCAAAATTGTTGTCTGGCTCTTTCAAAATAACTCACGGGCAGTTTTTTCTTTGGTTTTGCATTAAAAACATAGTTTTTTAACATTTCTGCAAAGATTTTCGATGTGTTTTAGTTCTGGAGCTTGTAAGGTCCCCATTATACCATTTAGCCTAAGGGTTTTAAAACTTTGGACGTCTTTCTATCTGATTTTTTTTGGTTTATAACCGTGGTAAAGCTTCTAAAATAAATTAGTTTTGTATTACGAATAAAATTGCATCACAATTTCTGAGCTATCAAGGTGAACATGTTGATCCTGTATGGGTTCACATTATGATATGGTACCAACATTATAGTACGAGAATATGCCCACACCATGATACTTGCTTCACCATTATTATTCTTTGCAAATGTGAATTGGGGACTCAGTTTTGGATATGTAGGTAATCTGATGTGAATTTACAGTCTTTTTCATCTAAACATGAGCAATTTTCAGCCGCCAGACCATATAGGAGTTTCCCTTTTATTGTGTGCCTTATTTAAGACTAGTCCTTCAAATTCACCCATGCTCTGCAGTCTAGGGAGATTTTTTTTTGGACGTCAAGCGCATAATTTTTGTTTATGTACATTATATCCAACTTTTTATGTACGTACAAATATTAAAAAAAAAGCGAGTTGATAGGCGCCTAAAACGGGACCTACTTGCATTCATGCACATGACTTTTTAACAGTTATGGGGTCATTGCGGCTTTCATAATGCGTGCTATTCTTTTGTGTTTTTGTTTTAGGTAACTACTAATCATTATTTTAAGGAATTCTACGATTCAACTTAACTTATCTTTTGCATTGCCTTTATAAATTAGCTTTTTAAATGTCCTTCTATCTGTGTCATTACAGCGCGCTAAATGACCCATTGGAAACACTATTTTATTCATTATTTTACCAATTCACTTAGTAGTACTTATTCTTAATACAACAAAACGAAAAACAGCCAACAAATCTGAGCAAATGAAGTTTTATACCCAAAAACCGTTAATAGTGCTATTTTTGTTGCCGCATAATTATGCTACTTTCTTCATAAATGTATCGAAGTTTTAAAAACCATCCGCATTACGCCCACAACCACTTTTATTTTAGTTAAAGGAAATGTAACCCTACTTACCTACACACAGAATAAAAATATTGCAAAAAATTACCATTTTGTAGCAGAAAGAAAAATTGCCCACACTTTGGTGCTATTATTGTTGCCGCAACTGTATGTTATACGATTCCTTTTGAGGAGTGTGTCTAGGAAAAATGAGCTGAAGAATCACTTTAATGTTCAAGTTGTATAAGACTTATTGGATCACTTTTCAGGGCTGAGGATATCGAAATTGTTTGTGTCTACGATAAAGTTAGACGGGTGTGTATAGAAAAATTAGCTAGTGGGATCACTTTAAGGTTTATGTTTTAAATTTCTTATTGGGAACACTTTCAGGGTTTATATCTAGAGGCCACCCAATAATATTTATGTATAGGACAAGAAGTTTAGTTTTAAGAATTTCTTAAAACGATGCACTAAGGCGGAACATTGTACCGAATTTCAAATTCTGCCTCCTCCCGTATATTCCCACTACTCGACTGAAAAAGGCAAAAAACGACTATGACCTCCGATACCGTAAATAGTATACCCCCTCACTAAAAAAATAAATAAAAATTTGGTATCATTGGAAAGCATTTTTCAAGCCCTTTCCAATGGTATAATTTTCTCTGTTCTAAAATTTTGCACATTTTGAACAAAACTCACAAAATTAAAATTTCACAGCTTCGCGCACAAGCAGTCATGAGCAAGGACTCGAGGGTAGGGGGTGAGATTCGGGTTCGTGGGTACGCACGTTCACTTTCTCCTGCTCATTTTCAGAAGATAACGAGGGGTCAAAATATTTGAAATGCAATAAAACGGGAGGGTTCCGTGGAATACCAAACACACTGATTATGGGTTGAGTATACGCTTGCAATTAAAAATTATTAGCATTGCCAAAAAAATATAATTGAAATTATAAAGCATTGCATGATAGAATATAGAGCCATTAAATTCAACCTAAGAGTTTATGGTACCTATATTAAACAAACAGACGACGGAGTTACTGTTGTAACAAAAAAACATTTTTGGACTGTAAGTCTGTATACCAAAATGAAAACATTATAGATGGCAGTAGATAGCTTATTAGCATCGAGCAGTGAGTTTCAAGAAAAAGACTCTGGTTGGGCAATAAAAAACATTCCTGCTAGCGGGTACATACAGGCCCCGAAGAATATAAGATCCCGAAATGCACTTATAAATGTACAGAATACTGACGTATTTTGTTTCAAATGGTGCATACTGGCATTCATAGCTAATAAAACTCATGAGAGTGCTACCTTTACAACAGCAAAGCAAAAAAGTATTCTCGAGAGAAAATGACAAAGCCCACAACTTACCACATTAATATTAATAACGAAATAATTGTACAAGTATATGACGGAATAAGATTGGATTTTTCAGGAATCGAGTTACCAATAACGAATAAAGGGATTATTCATTTCGAGAAAAATAATAAAGATATTAGTATAAATGTTTATGAGATCGATGCTGATGGTGACAAAATTATCGGTCCAACGTTTAGAACTAAATGTATTCGAACTACCACATCAATATATTGGGAATAGATAACGTAAACCAAGACAGTATGCATTACGCTTACATTACAAGTGTAAAAAGATTATGCTACTCACAGCATTCCAAGGCCAAATCAGGAGGATATTTTTGTGTTAATTGTCTACAGTTTTTCACAGTTAATACTACTACCCACAACAAACTTGAATGCGAAAAAAGTGGCCTCGTTTTATCCTGAACCAAATACTACAACTTCATTCAAGGGCTTTCACAAAAAATTATCTCCTCCGGTGGTGATATATGCCGATATTGAGGCTGTTCTTGAAAACTATAGAACATGCCTAAATTCGTCTTCAACGTCGTCAACAACAAAAGTGCATGTGCCGTATCATTTTATGTAGCACATAAATATAATCCGGATCTTAACGAATTGTGGACATATGAAGGTATGTAAAAAACAACAAATAATTAATTTCTTACTATTTTAAAAACTAATTCAAATTTGTTATAATTTTATAGGCGCTGACTGCATACAAAAATTCTGCAAATCACTCAAGGAAAAAACTACGAGCTTGTTTTACATGTACTGGTCGACCCCCAAAAACCCGATTGCTAGCACAATCCATGAACAGGAAGGCAATTGCTGTGCCTGTGAAAAGGAAATAAACGCTGACGACCTGGACAAATATTTTGATCAATTTTCTGGACAATACGTGGGTCCCATTCATAAAAATTGTAAGCCAAAGTACAAATTAAGTGATCCCTTCTTTCCTGTAGTATTTCATAACTTATCTAAATATGACATACATTTATTCATTACTGAATTAGAAGAAGACTTAAGCCCCATACCCTGTAATAAAGAGCTTTATATAGCGCTAGCGCAGACAACTAAAATAAATGCCTCAAATAGATATAAAACAAGATATATCGATTCGATTAGATTTTTTAATTCTAGTTTAGAAAAACTATCGAGCTACATGGAGGACAAAGATTTTAAAATTCTAAGTACTAATTTTCAGTGAGAAAAATTTAAGCAAATGCGTAGGAAGGGTGTTTTCCCTTACGACTATTTAGATAGTTTTCAAAACTTTGAGGATACCCAGCTTCCTGACATTGATAGTTTTTACAATTCTCTGAGCGAAGAAAATTGTAGTATAGATGATTAGAATTTTGCCCAAAAGGTTTGGAAAACTTTCAACTGTAATACTATGAAAGATTATATAAAACTTTATTTAGAAAGTGACGTTTTAATTTTGACCGATGTTTTCGAAAATTTTAGAAAAATTTGTCAGAAAATTTATAGGCTTGACCCTATTAACTATGTTACAGCACCGTCAATATCTTGGGATGCTATGCTCAAGTATACTAATGTAAATTTAGAACTTATTAGCGACGGAGACATGTACAATTTTTTAAAAAGATCGATAAGGGGTGGGTTAACTCAATGTACCCAAAGAATTTCCATAGCTAAAAATAAATATATAACTAACTTTGATTTAAGTAAGCCAAATAACTACCTGAGCTATATTGATGCAAATAATTTATATGGTTGGGAAATGAGTCAAACCTTACCGCTTTCAGGATTTAAATTTTTAAGTAATGATCAATTAGAATCGTTCGATTATAAAAATATTTCTGTTGAGGGAAATGTAGGATATAAATTAGAAGTGGATTTAGAATATCCTACTGATCGGCATGACTCACATAACTACTTGCCTTTCTGTCCAGAAAACAAAGTTCCTCTAGGAGGTAAGCAGAAAAAACTTATAGCTGATTTAACGAATAAAAGCAAATACATTATCCACTTAAAACAGCTTCAACTTTGTATATAGCATGGTTTAATTGTAAAAAAAAATACATAGAGTTTTGTCTTTTACACAATCATGCTGGTTAAAGCCTTATATTGATTTAAACACTGATCAAAGAAAACTTGCCGAAAATGATTTAGAAAATAATTTTTTTAAGTTAATGAATAATGCAGTATACGGCAAAACAATGGAAAATGTCGCCAAGCGAAGAAATATAATATTTGTAAAACATTATAAATCAAGACAAAATTCGCCAGGCTTCAGGCAACGCATAGCTAGACATGACTTCCATAGCGTTGAGATATTTGGGACAGATCTTGCAGCGATTCAGTCAACACCATCATAAATTATGTATGATAAGCCAATATACATAGGAGTTGCTGTTTTAGAATTAATTAAATGGTTAATGTATGAATTTTATTATAATTTTCTATTACTTAAAAGTTCGTCCATTTTACAAGCACTTGATTATTTTTCCTTTTTAGTATTTTCTCTACTAGGAAAGCATTTTTGTCTTTCACTTTTTAAAGTTCCTCTTCATAAAATGACCCATTAATAGGGGTACCCATATAATCTAGTATTTCATATGTTACGGGGTATGTAGACTTGACTTTAAAACTTTAAAAACTTCTGTGGTCCAATTAGGTTCGTATCCCTTCATAAATGCTCCCTTGTATTTACATATTCTAACAAAATCACCTACTAAAAATTTATGTTTTGGAAATATTTTTGGTATATTATATACTGATTTAAAATAAACTCTTCATTTTTCGTGCAGACATCTATAGGCTTCATTTTAATTGTTCGGTGATATGAATTATTGTATTGATTTCCGAGATAATTGATGTTATGAATCCCCTTATATTTACGCTGCATACTAAACATTTTCCACATACGATTTTTTATTGTTCGATTAAAGCGTTCACATAAGCCTTGAGATGCGTATAAGTATGATAATGATTTATATCAAATTTATCCATTGATCCTTGATCTGACTGAATATTCTTGGGTGTACTTTTACTCTTTTTGAAAACAGATTTCATTGCCTTCCAGGGCAGACTTTGACTTAACTGCCTCGGCGTATGCATACTTTGAGAACGTGTCAATAACGGTCAGTAAATATCTAAAACCCTTATTTTCTTTCCAAAACGGTATCATTTCAACTAAATCAATTAACCATGTGTCATTTATTCCTTTTTGAACGACCTTTCGCCGCATAAAGTTTTTTTGCGCTGCCTTAAGAATTTCATCGACAACTTGTTGTTTGCTCATCTTAAGGTATTGATTTATTAGTGTTATTTTTTATTTGTTGACGATATTTCTGTACGCATCTTTTTTGAAATTTCAAAACATAATCGTGTTAAATCTATTTGCACATCCTTATCATAGGTACCTTCTAAATTAGATAGTTGAATATCAAATTTTTGTAAAGATACACACTTAGGAATAATATGATTATTGTAAAGATATACTACTTGATCTCTTAATATGGAGTTCCAACATAAAAATTTAGTATAAAATATGCCTAATCTTAGTCCAGGACTCAGAATCAAACTCAATTTTGTTACCATACTGATTAATCACAAAAACGTACTGATTATCTGATTTCCTAAATCTAAAGTTACATTTTATAGAGTGCAAGCACGTATGATCAATAATTGTATCAGGCATCAAGAAGTCATACTGGTCCAGTTTCAAATGAATAAATTCCTTATACGTAAGCAGTTGTTCGTCTTTGTCAAATCCAATGAAATTATTTTTACTTTGCTGCATCCAAACCATCGGCAAAAATTTTCGAGTAGTTGACAGACCAAATTTCAATTTTAAGTTATGAACAACATAATACTCGAATCCAAAAATGACTTCGTGGTCCTGTTTCTTTCGAGAAGTTTTATTTCTTTTAGTTACACACATGTCCATCAGGTAAGACTTCTTTAAATAAACTGTAAATATGTTCTAGTCTTACCGGTATATAAAGGAGAAAGCCCTAGCAAGCACACCCTCAGTTGATTAAAAAATCCCAACCAATGATGAACACAGTCGATCGTAATTCAAGCATTATAGTAGATTTTCAATTTGTATTTCGTAACAACAAACAAGTTTTCGTTAAGGAGCTGGCGTTTATGCCTGCTGGAACTGTTATACCTAATTTTTTCCATATTAAACCGCCATATAACATAAAAGAATTGGATAATGGAGCTCTTAAGCATCAGCACCTTAACCAGCAGAACGTAAACGGATTGGATTGGTCAGCTGGAGATATTCCATACACAAGTCTTGAAGAAATACTCACATCACTCAATAAGTATAACACAGTTCTTGTTCGTGGTGAAATTAAAAAAAATTTTTTTAATCAAGTATTTATCAACAAACATTATCGATATAGATATTGGAAGAAGTTTAACTCAACTACATAATTTTTTTACGAATTGTACAATACACAAGAAAAAACTTCCACTTCGATGTTCATTAAATAATTAACCAATTATGAAATATATAGTCATGGTCCTATCAGGTTGTCTCTTATTATGGATTGTTTTAAGAGATTTTTTGGAAATGATCCCCGTAAAAATGGGTACACGCAACTTATTTATTGTAATTATTGCGGATCTGATACTCATTTCGAAAACAACTGCTCCAAGAAACGCGATCAAGAGAATATTAATAAAACCTAGTGTAACTTAAAAACATTATATAAGCAATTAGTAATAATATAATATATTAAAATTTATTCCGAATAAAAGAAATTTTTTTAATAAAAAAATGTTTACACAATGTATACATCCTTTTACAATGTTTATTTGTGGACCCTCAGGATCGGGAAAAACAACCTTTTCAGAAAATTATTATTATTAATTATTTGGTGTTATGCAGAGGAGAGTGCCAAGCCCAATTTCAAAAAGATTGAATATTTTAAAGGAGTCCCTGAAACAGTTGAAAATGAAACGAATGAACCAATTCTTTTAATATTGTATGACTTGATGATGGGAGCCTTTAATAAAAATGTGTGTGAGCTGTTTACAAAAGGATCACACCATAGGAATTTATCAGTAATAGTGGTAACAGACCATATTTTACAAATCTTCGCACACCAGAGATATTTCACTAAATACCAAATACATTGTTGCTTTCCAAAATCCTCCTGATAAGCTTCAATTTCAATGTTTAGCAAGACAAATTTACCCAGAAAACCCAACGGAGCTATTTAGAATATATAAAGAAGTAACGGAGCAACCTTACGGATATTTACTTATTGATCTCACTCAGGACATTAACGATCTCTTAAGATTTAGATCTGACATTTTTAATTCAGAATATTCTGTGTGCTATTCAAATGAAAATGGTTTACAAAAAGAGCCTAAATCGCTTGAAAGCGAACAAACATTTATTGTATGTGCTCAAAAAGGCCGACAATAGACTACGTAAGGCAATTATGAGCAATAGTAATAGTGACCTGGTAAAAACAATAGTAGAGATTGTACCATAAAGTTTCTAAATCCCATCTTAATGCTCTAAAAAAGTATAAAAATGCATTGCGCTACCTTTCGTGCCCAAAGCGTACATTAAACTCTAAGAAAAAAGTCCTTATTCAAAAAGGGGGATTTCTACCGATTCTAATAACTTCATTGCTTTCTGGAATTTTTGGAAAACTATTAAAAAATGATTACAAATAAACATAATTTAAGCAAAGTAATTTTAATGCATACTAACAGCTATCAGAAATTGATAAACAATGATAGAGGAAATGAGTTAATAAATATAAAATTTTTACCAATTTTGAATAATAACAAAATAAGTGATTTCGATAAATGGCTCAAAATTCGCCAAGAATTAAGTTACTATCAAAATAAAAAAGTAATAAATCATGGAATTTTCAAAATAAACAAAAAGCGGATCCCCATTACAACCAGAACAATTGAATCCCAAACCACTGATTGGATTGATATAAAACCCAGCACATCAAAATCAACATCAAAGTACGATCACTCACGTCCGGAAAAATTTGAGTTCCCCGATTTACCACCTGAAAGTGATGCTGACGATTTTGGTTCAAATAAAAAAGAAAATGTTGTATCAGATAAACTAAAAGTGAGTGATACCTCTTTTTTAGATAGTCAAATAGATAAAAAGAAAATAGGATTAGAGAAACCAGTGCTCAAAGTGAAGCTTAATGAACGACAACGTAAATTAAAAGCAAAACTACAAAAATTGAAAACGGAAACTTTACCTTATTGTTACCCATCGTTAAGTGATGACTCAATAAATGTATTTCCTGACAAAGTGTGCATTTACAAACATTGTAAACATTCCAAAAGACATGAACGATGATCGGGAAGTCGGTATTACAGATATATATTTGAATAATTACATTAAATATACACCTAACCAAGATAAAAATGTCGTTAAAGAAACCGAATTTGTTAGTCTTGTAAATGCTGAAACATTTAGGTATTAAAATGTATCCGTTCAAACGAATATACCTGAAAGTGGATTTTTATTTACACTGACATAATAAAACCAAGGTCAGTAGGTAGTAAAAGACCGCGATGCCTTCGTGAAATGCATTATAATGGAAAGGAAAAAAATATTCAATTCACGAAATTGATTATTATCATTTGGACATATGGTCACCAAATGAAATCTCAATACTAATTACCGATTCCAATGGATATAAGGTACCATTTGAAACTTCAGCTGTTCCGATTTTCGTTACTCTTCACTTTAGAAGAAGGAGAAGGTCAAGACTATAAATAATGCATACCCAAATATTATTTATTTAGAACTAAAATAGTTATGTAAATCAGTGTGGTGGGGGCCAAAGCAACATCGGAAGTCTTTACATATCTCCGCATATAGTGCAACAAGGACGAGGATCGGAAATTTTTTTACCGGTCTTTTTAATTACATAAAACCACTTTTTCTTTCGGGCATAACTGCTATAAAAAATCAGGCTGCTGAGACTTGTAAGGCTGTAATCAATGAATTTGGGAGAAAGAACAAAGTAAAATTGCTTTACAAAATCGTTCAAATAAAGCAATTGATAAAATTACCCGTTTTCAAAGTGGAAGTGGAAAAAGAAATAAAAGACTAGGTAATAGGAAAAAACGACTTCATTATACATCTAAACGACAACGTAAACATACCCAAGCGCAACATAAAAAAAATCAACAAAAATCTAAAGCAAAATGAGTACGCATATCGAATGTATGAAAAGTGAATTAAATTTATTTGCGGCACACCCCATGCAAAGTTCTATTCTAAGAACTGAAGAAGTCTCATAAAATTCAATTGCTTCTTTGGACGGCGCCTCTTCAATCGAATTTGTTTGCTTAGGAAATGGTGAAACGTATCGAGATTTATCAAGTGTTTATTGACGACTTGTTGTGCATCTTAAAAAAATGATAACAACAGCATTGAAGGAAATGCTGTTGGTGTTGTAAACTATATTCTTCATTCAATATTTAGAAGTTCGTCAGTTTATTTAAATAATATACTGGTATCGCAAAGTGATAATAATTATTACTATAGAGCGTATTTGCAAAAAATTTTAAACTATGGGAGTGACGCCTCTGAAAGTCACTTGGCCCCTCAAGGTTATTTTCCCAATTTTGGAAGAATAACAGCAGGGAAATATGTTTATCCGGACTCGAATGAAACCCTTAAAAATATGTTTTAAAATAGTAATAAGGTTGAGTTATTCGGAAAAGTTCATGGAGATATTTTTAATTAAACCAAACTGCTTGTTAACAATTTTGATTTAAGAATTAATTTCAATATTGAAAAAACGGCGTTTTATTTAATGGAAACTGGTACTGATTCAAATTTAAAGATACTTGAAGCACAACTTTTCATTAACCACATAACAGTTAACCCAAGCATTTTATTGGCTCATCATCATGTTTTACAAACAAAAAATGCTTTGTACCCATTCAGCAAGGTTGAAGTCAAATCATTTACAATATATCCGGGCAACAATACACTGTCGATAGACAACGCAGTTATTGGTCAAATACCAAATTTTCTGGCCTTTTGTATGGTTAAAAACCGCTCATACTCAGGAAACCGAGCCTTAGACCCATTCTAATTTGAACATTTTTAAATTCAACGCTTTAACCTGTTGGTTAATGGAGTTAAAGTTCCTTCCCAGGCTCTGGAGTTCGATTACTCGAGCGCGGAAAAGGTTCAAAGCTCAAGAGGTTATAATTTGCTTTTTAGATCATGTGGAGGATCAGACATCGAAATTGGATTACCAAAAAATCCAAGAGGACATAGCCTGGGCAAAGGCAATTATCCCAGACTTCGACATCGCTATGACCACCAGCCACAGCAACAAGCGAGAGAGGTCGATGGAGTCAGCTCAACCAACGAGCAAGAAGGCTAAGGTAACCAACCGCGGCACATGGTCGAGATCCTTTGCGGAAGTGGTAAAGGATCGGAAGATCATTGGTGTCATCGACCAGAGCGTTGAAGGCGGTAGGATCCCAGAAACCAATGGGGTCTGGTTAGACGGGCCCTTGCGTCAGTGGCCTTGAAAGTGCTGGACGAAAACCCTGGCCCGCCACCCGATTGCACAGATGCAGGGCACCAGGGCAATGTTAAGTTGATCGCCTGCGAAGACGAGAGATCGGCAGCACTCTACAAGGCTGCAATTAACAAGGTCGGCGAGGTCTACCCGGGGCCAAGCTGGCAGTTTGCGAGGCTGCAGCCATCCCGTCTCGACCGAGAGCGAGGGTGTGGCTGCCGTCGGAACCCTCGGAACCAGAGGCTATACTCAGCCTGCTGACCAGGTTCAATCCGAAACTTTCAACAGACGGTTGGAAGGTGGTCAAGGTGGAAAAAACCGAGCGCGTCACCATGAACGTGGTTATCCTCCTGAACCAGGCCTGCTTGGAACCCCTCGCAGCCCAACAAATCGGGTGAACTACGGGTTCGATAAGGTGCAGCTACGAGTCTACGACACCGATAAGTTAGCGGCAGACAACCTGGCTGCCTGTGCGTCGTACGAACCCCCGAGCGACGACGAACTTGAAAGACCACCGGCTACGTGTCAACCGACTCGGAGCTGACAGAGAGCCTGAAGCAGCTGTGCACCCAGGACACAACCCGACCAGGGCGCTCTGTTCTCCAGGACTTAGCGGAGGAAACGGGGTACCCTAGCCCGACCCCAGTCCCAAAGATGGTGCATTTTCTGCAAATTATCCTGCACCAAAGCAAGGCAGCATCCGCTGCCCTCCTCACCCGCCTGGCAACAGGCAACATAGACGTAGTCCTCATTCAAGAGCCATGGATTGTTGGTAACAACATCTGTGGCTTATCAACCCCCCTATACAAGCTATTTTACACCAAGGACAAGGGTAAACCCAGAACCTGCATTCTTACAAAGACACACTTTAATACATTTGTTATTCCACATTTTAGCGAAGGCGACCTCACCACGGTCAGACTGGAGCTAAACGAACACACTCATCACACCATAGCATCATTCTATCTGGCTCACGACTACGAAGGGCCACTACCAAACACCACTACACAACAACTCATACGCACTCACTCATCTAAGGAACTCATCCTGGGTGGGGACGCTAACTCACACCACACACAATGGGGAAGTACAAACACCAACGAAAGGGGTGAGTTACTCTACGACTATCTCCTTCAATCAAATCTATTCATCTGGAACAAGGGTAATGACCCAACTTTCATCACTAGAAATAGGACGGAAGTACTAGACATTACACTAATATCTGATCCCCTACTTAACCAGCTAGAAGCGTGGAAGGTGGGGATCGAACACTCATTCTCAGACCACCGTACATAGAATTTACAATAAGTCTAGACTGTCCTCCCGCGGAGAACATCACTAATCTAAGATTAACCAACTGGGGATACTACAAAAATCTCCTCAATAGGAACCTACACGCTCCTCCGACACACATACGCAACCGTCAAGAATAAGATAACCTGGTTAACACTTTTACAGATATCTTCGGTGAGGCCTTAAAAAGGGCTTGCCCAAGCAGAACAGTCAAAACAAAGCACAAACCCCCTTGGTGGAACGCTACCCTGGCGAACCTTAAAAGAGAGTGTAGAACTTACTTCAATAGAGCTAAATACAACAATAGCGAATCCTCCTGGAATTTATATCATACAAAACTAAGCCTATACAAAAAGGAAATTAGAATGTCAAAACGAAGAGCTTGGGATAACTTCTGCAGTAGCATAGAATCTACTGCGGAGGCATCCAGACTCAGAAGAATTCTAGCAAAAGCTCCAGCAACCATTGGCTATCTAAAAACCAATGCTGACAGCTGGACGGTAAACAGTCAGGAAACCCTTGAACTACTGTTAGACACCCACTTCCCTAAGAACACCCATGTAGTGGAGATCCTCCACTTAGAGGAGAACTTAGACCACCAGAGTATTGACAACATTTCAAACCCTGGCCGCATTCAGTGGGCTGTCAACTCTTTTAAGCCCTTCAAATCACCTGGCCCAGATGGGTTCTTCCCGGCCCAGCTACAACGGACACTAGATATGTCCCTACCCTGGCTGACAGCCATCTTCCACGGCTGCCTTGATTTAAACCATATTCCAACAAGGTGGCTGGACGTTAAGGTAATTTTTATACCGAAAGCCGGCAAGCCCTCCCACCCAACCCAAAGGACTTCCGCCCGATTAGTCTCTCTTCCTTCTTGTTGAAGACCCTGGAAAGGCTAATTGACACCCATATCAGACTAACCATCGACCATAGCCTACTCTCTGACGCACAGCATGCGTACCGTAAGGGTAGATCAACCGATACCGCCCTCCACTCTCTAGTGTACAGTATAGAGAGAGGTTTCCGCAATAAAGAAAACTCTCTTGCAGCGTTTCTAGACACAGAAGGCGCCTTTAACAACGTCACCCCAACGGCGATTACTGGTGCTCTGACTGAACTGGGCATTGAGCGGCCCATAGTAGGACTCATACACACCATCTAACCAGCAGAGTAGTGTACTCCACTATGGGATCGGCACACTCGACCAGGAACGTCAGCAGAGGAACCCCACAAGGGGGCGTACTCTCACCTCTTCTATGGGTTTTAGTGGTCAACAAACTGCTATCACTTCTAGAAGAGGCGGGCACAAAAGTGGTAGCCTACGCGGATGACGTGGTTATCCTACTGCAGGGCAAATTCCCGCAAACCCTTTGCAATCTAATGGAGACAGCCCTATCCACCCTCTCCCGGTGGACGGCTGGCTGTGGACTGGGAGTTAACCCAGAAAAGACCGAACTAGTTCTCTTTACAAGGAAGTATAAGGTACCAATTCTAGTTCCCCCAAAACTACACCAAACGAGCCTAACCTTTAGCAACCAAGCAAAGTACTTAGGTGTCATCCTTGACAAAAAGCTCCTCTGGACAGATAACATCCAAGATCGCACACGCATAGGCCTCTTCGCTTGTAAAAAAGCCATAGGGAGGAAGTGGGGTTTCTCCCCCATGATAGTTCACTGGCTATACACTGCAATAGTCAGGCCCATTCTCCTCTACGGAAACATCGTTTGGTGGCCTTCTCTAGATAAGAACTGCAACCTCCGGATCCTTCACAAGATCCAAGGAAGCGCAGAGCTCTGCATCAGTGGGGCGCTTCGCACCGCGCCACTAAAGCATTTAACACAATTCTCGACCTCCAACCCCTGGACCAACTTGCCAAAAGCTGGGCATCTGCAACAGCGCTGAGGCTCCGCGAAGCAGCGGCATGGACAACAGGCTCTACGGATCCCTCCAATATCCTATCAAAACATACATCCTTACCACGCAGTACAGACTACGTTCCACCCATAGTCAACTTCGAAAGTAGATACAAGATCTTCATACCCACCCGTATAGACTGGCACAACCTCCCACACCAATTCGAAAACGCTGTCGACATATACACAGACGGCTCCAAGCTTAACTCCCAAACAGGTGGGGGAGTCTTCTCCCCCGAACTAGACATAAAAGTCTCATTCCGCCTACCAGACCACTGTAGTGTTTTCCAAGCGGAAGTGATGGCAATTCAGGAAGCCACTACCCACCTGAACACGTCTGTACATCAAGGCATAGATATCTTCATCTTCTCGGATAGTCAAGCAGCCCTCAGGGCCCTCGACTCTACACAATGAGCTCAAAAACAATCTCTGAATGCCGCAAATCTCTTAACGAGATGGCCACTCATCTGAGAATCAACCTCATCTGGGTGCCTGGACACCGAAATATTGAGGGCAACTGCATAGCAGACAGCTAGCAAGACAGGGGACAACCGCCGATATCCTTCGTGATAAGGACACGGTAGGTATGCCCATGGCTACCTGCAAGCTCATCTCAGGCAGAGATTGTATACACTTTCCAACAACCGTTGGAACTCAATCTCAACATGCCACAATTCTAGACTCACATGGCCAAACTACAACTCGAAAAGAACAAAAACTCTCCTACCATGTAGCAGGGAGGATATCTCCACTCTCCTAAATGGCCTTACGGGCCACTGTCTTATAGGGACTCATGCGCTAAGGCTGGGTCTAAGTAACCACGACTTCTACCGCAGCTGCAAACAGATAGACGAAGAGAGAGCATCGAACACCTCCTATGCTTCTGCCCAGCGCACAACATAAAGCGCTTTCAAACCCTAGGTAGCTACACACTTCCGAACCTTGCGGCCATTCAGGACGTAAGCATTCAAAAACTATTATGTTTCTTGAGAAGAACAGAATACTTCGCGAAAGCAGATAACCCATGAGCTAGGGAAACGGATCTTTCAGAGATCATGTGGTATCACAAGGGGCCCATTGTGGCCTAAGTGAGGGGACTAATATCTAGTCTCCAACCACTCCTACCTAACCTAACCTAACCATCATAGGTACCTTCTAAATCAGATAGTTAAATATACAATTTTTGTAAAGATACAAACTTAGGAATAATATGATTATTGTAAAGATATATTACTTGCTGTCGTAATATGGAGTTCCAACATAAAAATGTAGTAAAAAAAAAGGAAGAACGCTAGAGTCGAGTACCTCGACTATCAGACATCTATCATGAAAATTGTGGGCGTCACAGGTTTTCGCGGTTTGTGGGCGTTAAAATGGGCGTGGAAAACTTTTTTTGGGTCAATCGATAGGTATTGATGAGAACAATACATTTCAGTTAAAATTTGTATTCCAGCATCAAAACTGTAGGAGCCACTGCATTGGGCGGTTTGTGGGCGTTAGAGTGGGCTGGCACTCTGCTGAAACAAACTTGCGCTGCATAAGAAGCTCAGGAATCTGTGCGCCAAATCTCAATAGCCTAGCTCCCATAGTTTCCGAGATCTCAGCGTTTATCCGGACAGACGGACAGACATGGCTAGATCGACTCGGCTAGTGATCCTGATCAAGAATATATATACTTTGTGGGGTCGGAAACGCTTCCTTCTGTCTGTTACATACTTTCCGACGAATCTAGTATACCCTTTTACTATACGATTCCTGAGCTTCTTACGCAGCGCAAGTTTGTTTCAGCCCAAACGCCCAAACAAACCTGTGACGCCCATGCTAGATAAAGCCCATAACGCTTAAATCTACCGTCTGTCTCGCTTTGCTGTTTGCATATCTCCATTTCTCGTTGGTCCCTTTAGCTGAGTAACGGGTATCTTATAGTCGAGGTACTCGACTATAGCGTTCTTCCTTGTTTCCATTTTAAACCGCCATACAACCGAAAAGAATTGGATAATGGAGCTCTTAAGCAACAGCACCTTAACCAGCAGAACGTAAACGGATTGGATTGGTCAGCTGGAGATATTCCATACACAAGTCTTGAAGAAATACTAACACCACTCAATAAGTATCACACAGTTCATGCTCGTGGTGAAATGGAAAAGAATTTCTTAATCAAGTATTTATCAACAAACATTATCGATATAGATATTGGAAGAAGTTTAACTCAACTACCCAATTTTTTTACGAATTGTAGAATACACAAAAAAAAACTTCCACTTCGATGTTCACTAAATAATTTATTTAAGCTTTTTGTATACATAGAAAACACCAATTATGAAATATATAGCAATGGTGACACATGTGTTTAAGATTTAGTAAAAAGAAATTCCTGGTTCCATCAGGTTGTCTCTAATTATGGATTCTTTCAAGAGATTTTTTGGAAATGATCCCCGTAAAAATGGATACACGCAACTTATTTATTGTAATTATTGCGGATCTGATTTCGAAAAGAACTGCTCCAAGAAACGCGATCAAGAGAATATTAATAAAACCTAATGTAACTTAAAACATACATTAAAATTCATTCCGAATAAAATAATTTTTTAACAAAAAAAAATTTTCACAATTTACACATCCTTTTACAATGCTTATTTGTGGACCCTCAGGACGGGAAAAACAACCTTTTTAGAAAATCTAATCACCAAAAAGAATGATCTTTTTAATATTTCAATAGATCGAATTATTTGGTGTTATGCAGAGGAGAGTGCCAAGCCCAATTTCGAAAAGATTGAATATTTTAAAGGAATATATGAATATATTGGACGACTTGATGATGGGAGCCTTTAATAAAAATGTGTGTGAGCTGTTTACAAAAGGATCACACCATAGGAATTTATCAGTAACAGTGGTAACTCAGAACATATTTCATAAATTTTCGCACACCAGAGATATTTCACTAAATACCAAATACATTGTTGCTTTCAAAAATCCTCGTGATAAGCTTCAATTTCAATGTTTAGCAAGACAAATTTACCCAGAAATCCCAACGGAGCTATTTAGAATATATAAAGAAGTAACGGAGCAACCTCACGGATATCTACTTATTGATCTCACTCAGGGAATTAACGATCTCTTAAGATTTAGATCTGACATTTTTAATTCAGAATATTCTGTGTGCTATTCAAATGAAAATGGTTTACAAAAAGAGCCTAAATCGCTTGAAAGCGAATAAACATTTATTGTATGTGCTCAAAAAGGCCGACAATAGACTACGTAAGGCAATTATGAGCAATAGTAATAGTGACCTGGTAAAAACAATAGTAGAGATTGTACCATAAAGTTTCTAAATCCCATCTTAATGCTCTAAAAAAGTATAAAAATGCATTGCGCTACCTTTCGTGCCCAAAGCGTACATTAAACTCTAAGAGAAAAGTCCTTATTCAAAAAGGGGGATTTCTACCGATTCTAATAACTTCATTGCTTTCTGGAATTTTTGGAAAACTATTAAAAATGATTAAAAATAAACATAATTTAAGCAAAGTAATTTTAATGCATACTAACAGCTACCAGAAATTGATAAACAATGATAGAGGAAATAAATTAATAAATATAAAATTTTTAGCAATTTTGAATAAGAATATCGAAAATGGCTCAAAATTCGTCAAGAATTAAGTTACTATCAAAATAAAAAACGTAATAAATCATGGAATTTTAAAAATGAACAAAAAGCGAATCCTATTACAACCAGAACAATGGAATCCCAAACCACTGATTGGATTGATATGAAACCCAGCACATCCAAATCAACATCAAAGTACGATCACTCACGTCCGGAAAAATTTGAGTTTCCAGATTTACCACCAGAAAGTGATGATGAGGATTTCAGTTAAAACAAGGAAGATCGCTATAGTCGAGTACCTCGACTATCAGATACCCGTTACTCAAAGGGAAATGGAGATATGCAAGCAGCAAAGCGAAATTAAAATGCGCCACCTACCGGCGGTAGACAGATTTAAGCGTTATGGGCGTTAGAGTGGGCGTGGCAAAATTATTTGTGGATCAATCGATAGGTATTGACGACACCAATACATTTCAGTTAAAATTTTTTATCTAGCATGCAAATTGTGGGCGTCACAGGTTTTCGCGGTTTGTGGGCGTTTAAGTGGGCGTGACAAACTTTTTTTTAGGTCAATCGATAGGTATTGATGAGAACAATACATTTCAGTTAAAATTTTCTATCTAGCATCAAAACTGTAGGAGTTACAGTTTTGGGCGGTTTGTGGGCGTTAGAGTGGGCGTGGCAGTCTACTGAAACAAACTTGCGCTGCGTAAGAAGCTCAGGAATCTGTACGCCAAATCTCAATAGCCTAGCTCTCATAGTTTCCGAGATCTCAGCGTTCATCCGGACGGACAGACAGACGGACAGACGGACAGACGGTCAGACGGACAGACGGACAGACGGACAGACGGACAGACGGACAGACGGACATGGCTAGATCGACTCGGCTAGTGATCCTGATCAAGAATATATATACTTTATGGGGTCGGAAACGCTTCCTTCTGCCTGTTACATACTTTCCGACGAATCTAGTATACCCTTTTACTCTACGAGTAACGGGTATAATAAAAAAGAAAATGTTGTATCAGATAAACGAAAAGTAAGTGATACCTCTTTTTTAGATAGTCAAACAGATAAAAAGAAAATAGGATTAGAGAAACCAGTGCTCAAAGTGAAGCTTAATGAACGACAACGTAAATTAAAAGCAAAACTACAAAAATTGAAAACGGAAACTTTACCTTATCAAAATTTTAAATATGTAACAGGACGTGAAAGGTTAATGCGATCGGTTAGAACATAAAATCCAGTACAAACTGCTAAAAATAAATTAAATTGGATTTCGTGTCATTAATTTCCATAAAAATCAAATATGGGTTATTCAAATGAGATGTATATCACATTGTTAAGTAATGACTCAATGAATGTATTTCCTGACAACGTAAAGTGTGCATTTACAAACATTGTAATCATTCCAGAAGACATGAACGATGATTGAGAAGTCGGTATTTCAGACATATATTTGAATAATTACATTAAATATACACCTAACCAAGATAAAAATGTCGTTGAAGAAATTGAATTTGTTAGTCTTGTAAATGCTGAAACATTTAGGTATTAAAATGTATCCGTTCAACGAATATACCTGAAAGTGGATTTTAAAAGACCGCGATGCCTTCGTGAAATGCATTATAATGGAAAGGAAAAAAATATTCAATTCACGAAATTGATTATTATCATTTGGACATATGGTCACCAAATGAAATCTCAATACTAATTACCGATTCCAATGGATATAAGGTACCATTTGAAACTTCAGCTGTTCCGATTTTCGTTACTCTTCACTTTAGAAGAAGGAGAAGGTCAAGACTATAAATAATGCATACCCAAATATTATTTATTTAGAACTAAAATAGTTATGTAAATCAGTGTGGTGGGGGCCAAAGCAACATCGGAAGTCTTTACATATCTCCGCATATAGTGCAACAAGGACGAGGATCGGAAATTTTTTTACCGGTCTTTTTAATTACATAAAACCACTTTTTCTTTCGGGCATAACTGCTATAAAAAATCAGGCTGCTGAGACTTGTAAGGCTGTAATCAATGAATTTGGGAGAAAGAACAAAGTAAAATTGCTTTACAAAATCGTTCAAATAAAGCAATTGATAAAATTACCCGTTTTCAAAGTGGAAGTGGAAAAAGAAATAAAAGACTAGGTAATAGGAAAAAACGACTTCATTATACATCTAAACGACAACGTAAACATACCCAAGCGCAACATAAAAAAAATCAACAAGAAAATTAAATATTAAAGATATTTTTCTAAAGCAAAATGAGTACGCATATCGAATGTATGAAAAGTGAATTAAATTTATTTGCGGCACACCCCATGCAAAGTTCTATTCTAAGAACTGAAGAAGTCTCATAAAATTCAATTGCTTCTTTGGACGGCGCCTCTTCAATCGAATTTGTTTGCTTAGGAAATGGTGAAACGTATCGAGATTTATCAAGTGTTTATTGACGACTTGTTGTGCATCTTAAAAAAATGATAACAACAGCATTGAAGGAAATGCTGTTGGTGTTGTAAACTATATTCTTCATTCAATATTTAGAAGTTCGTCAGTTTATTTAAATAATATACTGGTATCGCAAAGTGATAATAATTATTACTATAGAGCGTATTTGCAAAAAATTTTAAACTATGGGAGTGACGCCTCTGAAAGTCACTTGGCCCCTCAAGGTTATTTTCCCAATTTTGGAAGAATAACAGCAGGGAAATATGTTTATCCGGACTCGAATGAAACCCTTAAAAATATGTTTTAAAATAGTAATAAGGTTGAGTTATTCGGAAAAGTTCATGGAGATATTTTTAATTAAACCAAACTGCTTGTTAACAATTTTGATTTAAGAATAGAACAATACACTGTCGATAGACAACGCAGTTATTGGTCAAATACCAAATTTTCTGGCCTTTTGTATGGTTAAAAACCGCTCATACTCAGGAAACCGAGCCTTAGACCCATTCTAATTTGAACATTTTAAAATTCAACGCTTTAACCTGTTGGTTAATGGAGTTAAAGTTCCTTCCCAGGCTCTGGAGTTCGATTACTCGAGCGCGGAAAAGGTTCAAAGCTCAAGAGGTTATAATTTGCTTTTTAGATCATGTGGAATTAAACATTACGATCGTGTACTACAAATTACCAAGGAAATGTTTGATTCAAACAGTTTTATATTAGCCTTTGACTTAACTGCTGATCAATCAAATTCAACTATATGTTCAAATTTAATCTCTCAAGGTACTATAAGAATGGAAGGAAGATTTTCGGAACCACTTGCTGAAGCAGTTACTTGCTTGGTATACTGTGAATACGATTCAATGATTGATATTGATAAGCATAGAAATATTCGTACGCTCTTTTAAAATGAATACTTTACAAATTGAACATTTTCTTTCTAAGCATTCAAAGACAATATCTATTTTTAAAGGAGTTTTTCCTTCGGATGGGTTACCAAAAACTATTTTAAAGTAATAATTGCGAGTACCGACACTTCAGATCAACCTGGAACTCAATGGATTGCATTTTATTTTGATAGTCGTAGGTCAGCACAATTTTTCGATTCATATGGTCAATATCCCCAGAAAAAAGACTTTTTAAATTTTTTTAAAAATCTAACGCTTATAAATTTTGTTTTAATAAGCAGCAACTACAGGGATACTTTTCCAACACTTGCGGACATTATTGTATGCTGTACGGTCTTTTAAAAAGTAAAAAGAAAACACTAAATTTTTTTTAAAGAAAATTCAATAAAAACGACTATTTATTTAATGATAAATTAATAATAAAAATGTTTAAGAACCATTTAAAAAAATAAAAAACATATATATTTAAGTAAAATTAATTCGTTTTATTTATGGTTTTGAAGCAATACGTTTGTTTAACTTATAATATTTAATCATTAGACTAAGGGCTTCCTCTTTCAGTGCAGGCAGCATCGTCGTCCAACTGAAATTCCTGTGCACACTGAAATGCATCTTAATCTTCGTCGTGTGTGATAAGGGATTCCAAAAAAGCATGCGAGTTATATGACACATTATTTAGGGGCTCTTACCCAATTTATAAACAACTTTGAGCCGAGAGATAATTTCCAAATAACTCTGACAGACCCGAGATAAATCCGTGGTCAGCTATTTCTGCCAAGCAGGTCTCCAAATCATTCCCACCCAGATCAATTTCACGCAGTCCGAATCAAACGGATGCTGTAAACATCCAAACCGATATTGTAAACAATCGGAGCCCCAAGTGAGCCCTGAGTCCGCTAACGAAAACAAAAATTCCCCAAAGCGAGTCCCGAGTCCACTAACGTAAACAAAACAAGGAGGAACGCTATAGTCGAGTACCTCGACTATCAGATACCCGTTACTCAGCTAAATGGAGATATGCAAGCAGCAAAGCGAGATTAAAATGCGCCACCTACCGGCGGTATACAGATTTAAGCGTTATGGGCGTTAGAGTGGGCGTGGCAAATTTTTTTTTGGATCAATCGATAGGTATCGACGAGACCAATACATTTCAGTTAAAATTTTTTATCTAGCATGAAAATTGTGGGCGTCACAGGTTTTTGCGGTTTGTGGGCGTTAAAGTGGGCGTGGAAAACTTTTTTTTGAGTCAATCGATAGGTAATGACGAGACGAATACATTTCAGTTAAAATTTTTTATCTAGCATAAAAATTGTGGGCGTCACAGGTTTTCGCGGTTTGTGGGCGTTAAAGTGGGCGTGGCAAACTTTTGTTTAGGTCAATCGATAGGTATTGATGAGAACATTACATTTCCGTTAAAATTTTTATTCTAGCATCAAAACTGTAGGAGCCACAGTTTTGGGCGATTTGTGGGCGTTACAGTGGGCGTGGCAGTCTACTGAAACAAACTTGCGCTGCGTAAGAAGCTCAGGAATCTGCACGCCAAATCTCAATAGCCTAGCTCTCATAGTTTCCGAGATCTCAGCGTTCATCCGGACAGACGGACAGACGGACAGACGGACATGGCTAGATCGACTCGGCTAGTGATCCTGATCAAGAATATATATACTTTATGGGGTCGGAAACGCTTCCTTCTGCCTGTTACATACTTTTCGACGAATCTAGTATACCCTTTTACTCTACGAGTAACGGGTATAAATATCCCCAAAGCGGTCCCTAAACTCCGCTAATGTAAACATAAATTTCCGGCCAAGATTGGACTTCGAATTTAATTGGCAAATTGCATCATCCTATTTTCCGACACTCTTGAGTCATTCTCTCTTAAGCCGAGGTTTGATTATTGATCATTGAACTAGAGAGCAGGCAGTCCGTTTTTGAGATCCGAAATGAGCAGTACAACTATTCATGAAAAATACAAGAGCAGTGAATTAAATAAGTTCGAGCTATTGTAAAATTGTAATAGTGAATAAGTGATTGTTAAAAATAAATTTTTTTAATCAATTCACTAGTGAGAAACTTAATTGGCGCCCAACGTGGGGCCGTGTGATTAAAAAAATCTAAAGCAAAGCTTTTAAATATACCCAAAAAAGTTTAAAAGTGAAAAAGGAATTTTGCGCGGCCAACAACCCGATACAACCGACGAATATATAAAGCCTGTGTTGATAAAAATAGGGTGGAAATTAATAAATGCAATAATCCCCTTAAACTCTATACAACCGGCAAAAAAATAAAAAGTTTGTGTTGATCAAAAAATAATAAGGTGGGAAATAATTAATGGAATAATCCCCTTAAAATCTCAAATTACAAAATAGTGATCGTAGCATAAATTCACTGCTCGGACAAAATAAAAAATTTAAAAAGTGACAACAAAATTCATCGAAACAAATAACCATTGTGAAAAACAATTTAATTAAAAAAAATATTTAAAATAAAAATTTACAAACAAATCTTCGAAATCATCAACAAAAAGACATTTAAAGAAAAAAGGCTGAAGGGCAATCCCTCGCCAAGAAATAAACACTGAAGAAAGAAGGAAGACCCCAATTTAAAAACCCGAAGAAAGAAGGAAGACCCCAAGATACAAAATAAGGAAGGACGACCCCAAGCAGGATCATCATCCAAGAAAACGACAACCCCAAAAACAACGACAAGAAAAATAAGGAGGACGATTCGTGAGCGATACTATCTTTTTTTATTATTATTATTATTTAATAAGAAATTTGTAAAAAGGAAATATAATTATACAAAGTGGAAGAATTAATTTCTGATTTCGAAAATATTCTCGAAATGTCAGAACTTTCAACAAGCCAGAATGGAGCAAATAAAAGACTCCAAATAAATGCGCCTCAAGAACATCATCAGGCGATGACAAACAATACCATGTTAAATGTAGGAGATTTAATTTAACAAATTGTAACTTTTGAATTGAATCCATTAAAGGAAGAGATCGTTAACTTAAGATCGCAGCTTTCTCATAAAATTAAATCGGTTGAAGATTTTCAGATAGAGATTATAGATCCAAATATAAAGTGCGACACATCTTATGAGATCATCAAATCTGTTAGGGAATATAAAGGAGAAGAAGATAAATATGTAAGCTGAAGAGAATCAGCTGACATAGCCATGGGGCAATATGCCAGAGGGAGTGAAAGATTTTTTTCCGCCTTTTCAATATTAAGAAACAAAATAACGGGAATGGCAAACGATGCCTTAACCCATAACGGTACGGTATTAAATTTCGGTGCCATAATGGCCAGACTTGACTTTGTCTTTAGCGACAAACGTCCTATTCATATTATTGAACAGGAACTAAGTGTTTTGAGTCAGGGAAAATTATCCATTATGGATTATTATTATTAATAAAACAATTATGACCTACGGGAGAAACAAACCGATAACAGCAGAAATGAATGAAAAACATAGGAAGACTGCTCTTAGAGTTTTCATTATCGGCCTCAACGTCCAAATTTCAGATACAATTTTCTCAATGAATCCACCAGACCTACCGAATGCAATGGTCATAGTTCAGGAATTAGAAAGCAACAACATGAGGGCGCATTTCGCAAATTGTTTCTCAACTACTCAAAGAAAAATTAGTGAGCCAAACTCTGGTGGAAATGGTCAAACACATTTCAACCACAAGCAAAGACAACAAAACAAAAATTACAATAACCAGCGAAACAATAATAATTTAAGGTTTAATCATGACAACAACCAGAACAAAAATACTTACGGTTATTATAATCAGAACAAAAATAATTCCTGGAACCAGGGTAGATTTAATAATAACCAACAAAATCAATGGAACACCTATAGGCAGCCACAAAATAAGCCAGAACCAATGGAGGTAGACGAGTCTATCCAGGTTCAGAATAGGGCTAGCAACGGCTATAATCAAAGCTATAATCAATATCAAAATAATAATTATAGCCAGAACAAGTGGGATCAAACAAAAAAATTTGAGACCCAGAACACTCAGCAAGGACAAGCCCAAAATAAAAGGGTACCAACTGGAACTTTTAACCAACCGGCTAAAAAGACAATGAGACTAAACAACATTGAGTAGAACCATTTTGTAGACAAAAGTCAGGAGTAGGCTTACCCTACTTATTTAGAAATGACCCTAAAATAAATAAAAAATTACAAACATTAATTGACACTGGGGCAACCTCGTGTTATATTAGAACAGGAGTTTATAAAAATAAGAAATACAAAAGAGTATCCACAGTGAATGGATATTCAATAATTAAATATTATCATATGATAACTATTTTTGATACGCGATATACTTTCTATGAAATAGAAGGGCTAGACTCAGATCTACTGATCGGCTATAACCTATTGAAAAAAATAGGAGCTGTGATTGATACCGCTAAGGGAGTTATTAAATATAACGGAATAGAAGAAAAATTAAATTATGACAACGGAAACAATTTAAACTAACATTCTTTAAGAGAAGAAAACACCATTCTTCCTTTAAAAGAATTTATATTAAAAAAATACTTTGATGAAAAGGCTCAAATCAGATCCGAATCTGAAATGGGTAATCAAAGCGAATTTAGTTTGGGATATACAAATCCTGAACACGCCGTCGTTGAAATATCCGACAAAAATAAAAGTTTGGAATTGAAAAATTCTGAACACGCCGTCGTTGAGCTATCCGACAATCAAAAAATAAACAACATAAAAATATCATCTGCAGATCAAAGAAAAGATCTGGAGAATGAAATATTAAATATTATAAATGAAGAGCATTCAAAAATAAATATGCAGATTCCTTTTAGGACAGATATACGCGGTGAAATAAACACCGTAAATGATAGGACCATTTACAGCAAACAATACCCTTATGCTCTATCAGCTTCAGATTTTGTAAATTCTGAAATAAGTCGAATGCTAAAAGAAGAAATTATAAGGCCAAGTAGAAGTCCTTATAATTCCCCTGTACTAGTGGTACCAAAAAAGGGTTTCAATGAAGATGGAACTCCAAAACTAAGACTCGTAATTGACTATAAAAAACTAAATGAAAATACTGTACCTGATAGGTATCCAATGCAGGACCCTTCAGTGATTTTATCAAATCTCGGAAAAGCCAAATACTTTTCAACAATTGACTTGGAATCTGGATTTCATCAGATTCTCATGTTCAATAAATAATGGGAAATACGAATTCCTAAGAATGCCTTTCGGTTTGACAAACGCTCCTAGAATATTCCAACGAGCGATGGACGATATTTTGAGAGAACAAGTGGGTAAAACATGTCAAGTTTATATGGATGACATAATCATATTTTCAAAAACAATTGAGCAACATTACAAAGACCTAATTGTCATTATTACAATTTTGCTGAACGCAAACATGAAAATTTCGATTGAAAAATCAAAGTTCTTTAAATTAGAAACAAACTTTCTCGGTTACGTTGTTTCTCACAATGTGATCAAAACCGATCCCGAAAAAATTTCAACAATTGTAAAATATCCGATCCCTAAAAATATTCGAGAGCTTAGAAGCTTCCTAGGCCTTACAGGATATTACAGAAAATTTGTGCAAAATTACGCAAAGATAGCTAAACCTTTAACAAAATATTTAGAAGGCCAAAACGGAAAAGTATCTAAAAAAGCATCACGTAAAACTTTAATACAGTTTGATGATTCAGCTGTAAGAGCTTTTTACGAGCTCAAAGAAAATTTGATTGCACAAGTAGAACTAGTACAACCGGACTATAATAAAAAATGTACCCTAACAACTGACGCGTCTGATCTAGCAATTGGTGCGGTTCTTTCTCAGGAAGGAAAACCAATCACATTTATTTCAAAAACTCTAACCAAAACTGAACAATTATACGCGACAAATAAAAAGGAACTTTTAGCCATAGTATGGGCTTTTAAAAACCTTCGTAATTACTTATATGGGGTTAACAACATCGAGATCTATACCGATCACCAACCTCTTTCATTTTCCATTTCTCAAAAAAATCCAAATATCGAAATGAAAAGATGGTATTCTTTTATTGAAAGCTATTCACCCAAAATAATTTATAAGCCAGGAGCAACAAATGTTGCGGACGCTTTATCAAGGATACAAATTAATAACTTAACGGAAAGTAATGAATGGGTCTCAGATCAAAATACTCAGCATTCAGCAGAGAGTAGTTTTGAGAATGTTATACAAGAAACCCGAAAACCCTTAAACCAGTTTAAGCAACAATTGCTAATAGCAACGGGGAGGTATACAATACATGAGTCGATTAATGTATTCGGAAATACTAGACATATAATAGAGTATGATACTCCAGAAAATTTTATATCAATATTAAGAGAATATATTCCACCCAATATAACAATAGGAGTTCACTGTACTCTAGAAGATTTTTATAGAATTCAAAAACCACTTAAAGACAATTTTATAAATACATTTTTATACATTAAGACATTTGTCCAGGATGTCGAAGACGCTGAAGACAGATCCGTGATTATCACAGAAACTCATTGTAGAGCTCATAGAGGGCTTGATGAAAATTATAATCAAATAACTAGACTCAATTATTGGCCTAATTTATACAAAAAGCTTAAGGAATTTATAAAGAATTGCACAATCTGCAATCAAAACAAATACAACAGACACTCAGTACAGATTCCTATCGGTCAAGCGCCTATTCCAGAAAGAGAAGGTGAAAATTTGCATCTTGACATATATTACGCCCAAAATCTTATATTCATTACTTGTATAGATTCCTATTCGAAATATTTGGTCGTAAAAGAAATACCTAACAAACTAAATATAGAAAATAAAGTTTCAGAAATTTTACAACAATTTCCATTAGCCAAATCCTTGATGATAGATGACGAACCAAGTTTCTCTTCATCCCAATTCAAATCCTTTGCTCAAAGAAAGGAATATTTCTATTCTTTGCAGATCCTCGACATAGTACGTCCAACGGACAAATAGAAAGGGCGCACTCTACTTTAGCAGAAATTGCTCGCTGAATTCCGAATTCCGAATATTAAAGCAGCACAAAAATATAATTTAACAATTCACTCAATAACCAACCAACGACCTATTGACATACTATTTAATAAAATCAAACACGAAGATATGCCTAAATTATTGCCACAAGCTCAAGAGAAAATGTTGCATTTCTACAATTAAGATAGACAAAATAAGAATTATCACGTAGGAGAGTTAATTTACGAAAAGAAACATGGGGAAAGAAACAAGCTTAATTCTAGATACAAAAGTAGTTAAGTTAAGTAGTTAAGGAAAATCTCCCTAATAAAGTTATTATAAATAACAGAAACCATACGATTCATAAAGACAATATTAAATAATTTGTTTCAAACTATAGATAATGATTTCAACCAAATCCGAAATTACGGATTACACGAACCATGATTTCCTTCATTACAAGGATACCAAAGATGTTCTTATTTATGAATCATACGCAGATTTATTTCATATAACAAATATAAGTCTTTATAGAGATATAATTAATCTTGAAACAGAATTTCTAAAGAGTCACGACAGCAACAATTTTCTTTGGGAAATATCCCACGATTTAAAAATTTTCCAAATACTTATTTCCCAAATTATACCCAGTAGATCGAAAAGAGGCATTAATGAAATAGGCACTATTTGGAAATGGATAGCGGGAACACCAGATCATGATGATTTCATAACTGTCCAAAGTAAAATCGATGATTTAATACATAATAATAACGATCAATTCGTTATTAATTCTAAAATATTTAAAGAGATCAAATCTTTATCTGAAGAATTTAAAACCGCCTTTAAAGATTAAGAAATTCCGCTTAGAAAATATCGTCTGCGTTTGCTTACTTACGATCTTACGAATTTAATGGACACAATTACACTCGCCAAAATTGATGTATTTAATACTAAAATTCTAAACAACGACGATGTACAAGAAATTTATAAACACGAAAATAGACCTGTAGTTATAAAAGAATGACATTCATTTAAATGGGTCATATTTAATTACTTTTAATGGCACCTCTATAATTAATAATATTTCCTACACCAATGTAGACAATAAGATATTGGAATACATCACAGCTCGAAAATATACAGATTTTTTAAAATCCGAATATATTATATCCAATGATTCGGAACTCTCATTTGATAATATTAACATACTAAATCCATTTATTCAAATTAAACAAACTCAAATACCAGTTACGTTAATATTAATCATATTCACATTTATATATTTAATTATTATGATTATAATCAAATTCAGAAAATTTTTAATATTCCATCCATGGCAAATTCGTATAGAAATCGAACTAGAAAGCAATATTTCCGATATTGAGATAAATAATACCCCCGACAATGAAAACACCCTAGAAGAAAATATCATTGTCGAATTAACCAATCAATTACATTCAATATACCCAACAGTTCCAATGAATCGGGACGATTCAATTTAGAATGGGGGGAGTTATATGACACATTATTTAGGGGCTCTTACCCAATTTATAAACAACTTTGAGCCGAGAGCTAATTTCCAAATCACTCTGACAGACCCGAGATAAATCCGTGGTCAACTTATCTGCCAAGCAGGCCTCCAAATCATTCCCACCCAGATCAATTTCACGCAGTCCGAATCAAACGGATGCTGTAAACATCCAAACCGATATTGTAAACAATCGGAGCCCCAAGCGAGCCCTGAGTCCGCTAATGTAAACAAAAGATCCCCAAAGCGAGTCCCGAGTCCGCTAACGTAAACAAAAAGATCCCCAAAGCGGTCCCTAAACTCCGCTAATGTAAACACCAATTTCCGGCCAAGATTGGACTTCGAATTTAATTGGCAAATGCATCATCATATTTTCCGACTCTCTTGAGTCATTCTCTTTATCAATATTGGGGATAAAATCTCTTAAGCCGAGGTTTGATTATTGATCATTGAACTAGAGAGCAGGCAGTCCGTTTTTGAGATCCGAATCGAGGAATACAACTATTCGAGAAAAATACAAGAGCAGTGAATTAAATAAGTTCGACCTATTGCAAAATTGTAATAGTGAATAAGTGATTGTTAAAAATAAAAATAAATTTTTTTAATCAATTCACTAGTGAGAAACTTAATTTGCGTAGTAGTCCCCAATGGAAACTGGCTCCACTCAAGAGACTCCAATCCTGGGTCCCTATTTTGGGTCAACGATGCAGCCGGTTGAAATACGCTTTGTAGGAGGCGATCAACCGAATCTTCTGCTTCGGAAACCTGCACAAGGTCCAGATCCGAGTTTTTGATTATTTCAAGATCAGAATCTTGCGTGGGTGGTAATTCCAGGTTGTCAATCCCAACCTCGTTTTCCGAATCGACAAATTCTACGGTTAGATCCATAGGTATGCAGTACTGAGGCATTTGAAGTGGTGTCATTTGAGTGGTGTCATTTTTATTGGGAGGAGGCAGAATTTGAAATTCGGTACAATTTTCCGCTTCAGTGCATCGTTTTAAGAAATTCTTAAAACTAAACTTCTTGTCCTATACATAAATATTATTGGGTGGCCTCTAGATATGAAAAGTGTTCCCAACAATAAATTTAAAACGTAAACCTTAAAGTGATCCCACTAGAGTAGTAGGGAAACGCGGATTCTGGGACAATTAGCATATTAATGGCCCCCGCCCCCTTACTAATTAGCATATTAATGACCCCCGCCACTCACTAATTAACATATTAATGGCCCCCGCCTCTTCATTAATGTATGCGGGTTTTGGGACAATTAGCATAATCCATAAATTATCTGATTTTAAGGGGCTTAGATGTCACAAAAATGTCACGATCATATCCATAAAGAGTACACTAAATTGGTTCCCAACCCCACACCACCATGTGACAATACTGATCACGTGACCTTTTTGCCTCATTATCAGCAATTAATATTCAGCAGGTGTTGCTGTGCACGTCAAAAAGGTCGCAAACCCAAAACATGTACAGCTGGTTGCCTTAGAGGGACATGTCCGATCATGTTGGGGAATAACGTTTCCTATGATTGTAAAACTAATTTAGAAATCAAAAGAACCCCAATAAAATAAATCCCACAAGTTAATGATTCTCAGATGTCGAATATTTTCAAACAGAAATTTTTTTTTCGCCCCAGAATGTTTAACTAGTACATTTTTTCAAGATCTCTATCTATATCAAAGTACACAAGTTAAAGTTTCTACGATGTGTTAGCCAAACACACTTGCAGTGAACTATCATTACCTGACCGTCATCAAAGTCACATGCCCAAGACCCAAGGACATTGAATAAAATACTTCCCCTTCATTTGTACCTGGAGTTTTAATTACAGTCAGATACAAAATTTGTAGGATCATTCAATATTTTTTTATATATTTTATTAATGTAAACATATTTGTATATAATTAATTTTCTTACTCCATCCCTCTGTAAGAAACATGTCGGTTATGAATCTTCGTTCCAAACGCAGATTTTCGCTTGGTTGGTTAGATAGATTGTAAAATAGTTCTCAAAATGTAATCTTTCTCACATGTTGAATTAATTTTTAAGCATTCATTTGTTCCATCCCATAATAATATTGTAACATATTTCGAAAGCATCATTAGCTAACATAGGAGCGTCTTTCAATTTATTTTCTGATTCAAGTTTATGATAGAGGTGTTGGGACCTGGTAATATCGTTTTTTGTTGTCAACTATTTTTCTAGTTCCAGTTTTCTAATTCTATTCTATTTGTATACTATTTGTATGAGTAAGCCATCATTGTCTAAGATTCTGAATTCTCTTTAATTACAACACTGATTAGCTGGTTACTATATATTTAGTAGATGTATACAAGTTGTTTAGTATCTGGTTTCTATATGTTTAATAGATGTATACAAGTTGTTTATTAGATGTATACTAGTTGTTTACTAGCTGTATAGTATCTGGCTACTATATATTTAGTAGATGTATACAACTGGTTTAGTATCTGGTTACTATATATTTAGTATATGTATACAAGTTGTTCAGT
This sequence comes from Drosophila suzukii, assembly GCF_013340165.1. Taxonomy (NCBI): domain Eukaryota; kingdom Metazoa; phylum Arthropoda; class Insecta; order Diptera; family Drosophilidae; genus Drosophila; species Drosophila suzukii. The sequence continues at coordinate 309,085 of NW_023497325.1, read as the reverse complement.
ATCTGGTTTCTATATGTTTAATATATGTATACAAGTTGTTTACTAGATGTATACAAGTTGTTTACTAACTGTTTAGCATCTGGTTACTATATATTTAGTAGATGTATACAAGTTGTTTAGTATCTGGTTACAATATATTTAGTAGATGTATGCAAGTTGTTTAGTATCTGGTTTCTATATGTTTAGTAGATGTATACAAGTTGTTTACTAGATGTATACGAGTTGTTTACTAGCTGTTTAGTATCTGATTTCTATATGTTTAGTAGATATATACAAGTTGTTTAATAGCTGTTTAGTATCTGGTTTTTATATTGTTTATTATCTGTTTACTTGATGTTTACTAATTATTATTAGCTGGTTACTAGTTGTTATTAACGTCTACGAGCTTTTATAGTCTTTTGTTAAGAATGATCAAAAGTTCTTGATCACTAGACGACTTTCGATGTGAAGTAAGAACTTACACTCTGATTTTCAATGTGTTTGCTATGTACGTAAGAAAGAATGCATAGCCAAAATAGCTCAAGATTGATATATAACATGTACGATTATCTTGGGGGAAGATGTATCCTGTGATTGTAAAACTAATTAAGAAATAAATTGTTCACATGTTTCTACAATTCTACAGAATGTTTAACTAGTACATTTTTTCAAGATCTCTCCTTTCTACAAACGGGTCATAAACATATCATAAAAGGGATTCAAGCAAGAGCTACCCGAACATGCGCGCCTGTCTATTACCTGACCGCCATAAAAGGGACACATGCACAACCCAGAAGGCGGACGCTTATTGACAAGATCATGGGCCTCACGCCAACGACCTCATGGCTGACTGCTAGCTCTAATACGTTCCCATAATAGGGGTTGAAATCACGACCGCGCAACAACTCGCAAGTAGCCGACGTATCTCAGTCAAGGAAATATTTTCCATTCTCCGTACCTGTAATTTTAACTCGAAATAAAATGTCAGAAGTTTATTTTGTACCACAATAATACATTTATTAATTTATTTTGGTATTGCGAACATTTTTGTTATATATAGAAATTAATTTTCTGCTTTGATTCCGGCGATTTGCATAGAAGAAGCAGGCGCACGTTTCCGACGTCGTTTCTGGATTACAAAATGTAAAGTGTTCACCATAATTCGTAGTTTTGAGGTCATGTCCACCTCGATTCATGAACATAGTTTTTGTGTTTAGAAGGTATTGAAAATGCTGACCAATTATCTCTCCTTTAAATTGTTCAATAACTTGGTCAATTTTCTTATGAAACTTAATTTGGTTAATTTTGTTTTCTTGCACATCTGTACACATCTAGTCTCAACTTTAAAATGATGTATAACAATTATTTTATTGTTTTGAAGCTACTTTTAAAAAATGTCAAAATAATGTATGCATTGTCAAGAGCACAAACTACGCCCTTAAGGTGTGTTTCACAAAAAGGAAACCGGTTTCCTTTAAATCTGTTTCATGACGGACAGCCCATTTCCTCGACATTAATGAGCTGACGACTCCCAAAAAACGTCTGTAGAAATCGTTTCTTTTCCACACCTTTACAAATATTTTGTTTTCCGCTTGTAATTGTCCTTAGATACATTCGAGTTTGTGGAAAACTATTTTCTCCATCATTCCAAAAAATTTTGTAATGTGCATTGGTTAACCAAATTGCAGTCTTTCGAGATTTTGTATTTAGCAAAGTAAAATCATATGGTGATTCTATTAAAAAACTATTATTCAAGTTTGGATCTTTTTCGAATACAATTCCAATTTCCTTTAGAATAAAATTATTATTATTATGAAAGAAACCTTGAACATCAATCGAAACAGTATTTTTCAAAATTTTTCTAATGTTAAACAACTCGTTGTACTAGTCCGTTTAGTGGGTTATATTCAACTAAACGGTCTTGTATGAGGAGACAGTAAGCTTGGGTATTTTCATGACTTGGTGTCTTTAGTTCTATTGAAATTCTCACATCGATAGGACCAATTTTTACTGATTCATTTTGATATGAAAGATCAACCACAATAATAGGAGTCTTCAATTTAAATTCATTTGGGGTTAAAAATGGTTGTGATTCACGATTATAGTAACTAGATTGAAATCTTGTATACATTTCATATAGGTGAGCATACTAATTCTTACTAAAATCAACATTCAGATTATTATGGATATGACTCAGAATTCAAGTGAACTCTCAAGTTTGATAAGTTATTTGTGATAAGTTCTCCATTTAGTGTAAATCCAATTATGGCAAATCTTGGTTTTTCGCGGTTAGCCGACAATTTCACATTTCAGCTGTGTTGACTCCCATACCCCAATTCGGGGTTAATATATAAATCCCAACTCTGGAATGCGATTGGTAGGTTTACACAACTTTTAATAACTTACTTACTTTACATCTTAATTTTTGTAAAATCGCTCAGAGTTACATGGGGAATTTTCCAGATTTTATTCGTAATTTCCAGTTTAAAAGTTTGATCATTTCTGGTTTGTTCAAGATTCACCAAGATTCTTAGTTAGCATCAACACTAGTTCGTGTTTACAATTTAACAAAACTTTTTTATAATCCTCAGCCAATCCCAACAAATTTTTTAATGGTGCAGACAAATTTTAAGTGGGGATCCCGTAGAAATTTCGTCTCCACTGCTCCATCCAGAATTTAATAGGTATTGACTTTGAAGATTATCCAGAGATATACAATTTTTTAGGGTAGTAGTCATACCGATATAGACTTGACACGTTGGACTCGTTGTATTTAGTTGTTACCTAGCAGTATTTTGATGGTTACTTTTTATTTAGTCTTATTTTTGGATGGTTACTTTTTGTATAGTACCTGTACAGTACTTGATTTTGGATGGTTACTATCTGTATAGTATCTGTGAAGTACTTGGTTTTAGTTGGTAACTAAATGTTAACAAGTGTTATGAGTCGCTATAGTCTCTTATTAAGAACTATCAAAGTACACAAGTTAAAGTTTCTACGATGTGTTAGCCAAACACACTTGCAGTGAACTATCATTACCTGACCGTCATCAAAGTCACATGCCCAAGACCCAAGGACATTGAATAAAATACTTCCCCTTCATTTGTACCTGGAGTTTTAATTACAGTCAGATACAAAATTTGTAGGATCATTCAATATTTTTTTATATATTTTATTAATGTAAACATATTTGTATATAATTAATTTTCTTACTCCATCCCTCTGTAAGAAACATGTCGGTTATGAATCTTCGTTCCAAACGCAGATTTTCGCTTGGTTGGTTAGATAGATTGTAAAATAGTTCTCAAAATGTAATCTTTCTCACATGTTGAATTAATTTTTAAGCATTCATTTGTTCCATCCCATAATAATATTGTAACATATTTCGAAAGCATCATTAGCTAACATAGGAGCGTCTTTCAATTTATTTTCTGATTCAAGTTTATGATAGAGGTGTTGGGACCTGGTAATATCGTTTTTTGTTGTCAACTATTTTTCTAGTTCCAGTTTTCTAATTCTATTCTATTTGTATACTATTTGTATGAGTAAGCCATCATTGTCTAAGATTCTGAATTCTCTTTAATTACAACACTGATTAGCTGGTTACTATATATTTAGTAGATGTATACAAGTTGTTTAGTATCTGGTTTCTATATGTTTAATAGATGTATACAAGTTGTTTATTAGATGTATACTAGTTGTTTACTAGCTGTATAGTATCTGGCTACTATATATTTAGTAGATGTATACAACTGGTTTAGTATCTGGTTACTATATATTTAGTATATGTATACAAGTTGTTCAGTATCTGGTTTCTATATGTTTAATATATGTATACAAGTTGTTTACTAGATGTATACAAGTTGTTTACTAACTGTTTAGCATCTGGTTACTATATATTTAGTAGATGTATACAAGTTGTTTAGTATCTGGTTACAATATATTTAGTAGATGTATGCAAGTTGTTTAGTATCTGGTTTCTATATGTTTAGTAGATGTATACAAGTTGTTTACTAGATGTATACGAGTTGTTTACTAGCTGTTTAGTATCTGGTTTCTATATGTTTAGTAGATATATACAAGTTGTTTAATAGCTGTTTAGTATCTGGTTTTTATATTGTTTATTATCTGTTTACTTGATGTTTACTAATTATTATTAGCTGGTTACTAGTTGTTATTAACGTCTACGAGCTTTTATAGTCTTTTGTTAAGAATGATCAAAAGTTCTTGATCACTAGACGACTTTCGATGTGAAGTAAGAACTTACACTCTGATTTTCAATGTGTTTGCTATGTACGTAAGAAAGAATGCATAGCCAAAATAGCTCAAGATTGATATATAACATGTACGATTATCTTGGGGGAAGATGTATCCTGTGATTGTAAAACTAATTAAGAAATAAATTGTTCACATGTTTCTAAAAGCTGTGTTGAAGCTGCTTTGATAAACAATTTTGATTTATAATTACAGATATTAAGAATACATAATAATATCATCCACTTTAACTAGTATATTGTTAAAATAAAACATTTCCATTTTTCATGTTCTTTCATCTTATGTACGTATAATAAATGTAATCTTAACTACGATAGCTAGCCTTACATCCCATAACTATAGTTATTAGCTACAATAAAATGTCTAGAAAGAACAAAATATATGAATGTCAATAAACGATTTAAAACTAACTATAATTGGGAAAGTAATTGAAATCGCTCCGGCGTAATACAGTAAAAAACAAAAAACACTGTGATTATCCCATTTTCTATCACCATAACAAATGTGTATACCCACACCTAAATGACCAATTGTATCCTTTGTCCAAAAATGTCTGTGACTTTCACTTATAAATTTGGCACCCATTGCTAACTGTACCATAACCCCAGAGTCAAGTTGGTTACCTACAATAAACATAGGTGGTGGTGTAAAGGATTGCTAAAATGCCTCGACGCAGGCGCAAATGTCATAAAAAATTATCATAAAAATATAATTAGGAAAGTATTTTTTATTTGCGAACCACTTATAACTGTTACCAACAACACAAATAGTTATGTTACAAAGGATTTGCTTAAATGCCTCGACGCAGGCGCAAAGGTCAAGGTATTGGAAAAAAATTCATGGAATATTATCCCTTTATAAAAGAGGTCATAAAATATATAATTAGGAAAGTAGTTTTTATTTGCGAACAATTTATAAATGTTACCAACAACACAAATAGTTGTTACAAAGGATTGCTAAAATACCTTGATGCAGGTGCAAAGGTCAAGGTAATGGACAAATTCATGGAATATTATCCCTTGACCAAAAACGAAAATTTCTTCTATTTGGATAATAAAAAAATATATATTAATTCAATACTTTGATTTTTCCATTAAAATGCTGGATAAATCTAGTTGTTGGATATTCTCTAACTGATTGAGTAATATGTTTTCAAGTGCCTATTTAATTTACCAAAAAACAGTATTAGTCTTCTCTCATAAAATTGATCTTTTGGATCCCTCTAATTCCCCACCGGTGAAATATATGTTCCTCATATTTAATAATGATGGTTTGTCATAGATGGGTACTTGTAATTCATATTTAAGATATTTACATCCTTCTCTAACTAATATCCTTTTATCCATCATGTAAACAGGTTTAGAATTGTATTGCGTGCTTCAACCCCTAGCCACACCCACCACTGTAACAGATTTCACTTTTCCAATGCCTGCCCCATCTACCTAAACTGAACATTTCTTTTGATTTTCTCTTTTCCTTTCTAAGCAATGTACACAATTTTTAAACTGGTTCTGACCTCCCTCATTAATGGCATCCTCTACTTTATTTTCGTTATATTTCTGATCTTTTCCTTTTCCTTTTCAACTTTTATCATTTTATATTAAGATATTAACTCATAACATGTAACTAGCAGAATATAGTAAATGATATCAGACTCTAAAAAGACTAGATTTACCTACAATTCAATTTACCATCTACAATCCCTGGAGAAGAGTTTAGTATTTGCAGTTTAATATTTAAATTTATTGATTTCACAGATTCCCGCTGGTGAATACCAATTTTTAACAAATGGCTGCAAACTCCATACCATTCAGACACTGGTTTACAACCTCATAGAACTGACTCTCAAGGTAACTGTAATGCACAATATATTTCTGTCTCTTTTCTTCTAATCAATATTAAAAAATTTCAAAAACTGGTTTTGGAGTTTATTTTATTCTTAGAATTAAATTGTTAAAAATTATTAAGCCAACAGAGATAATAATGTTTTTGTGATAGTATCCCATGAATAATACATAATTCTTATTTGTATATTTTCAAAATTATTTATTTTAGAAAATTATTCATTTATTACATTCAAATAATATTCATAACATATCTTACATTTTTTAAAATTTATCAAAAGAGTTTCCCAATTATTAATATTAAATGATATTGCATCATATCTATTTTTAAGATTAAATATTAAGATAGGGTCGTCCTCGCGAGACATAGCGCTGACCAACTCACATTGGTCTGCCTCACCATTAAATTTAAGACATTCTAAGTCTGATATTGAATCCCTTATACGAAAAATCATCTCCTTAACTTCCAGTAGCAGTCGTGACAGCGGATTATTTTCGATTTCCGCATCGTGAAGATCAATTTTTTCAGGATGTCCAACTCTTCTATAGTATCATAATAGATACTACCGAATTCCCGTCGCAACTCTTTGGAAACCTTTAAAATTTTCTTGAAGATTCCTATCTCAACCAACAAATCTTCATTTATTTCAAAGTCACAGTGCTTGATTTGCTTGTTGATTTCAGTCATCTTTTGTCTTTCGATTCAAATTTTGTACTGTTTCAGGTTTTGTAATCTCATCAACTTTATATCCAAGGATCAAACCCCCTCCCCAAGAATCAAACCACCATCCCATGCGATTGGCTTAAGTAAAACCATTCCACACTGTGTCAAAGTGAGAAGAAGAATACATAAGAAACCGGAAATCAAAGGCAAAGTAAGATTGTAGGCCATCATACATCGATATTGGGAACTGTTGTTATATGAGTATGCGTACATTTAATTGTATTTAATATAATAGTTGTTGATAATTATAATTTTATAATGGTCATCATTAAGTAGGAGGAGTGAAACAGAATTTGTATTCTTAATATTTAATCTTAAAATTAGATATGATGCAATATCATTTAATATTAATAATTGGGAAACTCTATTGATAAATCTAAAAATTGTAAGATATATTTTGAATATTGTTTGAATGCGAAGTTTCAACAGCAAATTGATCTTCACGATGCGGAAATCGAAAATAATCCGCTGTCACGACTGCTACTGGAAGTTAAGGAGATGATTTTTCGTATAAGGGATTCAATATCAGACTTCGAATGTCTTAAATTTAATGGTGAGGCAGACCAATGTGAGTTGGTCAGCGCTATGTCTCGCGAGGACGACCCTATCTTAATATTTAATCTTAAAAATAGATATGATGCAATATCATTTAATATTAATAATTGGGAAACTCTATTGATAAATTTAAAAAATTGTAAGATATATTATTGTTCGTACCCAAAGGTACTCAACATGACCACACCCAACAAATCAAGCAGTAGCCAGGTTGGGAACAGTACCAGGCGCTCAGTAGCACCCACTGCATATGAGAATTGCTGATCAGCATATTATATGTCTCACTAACTCACCGTCTCACCGACTCAACGGCACACTGACCGGCCAATGCAGTCAGCACATTTTGCAGTGTCAGCCAACTACGCAAACTGCTACCATAATCATAATTCCCTGATCTACTTTAGAATATAGCTTACTTCACTAATCATTACACTAAACTTCCGTGTTCCAAGTAGTATATAAACATGTTCCAAATGAAGAATAAAACAGTTATCAACACACCTCTTAACTCCGCGGTTCTACTTCCTACAACTGGGAATAGGGCTCGTAATAAACTATCTAACTATAAACTATCTCAACTATCTCAACAGCTCACCCTCAGCGCAGCTCCAGCATCACCTGTGGTCCGGCATCGCAGTAACCATCGTTACCATTGCCGCGACGCGATCGTCCTGCCATCATAGCGTCCCCGTGCCAGCGACAAGTGCTCATTACCCCCTTGTCCCGCGGTGTGACCCGGAAGTGTCTACTTCGGTTAGGCACAAACATTGGTGACCCCGACGTGATCCTTTAACAACAAAGGATCACACTCAAGCAACCCCCTTCCCACTGAAGGACTCACAGCTTTATCCAGCTTCATAGGATACGCTTCTTCTTCCAGCGTCACAGGAACTTCAGCTTCATCCAGTTTCACAGGATACGCTTCTTCTTCCAGCGTCACAGGAACTTCAGCTTCATCCAGCTTCACAGGATACGCTTCTTCTTCCAGCGTCACAGGAACTTCAGCTTAATCCAGCTTCACAGGATACGCTTCTTCTTCCAGCGTCACAGGAACTTCAGCTTAATCCAGCTTCACAGGATACGCTTCTTCTTCCAGCGTCACAGGAACTTCAGCTTAATCCAGCTTCACAGGATTCGCTTCTTCTTCCAGCGTCACAGGAACTTCAGCTTCATCCAGCTTCACAGGATACGCTTCGTCTTCCAGCGTCACAGGAACTTCAGCTTCATCCAGCTTCACAGGATACCCAGCTTCATCCAGCTTCACAGGATACTCAGCTTAATCCAGCTTCACAGGACTCACAGCTTCATCCAGCTACACAGGATACGCTTCGTCTTCCAGCGTCACAGGAACGTCAGCTTCATCCAGCTTCACAGGATACTCAGCTTCATCCAGCTGCACAAGATTCTTTGTTTCCAAGTCACACAATATGTCTACTTCATTCATTGAGGAAACAAGTCACACAAGAATCGATTTACACAATCGATTACTAGACACACAAAACAAGCTGCAAGGGAAAATCCAACAGCTCATTAAGAATTATGGCAAGGATTCTGATGACCGACGCCACCGAGACGGCTATTATTCCGGTAAGCTAAATCAGTTAAACGATCTCTGGCAGCAGTTTTGCGACCTAGATGAAGAAGTCCAGCAAGCGGCATTACCCACTGGAAGTGAGTACTCTTCACGACTAGTAGCACTTAAAGAGCTGGTCGAAAAATATCAGATTATCTTTCTGGACAACATGCCGACTGGAAGCGGGCTTCCGAAGGCCCCCAGACGAACTTCGACCAACATCAAGCTCACAACAAGAGATCAAGTCAAAGGAGATTCCGCAATTGACACGGTGATCCGACAGTTGCAGAGAAGATGCAACGAATTAGAGTCATCATTAACATTAGCCTCGAACGCCCCAACTGTCACCCCAGCCCTACAAAGGCACCTGGATCTCCATTGGGCGTTACTGAGGCAAGCCCACGACGAATTGGATAGCACACCTGGGGCCGCAGCTCTGTCAGAAGCAGAGCTAGCCCAATTCCACACATTATACGAGGAATACGAAATGAACCTGCTACGAGAAAACGACGCGCCAATGAGCCTAAACTTGGCACTTCCTCCAATAAGCATTCCGGAGTTCAACGGCGAGTATCTAGACTGGCCACGGTTCCATGATCTCTTTGTGGAATTGGTACATAACAAACCATATTCGGCCAGTCAAAAACTACATATTCTACAGAGTTCGCTTCTTGGTGAAGCGAGGAACGTCTTGACAGACACAGCCTTCTCAAAGGGTTGCTATGACGACACCTGGTTGCGGTTGAAGGCCAGGTACCAGAACGGCAAAATACTAGTATTCGCCGCCATAGCAAAAATGATTGACCATAGGCTTATAGACGGCTCATCGCGCCAACTAAGGGCCTTACATGACACTATCAAAAACTCAATGAGTACTCTTAAAAACCTCGATGTGAGCACAAAGTCCTGGGATCCAATCCTGTGTTTTCTTATCCGAAGAAAACTAGACCAGCAGTCTCTAGCTGCTCTAGAAAATTCAGCGGATGCACCACCGGAAATTCCAACGTTAAGGAGTGTACTAACGTTTATTGAACGGCGCGCTTGCATGCTGGAGACGATAAGCGCTCAACCTACAGCAACACTACGCCATCAGTCAGTTCACAACGAAGAGAGCTGTAAGATTTGTCACCTAGGACCACATAATCTTAGAGCATGTAGCCGTTTCCAGGAAATGGTCCCCAAAACACGGCGCCAAGCCATTATTCAAATAGGAGCATGCACAAATTGTTTGTCTACAGCTCATATGGTTGAAAACTGTGGATCACCGACCAATTGTCGAGTCTGCCAGCAACGGCATCATTCACTGTTACACAAAGGACCAACTAGCAATCCAGTGGCCGGCGCAGTAACCATTGCAGGCTACGACCACGTAGGAGGATATACTATGCTCGCAACCGCCAAGGTCTCATTACAAGGGCCAAACGGTCAATTACAAACATGTCGCGCTGTAATAGATGGTGGATCGCAGGTGAATCTTATCTCAAGGAGAATGGCAGATCTGCTATCTCTTAAAGAAAGGTCACCGATTGAAATATCTGGAATCGGAGGAAAGATATCAACAGCAATTAGATCAACACTAAAGCTCTCATCATGTACATCAGGGTTTGAAAACCTATTAGAGGTATTTATTATGCCCACAGTCATTACAGACCAACCGTCAGTACCGATTACAACCGATCTTAATATTCCCGAGGGACTGCCGTTAGCAGATCCTGACTTTCGGCAACCAGGACCCATTGACCTAACGTTAGGGGCTGAAGTATTTTCTCGTGTAATTACCGGTTAACGTCTTGAACTAGGACCTAATAAACCTTTGGCACAAGGCACTAGGCTTGGTTATGTAATCACAGGTTATCTCAATAAGGAAACCTCATCTGACACGGAAATCAACCCTATTCTGGTAGAAGGCAGAGGTGATTTTGCAGGACCGAACGCTGCTTATGATCCAACAAAAGATAAAAGTCCGATGAATGTAGAACCGACTTCTCATCAATTTAAAACCTACAAGAAGGCTGACTTTGGTTCAACATTTCTAAAATTAACCAAGGAAGATCTTAGTTTTGTTGCAGAATGTCCACACACCATAGACGTGCCAAATGATCAAGTTCTACGAGGGCACAATTTCAGTCCCCACGGTAATGTCAATTTTATCGCAAAGGGGAGTGTTAAGCAGCATCAAGAAGATGTGAAGGACCTGAATCAAAAACATGAACCTCAGTTGAAGGAACGATCCACCTTGGTCAATGATTTGTTAGGTGCTTCCGATACAATTCGGTCAAGGGCTGACCGACATCACGACTTAATTGAGGGTACCCCTCAATGGGGGGGAGAATGTTCGTACTCAAAGGTACTCAACATGACCACACCCAACAAATCAAGCAGTAGCCAAGTTGGGAACAGTACCAGGCGCTCAGTAGCACCCACTGCATATGAGAATTGCTGGTCAGCATATTATATGTCTCACTAACTCACCGTCTCACCGACTCAACGGCACACTGACCGGCCAATGCAGTCAGCACATTTTGAAGTGTCAGCCAACTACGCAAACTGCTACCATAATCATAATTCCCTGATCTACTTTAGAATATAGCTAACTTCACTAATCATTACACTAAACTTCCGTGTTCCAAGTACTATATAAACATGTTCCAAATGAAGAATAAAACAGTTATCAACACACCTCTTAACTCCGTGGTTCTACTTCCTACAACTGGGAATAGGGCTCGTAATAAACTATCTCAACTAGCAGCTAACCACGTTAGCTCACCCTCAGCGCAGCTCCAGCATCGCCTGTGGTCCGGCATCGCAGTAACCATCGTTACCATTGCCGCGACGCGATCGTCCTGCCATCATAGCGTCCCCGTGCCAGCGACAAGTGCTCATTACCCCCTTGTCCCGCGGTGTGACCCGGAAGTGTCTACTTCGGTTAGGCACAAACAATTATGAATATTATTTGAATGTGATTAATGAATAATTTTCTAAAATAAATAATTTTGAAAATATACAAATAAGAATTATGTATTATTCATGGTATACTTTCACAAAAACATTATTATCTCTGTTGGCTTAATAATTTTTAATAATTTAATTCTAAGAATAAAATGAACTCCCAAACCAGTTTTTGAAATTTTTTAATATTGATTAGAAGAAAAGAGACAGAAATATATTGTGCATTACAGATACCATGGGAGTCAATTCTATGAGGTTGTAAACCAGTGTCTGAATGGTATGGAGTTGGCAGCCATTTGTTAAAAATTGGTATTCACCAGCGGGAATCTGTGAAATCAATAAATTTGAAAATTAAACTGCAAATACTAAACTATTCTCTAGGGATTGTAGATGGTAAATTGAATTGTAGGTAAATCTAGTCTTTATAGAGTCTGATATTTTTTACTATATTCAGCTAGTTACATGTTATGAGTTAATATCTGGGATTTCGGGTGCTCAATAATCCCATAAAATGATAAAAGTTTAACAACCTACTGTTATGAAAAGATCAGAAATATAACGAAAATAAAGTAGAGGATGCCATTAAAGAGGGAGGTCAGAACCAGTTTAAAAATTTTGTACATTGCTTAGAAAGGAAAAGAGAAAATTAAAAGAAATGAACAGTTTAGGTAGCTGGGGCAGCCATTGGAAAAGTCAAATCTGTTACAGTGGTGGGTGTGGCTAGGTGTTGAAGCACGCAATACAATTCTAAACCTGTTTACATGATGGATAAAAGGATATTAGTTAGAGAAGGATGTAAATATCTTAAATATGAATTCCAAGTACCCATCTATGACAAACCATCATTATTAAATATGAGGAACATATATTTCACCGGTGGGGAATTAGAGGGATCCAAAAGATCAATTTTATGAGAGAAGACTAATACAGTTTTTTTGGTAAATTATTTAGGCACATGAAAACATATTACTCAATTAGTTAGAGAATATCAAACAACTAGATTTATCAAGCATTTTGATGGAAAAATCAATGTATTGAATTAATATATATTTTTTTATTATCCAAATAGAAGAAATTTTCGTTTTTGGTCTAGGGATAATATTCCATAAATTTTTCCATTACCTTGACCTTTGCGCCTGCATCAAGGCATTTTAGCAATCCTTTGTAACAATTATTTGTGTTGTTGGTAACATTTATAAATTGTTCGCAAATAAAAACTACTTTCCTAATTATATATTTTATGACCTGTTTTATAAAGGGATAATATTCCATGAATTTTTTTCCTATACCTTGACCTTTGCGCCTGCGTCGAGGCATTTAAGCAAATCCTTTGTAACAACTATTTGTGTTGTTGGTAACATTTATAAATTGTTCGCAAATAAAAAATACTTTCCTAATTATATATTTTATGACCTCTTTTATGAAGGGATAATATTCCATGAATTTTTTTCCAATACCTTGACCTTTGCGCCTGCATCAAGGCATTTTAGCAATCCTTTGTAACAACTATTTGTGTTGTTGGTAACATTTATAAATTGTTCGCAAATAAAAAATACTTTCCTAATTGTATTTTTATGATCATTTTTTATGACATTTGCGCCTGCGTCGAGGCATTTTAGCAATCCTTTACACCACCACCTATGTTTATTGTAGGTAACCAACTTGACTCTGGGGTTATGGTACGGTCAGCAATGGGTGGTTTGCTTAATGGGATTTAAATTATCGGTGACAAATTTATAAGTGAAAGTCACAGACATTTTTGGACAAAGGATATAATTCGTCATTTAGGTGTGGGTATACACATTTGTTATGGTGATAGAAAATGGGATAATCACAGTGTTTTTTGTTTTTTACTGTATTACACCGGAGCGATTTCAATTACTTTCCCAATTATAGTTAGTTTTAAATGGTTTTTGGACATTCATATATTTTGTTCTTTCTAGACATTTTATTGTAGCTAATAACTATAGTTATGGGATGTAAGGCTAGCTATCGTAGTTAAGATTACATTTATTATACCTACATAAGATGAAAGAATATGAAAAATGGAAATGTTTTATTTTAACAATATACTAGTTAAAGTGGATGATATTATTATATATTCTTAATATCTGTAATTATGAATCAAAATTGTTAATCAAAGCAGCTTCTACATAGCTTTTAGACAACTTGTGAACAATTTATATCTTAATTAGTTTTACAATCACAGGATACATCTTCCCCCAACATAATCGGACATGTTCCTCTAAGATTTATATATCAATCTTGAGCTATTTTGGCTTTGCATTCTTTCTTACGTACATAGCAAACACACTGAAAATCAGAGTGTAGGTTTTTACTTCACATCGAAAGTCGTCTAGTGATCAAGAATTTTTGATCATTCTTAACAAAAGACTATAAAAGCTCGTAGACGTTAATAACAACTAGTAACCAGCTAATAAATAGTAAACATCAAGTAAACAGATATTAAAGATATATAAACCAGTTACTAAACAGCTAGTAAGCAACTTGTATACATCTATTAAACAACTTGTATACATCTACTAATCATATAGAAACTAGATACTAAACAGCTAGTAAACAACTTGTATACATCTAGTAAACAACTTATATACATCTACTAAACATAGATACTAAACAACTTGCATACATCTACTAAATATATTGTAACCAGAACTAAACAACTTGTATACATCTAGTAAACAACTTGTATACATCTATTAAACATATAGAAACCAGATACTAAACAACTTGTATACATCTACTAAATATATAGTAACCAGATACTAAACAACTTGTATACATCTACTAAATATATAGTAGCCAGATACTAAACAGCTAGTAAACAACTTGTATACATCTAGTAAACAACTTGTATACATCTATTAAACATATCAAACCAGATACTAAACAACTTGTATACATCTACTAAATATATAGTAACCAGCTAATCAGTATTGTAATTAAAGAGTTTATTAAACTTATTCAGAATCTTAGACAATGATGCCTTACTCATACAAATAGTATACAAATAGAATAGAATTAGAAAACTAGAACTAGAAAAATAGTTGACAACAAAAACCGATATTACCAGGTCCCAACACCTCTATCATAAACTTCAATCAAAAATTAAATTGATAGGCGCTCCTATGCTAGCTAATGATGCCTTCGAAATATGTTACAATATTATTATGGGATGGAACAAATGAATGCTTTAAAAATAATTCAGCATCTGAGAAAGATTACATTGTGAGAACTATTTTACATCTATCTATGGGAACCAAGCGAAAATCTACGCTTGGAACGAAGATTAATAAGTGACATGTTTCTTACAGAGGGCTGAAGTAAGAAAATTAATTATATACAAATATACATAAAATATAATTAAATATGAATTTAATGAAATATGATTACAATAATAAAATATATAAAGAAATATTGAATAATCCTACAAATTTTGTATCTGACTGTAATTAAAACTCCAGGTACAAATGAAGGGGAAGTATTTTATTCAATGTCCTTGGGTCTTGGGCATGTGACTTTGATGACGGTCAGGTAATGATAGTTCACTGCAAGTGTGTTTGGCTAACACATCTTAGAAACTTTAACTTGTGTACTTTGATAGTTCTTAATAAGAGACTATAGCGACTCATAATACTTGTTAACATTTAGTTATCATCTAAAACCAAGTACTTTACAGATACTATACAGATAGTAACCATCCAAAATCAAGTACTGTACAGGTACTATACAAAAAGTAACCATCCAAAAGCAAGACTAAAAAGAGAGTAACCATCAAAATACTGCTAGGTAACAACTAAATACAACGAGTCCAACGTGTCAAGTCTATGTCGGTATGGCTACTACCCTAAAAAATTGTATATCTCTGGATAATCTTCAAAGTCAATACCTATTAAATTCTGGATGGAGCAGTGGAGACGAAATTTCTACGGGATCCCCAATTAAAATTTTTCTGTACCATTAAAAAATTTGTTGGGATTGACTGAGGATTATAAAAAAGTTTTGTTAAATTGTAAGCATGAACTAGTCTTGATGCTAACTAAGACTCTTGGTGATGTGTTTGAGCAAACCAGAAATAAACAAACTTTTAAGTTGGAAATTACGAATAAAATCTGGAAAATTCCACATGTAACTCTGAGCGATTTTGCAAAAAATTAAGATGTACGATATTATTAAAAGTGGTGTAAACCTACCAATCGCATTCCGGAGTTGGGATTCACATGTTAACGCCAAATTGGGGTATGGAAGTCAACACAGCTGGAATGTGAAATTGTCGGCTAACCGCAAAAAACCAAGATTTGTCATAATTGGTGTTTGGTCATCTCACTGTTTGTTTTGTTTTCTATGGTCGTTGCGATGCCGACTATCGAAAGCTGCGAGCAGGGGCGTAGCACAGCTGATAATCGCTAATAAATTACCCCCTACAAGTCGGCAAGCAACGATCATACAACAAAATACTAGATTAAAAAAAAACTACTAGATTACCATAAAATACTAACTCTAGATACCAATGTAATAGGGAAGATCTGAAACGAGCGAGTTGGTAACATTGTTGAATAGAAAAAGCTCTTGAAATAAACGCACAATTTACATAGATGACGGCTAAGCAATGTTTTAAATAAAACCAGTGGATTCGCGAAGTTGCATATTTACTCCTGCTTCCTGAGCAAACATTGGCGCCCCCGGGTGGACTCACTGGTTCTTGGCCGTCTTCTAAACTTCGGATTTGCGTATTGTTATAAGTTGGCAAATCACCAAGAGTTATATAACAAGTGCACGCGGCCAATTCGCGTTACGCAACAAGTGCATCGGCATCGCACATTGGGTGCATGGTCCAAGTTGGAGACGCATTTACGCGCCCGTGCAACTTTAATTTCATCTTTCGTTGTTGGAGCGCCCGCACAGCCGGAGCGCAGTACCCACGTACATCTCGGCGTAGAGGGAGCGCACATCGGCTGCGTCCATCTCCTCGCCACATTCTCGTCGGCACCCATAGAGAGGTGCAATAGAACGTCGTCTTTCGTCGCTGGAGCACCCGGAGAGGGGTGAGCCCCATACATCATCGTAGAGGGAGCGCACATCGGCTGCGTCCCTAACCTCCATTTCGTCACAGGAGAGCATCAGCGGGCTTCAACCTAACCTCGTCGGAAACACCGAGAAGTACAGCGATCCGTATTGTATATCGTAAAGTGGCCTACGTAAATATATGCAAACGTTATTTCCATCACTTGCACAAACACATATCATAATTCACTTGGCTTTCAGTCACATACACACACAAAGGCCCACCCAACATATACACACACACACATTCGGTCTTGCTTAATCTGCCTGGCCCCAATCTTCGCGCGCTCTTTGGTTGTGTCGGTCTTTTCGCCTTCCTTGCTCCAATCGCGCATAGCCTGGCTGAGGATTTAGTACGGTGGGACAGTGCAGACATTCGATCGCTACCAGCAGCATTGCATTGGCATTTGCTTGTTAGAAACAATCTAAAAACGGGAAGTTGCTAGTCACAATGGGTGGAAGTCGGAAACGTTTTGGCAGAACTCCCTCAGCGGAGGACGACACAAACGAATTGCTTGAACAGCTTGAGCGGAATAAGAATCATATAATTAGAATTGAGGCCACAGTTCGTGGTCAAGTAACTCCCCCTAATGCGTGCGAAATGGAATGTCGTTTAGGTATTTTAAATGGATACATCGAAAAGGCGTTCGAGTTGCAACAACAATTAGAGGCAATTAATAACGAATTAGCATGTAGAGAGGAGTTAGAAGAATTATGTGTATCCGCAAAGGCATTATTAATGTCAAATTGTAA
Organism: Drosophila suzukii; assembly: GCF_013340165.1. Classification (NCBI taxonomy): domain Eukaryota; kingdom Metazoa; phylum Arthropoda; class Insecta; order Diptera; family Drosophilidae; genus Drosophila; species Drosophila suzukii. The sequence goes on along the minus strand of NW_023497325.1, from coordinate 291,348 downwards.
CCGGCCCGAAGGAGAAAGAAATCATTCTACCTTCGCAAATAACAGTAGTTTAAACTCTTCAGCAAGTCACAGCAGAATGCTACCACAAATGAAACTCCCAAAATTCGACGGCAACTATGCCGAGTTCAAAAATTTTATAGGTTTATTTAACAGCTTAGTTCACGATGACGAATCTCTATCAAATGTTGAAAAGTTTAATCATCTGTTATCCTGTTTAGAGAAGGAAGCCTTAAGAACAGTAAAGGCTTACCAGATCACAGAAGCAAATTACGCAAAGGCCCATGCGGCCTTGGTCAGGGTTTATGATAATCCGTGCCTAATATACTTTAAAAGTATTTCTGGATTGTTTGAAATCCCAACAATGCAAGCGCCATCCGCCTCGGCGTTGCGATCCCTTATCGACACTGTAACTGCTATATATGAATCTCTTCTCTCGCTCGGCAACGAGAAAACTCTCGCCAACGCAATGATAATTCACATCGTCATGTCTAGAGTAGATCCCAAAACGCGGTCGCGATGGGAAGAGCACCTTAGTTACGATTCTATTCCGTTATGGAAAGATTGCTCAGAGGCACTTAATAAACGATACCAACACTTAGCGGCTGAGGAATCCACGACAGGCAGAAAAGCTCCCAAAACAGGGACAGCTAGGGAACAAGCCCAGATATAGCAAAGCGGCATTAGCAGTTTCCCGACCTGTCGAAGAACTTAAGTCTAAATGTTGCTTCTGCAAGTCAGACAGCCATTTCATTCAGAGTTGTACATCTTACGCTAATATCTCGGTAGAAGCTCGGTTCAAGTTCGCAAAGAATGCACCACTTTGCATCAATTGTCTACGCAGAGGACATAGTGTCGCAACATGCCAGTCATCTCGTTGTCGAATTTGTACGAAGGATCATCACACACTTCTGCATCGGTATACCTCAACCTCCCAAGTACCGTCGAGCAATCAATTGTCATCGCCTATTGACAATCAGGTAGCCCAACAGTCACTAAGTGCCTCGATTAGTCAGCCTATGCCGCAAAAGGTAGATCACGTCTTACTTGCAACGGCCCTTGTCGAGGTTCAAAGTCAGTCAGGAGCCAAGCTGTGCGCTAGGATTTTGCTAGACTCAGGGTCACAGGTTAATTTTATAACGGAGGAATTAGTAAATAATCTGCAATTAAAACGATACCGGCATGAGGCTAAATTCTCAGGCATTGGGAATTCCGCGTGTTCAGCTAGCTTCGCAGTCCAGACGACAATTGGGTCGCGATTAAACTCCTTCGAAGCGGCAGTTGAATGCATAATTTTACCGTCAATCTCAGGGTATCGTCCAGAAGCAACCGCAATATCTTCCGATTGGATTCGTAATGATATCTCCTTAGCAGACCCTTACTTTTACAAGCCCAAACGCGTCGACATGCTGATCGGCGCTGAGTTGTTTTTCGACCTGCTTAGGGAAGGACAAATACGGTACAAGCACTCAGGTCCAACTCTACAAAATACTGTCTTTGGCTGGGTAGCGTCAGGGCCCTACAAAGAAAATCCGCCCGCACGATGTATCTCATACTCCACTCTAGTAGCTACTGAGGACAACAATTTGGATCACACGCTAAGGAAGTTCTGGGAAATTGAAAGAATACCCGATTTAACAAAATCGCAGCTCTATACCCCTGATCAAGTGTTGAGTGAAAAATCGTTTGCTAGCACCGTCTCGCGTGACTCTACAGGAAAATTTGTAGTTAGCCTGCCTTTCAAATCGAGTCCTTCGTGTCTCGGTTCCTCGTATGAAACTGCACGACGTCGGTTTTTGTCCTTAAAACGGCGTATGAAAGGGAACCCAACAAATCATTCGTTGTATATCCAGTTTATGAAGGAATACTTAGCTCTCGGTCACATGGAGGCTACAGATAATAGGATACCCAACGAGCCTCATTATTTTATACCGCATCAGTGCGTTCTCCGACCTGAAAGCTCTTCAACTAAATTAAGAGTCGTATTCGACGCGTCATGCAAAACCACTTCCCAAATTTCATTGAATGAAATTCTCTTGGTAGGGCCAACAATTCAGCCTTGCCTGTATGCCACGCTGCTTAAATTCCGATTCCATAAATTTGCTATGTCGGCAGACATTACCAAAATGTACAGACAAGTGGTATTAGATGAGACCCATAGAAAGTTTCAGTTAATTGTATGGCGTGAGAACCCGCAAGACCCTCTACAAATTTATCGGCTTAACACCGTTACGTATGGTACGGCAAGTGCTCCTTTCCTTGCAATACGGTGTTTGAAGCAGCTTAGCGAGATCTACTCCGAATCTCTTCCCTTAGCTTCACAGGCTCTAGCCAATGATTTTTACGTCGATGACTTGTTAACAGGGGCCGATTCCATTCGTGAGTTAAGGAAATTGCGAGGGGAAATCACAGAGATTTTAGATTCCGCAGGGTTCGTCTTGGCTAAGTGGGCGTCGAATTGTAACCCCAACGAACGACAGGTCGCCGAGCCAGAAGTCCTTATTGGAGAAGACGCCGATACGAAAACTTTGGGTCTCACTTGGAGTCCAAAACAGGATACGTTCAAATTCAACGCCCAGAATCTACAGCTTGAAGACCCACCCACAAAGCGATCCATGCTTTCATTTGCAGCACGGCTGTTCGATCCGTTAGGACTCATTTGCCCTATCGTTACCCTTGCAAAGATACTTATTCAAAAACTCTGGTCGCTACAAATTGGATGGGACGACGAAATACCCGCCGACGTACTGCATCGTTGGAAGACGGTGTCATCTTGCTTTACAGACTTAGAAACGTTAAACATCCCTCGGCATGTCGGAACTCAGTTTGGCAGCACTTATCAAATCCACGGATTTGCGGACGCGTCAACAGATGCTTACGGTTGTTGTCTGTACGTAAGGTCAGTGACCTCAGAGGGAATAAAAGTTAGGTTGCTAACAGCCAAATCTAGGGTAGCACCGATCAATAGACTTAGTATTCCACGACTAGAACTCTGTGCGGCTCACCTCTTAGCGAAGTTATGGAGTGATGTGCAAACGCTTAATCTTTACCGCGTCGAGCAGGTTACTATGTGGTCGGATTCTGAAGTTGTTCTCTTCTGGTTGCGCACTCATCTGTCAAAACTTAAAACATTCGTCGCAAATAGGGTTTCGGCTATTCACGAACTGGCTCCAACTGCAGTCTGGCGACACGTCCCGACTAACTTCAATCCAGCGGACCTACCCTCTCGAGGGACTACGGTCAAAGATCTCGATACGACGCTATGGTTTGAAGGCCCTTCGTTTTTGTCCATGGACTCGACTCATTGGCCAGTTAATCAGCACTTGGCTGACACGCCCCTCGAAAGCCAACTCGAAATGAAACCGCCAGTAATCGCCCATACGGTTGCTGTCGTCTCAAATCATCCGCTGCTACAATTAGTTGAAAATTCTTCTTCCTATGTGAAGGTTGTGAGAATTACAACATTTATCTTTCGTTTTGTTTACGGCAGGGCCTGGAAATTGTGGAACGACCACGTCCTATCAGCCACCGAGCTTAGTTTTTCGTTCTCTTATATCGCGCAGGCTGTTCAGCGTGAATCGTTTGCAGACGAATTCAATAAATTAAAGAAAAATTTGCCATTACCCAGTTCTTACCAAAAACTTAGCCCATTTATCAGCAACGAAACTTTCGGAACCCGTACTTTAACATTGGTGCGGGTGGGCGGTCGACTAGCGCACGCGGATCTAGAACCCAGTGCCAAATTCCCAATATTAATGCCTAAAGGGAATCGTTTTGTCAAATTGTACATCGAGCACCTGCACTATGCTAATTGCCATGCAGGACCACGAGCCCTAGTCGGCCTGCTTCGGCAGACAATTTGGTTGATCAATGCACGACGCGAGTGCAGTGCTGTTGTGCGCCGATGCACGCACTGTTTCCGGTATAAGCCACGGTTAATGTCGCAAATAATGGGAAACCTGATTCGTCAGAATCAGTCGACCCTTTAGAATAAGCGGAGTCGATCTCTTCGGTCCAATCCGAGTGTCGCTAGGAGTGCGGGGCAAGGCAGCGTTAAAAATGTATGTCGCAGTATTCATATGTTTTTCAACGAAAGCGGTTCACCTAGAACTATTGAAGGATCTCACTTCTAACTCATTTATCCTCTGTCTCAGCAGATTTGTTGGGCGGCGCGGCCCGCTCGATCGACTGTACTGCGACAATGCAACCAATTTTGTTGGTTCCTCACGGCTGCTTCAGGAGATGGCCTCCGATGTCCGCAGCACACTGGGAACGTACGGCGTCCATCACCAGGTTGAGTTCGTCTTCATTCCGCCCGGTCGCCTCATTTCGGGGGCCTATGGGAGGCCGCCGTCAAGTCCGCCAAACACCTCTTTTTGAGGGCCGTCGGAAACGCCTTGCTGAAGGAGGACGAAGTCCAGACGATCCTGGTTGAAGTGGAAGCAGTGCTTAACTCGCGTCCGCTAGTAGCTGACAGCAGCAACCCTAACGACGGAGAGGCCATTACTCCAGCCCACTTTCTGGTAGGCACCACGCTCGCTGCTCTACCCCCAGGATCGGCACCTCCTCATCCGGACGACGACCTAACTCATCTACAACGCTGGCAGCTTATATCAGCCATCAAGCGACGGTTTTGGCGAGACTGGTCCCGTGACTACATAGCTGGGCTGCAGCAAAGAGTTAAGTGGACAAAGGAATCGGCCAACCTTCTACCAGGAACCATCGTCGTCATCAAAGAGGACAATTTACCGCCCCAGAAGTGGCTGCTCGGCAGAGTCACCGAAGTAACGCACGGATCGGATGGCAAGGTGCGCGTTGCTCTAGTAAAAACCAAGCAAGGCGTATACAAACGCTCAGTACATCATCTGGCACCTCTTCCCATTAATTGAAGGCCTACAGCGCTTCAACGCGGGCGATGTTTGGTCATCTCACTGTTTGTTTTGTTTTCTATGGTCGTTGCGATGTCGACTATCGAAAGCTGCGAGCAGGGGCGTAGCACAGCTGATAATCGCTAATAAATTACCCCCTACAAGTCGGCAAGCAACGATCATACAACAAAATACTAGATTAAAAAAAAACTACTAGATTACCATAAAATACTAACTCTAGATACCAATGTAATAGGGAAGATCTGAAACGAGCGAGTTGGTAACATTGTTGAATAGAAAAAGCTCTTGAAATAAACGCACAATTTACATAGATGACGGCTAAGCAATGTTTTAAATAAAACCAGTGGATTCGCGAAGTTGCATATTTACTCCTGCTTCCTGAGCAAACAATTGGATTTACACTAAATGGAGAACTTATCACAAATAACTTATCAAACTTGAGAGTTCACTTGAATTCTGAGTCATATCCATAATAATCTGAATGTTGATTTTAGTAAGAATTAGTATGCTCACCTATATGAAATGTATACAAGATTTCAATCTAGTTACTATAATCGTGAATCACAACCATTTTTAACCCCAAATGAATTTAAATTGAAGACCCCTATTATTGTGGTTTATCTTTCATATCAAAATGAATCAGTAAAATTGGTCCTATTGATGTGAGAATTTCAATAGAACTAAAGACACCAAGTCATGAAAATACCCAAGATTATTGTCTCCTCATACAAGACCGTTTAGTTGAATATAACCCACTAAACGGACTAGTACAACGAGTTGTTTAACATTAGAAAAATGTTGAAAGATACTGTTTCGATTGATGTTCAAGGTTTCTTTGATAATAATAATAATTTTATTCTAAAGGAAATTGGAATTGTATTCGAAAAAGATCCAAACTTGAATAATAGTTTTTTAATAGAACCACCATATGATTTTACTTTGCTAAATACAAAATCTCGAAAGACTGCAATTTGGTTAACCAATACACATCACAAAATTTTTTGGAACGATGGAGAAAATAGTTTTCCACAAACTCGAAAGTATCTAAGGACAATTACAAGCGGAAAACAAATTATTTGTAAAGGTGTGGAAAAGAAACGATTTCTACAGACGTTTTTTGGGAGTCGTCAGCTCATTAATGTCGAGGAAATGGGCTGTCCGTCATTAAACAGGTTTAAAGGAAACCGGTTTCCCTATTGTGAAACACACCTTAAGGGCGGGGTTTGTGCTCTAAACAATGCATACATTATTTTGACATTTTTTAAAAGTAGCTTCAAAACAATAAAATAATTTTTATACATTATTTTAAAGTTGAGACTAGATGTGTAAGGATGTGCAAGAAAACAAAATTAACCAAATTAAGTTTCATGAGGAAATTGACCAATTTATTGAACAATTTAAAGGAGAGATAATTGGTCAGCATTTTCAATACCTTCTAAACACAAAAACTATGTTCATGAATCGAGGTGGACATGACCTCAAAACTACGAATTATGGTGAACACTTTACATTTTGTAATCCAGAAATGACGTCGGAAACGTGCGCCTGCTTCTTCTATGCAAATCGCCGGAATCATAGCAGAAAATAAATTTCTATGTATAAAAAAAATGTTCGCAATACCAAAATAAATAAATGTAAATGAATAAATGTATTTTTATGGTACAAAATAAACTTCTAACATTTTATTTCGAGTTAAAATTACAGGTACGGAGAATGGAAAATATTTCCTTGACTGAGATATGTCGGCTACTTGCGAGTTGTTGCGCGGTCGTGACTTCAACCCCTATTATGGGAACGTATTAGAGCTCGCACTTAGCCGTGAGGTCGTTGGCGTGAGGCTCATGATTTTGTCAATGGGCGTGCGCCTTCAGACTTGTGCATGTGTCCCTTTTATTCCGGTCAGGTAATAGACAGGTGCGCATGTTCGGGTAGCTCTTGCTTGAATCCCTTTTATGATATGTTTATGACCCGTTTGTAGAAAGGAGAGATCTTGAAAAAATTTACCAGTTAAACATTCTGGGGCGAAAAAAAAAGTCTGTTTGAAAATATTCGACATCTGAGAATCATTAACTTGTGGGATTTATTTTATTTGGGGTTCTTTTCATTTCTAAATTAGTTTTACTATCATAGGAAACGTTATTCCCCAACATGATCGGACATGTCCCTCTAAGGCAACCAGCTTTAGATGTTTTGGGTTTGCGACCTTTCTCACGTGCACAGCAACACCTGCTGAATATTAATTGCTGATAATGAGGAAAAGGATACGTGATCAATATTGTCACATGGAGATGTGGGGAAAGTGTGCGACCTTTCTCCCGTGTACAGCAACACCTGCTGAATATTAATTGCTGATAATGAGGCAAAAAGGTCCCGTGATCAGTATTGTCACATGGGGATGTGGGGTTGGGGGGGTGGCAATTTAGTATACTCTTTATGGATATGATCGTGACATATTTATGACATCTAAACCCCTTAAAATCAGATAATTTATGGATTATGTTAATTGTCCCAGAACCCGCATACATTAATGAAGAGGCGGGGGTCATTAATATGTTAATTAGTGAGAGGCGGGGGTCATTAATATGCTAATTAGTAAGGGGGCGGGGGCCATTAATATGCTAATTGTCCCAGAACCCGTCTTTCCCTACTACTGAAGAAGATGAAAACCTGTAGAAATTTCCTTATAAATCGTGTAAGCATATTTAAAAGGGTAAGACGAGATTGTTGACTTAGATAGACAGCATGCATTCAGTTAAAATAAATAACTTTTTGAATGTATTTGACGGAATTCTGTTCAATGCACACTATGTACGGCTCCAGTTCATACAATCAAAACTCTTTGAATGTGAACGAGGTAATATGAAAACATCTATTCATGGAAATCATATAGACACCTGCGTGTGGAGCAATGATGCAGCCGAGGGAGTTGATACTTGTGTATGCCATCGAATTCGGATTACAAAAAGGAAGCACTCAACGAAAATGATTAAATAACATAATGAAACATGTTTGCAATACCAAAATTTCGGATTACAAAAAGGAAGCACTCAACGAAAATGATTAAATAACATAATGAAACATGTTTGCAATACCAAAATAAATGAATAAATGTATTATTATGCTACAAAATATACTTCTGACTTATTATTTCGAGTTAAAATTACAGGTACGGAGAATGGAAAATATTTCCTTGACTGAGATATGTCGGCTACTTGCGAGTTGTTGCGCGGTCGTGATTTCAACCCCTATTATGGGAACGTATTAGAGCTAGCAGTCAGACGTGAGGTCGTTAGCGTGAGGCCCATGGTCTTGTCAATGAGCGTGCGCCTTCTGGGTTGTGCATGCATAGAGTAATGAACTATATAGAGGCGCCAATTGCTCTACCGCTCTCTTTAGATAATGAGGCTATTAAAGCTTATTTCCCCTCTTTTTGTAAAGTTCGATCGAACTTGTAATTCATTCCCACCTCATTCTGCACTGCTCTTGCTCACTGTTTTGTTTTTGTTTTTAATCGAAATCCTTTTATGACATGTTTATGACCCATTTGTGGAAAGGAGAGAATCTTACACAATTTACCAGTTAAACGTTCTGGGGCGGAAACAAAGATGTGCATTTGAAAATATTCCACATCTGGGAATCATTAGTTTGTGAGATTTATTTTATTGGGGTTCTTTTGATTTCTAAATTAGTTTTACAATCATAGGAAACATTATTCACCAACATGATCGGACATGTTCCTCTAAGATAACCATCTTTGAATACTTTGGGTGTGCGACCTTTCACACGTGCACACCAACACCTGTGATAATGAGGCAAAAGGGTACGTGATCACACCTTTCCCCAACATGATCGGATATGTTCCTTTAAGATAACCACCTTTGGATACTATGGGTGTGCGACCTTTCTCACGTGCACCTTTCTTAGGTGACAATTAATTTCACATAATGAGGGGAAGGATACATGATCAGTATTGTCACATGGGGATGTGGGGGCGATGGGGGCAATTCATTTTACTCTTTGTAGACATGATCGTGATTTTTTATGACTTCAAAGAACATTAAAATCAGTTAATTTATTGGATTATGCTATTTGTCCCAAAACCCGCAGACGTTAATGAGGGGGCGGGGGCCATTAATATGCTAATTGTCCCAGAATGCGCGATTCCATACTTCTGTCGCCCGATTTTTATCTTTGTGGACGGCAGTACACGTAGTGGCGAAGCGGGCAAGAGAGCGTGCGAAGACAACTACTATATATAGCCGCAGAATTGAAAATCTGCCATTATGGTCCGATCGTAACGAGTGATACACCAATCGAAAGGTATCGCACTAACTAAGAAGATTGCATACCAAGAAATATAGAATTGTTTGGGAGAAAAAGCGGTGAAAGTGTAAAAGTAAAGATTTAGAAAATTGGAGCTGCTGAATACGGTGGGGATAAAAGTTGCCGGCTTTTTAGTTTAGCTATTTCTATTCTTACTGAGAATACGCGTCGAATGACACCTCAATTGTTAAAATCCGATGTCCCGTTCAAAAGTAATTCAAAAAACAAGATTTTCTACTTCTTCCCAAAATGAAAATGTTTGTCCCTTTGTTTGTGGGTTTGTATGCATCCCATCTTAGTTTGTGGAAACCCTGGGGGTGTATGAAATAGCTTGAATTAGAAAACGTTTGTTCTACGACTTTTGGAAAAACCCGCTAGTTTAGCGGAAAATCCAGAAAAAAGCCAGATTTAAAATGCTTATAGTATCTAAACAACTAATGCTACAGAAACGTGCTATATATCTTTAACAAAAATTTCTGATATCAACAATTGTGACGAAAAATGATATTACATTCGAAAAAATAAATAAACTATATTAAATTTATGTATTCGGCACGCTACAACAGAAAATTTACGTGTCGGTAAATAAATATTTACTGTTGCGGGCTGAAATCACAAATATAATATAGTTTATTTATTTTATCGAATGTAATATCATTTTTCGTCACAATTGTTACTTTAGTGAAATTTAATTTAAAGTTAATATAATTTATTTATTTTAGAAGTTTAGAAGTGTTTTTGATTGATTAAATTTAATTCGAAATTCCTTAAAATACACAAAATGTTATTCACAATAGTATAAGATAATATACCAAAAAAGACCGAAGCTATAATTTGTTTCATATTATTTTCTCACCAATTTTCCGATCGTTCCTATACGACATAGTCGTCCGATTTTGATAAGATTTAATCCGAAATTCAAAACTAATTAAAAAAAAATGTTATTTCCAAGCCTAGGAGGTTTTATGTTAAACAAGGAAGAACGCTATAGTCCAGTACCTCGACTATCAGATACCCGTTACTCAGCTAATGGGAGCAAAGGGAAATGGAGATATGCAAGCAGCAAAGCGAGATTTAAATGCGCCACCTACCCGTGATCTCAATATGTGGTTATGTGGGAGGTAGACAGATTTAAGCGTTATGCGCGTTAGAGTGGGCGTGGCAAACTTTTTTTGAATCAATCGATAGGTATTGACGAGACCAATACATTTCAGTTAAAAATTTGTAACTAGCATGAAAACTGTGGGCGCCACAGGTTTGTTCGGTTTGTGGGCGTTAAAGTGGGCGTGGCAAACTTTTTTTGAATCAATCAGTAGGTATTGACGAGATCAATACATTTCAGTTAAAATTTTGTATCTAGCATTAAAATTGTGGGCGCCACAGACTTGGGCGGCTTGTGGGCGTTAGAGTGGGCGTGGCATATTTGCGTAACAAACTTGCGCTGCGTACAAGGCTACGGAATCTAAATCTGAGATCCCATTTCTCCATCTTTTATAGTTTCCGAGATATCCGCGTTCATACTTACGATGTTTTGAAGTTTGTAGGCGGTTTGTGGGCGTTAAAGTGGGCGTGGCAAACTTTTTTTGGGTCAATCGATAGATATTGATGAGACAAATAAAATTTCAGCTAAAACTTTTATTCTAGCATCGAAACTGTAGGAGCCACAGTTTTGTGCGGCTTGTGGGCGTTAGAGTGGGCGTGGCACATTTCTGAAACAAACTTGCGGTGCGCAGGAATCTCAGGAATCTACATGCCCAATCCCAGTATTGTAGCTCTTATAGTTTCCGAGATCTCAGCGTTTATATGGCAGACGGATATAACTGGATCGACTCGGCTAGTGATCCTGATCAAGAATATATATACTTTATGTGGTCGGATACGCTTCCTTCTGCCCGTTTCATACTTTCCGACGAATCTAGTATACCCTTTTACTCTACGAGTAACGGGTATAAAAACACCGATGCTATAGTTTGCTTCATATTATTTTCCCACCAAATTTCCGATCGTTCGGACACATTTTTTTAATACGTTTTGAATATCGAACGATCGGAAATTTGGTGGGAAAATAATATGAAGGCAGCAGGAGTAAGGCCGCCCTCGGCATATCGCTCCTGCGACTAGTTCTATCTGATGTGAATGATAGTCGTTGATATCCTCCCCGAATCTTTTAATGTGTTCCAGATTACGCTCACTCAAGCGGCGAAGGTATAGAAGACTAAGTATGTTATGCTCCATAGTAATATTCAGGGAGGGCGAGCTAGCTACTCCTGGGACCCTTTTTAGGCCATGTCATGGTTGACATATCGGGTTTCATTAACCGTGGCACTCTCAGAAAAGGTGATGAGGTGCGTGCCTCGTATATGGATGTAAGTGGCATTATCCACACTCACACGTGCCGGACGGTCGTTTACAATAATGATGCCTTCATCTACGTAGGTAATGGGATGTAGATCGCTGTGCTGAATGTCACAATGCGCTATGCCCCCAGCGTGGAGCTCCTGGGCGCACGACCTTCTATGCGCCAGCTGGCAAAATGTAGCTCCAGATGTTACGGAGCAATTATTGACCGTGTGGATTTCTCCATCACAATCGGCTATGATCTTGTCCTCTAGCCTGAGCATCGTATCGTGATTTGACAAGGGGAAAATAGTGATTTTAATACACGCCGATTTGATTTTAGGGAATTTAATAATAAAATGCAATATGTTAATGGACTGTAATATTTTCTCGGACGCAACGGACAATATGTCTTTGATGGGAGTATCTGTGGGCTCCTCCATCCACATACCTTCCAGGTCTGCATGGTCTAGTATGCTAGGGCTAACGACATTGACTTTAGCAAGCGCTATTGCCAGTAATAAATTTTGCAGCTCCATTGTAAGCATCCTATTTCGAGATAATAACATCTCATATAGGTGCCCCGAGTCAATTTGGGCTCCTTTAGCCGACTTCAGAAGTTGATTGACAGTGGAGGAAATATTATTGATTTGGTCTTGAACCGTATTATTGATGCTTATCTGCCTATTGTTTGCATTAATTAACTGGAATTCATTAAGTTTAATTTTTTCGAAATCCTCTGCGTCCGGCGTTCCTGCCACTACCTTTAGCGCTGTTCCTAAGAAGTCTAAGCTTCTAGCTACTCTATGGTGGATGCTCAACGACTCAAGCAGGTCACGCAGGTGAGCGACATCGACGCTCAAAAGTTTCTGCATGTGTGTCTGGGGAAACATGCTGGTCATGCCATTAGTTTCTTCCACCACGCGCCTATACTCTGAGAGATTCGCCGAGTGTGTGACGAATGCGAATTCTTCCCATACTAGAATTCGACCATCAATGATGAGAATATATTTAGCCTATGAGTAGTCCGTGACATGGGCCGATGTTAAGGCCAACAGGGATAGCAGGGATATGGACGTAAACCTGTAATTTTGGATGTAATGAAGTGTTTATTTGAAACAGAGTAGCCCACCACCAAACATAAAGTCTAAAGCATGATTAAGCGTAATGATAACAAAAACTTATGCCAAGTGGCTAGGGGTGAAAAATAGTGAAAATAATAAAAAATTTACCAGACGAATGACAACATGGTTGTGTTTCGCCTACCTAAGGTTGTCCTTATGGACTACCCTCCCCTTAATGAGGACTTTGGTCCCCATGTCCGCTTCCACAGTTTTCTCCTCACATAACGGTGAAAACTTGTTGCCTAGCCTCCTGTTGGATTTCACTAGGACTTTGTCGCCAACCTTAAACACCCTATTTTGTCGGGAAGAATTTTCCCTGGCTCTAAGCTTGTCTTGGGCCCGCCTAATCCTATCCTGAATTTCGTACTGTGGGTCACTCGATTGTGCCATAACCACATCGGCTGGCCTCTTGTCGATGACCGAATGGATAGATTTGTTGTACCTGGCAGTGGTCAGCAAAATTGGCTCCACGGTGTCGCTAATGTCTTTGTCAATTTTAAGGCATCTGCCGAGCTCCACTAGGGTGCTGTGGAAACGTTCCACTTGTCCGTTTGAGACGCTGTGGAGGAGCGGAGCATTCAAGATGCTAACGCCGAAGTGGTTTTCCAGCATGGTTAAAATAGTGTGCGAGTTCAATGATGGCTCATTGCCGCAATAGATGACTTTAGCTTTGGGGAAACGTTCAACAGTTGTAATAGGGTCGGTTTAAGATCCTCAATGGTTCTAGATGAAATCGGCTAGACCATGGAAAATTTTAAAAATTTGTCAATGCACGTTCCTATCTGTAGAAAAAATGTCTATATGTAGCATTTCTCCTACCCGCGACGGAACTGGCGTTTCGCCGAGTTCTTGTTTCCTTGGGTGCCTGTCATACTTTGCTCTGGCACATGTCCTGCAGTTAGTGACGATTTCATTCGCCAACCCTGCCATTTTTGGAAAGTAATACTCTGAGAGTACTTGTTTAACATTTTCCTGTGCCGATCTGTGGGCCCTATTATGCTCAGCAGTGAGGACTTCTCGCCTCTCAGCGACTGCAAAAATATCCGTAACACGGTTTTTGCAGTGCCAAATTTTTCTTGTATCATCGCTAGCGTGTGCAAATCGCAATGAATGGCTTTTACGCCCTTAGGGACAATAATGTCTGCGAGTTCCTCAAGCAACGACTCCTTGCATACGAAGTTAATGTCATGACGTTTCTTGTTTCCGAAGAGCACGAAGGTGCGTTTCGACGGAATTTAAAGGTTTATCCGTGGCTTCAGTTGTGTGTGTTAGCGACATTTAACTGTGAGTAGTGGCCGCACACGAATAAGCTTCTTCCTCCTCCACAACGTTAAGTTGCTGTCTGGAGAGGGAATCTGCGACGAGGTTATCCTTGCCGGGCTTGTAAAAAATTTTAGCGCCGGACTCGTCAATGTGAGTCTTCCACCTTTTGAATTTCGCATTCGGATTGGATTCCGACACTGCGAAAGTCAATGGTTGGTGGTCAGTAAAGATATTTATATCCTTGACTGCATATAAATAATGGTGCAATTTGGCCAGTGCCCAAACTATGGCTAATAGCTCCCTTTCGTTGGTAGCATAATTAACCTCCCTGTCCTTTAAAGTCCTCGAGATCATAGTAATAGGTCGTCCCTCTTGGGATAACACCGCGCCAATGCCATGTGCTAAGGCATCCGTCGTTAGATCGAACGCCTTTTTATAATCGGGGTGCCTGAGGATGACATCCTCGGAAGCCGTTGCTGCTCATTAAACTGCACCTGGAGATTTTTGGATCTGTACCTACTGACAGTTCCGTTTTCCCCTTTTAGAATGTCAGAAACGGGTGTAGCTATCGATGCAAAGTCTTTAATAAAGCATCGATAATAGCTATCCAGGCCTAAGAATGATCTGACCTCGAATACGTTTTTAGGGTCGGGGGCAGAAGGAAGCGTTTCCGACCCCATAAAGTATATATATTCTTGATCAGGATCACTAGCAGAGTCGATCTAGCCATGTCCGTCTGTCCGTCTGTCCGTATGAACGCTGAGATCTCGGAAACTATGAGAGTAACAATATTGGAATTAGGCGCGCAGATTCCTGAGATTCCTGCGCAGCGCAAGTTTGTTTCAGTAGACTGCCACGCCCACTCTAACGCCCACAAACCGCCCAAAACTGTGGCTCCTACAGTTTTGATGCTAGATAGATCGTTCGGACACATTTTTTTAATACGTTTTGAATTTCGAACGATCGGAAATTTGGTGGGAAAATAATATGAAGGCAGCAGGAGTAAGGCCGCCCTCGGCATATCGCTCCTGCGACTAGTTCTATCTGATGTGAATGATAGTCGTTGATATCCTCCCCGAATCTTTTAATGTGTTCCAGATTACGCTCACTCAAGCGGCGAAGGTATGGAAGACTAAGTATGTTATGCTCCATAGTAATATTCAGGGAGGGCGAGCTAGCTACTCCTGGGACCCTTTTTAGGCCATGTCATGGTTGACATATCGGGTTTCATTAACCGTGGCACTCTCAGAAAAGGTGATGAGGTGCGTGCCTCGTATATGGATGTAAGTGGCATTATCCACACTCACACGTGCCGGACGGTCGTTTACAATAATGATGCCTTCATCTACGTAGGTAATGGGATGTAGATCGCTGTGCTGAATGTCGCAATGCGCTATGCCCCCAGCGTGGAGCTCCTGGGCGCACGACCTTCTATGCGCCAGCTGGCAAAATGTAGCTCCAGATGTTACGGAGCAATTATTGACCGTGTGGATTTCTCCATCACAATCGGCTGGATTCCTGAGATTCCTGCGCAGCGCAAGTTTGTTTCAGTAGACTGCCACGCCCACTCTAACGCCCACAAACCGCCCAAAACTGTGGCTCCTACAGTTTTGATGCTAGATAGAAAATTTTAACTGAAATGTAATGTTCTCATCAATACCTATCGATTGACCCAAAAAAAAGTTTGCCACGCCCACTTTAACGCCCACAAACCGCAAAACCCTGTGACGCCCACAATTTTCATGCTAGATAAAAAATTTTAACTGAAATGTATTGGTCTCGTCAATACCTATCGATTGATCCAAAAAAAAATTTGCCACGCCCACTCTAACGCCCATAACGCTTAAATCTGTATACCGCCGGTAGGTGGCGCATTTTAATCTCGCTTTGCTGCTTGCATATCTCCATTTAGCTGAGTAACGGGTATCTGATAGTCGAGGTACTCGACTATAGCGTTCTCCCTTGTTTTATCTGGGTCAGTAGTGGCACCGTTGTTGGTGACAATGAATCCAAAAAAGCTAACGCTTTTCTTGAAAAAACCTGATTTCTGTGCTGACACCCTCATGTTAGCATCGTGTAGGCTCTTAAGAACCCAGTCTACGTGCCGGATGTGGGCGTTTTCGTCTTCTGAAAAAACGATAACATCATCAACGTAAACATAGCAGAATTTGCCGATCTGTTCTCGTAGAATATCATCAATGGTTCTCTGGACCATTGAAACTCATATTTCCCCCCATTTACGGAAAAGGAAGTTTTTCCGCGGTCGCGCTCTGCAAGTGTAATCTGGTGGTAGCCAGACTTCAAGTCTAGCGTTGTGAAGTACCTAGCCTTGCCTAAGTTTCCAAGTATCATAGAGATGTTTGGCATAGGGTAGCGATCGGGTATCGTCCTTTAGTTTAATTTGCGAAAGTGGAACACCAGCCGCATTTTTAGGTTGCCCGATTCGTCCTTCCTTCCTGTCGCGGAGCATATTTACAAAAGCATCCCTAGCTAGAGGCGTTGCATCGGAGCAATCTACACTAGTAAAATTGACATCGGGGCATGATTGAAATTCTACTTTTTCTAGTTCGTTGCCGCATTTGAGGTGGCCGGAGGCTAGACAAAGTGATACCCCTGGCTGTTTTAACAGGTCAATACCAACAATAGCATTATGTGGTCCCGATCGATCGGACGCGGCCGGCTTCCTAT
This sequence comes from Drosophila suzukii, assembly GCF_013340165.1. Taxonomy (NCBI): domain Eukaryota; kingdom Metazoa; phylum Arthropoda; class Insecta; order Diptera; family Drosophilidae; genus Drosophila; species Drosophila suzukii. The sequence goes on along the minus strand of NW_023497325.1, from coordinate 274,727 downwards.
TTTGGTATGCCGGGGCCTGAGATGGTTTAAGCATCCTGGACAGTGACGGGTCAGTAGTAGGGAAAGACGGGTTCTGGGGGGGGGGGGGGGGACAATTAGCATATTAATGGCCCCCGGCCCCCCCCTCCCCCCTCATTAACGTATGCGGGTTCTGGGACAATTAGCATAATCCAATAAATTAACTGATTTTAATGGGCTTTGAAGTCATAAAAATGTCACGATCATGTCTATAAAGAGTATACTTAATTGCCCCCATCGCCCCCACATCCCCATGTGACAATATTGATCATGTATCCTTCCCCTCATTATGTGCAATTAATAGTCAGGTGAGAAAGGTGCACGTGAGAAAGGTCGAGAAAGGTCGTGTTATCTTAGAGGAACATATCCGATCATGTTGGGGAAAGGTGTGATCACGTACCCTTTTGCCTCATTATCACAGGTGTTGCTGTGCACGTGTGAAAGGTCGCACACCCAAAGTATTCAAAGATGGTTATCTTAGAGGAACATGTCCGATCATGTTGGGGAATAATGTTTCCTATGATTGTAAAACTAATTAAGAAATCAAAAGAACCCCAATAAAATTAATCTCACAAGTTAATGATTCTCAGATGTGGAATATTTTCAAATACACATTTTTGTTTCCGCCCCAGAACGTTTAACTGGTAAATTGTCTAACACAAATGGGTACTAAACATGTCATAAAAGGGATTCAAGCAAGAGCTACCCGAACATGCGCACCTGTCAATTACCTGACCGCAATAAAAGGGACACATGCACAACCCAGAAGGCGCACGCTCATTGACAAGATCATAGGCCTCACGCCAACGACCTCATACGAGCTCATACGACGTTCCCATAATAGGGGTTGAAATCACGACCGCGCAACAACTCGCAAGTAGCCGACATATCTCAGTCAAGGAAATATTTTCCATTCTCCGTACCTGTAATTTTAACTCGAAATAAAAAGTCAGAAGTTTATTTTGGTACTGCGAACATGTTTTATTATGTTATTTAATCATTTTCATTCTTTTTTCTAGATTATAGTATTTATTCATAATGTTGAGTGCTTCCTTTTTGTAATCCGAAATTCGATGGCATACACAAGTATCAACTCCCTCAGTGGCTGCATCATTGCTCCACACGCAGGTGTCCATATGATTTCCATGAATAGATGTTTTTATATTACCTCGTTCACATTCAAAGAGTTTTGATTGTATGAACTGGAGCCGTACATAGTGTGCATTGAACAGAATTCCGTCAAATACATTCAAAAAGTTATTTATTTTAACTGAATGCATGTTGTCTATCTAAGTCAACAATCTCGTCTTACCCTTTTAAATATGCTTACACGATTTATAAGGAAATTTCTACAGGTTTTCATCTTCTTCTTTTACCCAAAAATATGCATTCTCGAAATTCAACAAATGAAAATCTTTGATTTTTCCTCTTCTTTTACCCAAAAATGTGCATTCTCGAAATTCAACAAATGAAAATCTTTGTTTTTTCCCAAACTCGAAATGATTTTTTCCAAACTGTCCCCTATTGGCTACCTGAGTATGATGGTGTGTCGTAAAAACGACCTTTCCTTTCCCACCTGCAGCAAAGTATGTGCGACCTCTTCTAACCAACACTCTCCTTTATTCTATGATTTTGTGTCTCCTTTATCGATTTGATGGTGTCCTATTGGTTACACTTGTATCAAATATTTTTCATAATCAATACTTCTCATCTCTTCTAACCAATGAACAGTCGATGTAACCTACTAGAATTGCCTATATTGTTTTCGAATTTAAAAAAATCTTAAGTATGCATCTCTCATCTTCAATATTATCGTTCACGCCCACTTCAAACACTATAAATGATCGAGGACAATAGTTAGTCTTCCAAAAATAGTCTTGAAGTGGGATACTCTGCTACGTCAAACACAGCTTAAGTAAATGTGAAAAAGTGATCGTGAAAAAAGAATTTAAACAAAACGAATAAAATAAAATGAATAACCAAAATCAGTTTTGTCAATCCTGTAAGTGTTTTTTGCTAAAGAATAAGTGGGCAAATCATATCCGTTCGGAGTTGCATGAGCGAAATGCAATTCAACCCCTTGACGGAAGAGTCAAAAAAATTTTTTAAGGGATTCAAGGGAAGAATACTACATTACATGTATGTAAACGATGGATCGGACTCGATATTACCTGAGAGTTTCTTGAGTGAAGCTGGATTGTCCCTGCTACCTCATCTCAGCACTCTATTAGAAAGTTATACTTCAGCAAAAGTAAACTTTGAACTGTTTGCAGAGTATATACTTTTTAAAGATGAATCTGAAGACATTTAAATGAAAAGTTTTCAAAGTAAAATGACGATCATGAAAAAAGATTCTGACTTAGAAAATATCTTCCATGAACCTACCATGGAAATAATTTCAAAAGCACAAGAATTTCAAGAGAGAGACAGTGGATGGTCTCTTATAAAATTGATTCGCTTGGAAATGAATGTGAATCATTATACACCGATGGCTGGTTAATCTTTCATACCACTACTTCGTGTGTTTAAATTTTTCCAAAACTGAGGAAGCTGCATTAAAACACAAAACGCTCTGCAGTAGGAAGGTCTCAAAGATGCCACACCCCCAGAATATTACATTGAAATTTACCCAAGTTCAACATCAGCTTCAAGTTCAATTTGTTGTCCACGCGGATTTTGAATGCATTCTTCAAGTGAGCCCCAAATTATTTAATATTAATGAACATATTCCAATATCATATGCGTATTATATAAAGTGTGCTTTTGATTCTAGACTAGATAAATTTATTTTAGAAACAGGAAAAAATTCGGGAGTAAGTTTTGTAGATTCATTGATAAAAAATCTAACTAAATTGAGTGATGACTACTTAAATAAAATAGTTCCTATGAGAATGACTTTGGATGACCAGCAAATATTTGATAATTCATTGAATTGTTCCATTTGTCAGAAAGATTTAGGGACTGATAGGGTTAGAGATCATTGTCATTTCACAGGTCGCTTTAGAGGTGCAGCCCACTCTAAGTGTAACTTGGATTATAAAGTTAACAAATTCATACCAGTATTTTTTCATAATTTTTCAAAATACGACTGTCATTTGTTTATTCAAGAGTTGGGAAAGATTCCCGGTGAAATTTCCGTAATACCAATAAATAAGGAAAACTATATTTCTGTCTCAAAGAAAATAAAAAGTTTAAGTGGAAATAGTTTTGAAATTCGTTTTCTCGATACATATAGATTTATGCCATCAAGTTTAGATTCCCTAGCTTCTAATTTAGTTGACGTTCAATTGAACACTGTAAAATCGTTTTTCAGTAATGATATAGAATTTCGACTAATGCGTAAGAAGGGTATATTTCCCTATGAATATTTAGATTCCGCCAGTAGACTCGAGGAAACTTCCCTCCCACCAAGGGAAGCATTCTATAGTAATTTAACGGAAAGGGAATGCTCTCAGGAAGATTATGATCAAGCTCTTAAAGTTTGGTCGCATTTCTCTTGTTCCACTCTTAAAGATTATTTAGAATTATATTTAAAAACAGATGTATTTCTTTTAACCGACTTGTTTGAAAACTTCCGAAAAATTTGTATGCAAATTTATTCACTTGACCCAGCTCAGTATTTTACGACACCAGGTCTATCTTGGGAGGCAATGTTGAAATCTACAAATATTCAACTTGAATTGCTGACAGATATAGATATGTATAGATTTATTCAAAGTAGCATTCGAGGTGGTTTAGTTCAATGTTGTCATAGATATACAAAAGCAAATAACAAATATTTGTCAGATTATGATTCCTCGAAGGAGTCTTCATTTTTAATGTATGTAGATGCGAATAACTTGTATGGTTGGGCAATGTCACAACCTTTACCATATAAAGATTTTAAGTGGATGTCTACCACAGACATAGACAATTTTGATATTAATAATATTCCAATCGATAGCAAATACGGTTATTTTTTGGAAGTGGACTTAATATATCCATACCGTTTACATGATCTTCATAATGATCTTCCAGTTTGTCCGTCAAATTGTCTGGCCTCAAAAGAGGATAAGGTAAAAAAATTAATTGCTGACCTGAGAAATAAGAAAAATTATGTAATACATTATCGGAATTTGCAACAATGTATACAGAATGGGTTAGTATTGAAACAGATCCATAGAGGTGTTCAGTTTTTACAAAAGCCTTGGTTAAAGAATTACATTGATCTAAACACTTTACATAGACAAAATGCAAAAAATAAATTTGAAAAAGATTTGTTTAAATTAATGAATAATTCTGTTTACGGAAAAACAATGGAAGATCCCGAGCGCAGGGTCGATATTAAGCTTATTAGTTCATGGGAAGCTCCGGATAACTCCAAGACTGGACGAAAAGCACATTGTGCCAAAACTTTAATTTCAAAATCCAATTTTCATAGTGCAACTAAAATTAATGACAATTTCTATGCAATTCAAATGAAAAGATTGTCCGTTCTATTTAATAAGCCAATGTATTTAGGATTTGCAGTATTAGACTTATCGAAATGGAAAATGTACGATTTTCACTATCAATATATGAAGTCAAAGTTTCAGGAAAAGTTACTCTTAAATTATATGGATACTGATTCATTTATCTATACAATAAAAACTGAAGATTTTTATAAAGATATTCGTAATGATCTTGAAGCAAAATTTGATACATCGGACTATTCAGATGAAAGAATTAATCTATATAACTTTAAAAGAGTTAACAAAAAAAGTTTAGGGTTTTTTAAAGATGAGCTTAACGGTAAACTCATGACAGAATTTGTAGGTCTGTGCTCAAAGGTTTATTGTTATAGAATAGATCAAGTTAAATCTTTACATAATAAAGCAAAGGGAGTGAGTTCACGAAATCTTACAATCGAAGACTATAAAAACGTTTTATTAACTGGGGCCTCACTATATGGTAATAGAACAATTTTTAGATCAAAAGCACATAAAATAACTACAGTTAAAGTAAATAAAAAAATTCTTTGTGGCAAAGATAACAAAAGAAAACGTTATGTTAATGAAACACAATTTTTAGAGTTAAGTAATGAAGACCATGGTACGACATCAATAAAACATCAGAGATTAATTGAAAAAGATATTTTAGAAAATGTTGAATGGCTAGAATCAAATTCATTTTGCTTGGGTGAGATGATACAAAATAATTATGTGAACGATGGAGAATCATTAGATAGCCTTAAATTTCAAAAGGAACATATTGAAAAAGAACTATTTTATAAATCAGTTGAATTGGAGATGTTTTATTATGATCGAGACTTTGGAAAATATAAATGAAAATGATTTTGAGTTTGTAAAAAGTATTTTTATTATATTTAATTTTAGTTTAAAACATTGTACAAAAATATTAATATTAAACTTAATATAAGATAAGATAATATGTAAATAAAAATTAATTAAATAAATCATTTATTAAACTACAAAATGTCTTCCTTGTTTATCCAGTTAGTCTTTGAAAACCCAAGCCACTTAACCAAAACTATATTTCCTTTTCGCCTTACAACTTTTTCAACTAGGTATGTGTGGTGAAATCGTGTTTTTTCAGTTCTTCTTTATAAAATCCGCCCTGAATCGGGCTACCATCTAAATCTTCAAGTAAGTATGTTTTAGGGTAAGTGTTCTTCACCTTTCTAATTTTAAAGATTTCAGTTGTATAGTTCGGTGTATACCCTTTCTCAAAGACATGTTTGTATTTACTGATACGAACGTGGTCCCCCTTACGGAATTTACTTGCAACAAATATTTTCAGGTGATTATACGATGTTTGTAATATTTGTTTTTCATTGGAAGAATTGACTTTACTTGGACTCATTTTTATTGTTCTATGCTCTCTATTATTATATTTATTAATTAATTGTTTATACATATCTATCCACTTATATTTTCCATTGAAACTAAACTCACGCCACATTAACTCTTTAAGAGTTCTATTGAAACGTTCAACTATTGATGCTTTTAGAGTACTGAAGGTTGAATAATGATTTATCCTATAACTTTTCATTAATACCTTAAATTTGGAAATAAAGAATTCAGTGCCATCATCAGTTTGCAGGTTTCTTGGTGTTCCATGACCCGATTTAAATATTCTCTCCATGGCTTGGGAAACATCATTTGCATTTTTTGATTTTAATGCCTCACCCCAAGCATATTTCGAAAATGTGTCTATAACAGTCAACAAGTATCGGTACCCATCATTAGATTTTGAAAAGGCTCCCATTTCAACCAAATCTGCTTGCCACAGATCGTGTATACCCCTTGTAATCACTCGTCTTCGTTGAAAGTTTTTTCGAGATGGTCCGTGCAACTCATTTACGATTTCTCGCTTAATCATATTCTTCTAATAGGCTGAAAAGCGACACCTTCTAACTCAATTGTGGTTTTTTTCGGTAATGATATCGGTTTTGTTACATATTTAAATATATAGTCCTCAATGGTTTTAATCTTTTCCAGAATTTTGGCAAAAATTTGGTCAGCGCTGTCTGCCCTCTTACTATTGAATTCAATTTTATTTTCTAAGCTTGAAATTTTTGTGAGTCGACGATTAACATTTTGAGTTATAATTTTTCCTAAATCTTCTCCCAACTTTCCGAGGATCTCATCAGTATATTGTTTCGTTGCTAGATCATTGTTGTCTAAAGGCTTAGATCCGTTTTTAATACGTTTATTTTGAGCATTTAGATTACACGTCTTTTCAAATTTTCTGATCGTTCCTTATCAACAGAAAAATGTCCAAACTTGTCGACAGACATGATGTTTGGAAATGTAAAACATATTTGTCCTTCCTATTTATACTCATTAATATATAATCCTTTCTTCACGCAATTCTTCTAATATTGAAAAAATTTCGTTATTGTGGCTGGTGTTACCCGCTCCTTTTGATGCTACTAAAATTTCCAATCGTTCGACTAACTCATTTACATCATTCCAATATACATAGTTTGGATTTGATTTCTGAAGAGTCATGTAACCAAAGCCTGTTTTTGAGCGAAGTGGAGAAGACGTTGTAGGACTGAAATCTTTGTCTATCAACTTCTTAATAATATGGCTATATTTGTATGCTCGTGTACCCTTGATTCTGTTATTAGGTTTAAAGCCTACTCTATGTATATTCGTTTCTAAAATAATTTTTTTATACATTTTCAAGTCTTGATCACCATAGTTTTCAGGTTTACTAAGAAAAATTAGAGAGTACAGACCAGGAGTCAGATCACAACTCATTCCACTAGAAAATGTTATTTTATTATTTTTAATTTTTAATTCTTTATCTCCCAAAGTTAATTAATTGTTTGCGCTATTTTAAGGTCCATAACCCTTATCCAACACATTTCCTCTGGTCAGATTACTGATATTAAAGTCATAATTATAACTAGTGTTATTATCTTCTAGCTCTGCATCCACACCCATATCGGCCTCGCCTGTATACATTGGTAAAGGTGTTGTCCCTTCTTCTTCACTTTTTTCCTTTTTCTCTTCTTCTATATCTTCCTCTATATTCGTTTGTGAAAAGAATTGATTATACGAATCACTATCATCGAAAGACCTTGGTGGAGTTATGTTTCGATTAGACTGCGGATCTTTCTCATTAGTTGTAAAGTAGAAATCGTCAAGCTCTCTCTCATCATCATCGTATTTCTTAATTTGCTTCATTTCACGCTTTACTTTTATACTATCTTTTACATTAGAAATCTTTTGTTTTTTATTTTCCTTAACAAGTTCATGTAAGGGTTCAGTAATAGGTTTAAAAGTTTCCTCCAATTGTTAATTCGTATGATTTTTGACTTGTTTGAGATCATCGAATTTTCGCTTCAAAGCAAATCTAGCTTTGGTTAACTGTGACAAAATATTCATTGTAGTATATTGTTCAAACTTTATAGGTGAAAGATTTAAAATTTCCAAAATTCATGTAGTCACTCCTCAGTTACTAAAGAAATACTGTTTAGGGAACGCCAAGATCTGTAATATTTATATACCATTTCCGAATAAAAAAAAAGATTCGATACATTTTCTTCATTATATTTTAAAAAGTGTATTTATTGATATATTCTTAAAATCTCAATCTTTTTAATGATTACTGACTTATTTCTAAATACAAATTGTCATTACTTTTATAAATATTAAATTTTCCATCAACCATTTCATTGATGATATCATCTTGAAGAGAGGTGTACCTTTCCGGCATGTACAGAATGTGCTCCTCCAACTCGAGAGCAATAGATTCTCCAACCTTTGTTGTTTTGCGCTCCGCCTTGAGGATCGGGAATCTTACATTTTCAGGCATCCTTGTCTTCGATAGCAGTGTCTTTTTATTAAATTTATTGAACTCTTTAACTACAATGTTCATCTGGTTTTCCTGATCCATGATGGTTGTTGAGTTTTTTGGACTTGATACAGTTGTTCCACGTTGTGTTTAGCTGTATTTTGATGTTTACTACCTGTTTAGCAGTTGTTCAGTACTTGTTTCGTAGTTGCTTACTACTTGTTTTAGCTGGTTAATACCTGTTATTAGATGATTATTATCTATTTAGTAGCTGTTAACTAGTTGTTTACCAGTTGTTATAAGCTGGTCACCAGCTGTTTTGAGCTGTTATGAGCAGTTATAGGCTTTTTTTGTTAAGAATGATCAAAAATTCTTGTCCTCTAGATGACGTTCGATGTGAAGTAGAAACTTAGACTGTGAATTTGAACGCGTGCAGGTCCACTTTTTATACCATACAGAGTTCACACATACACGTACCCATACATTGATTTTCAACCCCCCAAATGTAAATTAACCATTTAAATATACCGGTTTTGACTCCACATTTTCTACGAAAGAAAGTAGAAAAGCGAGGCACAGGTGTCCACAGTTGTATGTATCAAAGTCTTGAACTCTATCGTAGTTGTATTGTATTCTATGTCCCAAGTATTTCACAACTTCTCTAGGTGGCTGAAGATTTCCAAAACTGTCGAAATAATGTATATTATTTTTATTTTTATTATATGCAACCCAATGTGTACCACTTGATCGGGAATTATCTAAGTTTACTATACCACACTCCCTACTTGTTGGTGCTTCTGGGAGTAGATCTCTCATAAACACCCCTCTAAAATGTGGGATATATTTCCTAGCAAAATGTATAATGTCGATATTTGATAGTGGTCTATTGGGTAGCAGAGAAATGAGTTTTTTCGCTTCTTAATTCCTTTCCCCTTACTATAGGGCTTAAGAAAGAAACCATAACCCTTTCTATAGGGCTTGAGATATAATCCTTCTCCTACAGCAACACTTTCAATTTTCCTATTGTGACGTTTTTTCTCCTCCATATCTTCCTTAGCCATTCTCGCATTGTTAATTGTTTTTGCAATTGCTGCACTTCCACTTGCTAAACTACCAAGAGCGCTGAGGGCTGTCAAGATCGGTACGATTAGTAGAAAACCTCCAATTTCGGGTACATTAATTTCACGAGGTACTTTAACATTTTTCTTAGAACCCATTGATTGATGAATTGATTTACGTGCAACTTTAATTGCACTCATAATGTCTAATGGTTTTTGTTTTTTTAATGTCTTAGTAGCAGCATTAATTACAGTCGAAAGGCTTGTCTTCTTCATTTTATTCTTCAATATCTTTTTCCTTCCTTTCTTTTCCGTTTTATTCAATCTCATACCAAATTTTTTCTTGGCTTTCATTATATTTGTAACAAAGTATGCTGCTGCTCTTTCACCAAGACTGCTATCTGGTGCCTTGACACGCGACCAGGCTTTGTCAATTAATATGGAGTCTGCCCTATGTCGTTCACTCAATGCCTTGTTTTGAGAATATGCGATATCGTGCTCTTTGCAAGCTTCATCCAATGGGTTTATTCCTTGGTCACCACGTTCCAACCGTTTCTGTAACTTTGTACCCGGTCCACAAAAATTATATCCCGGAACATAGGCTTGAAACGGTAATGTATTAATAAGCTTATCGACAAGACCACCACCGTGTTTACAATTAAAAATACGACTGATGCGATTATAAAAACGTTTCCCCATTTTATTGATGTTTAATCATCAAAGATTTCTCATTGAATGAGGTACATTAGGTTAAAAGATGCGTTTAATAAGTCAGAAACAAAAAATTGTAGTTAGAAATATTAACGATGAAAACGAGAAAAATATACCGCCACGACATAGTGCTCTCTTACCGAACACAATAAGGGCTCTAATTGTTGGGCCTTCGAATTGTGGTAAAACTAATATTATGTTAAGTCTAATAGAGAGTCCTAATGGATTAAAATTCGAAAATGTTTATATATTTTCAAAAAGTTTATATCAACCTAAATATGAGTACTTGGAGAAATTAATCAAGACGATTAAAGGAATGGGATATCATACATTCTCCCATAATGAGGGTGTACTAGACCACAGTGAAGCTAAAAACAATTCCATTATGATAATCGATGACGTAGCTTGTGAAAAACAAGATAACAAGATCTTATTTTTGTATGGGTCGACATAAAAATATCGACTAATTTTAATTGTGTCAAACGTATAGTATTATACCTAAACATCTGATTCGTGACAATGCCAACTTTATTATAATGTTTAAGCAAGATGATTTAAATATGCGGCATATGTGTCGGGACCATATGAACACTGATATGAATTATGAAACATTTGTGAAAATTTGTCAAAAACGTTGGGAGGACAAGCACGGATTCCTATTAATTAGCAAGGATAACGAAATGGATAACGGAAGATACAGAAAAGGATTTGATCAATTTATTATGATTTAAGGAGTAATTTCAATATAAAGCTTGGTTAGATACTTATAATCCCACAGTTTATCAAGAGATTTCAATATGTCTAGATCACTTGCATTATCCTTGAATGGAAATAGTTCCATTATAAATACAAACTTTTTTCCACCTGTCGAATTGAATGGTCGATATGAGTGCGCTCTTATCGATATTAATATGTATAATTTGATTCCAAATATTGATGAAAAATATAACCTCTTCCACATCGGTGACAAGGTTATTGCAATTCCAACTGGATCATATGAATTTAATGATATCACCGATTTCATTTACAATAAACTAAAAGACTATTACCTGGAAAATACATTCAAAATTCAAAGTAATAATAATACACTTCAAGTTGAAATAACTACCATGCGAGAGTCAGTTTACTTTAATAAGGAAAGATCGGTTGGACAGCTGTTTGGTTTCCATCAAAAAGTACTAGAACCACATCCTACAAAAACCTATCGATCAGATCAGACCGTGAACATATTAAAAATTAATACAATTCGTTTGGAATGTAATATAATCAGCGGTTCATATGTAGATAGTACACCGAATCATACATTACATGAGTTTGGCATTAATGGCACATAACCTAATTTATTTACCAATCAACTGTGACGAAATAAGCACACTATCTATACGCATAGTTGAACAAAACGGTAATTTGGTGAATTTACGTGGTGAAAACGTTTCGATTCGCATGTACATTCGGTTAATAGAATGATTATTTATAATAAAAGACGTAGCTTAAGTCCTCAGCCAAGCATTACTAATTGTAAAGCTATAGATAGAGGATCAAAAGTAAAAAGAAGCTCACTTACTTTGAAAAATAAACTATTTTTAAAGTCGTTAGGCTTGAAGCTTCGAGTATAATATAAAAGGTGGAAAGGAAAACAATGAACGAAATTTTAAATGTTCGAGAAAAGGTTTACTCAGATGAGAGTATTTCGAAGAAAGAGTTTCATACTTATTCATCGTATAATCAAACATTTAAGCCAAACGATGAAATTCGAATTACTATTCAAAATCAAGACTTGTACGTGCTTCCTCACGAAAGTTACCTTAATTTTCAAGGAATTATTAGAAAAGATTCACCGAATGGACCTACAACTGAAAATGTTACCACTTTTTTTAAAAATAATTGTATGGCTTACTTTTTGGATGAAATAAAGTACGAAATAAATGGATGTGAGATTGATAAAACACGATTTGTCGGTATGACTACAACCCTAAAAAAATTATATATCTCTGGATAATCTTCAAAGTCAAAATCTATTAAATTCCGGATGTAGCAGTGGGGGCGAAATATCTACGGGACCATTAAAAAATTTATTGGGATTTGCTGAGGATTATAAAAAAGTTTTGTTAAATTGTAAACACGAACTAGTGTTGATGCTAACTAAGAATCTTGGTGATGTGTTTGAACAAACCAGAAATGAACAAACTTTTAAGTTGGAAATGACGAATATAACCTGGAAAATTCCCCATGTAACTCCGAGCGATTTTGCAAAAATTAAGATGTACGATATTATTAAAAGTGGTGTAAACCTACCAATCGCATTCCGGAGTTGGGATTCATATGTTAACCCCAAATTGGGGTATGGAAGTCAACACAGCTGGAATGTGAAAATGTCGGCTAACCGCGAAAAACCAAGATTTGCTAAATTTGGATTTACACTAAATGGAGAACTTATCACAAATAACTTATCAAACTTGAAAGTTCACTTGAATTCAGAGTCATATCCATATGATAATCTGAATGTTGATTTTAGTAAGAATCAGTATGCTCACCTATATGAAATGTATACAAGATTTCAGTCTAGTTACTATAATCGTGAATCACAACCATTTTTGACCCCAAATGAATTTAAATTGAAGGCCCCTATTATTGTGGTTGATCTTTCATATCAAAACGAATCAGTGAAAACTGGTCCTATTGATGTGAGAATTTCAATAGAACTGAAGACACCAAGTCATGAAAATACCCAAGCTTACTGTCTCCTCATACATGACCGTTTAGTTGAATATAACCCATTAAACGGACTAGTACAACGAGTTGCTTACCATTAGAAAAATGTTGAAAGATACTGTTTGGATTAATGTTCAAGGTTTCTTTGTTAATAATAATTATTTTATTTTAAAGGAAATTGGAATTGTACTCGAAAAAGATCCAAACTTAAATAATAGTATTTTAATAGAACCACCATATGATTTTACTTTGCTAAATACAAAATCTCGAAAGACTGCAATTTGGTTAACCAATACACATCACAAAATTTTTTGGAACGATGGAGAGAACAGTTTTCCACAAACTCGAAAGTATCTAAGGACAATTACAAGCGGAAAACCAATTATTTGTAAAGGTGTGGAAAAGAAACGATTTCTACAGAAGTTTTTTGGGAGTCGTCAGCTCATTAATATCGAGGAAATGGGCTGTCCGTCATTAAACAGGTTTAAAGGAAACCGGTTTCCCTATTGTGAAACACACCTGAAGGGCGGGGTTTGTGCTCTAAACAATGCATACATTATTTTGACATTTTTTAAAAGTAGCTCCAAAACAATAAAATAATTGTTATACATCATTTTAAAGTTGAGACTAGATGTGTAAAGACCTACAAGAAAATAAAATTAACAAAATGAAATTTCATGAGGAAATTGACCAATTTATTGAACAATTTAAAGGAGAGATAACTGGTCAGCATTTTCAATATCTTCTAAACACAAAATCTATGTTCATGAATCGAGGTGGACATGATCTCAAAACTACGAATTATGGTGAACACTTTACATTTTGTAATCCAGAAATGACGTCGGAAACGTGCGCCTGCTTCTTCTATGCAAATCGCCGGAATCAAAGCAGAAAATAAATTTCTATGTTTAACAAAAATGTTCGCAATACCAAAATAAATGAATAAATGTATTATTATGCTACAAAATAAACTTCTGACTTTTTATTTCGAGTTAAAATTACAGGTACGGAGAATGGAAAATATTTCCTTGACTGAGATATGTCGGCTACTTGCGAGTTGTTGCGCGGTCGTGATTTCAACCCCTATTATGGGAACGTCGTATGAGCTCGTATGAGGTCGTTGGCGTGCGGCCCATGATCTTGTCAATGAGTGTGCGCCTTCTGGGTTGTGCATGTGTCCCTTTTATTGCGGTCAGGTAATTGACACGGGCGCATGTTCGGGTATCTCTTGCTTGAATCCCTTTTATGACATGTTTATGACCCATTTGTGGAAAGGAGAGAATCTTAGACAATTTACCAGTTAAACGTTCTGGGGCGGAAACAAAAATGTGTATTTGAAAATATTCCACATCTGAGAATCATTAACTTGTGAGATTTATTTTATTGGGGTTCTTTTGATTTCTAAATTAGTTTTACAATCATAGGAAACATTATTCCCCAACATTAATATGCTAATTGTCCCAGAACCCGTCTTTCCCTACTACTGACCCGTCACTGTCCAGGATGCTTAAACCATCTCAGGCCCCGGCATACCAAAATAGGAAGCCGGCCGCGTCCGATCGATCGGGACCACATAATGCTATTGTTGGTATTGACCTGTTAAAACAGCCAGGGGTATCACTTTGTCTAGCCTCCGGCCACCTCAAATGGGGCAACGAACTAGAAAAAGTAGAATTTCAATCATGCCCCGATGTCAATTTTACTAGCGTAGATTGCTCCGATGCAACGCCTCTAGCTAGGGATGCTTTTGTAAATATGCTCCGCGACAGGAAGGAAGCCTTCGCGAACCCCAACGAAGCCCTTCCTTACAAAACTTCGGTGGTTTCCACCATCAGAACTGTTAGAAAGGAACCTATTTATGCCAAACTTTGCCCATACCCAATGGGAGCTGCAGATTTCGACAACAGCGAAATTCAAGACTTGCTGAAAAATTGCATAATTCAAAAGTCGAAATCCCCCTACAATAACCCAATATGGGTGGTCGATAAAAAAGGCGTCGACCAATCGGGCAACCGAAAAATGCGGCTGGTGTTCCACTTTCGCAAATTAAACTAAAGGACGATACCCGATCGCTACCCTATGCCAAACATCTCTATGATACTTGGAAACTTAGGCAAGGCTAGGTACTTCACAACGCTAGACTTGAAGTCTGGCTACCACCAGATTACACTTGCAGAGCGCGACCGCGGAAAAACTTCCTTTTCCGTAAATGGGGGAAATATGAGTTTCGCCGACTGCCATTTGGGTTGAAGAATGCTGCCAGCATCTTCCAGAGAACCATTGATGATATTCTACGAGAACAGATCGGCAAATTCAGCTATGTTTACGTTGATGATGTTATCGTTTTTTCAGAAGACGAAAACGCCCACATCCGGCACGTAGACTGGGTTCTTAAGAGCCTACACGATGTTAACATGAGGGTGTCAGCACAGAAATCAGGTTTTTTCAAGAAAAGCGTTAGCTTTTTGGGATTCATTGTCACCAACAACGGTGCCACTACTGACCCAGATAAAACAAGGGAGAACGCTATAGTCGAGTACCTCGACTATCAGATACCCGTTACTCAGCTAAATGGAGATATGCAAGCAGCAAAGCGAGATTAAAATGCGCCACCTACCGGCGGTATACAGATTTTGGATCAATCGATTGGTATTGACGAGACCAATACATTTCAGTTAAAATTTTTTATCTAGCATGAAAATTGTGGGCGTCACAGGGTTTTGCGGTTTGTGGGCGTTAAAGTGGGCGTGGCAAACTTTTTTTTGGGTCAATCGATAGGTATTGATGAGAACATTACATTTCAGTTAAAATTTTCTATCTAGCATCAAAACTGTAGGAGCCACAGTTTTGGGCGGTTTGTGGGCGTTAGAGTGGGCGTGGCAGTCTACTGAAACAAACTTGCGCTGCGCAGGAATCTCAGGAATCCAGCCGATTGTGATGGAGAAATCCACACGGTCAATAATTGCTCCGTAACATCTGGAGCTACATTTTGCCAGCTGGCGCATAGAAGGTCGTGCGCCCAGGAGCTCCACGCTGGGGGCATAGCGCATTGCGACATTCAGCACAGCGATCTACATCCCATTACCTACGTAGATGAAGGCATCATTATTGTAAACGACCGTCCGGCACGTGTGAGTGTGGATAATGCCACTTACATCCATATACGAGGCACGCACCTCATCACCTTTTCTGAGAGTGCCACGGTTAATGAAACCCGATATGTCAACCATGACATGGCCTAAAAAGGGTCCCAGGAGTAGCTAGCTCGCCCTCCCTGAATATTACTATGGAGCATAACATACTTAGTCTTCCATACCTTCGCCGCTTGAGTGAGCGTAATCTGGAACACATTAAAAGATTCGGGGAGGATATCAACGACTATCATTCACATCAGATAGAACTAGTCGCAGGAGCGATATGCCGAGGGCGGCCTTACTCCTGCTGCCTTCATATTATTTTCCCACCAAATTTCCGATCGTTCGAAATTCAAAACGTATTAAAAAAATGTGTCCGAACGATCTATCTAGCATCAAAACTGTAGGAGCCACAGTTTTGGGCGGTTTGTGGGCGTTAGAGTGGGCGTGGCAGTCTACTGAAACAAACTTGCGCTGCGCAGGAATCTCAGGAATCTGCGCGCCTAATTCCAATATTGTTACTCTCATAGTTTCCGAGATCTCAGCGTTCATACGGACAGACGGACAGACGGACATGGCTAGATCGACTCTGCTAGTGATCCTGATCAAGAATATATATACTTTATGGGGTCGGAAACGCTTCCTTCTGCCCCCGACCCTAAAAACGTATTCGAGGTCAGATCATTCTTAGGCCTGGATAGCTATTATCGATGCTTTATTAAAGACTTTGCATCGATAGCTACACCCGTTTCTGACATTCTAAAAGGGGAAAACGGAACTGTCAGTAGGTACAGATCCAAAAATCTCCAGGTGCAGTTTAATGAGCAGCAACGGCTTCCGAGGATGTCATCCTCAGGCACCCCGATTATAAAAAGGCGTTCGATCTAACGACGGATGCCTTAGCACATGGCATTGGCGCGGTGTTATCCCAAGAGGGACGACCTATTACTATAATCTCGAGGACTTTAAAGGACAGGGAGGTTAATTATGCTACCAACGAAAGGGAGCTATTAGCCATAGTTTGGGCACTGGCCAAATTGCACCATTATTTATATGCAGTCAAGGATATAAATATCTTTACTGACCACCAACCATTGACTTTCGTAGTGTCGGAATCCAATCCGAATGCGAAATTCAAAAGGTGGAAGACTCACATTGACGAGTCCGGCGCTAAAATTTTTTACAAGCCCGGCAAGGATAACCTCGTCGCAGATGCCCTCTCCAGACAGCAACTTAACGTTGTGGAGGAGGAAGAAGCTTATTCGTGTGCGGCCACTACTCACAGTGAAATGTCGCTAACACACACAATTGAAGCCACGGATAAACCTTTAAATTCCGTCGAAACGCACCTTCGTGCTCTTCGGAAACAAGAAACGTCATGACATTAACTTCGTATGCAAGGAGTCGTTGCTTGAGGAACTCGCAGACATTATTGTCCCTAAGGGCGTAAAAGCCATTCATTGCGATTTGCACACGCTAGCGATGATACAAGAAAAATTTGGCACTGCAAAAACCGTGTTACGGATATTTTTGCAGTCGCTGAGAGGCGAGAAGTCCTCACTGCTGAGCATAATAGGGCCCACAGATCGGCACAGGAAAATGTTAAACAAGTACTCTCAGAGTATTACTTTCCAAAAATGGCAGGGTTGGCGAATGAAATCGTCACTAACTGCAGGACATGTGCCAGAGCAAAGTATGACAGGCACCCAAGGAAACAAGAACTCGGCGAAACGCCAGTTCCGTCGCGGGTAGGAGAAATGCTACATATAGACATTTTTTCCACAGATAGGAAATACTTCCTAACGTGCATTGACAAATTTTTAAAATTTGCCATGGTCTAGCCGATTTCATCTAAAACCATTGAGGATCTTAAACCGACCCTATTACAACTGTTGAACGTTTCCCCAAAGCTAAAGTAATCTATTGCGGCAATGAGCCGTCATTGAACTCGCACACTATTTTAACCATGCTGGAAAACCACTTCGGCGTTAGCATCTTGAATGCTCCGCTCCTCCACAGCGTCTCAAACGGACAAGTGGAACGTTTCCACAGCACCCTAGTGGAGCTCGGCAGATGCCTTAAAATTGACAAAGACATTAGCGACACCGTGGAGCCAATTTTGCTGACCACTGCCAGGTACAACAAATCTATCCATTCGGTCATCGACAAGAGGCCAGCCGATGTGGTTATGGCACAATCGAGTGACCCACAGTATGAAATTCAGGATAGGATTAGGCGGGCCCAAGACAATCTTAGAGCCAGGGAAAATTCTTCCCGACAAAATAGGGTGTTTAAGGTTGGCGACAAAGTCCTAGTGAAATCCAACAGGAGGCTAGGCAACAAGTTTTCACCGTTATGTGAGGAGAAAACTGTGGAAGCGGACATGGGGACCAAAGTCCTCATTAAGGGGAGGGTAGTCCATAAGGACAACCTTAGGTAGGCGAAACACAACCATGTTGTCATTCGTCTGGTAAATTTTTTAATATTTTCACTATTTTTCACCCCTAGCCACTGGCATAAGTTTTTGTTATCATTACGCTTAATCATGCTTTAGACTTTATGTTTGGTGGTGGGCTACTCTGTTTCAAATAAACACTTCATTACATCCAAAATTACAGGTTTACGTCCATATCCCTGCTATCCCTGTTGGGCTTAACATCGGCCCATGTCACGGACTACTCATAGGCTAAGTATATTCTCATCATTGATGGTCGAATTCTAGTATGGGAAGAATTCGCATTCGTCACACACTCGGCGAATCTCTCAGAGTATAGGCGCGTGGTGGAAGAAACTAATGGCATGACCAGCATGTTTCCCCAGACACACATGCAGAAACTTTTGAGCGTCGATGTCGCTCACCTGCGTGACCTGCTTGAGTCGTTGAGCATCCACCATAGAGTAGCTAGAAGCTTAGACTTCTTAGGAACAGCGCTAAAGGTAGTGGCAGGAACGCCGGACGCAGAGGATTTCGAAAAAATTAAACTTAATGAATTCCAGTTAATTAATGCAAACAATAGGCAGATAAGCATCAATAATACGGTTCAAGACCAAATCAATAATATTTCCGCCACTGTCAATCAACTTCTGAAGTCGGCTAAAGGAGCCCAAATTGACTCGGGGCACCTATATGAGATGTTATTATCTCGAAATAGGATGCTTACAATGTAGCTGCAAAATTTATTACTGGCAATAGCGCTTGCTAAAGTCAATGTCGTTAGCCCTAGCATACTAGACCATGCAGACCTGGAAGGTATGTGGATGGAGGAGCCCACAGATACTCCCATCAAAGACATATTGTCCGTTGCGTCCGAGAAAATATTACAGTCCATTAACATATTGCATTTTATTATTAAATTCCCTAAAATCAAATCGGCGTGTATTAAAATCACTATTTTCCCCGTGTCAAATCACGATACGATGCTCAGGCTAGAGGACAAGATCATAGCCGATTGTGATGGAGAAATCCACACGGTCAATAATTGCTCCGTAACATCTGGAGCTACATTTTGCCAGCTGGCGCATAGAAGGTCGTGCGCCCAGGAGCTCCACGCTGGGGGCATAGCGCATTGCGACATTCAGCACAGCGATCTACATCCCATTACCTACGTAGATGAAGGCATCATTATTGTAAACGACCGTCCGGCACGTGTTCGAAATTCAAAACGTATTAAAAAAATGTGTCCGAACGATCGGAAATTTGGTGGGAAAATAATATGAAGCAAACTATAGCATCGGTGTTTTTATACCCGTTACTCGTAGAGTAAAAGGGTATACTAGATTCGTCGGAAAGTATGAAACGGGCAGAAGGAAGCGTATCCGACCACATAAAGTATATATATTCTTGATCAGGATCACTAGCCGAGTCGATCCAGTTATATCCGTCTGCCATATAAAAGCTGAGATCTCGGAAACTATAAGAGCTACAATACTGGGATTGGGCATGTAGATTCCTGAGATTCCTGCGCACCGCAAGTTTGTTTCAGAAATGTGCCACGCCCACTCTAACGCCCACAAGCCGCACAAAACTGTGGCTCCTACAGTTTCGATGCTAGAATAAAAGTTTTAGCTGAAATTTTATTTGTCTCATCAATATCTATCGATTGACCCAAAAAAAGTTTGCCACGCCCACTTTAACGCCCACAAACTTCAAAACATCGTAAGTATGAACGCGGATATCTCTGAAACTATAAAAGATGGAGAAATGGGATCTCAGATTTAGATTCCGTAGCCTTGTACGCAGCGCAAGTTTGTTACGCAAATATGCCACGCCCACTCTAACGCCCACAAGCCGCCCAAGTCTGTGGCGCCCACAATTTTAATGCTAGATACAAAATTTTAACTGAAATGTATTGGTCTCGTCAATACCTACTGATTGATTCAAAAAAAGTTTGCCACGCCCACTTTAACGCCCACAAACCGAACAAACCTGTGGCGCCCACAGTTTTCATGCTAGTTACAAATTTTTAACTGAAATGTATTGGTCTCGTCAATACCTATCGATTGATTCAAAAAAAGTTTGAAACGCCCACTCTAACGCGCATAACGCTTAAATCTGTCTACCTCCCACATAACCACATATTGAGATCACGGGTAGGTGGCGCATTTAAATCTCGCTTTGCTGCTTGCATATCTCCATTTCCCTTTGCTCCCATTAGCTGAGTAACGGGTATCTGATAGTCAAGGTACTGGACTATAGCGTTCTTCCTTGTTTAACATAAAACCTCCTAAGCTTGGAAATAACATTTTTTTTTAATTAGTTTTGAATTTCGAATTAAATCTTATCAAAATCGGACGACTATGTCGTATAGCTGCCACAGGAACGATCGGAAAATTGGTGAGAAAATAATATGAAACAAATTATAGCTTCGGTGTTTTTTGGTATATTATCTTATACTATTGGGAATAACATTTTGTGTATTTTAAGGAATTTCGAATTAAATTTAATCAATCAAAAACACTTCTAAACTTCTAAAATAAATAAACTATATTAAATTTAAATTAAATTTAACTAAAGTAACAATTGTGACGAAAAATGATATTACATTCGATAAAATAAATAAACTATATTATATTTATGATTTCAGCCCGAAACAGTAAATATTTATTTACCGACACGTAAATTTTCTGTTGTAGCGTGCCGAATACATAAATTTAATATAGTTTATTTATTTTATCGAATGTAATATCATTTTTCATCACAATTGTTGATATCAGAAATTTTTGTTAAAGATATATAGCACGTTTCTGTAGCATTAGTTGTTTAGATACTATAAGCATTTTAAATCTGGCTTTTTTCTGGATTTTCCGCTAAACTAGCGGGTTTTTCCAAAAGTCGTAGAATAAACGTTTTCTAATTCAAGCTATTTCATACACCCCTAGGGTTTCCACAAACCTAAACTAAGATGGGATGCATACAAACCCACAAACAAAGGGACAAACATTTTCATTTTGGGAAGAAGTAGAAAATCTTGTTTTTTGAATTACTTTTGAACGGGACATCGGATTTTAACAATTGAGGTGTCATTCGACGCGTATTCTCAGTAAGAATAGAAATAGCTAAACTAAAAAGCCGGCAACTTTTATCCCCACCGTATTCAGCAGCTCCAATTTTCTAAATCTTTACTTATACACTTTCACCGCTTTTTCTCCCAAACAATTTCTTGGTATGCAAACTTCTTAGTTAGTGCGATACCTTTCGATTGGTGTATCACTCGTTACGATCGGACCATAATGGCAGATTTTCAATTCTGCGGCTATATATAGTAGTTGTCTTCGCATGCTCTCTTGCGCGCTTCGCCACTACGTGTACTGCCGTCCACAAAGATAAAAATCGGGCGACAGAAGTATGGAATCGCGCATTCTGGGACAATTAGCATATTAATGGCCCCCGCCCCCTCATTAACGTCTGCGGGTTTTGGGACAATTAGCATAATCCAATAAATTAACTGATTTTAATGGGCTTTGAAGTCATAAAAAGTCACGATCATGTCTACAAAGAGTAAAATTAATTGCCCCCATCGCCCCCACATCCCCATGTGACAATACTGATTATGTATCCTTCCCCTCATTATGTGAAATTAATTGTCACCTAAGAAAGGTGCACGTGAGAAAGGTCGCACACCCATAGTATCCAAAGGTGGTTATCTTAAAGGAACATATCCGATCATGTTGGGGAAAGGTGTGATCACGTACCCTTTTGCCTCATTATCACAGGTGTTGGTGTGCACGTGTGAAAGGTCGCACACCCAAAGTATTCAAAGATGGTTATCTTAGAGGAACATGTCCGATCATGTTGGTGAATAATGTTTCCTATGATTGTAAAACTAATTTAGAAATCAAAAGAACCCCAATAAAATAAATCTCACAAATTAATGATTCCCAGATGTGGAATATTTTCAAATACACATCTTTGTTTCCGCCCCAGAACGTTTAACTGGTAAATTGTCTAAGATTCTCTCCTTTCCACAAATGGGTCATAAACATGTCATAAAAGGATTTTGATTAAAAACAAAAACAAAACAGTGAGCAAGAGCAGTGCAGAATGAGGTGGGAATGAATTACAAGATCGATCGAACTTTACAAAAAGAGGGAAAATAAGCTTTTTTCGCCTAGGTGGCATCATAGCCTCATTATCTAAAGAGAGCGGCAGAGCAATTGGCGCCTCTATATAGTTCATTACTCTATGCATGCACAACCCAGAAGGCGCACGCTCATTGACAAGACCATGGGCCTCACGCTAACGACCTCACGTCTGACTGCTAGCTCTAATACGTTCCCATAATAGGGGTTGAAATCACGACCGCGCAACAACTCGCAAGTAGCCGACATATCTCAGTCAAGGAAATATTTTCCATTCTCCGTACCTGTAATTTTAACTCGAAATAAAAAGTCAGAAGTATATTTTGTAGCATAATAATACATTTATTCATTTATTTTGGTATTGCAAACATGTTTCATTATGTTATTTAATCATTTTCGTTGAGTGCTTCCTTTTTGTAATCCGAAATTCGATGGCATACACAAGTATCAACTCCCTCAGTGGCTGCATCATTGCTCCACACGCAGGTGTCTATATGATTTCCATGAATAGATGTTTTCATATTACCTCGTTCACATTCAAAGAGTTTTGATTGTATGAACTGGAGCCGTACATAGTGTGCATTGAACAGAATTCCGTCAAATACATTCAAAAAGTTATTTATTTTAACTGAATGCATGTTGTCTATCTAAGTCAACAATCTCGTCTTACCCTTTTAAATATGCTTACACGATTTATAAGGAAATTTCTACAGGTTTTCATCTTCTTCTTTTACCCAAAAATATGCATTCTCGAAATTCAACAAATGAAAATCTTTGATTTTTCCTCTTCTTTTACCCAAAAATGTGTGTTGAACTAATAAGCTTTTTTATTAGTTGTTGCTAAATTAAAATACAAATTTCAGGTTGCTTTAGGCTTGTTAACAATTTATTAGCGAGAGAGAGTACAGCAGGCGAGACGAGAATGCGTTTTATATCGAGATCAGAATTCGTACTGATTTACAAAGGGACAGCCAGCCGAAAGCTGGGCCGAAAAATGCAAGTACACAAAAGACGAGAGAGCTAGATAAAGAGAGCTACCTTTCGCGATGCCATTAATATAAGAGATCGAATTAAGAAGTTAGTTGGCTGCTGCGGCTGCGTGACCCGACATACTCCCCCCGTTGGAAGCCTGGGCTTCAACATTATCCTTAAGGGGTAGCAGACACAGCTTGTTTACTGCTCGCTTTGTCACTCCGGATGCTGTCTTCAGAACGGCAACTCGAGCAACCCCATCTCCACCGAGGAGAAGCTCGATCACTCTGGCGAGGGGCCACTTCATGGGAGGCACGTTTTCGTCCTTAACCAGAACTAGGTCATCGACAACCAGGCCAGGTTTTGGGGTGCGCCACTTGGAGCGCTGCTGCAGTAATGTTAAGTATTCTTCCTTCCATCGGGACCAAAAGATCTGCTGCAAGTATGCCACGCGCTGCCATCCATCCAAGCGATTGAAGTTAAGACTGGTCACATCCGGCTCGACGAAAGAAGAAGGCGGACCACCATTCAAAAAATGTGCTGGGGTTAATACATCCAGATCAGCTGGGTTTTCTGAAATCGAGACTAATGGTCGAGAATTAACAACCGCCGAAATGTGACACACCAGGGTCCGCAACTCCTCAAAGGCTAAAACAGCAGTGCCAACAGCGCGGTAGAAATGATGCTTGGCGATCTTCACAGCCGCTTCCCAAAGACCGCCAAAGTGTGGCGACCTAGGAGGAATGAAACACCAATCAATAGCCTCCGCTAGGCAAAAGTCCAATGTAGCTCTCTGATGATCACTGCTGAGGAATAGGCGCCTTAATTCGAGCAACTCATTGCGAGCTCCAACAAAGTTGGTTGCATTATCAGACCAAATCTGCCGCGGCCTTCTTCTAGTGCATACAAATCGTTTGAGGCCATGTAGAAACGATACCGTAGAGAGATCCTTGACCAACTCCAGATGAATAGCCTTCGTGGCGAAGCAATTGAAGACACAAACGTAGCATTTTACTGGAGGCTTGCTTCGCACCTCTGACTTGTAGAGAAATGGCCCGCAAAAGTCAATGCCAGTGACTTCGAATGCATGAGATCCATCAAGTCGTTCCTTTGGAAGATCCGCCGTCTTTCTCCCCCCAATAGGCCAATATTGGGATCGAATTATGCCAAGTAATGCCCGTGGCCCAGTGTGCAGATTGCGTTCATGAAAGTGAGTAATAATGGCAATAGTGACCGAATGACTCCGTGGTAATATAATTGGATGACGCCCATTAAAATCCAGAGAAGAATTCCTCAGCCGGCCATCCACTCTAAGAAGCCCAAATTGGTCAATGAATGGCGAAAGAGATGCGAGCGAGCTGGAGGAGTGCACCATTCCCTTTGACTGCAATGATTTGATGTCATCCCATAAATGTGAGCGCTGGACAAGACGAAGCAACAGCAGCGTACCGCCTTGAAAGTCAGACACCGTGAACGTAGGGCGATGGATGCGACTACTAAACTTATAGACGTATCCGAAAACTCTTTGAAGGGCAGCAAAGGAATTGGCAAATTTGGAACTGGACACTATGTCTTCATATGGAGATTTTATTAGCAGAATCCTCCGGCGAACCTCAAGCGTTGGCTTTTCAGCAGTGATTGGGGTCGGCCAGTCAGCTTTGGGACCACAGAGGAATTTTGGTCCATGAGTCCAGAGAGGAGACTCGTTGAGCGAATAGCCTGAGGAACTGGCCGCCGATCCATTAAAAACTACGCGAAGCTTTGTAGTGGAGCTATCTTCCTTTATGACGCAATGATGAGGCAAGAAATATCGGCACAACCCGATGTCAGCGGCAGAAACTGATGACATATGTCCTAGATCGAGATATTCTTTTATGAATGCTGCATATTGAGCCTTCAAAGATGGCTGACGATTCAACTTTCTCTCTAGGGACAAAAATCTTCGATAAGCTTGCTGGTAGGACTCTCCCAAAAGATCTAGATTAAACTTGGCAGGCAGCCGAACAGAATAATCACCAGCTGGCAAACGATTGACGTGTCTTACGAAATGTGCTTCACAGTCCAATTCTTCCTTAGTAGCGCGTATAATTGGCTCGGCGCAGCTTTCCACTTCCCAAAATCGTCGAAGAAGATCATCTAACCGATCGAAACTATTCTCTCTACTAGCGAGAAGTTCATCTTGAGACGACATTAAAACCGAGCCATTGGAAAGGCCATAGCCTCCAGAAACAACCCAACCCAGACGCGTCTTTTGAATTAGGGGTAATCCAGGTGGGAGCTTGATTTGGCCAACGCACAACATCTCGAAAAAGAGGCTGGCTCCGATTAAAAGATCCACCCGCTGGGGAGCATAAAACCTTGGGTCAGCTAACTGTATATTTTTGGGTATGTTCCAGCTGCCAATGTCGACGTTGAAGCTAGGCTGTCGCTCTGTTATGTTCGGAGCAATCACCGCGGTAATGTTGGCCGAGTATTCGGAAGTTCGGGACTGAATCGTAATATTGACCGAGTGACCGTCCGTCACAAAACTGGAATCTCCAACTCCAGTTACAGATGCTGAGGATTTTATTTTCTTCACTTGAAGCTGATTTGCGAATCGGGATGTTATTAGATGCAGTTGGGAGCCCGAATCGAGTAGAGCTCGACAGGGAACGAAAACCCCAGAACGGTTTTTTACCAAAATGCTAGCCGTTGCTAAGAGCACAATATCATTACTAAACTCCTGTGCAATAAGAGCAGTCGAAGTGGAAGGCAGTGCAGAGGGTGAAGCAGAGGGAAGTACTTCTTGAAGCTGTGCTCCTTCTTGTGAAGGAAAAGAAGGTGAGTTTCCAAGGTGAAGCAGGGTGTGGTGTTTAGATCCGCATGAACGACAACTACTAGAGTTGCATTGCCGAACTTGATGACCAACCTTAAGACAATTTATGCAAAGACCGAGCCGCTTCGCTTCTTGAAGCCTATTCGCAGGAGACAGGATTTTAAAATTCTGACAATAAGAAATGGAATGCCCTGTATCATTGCAGAATATACAAATCCAGGGGTTAGCGTTCGAGGCAACAAATGCTGATCTACGCGCGTTGGGTATTCTGTTACTTCCCACCTGATTGCCCGGCGTATAGTTTGCCATGGCGAAATCCATAGTCTCCAACGTCCTGCATCGCTGCTCCAGAAATGATGCCATTGACTCCCACGTAGGAATTAAATTGACGAAGGCAGGGTCCTCTAAACGCTCTTCCCACTTTGCCTGACTTGCCGGATCCAACCTTTGGAACAGAACTTGGACGATGATGCATCCTGCGATTTGTTCTGTCGTGCCCAGTCCCTTGAGAGCACGAATATGAGCATTGAATTTATCGGACAGATCCCGAAGTGTCGAGACGGAACCACTCTGCACCGCCTTTAGTCCCAGGATCTCAATAATGTGTGCCTGAAAAACCAAACGTCGATTATCAAATCTATTTTTCAGCAAATCTAAAGCAATTGCGTAGTTGCCATCCGAAATTTCCAATGAGCGAATAGTTTCCAACGCTGCGTCCCTCAGACATGATCGTAGATGCTGCAGCTTTTCTACGTTGGTGAGGTCCGGATGACTATCTATGATCGTGGTAAACATAGAATAAAAGTCAGACCAATTTGCATAACCTCCAGCGAATTTTGGAAGCTCCAGTGGGGGCAGCAATGCTGCCCTATGTCGAGGCTGACGCTGCTGGGGGCCGAAAACTCCCGGAGTGATGCCGTCAGCAAAGGTTGAATGCGAAAGAAGCTGTGAGGCGCGCTTTGAAATTTCGGATCGAACCGATGACTTCAGAGTTACGAGAATGTCATCAAATTTCTCACTTAAATCACTTTCAATTTCCTTGAAATCCAATTCTTCGAGCTCACCGAGCACCTTTTTAAATGACTCTTGAAGCTCATCGATCAACTCTAACCTCACATGAAGACCGGATTCGTCGCATGAAGTTAACGCCGCACTTGATAGGGAATCCACTAAGCGCTCCACTCTATTAAATAAAGCCGTTGCCTTGCGCTTTAAAAATATTGCCCTGTTTGCATCAGCGGTAACATCTCCAAAAGTTCCCGTAGGCATGGCTACAACAACAACAGCAGACGAAATGCCCGAAATTCGGCTCAAGCGGGAAGATGAGCGCAAAGCAAACGAAGGAATAACAGCCCGTTACTTGGCTATGTACGCTTCTATGTATAGCTGATTTTGCGCCTTATATGTAAATTTCCGCAATCACCAACTGCTATTTATTTTATAGCGCTCACTGCATTTAAGGCCTTATGATTGTTGCTCCGCCAATGCACCGCAGCAGCAAGAATGAAAAGGTCAATAAATAGACTTATGTATATGATTTGCACTTAGTGTTATTTATGCACAAATCACGTCGGGGTCACCAATGTTGAACTAATAAGCTTTTTTATTAGTTGTTGCTAAATTAAAATACAAATTTCAGGTTGCTTTAGGCTTGTTAACAATTTATTAGCGAGAGAGAGTACAGCAGGCGAGACGAGAATGCGTTTTATATCGAGATCAGAATTCGTACTGATTTACAAAGGGACAGCCAGCCGAAAGCTGGGCCGAAAAATGCAAGTACACAAAAGACGAGAGAGCTAGATAAAGAGAGCTACCTTTCGCGATGCCATTAATATAAGAGATCGAATTAAGAAGTTAGTTGGCTGCTGCGGCTGCGTGACCCGACAATGTGCATTCTCGAAATTCAACAAATGAAAATCTTTGTTTTTTCCCAAACTCGAAATGATTTTTCCCAAACTGTCCCCTATTGGCTACCTGAGTATGATGGTGTGTCTAAAAAATGACCTTTCCTTTCCCACCTGCAGCAAAGTATGTGCGACCTCTTCTAACCAACACTCTCCTTTATTCTATGATTTTGTGTCTCCTTTATCGATTTGATGGTGTCCTATTGGTTACACTTGTATCAAATATTTTTCATAATCAATACTTCTCATCTCTTCTAACCAATGAACAGTCGATGTAACCTACTAGAATTGCCTATATTGTTTTCGAATTTAAAAAAATCTTAAGTATGCATCTCTCATCTTCAATATTATCGTTCACGCCCACTTCAAACACTATAAATGATCGAGGACAATAGTTAGTCTTCCAAAAATAGTCTTGAAGTGGGATACTCTGCTACGTCAAACACAACTTAAGTAAAAAGTGAAAAAGTGATCGTGAAAAAAGAATTTTAAAAAAACGAATATAATAAAATGAATAACCAAAATCAGTTTTGCCAATCCTGCAAGTGTTTCTTGCTAAAGAATAAGTGGGCAAATCATGTCCGTTCGGAGTTGCATAAGCGAAATGCAACTCAACCCCTTGACGGAAGAGTTAAAAAATTTTCTGAGGGATTCAAGGGAAGAATACTACATTACATGTATGTAAACGATGGATCGGACTCGATATTACCTGAGAGTTTCTTGAGTGAAGCTGGATTGTCCCTGCTACCTCATCTCAGCACTCTATTAGAAAGTTATACTTTAGCAAAAGTAAACTTTGAACTGTTTGCAGAGTATATACTTTTTAAAGATGAATCTGAAGACATTTAAATGAAAAGTTTTCAAAGTGAAATGACGATCATGAATAAAGATTCTGACTTAGAAAATATCTTCCATGAACCTACCATGGAAATAATTTCAAAAGCACAAGAATTTCAAGAGAGAGACAGTGGATGGTCTCTTATAAAATTGATTCGCTTGGAAATGAATGTGAATCATTATACACCGATGGCTGGTTAATCTTTCATACCACTACTTCGTGTGTTTAAATTTTTCCAAAACTGAGGAAGCTGCATTAAAACACGAAACGCTCTGCAGTAGGAAGGTCTCAAAGATGCCACACCCCCAGAATATTACATTGAAATTTACCCAAGTTCAACATCAGCTTCAAGTTCAATTTGTTGTCCACGCGGATTTTGAATGCATTCTTCAAGTGAGCCCCAAATTATTTAATATTAATGAACATATTCCAATATCATATGCGTATTATATAAAGTGTGCTTTTGATTCTAGACTAGATAAATTTGTTTTAGAAACAGGAAAAAATTCGGGAGTAAGTTTTGTAGATTTATTAATAAAAAATTTAACTAAATTGAGTGATGACTACTTAAATAAAATAGTTCCTGTGAGAATGACTTTGGATGACCAGCAAATATTTGATAGTTCATTGAATTGTTCTATTTGTCAGAAAGACTTAGGGACTGATAGGGTTAGAGATCATTGTCATTTCACAGGTCGCTTTAGAGGTGCAGCCCACTCTAAGTGTAACTTGGATTATAAAGTTAACAAATTCATACCAGTATTTTTTCGTAATTTTTCGAAATACGACTGTCATTTATTTATTCAAGAGTTGGGAAAGATTCCCGGTGAAATTTCCGTAATACTAATAAATAAGGAAAACTATATTTCTGTCTCAAAGAAAATAAAAAGTTTAAGTGGAAATAGTTTTGAAATTCGTTTTCTCGATATATATAGATTTATGCCATCAAGATTAGATACCCTAGCTTCTAATTTAGTTGATGATCAATGGAACACTGTAAAATCGTTTTTCATCGTATTTTTCCCTATGAATATTTAGATTCCGCTAGTAGACTCGAGGAAACTTCCCTCCCACCAAGGGAAGCATTCTATTGTAATTTAACGGAAAGGGATTGCTCTCAGGAAGATTATGATCAAGCTCTTAAAGTTTGGTCGCATTTCTCTTGTCCCACTCTTAAAGATTATTAAGAATTATATTTAAAAACTGATGTATTTCTTTTAACCGACATTTTTGAAAGCTTCCGAAAAATTTGTATGCAAATTTATTCACTTGACCCAGCTCAGTATTTTACGACACCAGATCTATCTTGGGAGGCAATGTTGAAAACTACAAATATTCAACTTGAATTGCTGACAGATATAGATATGTATAGATTTATTCAAAGTAGCATTCGAGATGGTTTAGTTCAATGTTGTCATAGATATACAAAAGCAAATAACAAATATTTGTCAGATTATGATTCCTCGAAGGAGTCTTCATTTTTAATGTATGTGGATTCGAATAACTTGTATGGTTGGGCAATGTCACAACCTTTACCATATAAAGATTTTAAGTGGATGTCTACCACAGTCATAGACAATTTTGATATTAATAATATTCCAATCGATAGCAAATACGGTTATTTTTTTGAAGTGGGCTTAATATATCCATACCGTTTACATGATCTTCATAATGATCTTCCATTTTGTCCGTCAAATTGTCTGGCCTCAAAAGAGGATAAGGTAAAAAAATGAATTGCTGACCTGGGAAATAAGAAAAATTATGTAATACATTATCGCAATTTGCAACAATGTATACAGAATGGGTTAGTATTGAATAAGATCCATAGAGGTGTTCAGTTTATACAAAAGCCTTGGTTAAAGAATTACATTGAACTAAATTCTTTACATATGCAAAATGCAAAAAATAAATTTGAAAAAGATTTGTTTAAATTAATGAATAATTCTTTTTACGGAAAAACAATGGAAGATCACGAGCGCAGGGTCGATATTAAGCTTATTAGTAAATGGGAAGCTCCGGATAGCTCGAAGACTGGACGAAAAGCACATTGTGCCAAAACTTTAATTTCAAAATCCAATTTTCATAGTGCAACTAAAATTAATGATAATTTCTATGCAATTCAAATGAATAGATTGTCCGTTTTATTTAATAAGCCAATGTATTTAGGACTTGCAGTATTAGACTTATCGAAATGGAAAATGTATGATTTTCACTATCAATATATGAAGCCAAAGTTTCAGGAAAAGTTACTCTTAAATTATATGGATACTGATTCATTTATCTATACAATAAAGACTGAAGATTTTTATAAAGATATTCGTAATGATCTTGAATGAGTTCAATGCTTAGATCAAAGGCACATAGAATAACTACAGTTAAAGTAAAAAGTGGCAAAGATAACAAAAGAAAACGTAATGTTAATGAAACACAATTTTTAGAGTTAAGTAATGAAGACCATGGTATGACATCAATGAAACATCAGAGATTAATTGAAAAAAATATTTTAGAAAATGTTGAATGGCTAGAATCAAATTCATTTTGTTTGGGTGAGATGATACAAAATAATTATGTGAACGATGGAGACTCATTAGATAGCCTTAAATTTCAAAAGGAACATATTGAAAAATAACTATTTTATAAATCAGTTGAATTGGAGATGTTTTATTATGATCGAGACTTTGAAAAATATAAATAAAAATGATTTTGAGTTTGTAAAAAGTGTTTTTATTACATTTAATTTTTGTTTGAAACATTGAACAAAAATATTAACATAAAACTTAATATAAGATAAAATAAATATGTAAATAAAAACTAATTAAATAAATCATTTATTATACTACAAAATGTCTTCCTTGTTTATCCAGCTAGTCTTTGAAAACCCGAGCCACTTAACCAAAACTATATTTCCTTTTCGCCTTACAACTTTTTCAACTAGGTATGTGTGGGGAAATCGTGTTTTTTCAGTTCTTCTTTATAGAATCCGCCCTGAATCGGGCTACCATATAAATCTTCAAGTAAGTATGTTTTAGGGTATGTATTCTTCACCTTTATAATTTTAAAGATTTCAGTTGTATAGTTTGGTGTATACCCTTTCTCAAAGACATGTTTATATTTACTGATACGAACGTGGTCCCCCTTACGGAATTTACTTGCAACAAATATTTTCAGGTGATTAAACGATGTTTGTAATATTTGTTTTTCTTTGGAAGAATTGACTTCACTTGGAATTGACTGTACTTGGACTCATTTTTGTTCTTCTATGCACTCTATTATTATATTTAATAATTAATTTTTATACATATCTATCCACTTATATTTTCCATTGAAACTAAACTCACGCCACATTAATTCTTTAAGAGTTCTATTGAAACGTTCAACTATTGATGCTTTTAGAGTACCGAAGGTTGAATAATGATTTATCCTATAACTTTTCTATAACTTTTTCATGACACGATTTAAATATTCTCTCCATGGCTTGGGAAATATCATTTGCATTTTAGATTTTAATGCCTACCCCCAGCATATTTCGAAAATGTGTCTATAACAGTCAGCAAGTATCGGTACCCATCATTGGCTTTTGAAAAGGCTGCCATTTAAACCAAATCTGCTTGCCACAGATCGTTTATAGCCCTTATAATAACTCGTCTTCGTTGAAAGTTTTTTCGAGGCTGAAAAGCGACACCTTCTAACTCAAATGTGTTTTTTTTCGGTAGAGATATCGGTTTTGTTACATATTTAAGTATATAGTCCCCAATGGTTATAATCTTTTCTAGAATTTGGGAAAAATTTGGTCAGCGTTGTCTGCCCTCTTAGTATTCAATTCAATTTTATTTTCTAAGTTTGATTTTTTTGTGAGTCGACGGTTAACATTTTGAGTTATAATTTTTCTTAAATCTTCTCCCAACTTTCCGAGGATCTCATCAGTATATTGTTTTGTTGCTAGATCATTGTTCTCTAAAGGTTTAGTTCCGTTTTTGATACGTTTATTCTGAGCATTTAGATTACCGACCTCATCGATTTATAATCCCTCAGTAGACTTAACACGTCCTTTTCAATTTTTGGATCGTTCCTATCAACAGAAAAATGTCCAAACTTGTCGACAGACATAATGCTTATAAAAGTAAAACATATTGCCCTTCCTATTTATACCCATTATAAAGATCGATACATTTTTTTAATTATATTTAAAAAAGAGTATTTGTTGTTATATTCTTAAAATCTCAATCTTTTTAATGTGTGAGGAGTTGAATAACTCCCCACAAATAGAAGCAGCAGCAGATGGCCGGCCGCTTACCAGATACGCGGCGAATTCGCGTAGTAACGGCGCGGCGGGGAGATCGAGAGAGTTTGGAGACCAACGAAGGAGAGCGAGAGAGTTTGGAGACCAATGAAGGAGAGCGAGAGAGATTGGAGACCAAGGATGGAGAGCGAGAGAGTTTGGAGACCAATGAAGGAGAGCGAGAGAGATTGGAGACCAAGAATGGAGATCGAGAGAGAATGGAGACTTCGCGGGCAGAGCAAGAGTGCCGTATGCAGAAGGGGATAACGGAACTCCTCTGGACTTTGGACTCTCCCGTGAACTTTGGACCGGGAGAGGAAGTGCCACATCTCGGCAGTGGAGCGGCACACAGGCGTGCCACAAGCGGCACGGGAATCAGCGGAACGGCAGCAGTGGGCGGAACATCCATTGGAAGCGGTACATAAAGGACAAGTGGGTCATCCAGGAGGCACGGACTTTGGACCCAAAGTGGAGAGATCCAGCGGGCCGTGCGCAAAAGGGAAATAACGGTGCTTGGAGGCCCTATATAAGGCCGCAGAGCGCTGGCAGCTGGATCAGTCGATCAAGAGGAGTCAAGCCTTCAAGATCAGTCAAAGTACCAAGTGAGCAATCAGTCAAGCAAGTAATCTACGAGGGAGCTACAACCAAGCGAGTCGTCGGAAGCAGCGCCGTGGGAAGCATAGAAGGAGCAAGATCGCCACGTCGAGACGTTCGGGATTAGGACATCAGGAATCTCCGAATTGAGACACAGGTGGCTGAGTTCTGAGAGGCATCACGCGGCTAAGTCAAGGCGTTCGTTTTCTAACTCTGTCACGACCACACCCTGGCGAGTCGCCCGGCGGGTCTGTCAGAGACAAGCAAAAGAGTCCTACGACGAAGAGCCGTCAGCTTGGGGGAGAAAGTTGTCTGCGACCCAGCGTACCTTGCCCGACCAAGCAGGACCTGGCGTGACGGACGAGCGGTAGATCGATTTGTGGTTTCGAAAGGCGTCAGCCTGGAGAGCCCTGCGATTACCGGCGAAGTTCCCGAGCAGCGACCGCCCAGCTCCCCGAGCGCCAGAACAACGAGATACTGGTCAGAAGACAGCGCGGAGGACATCGATAGCAACGCCAGCAGACATTTCCGGCAGCCACGTTACCATCGCCGCGCGGAGCTCATTGGGGAGCGCAGGAGCGTCGCGGACGTCACGCATTAGGGTGAAGCCGGGTGGAACGTTCGTCTGCGCTAGGCGTAAAGCGAAGTGAACCGCTAGACAGCCTCCGGGCGGCAGCCTTGACTGTCAGCGCGAACTGAGCAAGAACCTAGCGGGACCGTCCGGGACAGAGCAAGGGACAGGTATTGCCTCGAAAGGCGTCAGCCTGGAGAGCAAGGCTTGTTCACCCTAGTCTGAGAACGGTGACGCTTCCCTAAGCCCACAAGGCCGAACTCTCTGCGGGTCTAAGGCGCTACAAGCGACCCCGAGGCAACGCGTCGGCAAGCAAGCAGAGGCGGCCACTACGAGCGTCCCGAGACCCAGGATCCAGAGGAGGACGAGTCAACGCGTCGAGAAGCCAGAAGGAGGAGCACCAGCAGCCGGCGGAACCAGAACAAGGAGATACAGAAACCAGCATAGCCACACACCCGCTGTACCAATACCACGAGAATAAATCCCACTGTTACCATTTGAACACTTTGTTTTCTCACTGATCTACGGGCAATCACGTCATATAAATTTGGTGGGACGAACACACAATCTTCTGAGCTAGCCGCACGAATCTCGTAGCGAGCAGACATACAAAATCAGTTCGTTACATCTGGCGCCCAACGTGATTGTCCCAACAGTGAGAACAGCACAGTAAAAATGGGAAAGAAGTGGATTTACCGCCTCAAGAAGGAAGACTTCGCCCATGTCGCACAGAGGCTCAATGTCGCCCTGGAGGGCAAGCTAGACGACATGAGGAAGGCACTATCGGAATACTACTCCGAAACAGAGAATGATCCACAACTCGTCGACATCTGGGCCGAGCTGGAGGCAACACACTACGACAGAGCCGGCCCAAGCATTACGCTAACGAACGCTGAAGGGGACAACTTTGTGGCAAGCCTGAGCATTGACAACATGCAAAAAGAGGCCCACAGGAGAGAATCAAGCCAAGAAAAGAAAGCAGCAGCGCTAACCCCGAGACCAAGCCAGTCGGACTATGCAAAGGTCGCTAAACAGGTCCGTGAATGGTCGTTCAGGTTCGACGGGGCGGAAAAACCATTCGAGTTCCTGGAGCAAGTAGAATGGTCCGCCAACACGTACGGTTTGGAGCTCGATATGATCCCTCGAGCGATGCCGGAGTTGCTAAAAGGAAGGGCTTTGAAATGGTTCATCGCCAACAATAAGCAGTGGAGAACTTGGGCAGAATTCATTGAAAGTTTCCACACATATTTCCTGCCAAGAGATTTCTTCACCAGGCTGGCGGACCAGGTCCGGCAAAGGAAGCAAGGCTTCAGCGAGTCGTTCAAGGACTACATGATCGACATGCAGACGATGGTGAGGCCACTTAATTACTCCGCTAAAGAGACCCTAAGGATCATCAAGGAGAACTGCACCCCAAGCCTACGAATGTTCTTAAGAGCATACAAAGTGTCGGACCTGGACACGCTAATGATCCTAGCAGACGAGTACGAAGAACTTGAAAAGGAACGGGAAGTTTTCGCACAGGAGAACAAGTTCTCAAGGACCAAGTCGGCGTCACCAACACAGGTGACATGCAGAAGATGCGAGGAGACATATAACCAGGACATACGAGGAAACGACCAATGGTCACCACCACACCAAGCCAGACGACAGCAGGCAGAAGACGCACCACGCGGAGGCCATTGGGCACCACCCCCACAGCAACAGAGACAGCCAAACAATACCTTGTGGAGGCCGCCAAGCAACACACAGAGGCCACAAGAGGCCACCCATATCACAGACCCGCAGGAGGCCTGTCGGAAATGCGGTGGGAACGGACACTGGGCTAGAGGATGTCGTAACCAGCGGCTGCTGTTTTGCTGGATATGCGGCAAGGTGGGTGTTAGGAGCGTCGATTGCTGCCAACGATCGGGAAATGGTCAGCGATCTCAGCCGCAGAGAGGCGAGCGGGGATCGCACAATGCCACCTCTCCAAACTAACGGGCGAGCTAATCGAGGAGGAGCAGCAGTTGTCCGCAGCTGTGATGATTGGTGGGAAAAGCTACAAAGCCACAATCGACACCGGAGCAACGGCAAGCTTCGTTAGCGAAGAATTGGCGGACAATATTGCTGCTCTAGGAAAGATTACCAGAACGAGACGGCAAGTTAGGTTGGCAGATGGAAGGTGCGGCGGAATTAATGCGCAGCTCGAGGTGGAGGTCAAATTCGGCAACAAACAAGTGACCATGAGCCTGTTGATTTTACCCGGGGTAGTGGATCCATTAGTGTTGGGATGGAACTTCCTGAAACAAGTCGGAACCGAGATAAGGTGTGCTGGACACGAAATAATAATACCAGCTAGGAACCGACACAATGGATGGCTCGAGGAGAAGCTATCAGTAGCAGTCGTTCAACAAGTAAACGAGTTGGACGATACTACAGCGTTCCTTGAAACAGAGCTGGCAGACTTCAGCACAATGTCGGGAACATCGAATATGGCAGAACACCAGATCAAAATGAAGGACGACAAGCCAATCAAGCAGAGATACTACCCAAAGAACCCAAAAATTCAAGGGGAAATCAACGCAAAGGTGGACGAGCTTCTCCAAATGGGGTTCATAGAGCATTCAAAGAGCCCATACAGCTCCCCCATCGTGATGGTGAAAAAGAAGACAGGCAAGTGGAGACTGTGTGTCGACTTCAGGCAGATCAACGCGAAGTCAGTGAAGGATGCCTACCCAATGCCCCGCATAAACTACATCCTAGATCAACTAAGAGAAGCGCGGTACATCAGCAGTTTGGACCTGAAGGATGGATACTGGCAGATCCCACTGGAAGAAAGTAGCAGGCAATATACAGCATTTACGGTACCAGGCAAAGGTCTGTTTCAGTGGAGGGTAATGCCGTTCGGACTTCACTCGGCGTCGGCAACGTTTCAGCGAGTCTTGGACCAAGTAATTGGCCCCGAGATGTCACCTCACGCATTCGCTTACCAGGATGACATAATAGTGATCGGTCGCACGCTGGAAGAACACAAAAGAAACCTGAGGGAAGTGTTCCGGCGTCTAAAGGAGGCAAATCTGAGGCTGAATCCAGAAAAATGCCAATTCTTCAAAAAGGAGCTGCTGTACCTGGGTCATCGAGTGACTAGCGAGGGAATAGGAACAGATCCAGAAAAAGTAGCCGCCATCGCCGAACTAGAACCGCCATCGACTGTCAAAGAGCTCCGGCAATACCTAGGAGTAGCGTCGTGGTACCGCCGGTTTGTACCAGATTTTTCCAGAATCGTCAAACCCCTGAACGACCTGCTGCGCAAAGGCAGTAAGTGGGAGTGGACACCAGAGCACCAGATGGCGTTTGAGGAGGTTAAGGCAAGACTCGTGGCAGATCCAGTGCTAGCATGCCCGGACTTCAGTAGAACTTTCATCCTGCAAACAGACGCCAGCGACTACGGCATCGGAGCGATACTGACCCAGGACACCGAAAAGGGCGAAAGAGTAATCTCCTACTCGAGCCGAACACTGAACGGCGCGGAGAAGAACTACTCGACAACGGAGAAGGAGTGCTTGGCGATCGTCTGGGCGATCCGGAAGCTCAGGCCATATCTGGAAGGTTACCACTTTAAGGTAGTAACCGACCACATGGCCCTGAAGTGGCTCAACAGCATCGAAAGCCCTTCAGGAAGGATCGCCAGATGGGCCCTGGAGCTACAACAGTACGACTTTGAGATAGCGTACAGAAAGGGCCAGCTAAACGTGGTGGCCGACGCATTATCAAGACAACCACTACCAGAGACGCTACGAGGAGTAAAAGAGGCATCGGCAACAAGAACCTCAGGAGAGTGCAGCTGGATCAAGGACATGGGCGAAAAGATAAGGACCCAACCGCAGAAGTACCCGGACTATGTTATGGATGGTGAGACACTGTACAGAAACATACCTCACCGAGCAGGCAGTGAAGACGTCGCGTCATGGAAGATGTGCGTCCCGAAGTCACTACGAGAAACAGTGTTGAGGGAAAACCACGACGCACCGTCCGCGGGACACTTAGGAAGCCGAAGGACAATTGCACGGTTGGCAGCCCGATACTACTGGCCAGGCATGCATAGAGACGCCCGAGCCCACGTACGAAAATGCGAGATTTGCATGCGGTTTAAGCCCAATCAGATGCAGGCGGCTGGGAAGATGTTGACCCAAGTGCCGGAGGAACCATGGGCCACGGTATGTGCAGACTTCGTTGGACCCCTACCAAGATCTAAGCACGGGAACCAAATGCTGCTGGTCATGATAGACAGGTTTTCGAAATGGACGGAACTGGTGCCCCTACGCAGTGCGACGGCAGAGTCGCTCAAGAAGGCGTTTAGGGAGCGCATAATCGCAAGGTACGGGGTCCCGAAGGTGGTCATAACGGACAACGGAGTGCAGTTTACAAGCCGTATCTTCAAGAGTTTTCTGGCCGAGATGGGTATCAGACAACAGTTCACTGCACCATACACACCACAAGAAAATCCGACCGAACGAGCGAACAGAACGGTCAAGACCATGATTGCGCAGTTCGCAGGGCAGGACCAGAGAAACTGGGACGAGAAGTGGCCGGAGATTATGCTAGCAGTGAACACGAGCACATCGGAATCCACTGGCCATACACCGGCGTTTCTTACCCAGGGAAGGGAACCACGTCTACCCAGCAGCCTATATGATAAGGAAACCCTAGGCACTGGACGAGCTACGGAGACCCCTGAGGAAAATGCCAACAAACTAAAAGAGGTATTCGAGATCGTGCGGCGAAATATGGAAAAGGCGTCCCAGGACCAAGCCAGACACTACAATCTGAGAAGGAGGCAATGGTCACCAGCGGTGGGCGACATAGTGTGGGCCAAGGAACATCACCTGTCCAAAGCGGCCGAAGGATTCGCCGCAAAACTAGCCCCGAGGTACGATGGCCCTTACCAGGTTGTAGATTTCGTCTCTCCAGTGATCTGCAAAATTCGCCACACACAGTCAAAGAAAGAAAAGACAGTTCACGTTGGCGAGCTCAAACAACAAGTAAACGAGCAGACAGCAGAAACATCAGATGTCTAACAACGGGTACGAGGCGGCAGGATTAGGCGTCAGGCCGAAGCGAGAGTCATCCATACGCCACACGGAAAGGACAATCAGGATAGAACAAGGACATGGATAAGGATCACACGTTGATCCAGACTGCGAGGCCACAGGATTAGGCGTCAGGCCGAAGCGAGAGTCATCCACACGCCACGCAGAAAGGTCAACCATAAGGGTAGGGCACAAGGACGTGGATAGGGATGGACGGTGATCCCGACCGCAAGGCAACAGGATTCAGCGTCGGGCAGTTGCCAGAGTCATCCGCGATAACGCCAGGCGGAAGGGACACTTACAAAACGGCACAAGGATACGGGTAACGTAGAAGAGAGTATGCGCGGAAGGAGA
This sequence comes from Drosophila suzukii, assembly GCF_013340165.1. Classification (NCBI taxonomy): domain Eukaryota; kingdom Metazoa; phylum Arthropoda; class Insecta; order Diptera; family Drosophilidae; genus Drosophila; species Drosophila suzukii. The sequence continues at coordinate 234,830 of NW_023497325.1, read as the reverse complement.
CAAGCAACACAAGACGCGCAGTCCAGACATACACCGCAGCATCCGGAGATTCTATACGGAATGCGCCGGACGAGCTCGTCTAGTTGTTACCCGAGGAAAAGGGGAGGACGGTGCAGAATCAGATCTACACCGTAGCCAGCTGGTCACAAAAAAAAAAAAAAAAACAGAAACACGCACCACACCAACAGTTGACTAAAAACAAGAAAAGGAACGGGGCATGCATGGGCCGCACCAGCAACCTGAAATTTAAAGGGGGCTTAATGCAGGAAGCAGAAAGACATCATAAATACTTACCGGCTGTCCTGGTTGCGAAGCGAGTGCGAAGTCCTCTACGCAACCGCTCTCAAAAGCTGCCAATGTGGAGTCAGATGCTGCCAACAGAGGACGAGTGAAGGGCGAGAGAGGACGAAAGGATGAGATGAAAAGGAGTGAAGGAAATGCAAAAGAAACTTACCTATGAATTTCATAGTATGAAAGTTGCAAAATCACCACGAGCCAGGGAAGGGGGCGCCTCGATAGGCGATCGATTGGCACTGGACGATAGTGCGATCGATGGGCACACGACAATGGAAATATCGGCCAAGGTGGAAGTATCGCAACGAGCAGGTGGCAACGCCGCACCGTCGATAGCGAATAAATATCGATCACGCACGAATGGTGTGACCAGGCGGAGGAAACACGGAAAGGAGTGAGACGCAGCAATGAGCAGCGAGCTGGGGATCGATAGCCCAGGAGTATCGATGTCCCAGTGGGAACACAGGAAATATCGGCGCGGGAGATTTAAAGTTGCTACGAGGAGGATGACCCCCGCTGTAGAAACTCAAGGGAGTTAGGAGCGTCGAGGGAGCATCGAGGGAGCAACGAGGGAGCGCCGCGGGAATCACAAGGACTCAAAGGCTAGGATAAGCAAGGAAACGCCGGAGAGTAGGAACCAGTCTTAAATGTTTCCCGAAGTAAGGGGGGAATGTGAGGAGTTGAATAACTCCCCACAAATAGAAGCAGCAGCAGATGGCCGGCCGCTTACCAGATACGCGGCGAATTCGCGTAGTAACGGCGCGGCGGGGAGATCGAGAGAGTTTGGAGACCAACCAAGGAGAGCGAGAGAGTTTGGAGACCAATGAAGGAGAGCGAGAGAGATTGGAGACCAAGGATGGAGAGCGAGAGAGTTTGGAGACCAATGAAGGAGAGCGAGAGAGATTGGAGACCAAGGATGGAGATCGAGAGAGAATGGAGACTTCGCGGGCAGAGCAAGAGTGCCGTATGCAGAAGGGGATAACGGAACTCCTCTGGACTTTGGACTCTCCCGTGAACTTTGGACCGGGAGAGGAAGTGCCACATCTCGGCAGTGGAGCGGCACACAGGCGTGCCACAAGCGGCACGGGAATCAGCGGAACGGCAGCAGTGGGCGGAACATCCATTGGAAGCGGTACATAAAGGACAAGTGGGTCATCCAGGAGGCACGGACTTTGGACCCAAAGTGGAGAGATCCAGCGGGCCGTGCGCAAAAGGGAAATAACGGTGCTTGGAGGCCCTATATAAGGCCGCAGAGCGCTGGCAGCTGGATCAGTCGATCAAGAGGAGTCAAGCCTTCAAGATCAGTCAAAGTACCAAGTGAGCAATCAGCCAAGCAAGTAATCTACGAGGGAGCTACAACCAAGCGAGTCGTCGGAAGCAGCGCCGTGGGAAGCATAGAAGGAGCAAGATCGCCACGTCGAGACGTTCGGGATTAGGACATCAGGAATCTCCGAATTGAGACACAGGTGGCTGAGTTCTGAGAGGCATCACGCGGCTAAGTCAAGGCGTTCGTTTTCTAACTCTGTCACGACCACACCCTGGCGAGTCGCCCGGCGGGTCTGTCAGAGACAAGCAAAAGAGTCCTACGACGAAGAGCCGTCAGCTTGGGGAGAAAGTTGTCTGCGACCCAGCGTACCTTGCCCGACCAAGCAGGACCTGGCGTGACGGACGAGCGGTAGATCGATTTGTGGTTTCGAAAGGCATCAGCCTGGAGAGCCCTGCGATTACCGGCGAAGTTCCCGAGCAGCGACCGCCCAGCTCCCCGAGCGCCAGAACAACGAGATACTGGTCAGAAGACAGCGCGGAGGACATCGATAGCAACGCCAGCAGACATTTCCGGCAGCCACGTTACCATCGCCGCGCGGAGCTCATTGGGGAGCGCAGGAGCGTCGCGGACGTCACGCATTAGGGTGAAGCCGGGTGGAACGTTCGTCTGCGCTAGGCGTAAAGCGAAGTGAACCGCTAGACAGCCTCCGGGCGGCAGCCTTGACTGTCAGCGCGAACTGAGCAAGAACCTAGCGGGACCGTCCGGGACAGAGCAAGGGACAGGTATTGCCTCGAAAGGCGTCAGCCTGGAGAGCAAGGCTTGTTCACCCTAGTCTGAGAACGGTGACGCTTCCCTAAGCCCACAAGGCCGAACTCTCTGCGGGTCTAAGGCGCTACAAGCGACCCCGAGGCAACGCGTCGGCAAGCAAGCAGAGGCGGCCACTACGAGCGTCCCGAGACCCAGGATCCAGAGGAGGACGAGTCAACGCGTCGAGAAGCCAGAAGGAGGAGCACCAGCAGCCGGCGGAACCAGAACAAGGAGATACAGAAACCAGCATAGCCACACACCCGCTGTACCAATACCACGAGAATAAATCCCACTGTTACCATTTGAACACTTTGTTTTCTCACTGATCTACGGGCAATCACGTCATATAAATTTGGTGGGACGAACACACAATCTTCTAAGCTAGCCGCACGAATCTCGTAGCGAGCAGACATACAAAATCAGTTCGTTACAAATGATTATTGAATTGTTTCTAAATACAAATTGTCATTACTTTTATGTATAATACATTTTTTATCAACCATTTCATTGATGATATCATCCCGAAGAGAGGTGTACCTTTCCGGCATGTACAGGATATGCTCCTCCAACTCAAGAGCAAAAGATTCTCCAACCTTTGTTGTTTTGCGCTCCGTGTCTCTTTTTTTTAAATTTATTGAACTCTTTAATTACAATTTTCATCTGGTTTTCCTGACTCATGATGGCGGTTGAGGTGTTTGGACTTGGTACAGTTGTAACACGTTTCATTTAGCTGTATTTTGATTTTTACTACCTACTTAGCAGTTGTTTAGTTATATTATTATATTTTCCATTGAATCTAAACTCACGCCACATTAACTCTTTAAGAGTTCTATTGAAACGTTCAACTATTGATACTTTTAGAGTACTGAAGGTTGAATAATGATTAATCCAATAACTTTTCAATAATACCTTAAATTTAGAATTAAAGAATTCAGTGCCATCATCAGTTTGCAGGTTTCTTGGTGTTCCATGACCCGATTTAAATATTCTCTCTATGGCTTGGGAAACATCATTTGCATTTTTTGATTTTAAAGCCTCACCCCAAGCATATTTTGAAAATGTGTCTATAACAGTCAACAAGTATCGGTACCCATCATTAGATTTTGAAAAGGCTCCCATTTCAACCAAATCTGCTTGCCATAGATCGTTTATAGCCCTTGTAATCACTCGTCTTCGTTGAAAGTTTTTTCGAGATGGTCCGTGCAACTCATTTACGATTTCTCGCCTAATCACATTCTTCTAATAGGCTGAAAAGCGACACCTTCTAACTCAATTGTGTTTTTTTTTGGTAATGATATCGGTTTTGTTACATATTAAAATATATAGTCCTCAATGGTTTTAATCTTTTCCAGAATTTTGGCAAAAATTTGGTCAGCGTTGTCTGCCCTCTTAGTATTCAATTCAATTTTATTTTCTAAGTTTGATTTTTTTGTGAGTCGACGGTTAACATTTTGAGTTATAATTTTTCTTAAATCTTCTCCCAACTTTCCGAGGATCTCATCAGTACATTGTTTCGTTGCTAGATCATTGTTGTCTAAAGGCTTAGATCCGTTTTTGATACGTATATTTTGAGCATTTAGATTACCGTCCTCATCGATGAATAATCCCTCAGTAGAATTAACACGTCTTTTCAAATTTTCTGATCGTTCCTTATCAACAGAAAAATGTCCAAACTTGTCGACAGACATGATGATTATAAATGTAAAACATATTTGTCCTTCCTATTTATACCCATTAAAATATAATCCTTTCTTCACGCAATTCCTCTAATATTGAACATATTTCGTTATTGTGGCTGGTGTTACCCGCGCCTTTTGATGCTACAAAAATTTCCAATCGTTCGGCTAACTCATTTACATCATTCCAATATACATAGTTTGGATTTGATTTCTGAAGAGTCATGTAACCAAAACCTGTTTTTGAGCGAAGTGGAGTAGACGTTGTAGGGCTAAAATCGTTGTGTATCAACTTCTTAATAACATGGCTATATTTGTATGCTCGTGTACCCTTGATTCTGTTATTAGGTTTAAAGCCTACTCTATGTATATTCGTTTCTAAGAAAATTTTTATATACATTTTCAAGTCTTGATCATCATAGTTTTCAGGTTTACTAAGAAAAATTAGAGAGTACAGACCAGGAGTCAGATCACAACTCATTCCACTAGAAAATGTTATCTTATTATCTTTAATTTTTAATTCTTTATCTCCCAATGTTGATGAATTGTTTGCACTTTTTTTAGGTCCATAACCTTTATCAAACACATTTCCTCTGCTTAAATTACTGATATTTAAATAATAGTTATAACCAGCGTTATTATCTTCAAGCTCTGCATCCACACCCATATCGGCCTCTCCTGTATACATTGGTAAAGGTGTTGTCCCTTCATCTTCACTTTTTTCCGTCTCACTTTTCTCATCTTCTATATCTTCCGCTATATTCGTCTGAGAAAAGAATTGATTATAGGAATCACTATCATCGAAAGACCTTGTTGGAGTTATGTTTCGATTAGACTGCAGATCTTTCTCATTAGTTGTAAAGTAGAAATCGTCAAGCTCTCTCTCATCATCATCGTATTTTTTAATTTGCTTCATTACACGCTTTACTTTTTTAATATCTTTTACATTAGAAATCTTTTGTTTTTAATTTTCCTTACCAAGTTCATGAAAGGGTTCAGTAATAGGTTTAAAAGTTTCCTCCAATTGTAAATTCGTATGATTTTTGACTTGTTTGAGATCATCGAATTTTCGCTTCAAAGCAAATCTAGCTTTGGTTAACTGTGACAAAATATTCATTGTAGTATGTTTTACAAACTTTATAGGTGAAAGATTTAAAATTTCCGAAATTCATGTAGTCACTCCTCAGTTACTAAACAAATACTGTTTAGGAAACGCCATAATCTGTAATATTTATATACCATTTCCGAATAAAAAAAGATATGATACATTTTCTTCATTATATTTAAAAAAGCGAATTTATTGTTATATTCTTAAAATCTCAATCTTTTTAATGATTACTGACTTATTTCTAAATACAAATTGTCATTACTTTTATAAATATTAAATTTTTCATCAACCATTTCATTGATGATATCATCTTGAAGAGAGGTGTACCTTTCCGGCATGTACAGAATGTGCTCCTCCAACTCGAGAGCAATAGATTCTCCAACCTTTGTTGTTTTGCGCTCCGCCTTGAGGATCGGGAATCTTACATTTTCAGGTATCCTTGTCTTCGATAGCAGTGTCTTTTTATTAAATTTATTGAACTCTTTAACTACAATGTTCATCTGGTTTTCCTGATCCATGATGGTTGTTGAGTTTTTTGGACTTGATACAGTTGTTCCACGTTGTGTTTAGCTGTATTTTGATGTTTACTACCTGTTTAGCAGTTGTTCAGTACTTGTTTCGTAGTTGCTTACTACTTGTTTTAGCTGGTTAATACCTGTTATTAGATGATTATTATCTATTTAGTAGCTGTTAACTAGTTGTTTACTAGTTGTTATAAGCTGGTCACCAGCTGTTTTGAGCTGTTATGAGCAGTTATAGGCTTTTTTGTTAAGAATGATCAAAAATTCTTGTCCTCTAGATGACGTTCGATGTGAAGTAGAAACTTAGACTGTGAATTTGAACCCGTGCAGGTCCACTTTTTATACTATACAGAGTTCACACATACACGTACCCATACATTGATTTTCAGCCCCCCAAATGTAAATTAACCAATTAAATATACCGGTTTTGACTCCACATCTTCTACGAAAGAAAGTAGAAAGGCGAGGCACAGGTGTCCACAGTTGTATGTATCAAAGTCTTGATCTCTATCGTAGTTGTATTGTATTCTATGTCCCAAGTATTTCACAACTTCTCTAGGTGGCTGAAGATTTCCGAAACTATCGAAATAATGTATGTTATTTTTATTTTTATTATATGCAACCCAATGTGTACCACTTGCTCGTGAATTATCTAAGTTTACTATACCACACTCCCTACTTTTTGGTGCTTCTGGGAGTAGATCTCTCATAAACACCCCTCTAAAATGTGGGATATATTTCTTAGCAAAATGTATAATGTCGATATTTGATAGTGGTCTATTGGGTAGCAGAGAAAGTAGTTTTTTCGCTTCTTAATTCCTTTCCCCTTACTATAGGGCTTAAGAAAGAAACCATAACCCTTTCTATAGGGCTTGAGATATAATCCTTCTCCTACAGCAACACTTTCAATTTTCCTATTGTGACGTTTTTTCTCCTCCATATCTTCCTTAGCCATTCTCGCATTGTTAATTGTTTTTGCAATTGCTGCACTTCCACTTGCTAAACTACCAAGAGCGCTGAGGGCTGTCAAGATCGGTACGATTAGTAGAAAACCTCCAATTTCGGGTACATTAATTTCACGAGGTACTTTAACATTTTTCTTAGAACCCATTGATTGATGAATTGATTTACGTGCAACTTTAATTGCACTCATAATGTCTTATGTCTTTTAATGTCTTAGTAGCAACATTAATAACAGTCGAAAGGTTTGTCTTCTTCATTTTATTCTTCGATATCTTTTTTCTTCCTTTCTTTTCCGTTTTATTCAATCCCATACCAAATTTTTTCTTGGCTTTTATTATATTTGTAACAAAGTATGCTGCTGCTCTTTCACCAAGATTGCTATCTGGTGCCTTGACACGCGACCAGGCTTTGTCAATTAATATGGAGTCTAGCCTATGTCGTTTCCTCAATGCCTTGTTTTGAGAATATGCAATATCGTGCTCTTTGCAAGCTTCATCCAATAGGTTTATTCCTTGATCATCACGTTCCAACCGTTTCTGTAACTTTGTACCCGGTCCACAAAAATTATATCCCGGAATATGGGCTTCAAACGGTAATGTATTGATTAGCTTATCGACAAGACCACCACCGTGTTTACAATTAAAAATACGACTGATGCGATTATAAAAACGTTTCCCCATTTTATTGATGTTTAATCATCAAAGATTTCTCATTGAATGAGGCACATTAGGTTAAAAGATGCGTTTAATAAGTCAAAAACAAAGAATTTTAGTTAGAAATATTAATGATGAAAACGAGAAAAATCTACCGCCACGATATAGTGCTCTCTTACCGAACACAATAAGGGCTCTAATTGTTGGGCCTTCGAATTGTGGTAAAACTAATATTATGTTAAGTCTAATAGAGAGTCCTAATGGATTAAAATTCGAAAATGTTTATATATTTTCAAAAAGTTTATATCAACCTAAATATGAGTACTTGGAGAAATTAATCAAGACGATTAAAGGAATGGGATATCATACATTCTCCCATAATGAGGGTGTACTAGACCACAGTGAAGCTAAAAACAATTCCATTATGATAATCGATGACGTAGCTTGTGAAAAACAAGATAACAAGATTTTATTTTTGTATGGGTCGACATAAAAATATCGACTATTTTTAATTATGTCAAACGTATAGTATTATACCTAAACATCTGATTCGTGACAATGCCAACTTTATTATAATGTTTAAGCAAGATGATTTAAATATGCGGCTATATGTCGGGACCATATGAACACTGATATGAATTATGAAACATTTGTGAAAAGTTGTCAAAAACGTTGGGAGGACAAGCACGGATTCCTATTAATTAACAAGGATAACGAAATGGATAACGGAAGATACAGAAAAGGATTTGATCAATTTATTATGATTTAAGGAGTAATTTCAATATAAATTTGGTTAGATACTTACAATCCCACAGTTTATCAAGAGATTTTAATATGTATAGATCACTTGCATTATCCTTGAATGGAAATAGTTCCAGTAGTAGATTAATACGGGAGCTGGCTCACTAGGTAATAAATCATGTTAAAACCCTAATTAGTCACGCATGGTTGCACACAGGTGTTCTAATGACCTAATTAGCATAATTAAGTCAAAAAGGGGGGTGTTGCTGACCCTAGTTAGATGAGCATGGTTGCACACAGGTCACTTAATGAGGTTAGAAAGTGGTGTGTAGGAGTGTGAGAGAGTGGTGTTTTGATATGTCTTGTTTTGTCTTGTCTTTTTCTCACGCTAAAGGTGCGTGTGTGATAGGGGTGTTTTGTCATGCGTGGGATTTTGTGGAGTGCAATGGTTGCACACAGGTCACTATGTTGCTTCTAACTTGGGTTAGAACGCGTTATGCGTGGGCGTTTTGTTGAGTCAATTAGGGTTGTAGGTGACACCTGGCTTGCGTGTGTGATAGGAGGTGTCTTGTCATGCGTAGGATTTTGTGGAGTGCAATGGTTGCTCACAGGTCACTATGTTGCTTCTAACTTGGGTTAGAAGGCGTTATGCGTGGGCGTTTTGTTGAGTCAATTAGGGTTGTAGGTGACACCTGGCTACGGTCTTGTGGTCAAAAGGTGTTGGTTTGAGGGATATTAGACCGCATACTTTTGTGGTGTGAAACAAGCGTGAGTTCGGTAACCTTCCCCTCTTTAGCGAGCATTAAATGGGAAAGTGAGCGTAGGAGTGTAAGAGGGGTGTTGGTGGTTTCTAACAAAAACGTTGTTTTTCTATGCGTGGGCGTTTTGTTGATTCAATTAGTGATAGTTTTAATAGGGTAGATTCAATTAGGGTTGTAGGTGACACCTGTTAGTGTAACCTGCCTACGGTCTTGTGGTCAAAATGGTGACTGTGGTGGTGGTTCCTAACAGAACAAAACCAAATGAGATCGTTTATTTAGTCAAATACGTTTTTCTTTAATCATATTTGAAAATTTATTCTCATGCGCTTATAGAAAGAGAAAACGGTTACCTTCTAAGTTTTCAAAAAATGTATGTGTTAAGGAGAAATGTGGAAAGTAGTTCAGTTTTAGAAAACTATTTGAGTTGAGCGAACCATCTAGAATCGTCGTGTGAACCCTCCGGTAATTCAAAGCTAAAGTAAAGTTGTGTTAACTTACGTTCCATCCGAATTCGATTTGTGCGAGATTATCAAATTGATAAAAATTAAAATACTTTACCAAGTGTAAAGTAAAGTTGTGTGAACTGTGAACTACCCAGATTTGTGTTGTGTAAACTTATCAAATTGATAAAACATAAAATACTTTACAGTAAAAGTAAAGTATAACAAAGTGAAAAGTTCAAGTAACAATACAATACTTCCAAAAAAAGAAAAAAATCAAAACAAAAAAAATGAATAAGTATTGTGGAAAGTGCAACATTACCCTATCGGGTAACATTTAGTGGGCTCATCATCTGCGAACGGAGCAACACAAGAAGAATGTTGTTAAACCAGTGGATTCAAGGATAAAAAAAATCAGTTCTGGATTTCAAGGAAGGATTGTTCACTACTTATATGAAAACACCAACAATGATGTAATTTATCCAACACAATTTATGGAGGAAGCAGGAGAAGCTTTTCTACCTCACTTGTATCCATTGTTGGAAAGTTATGCATCGGTGAAAATAAATTTTGAACTTTTTGGAGAGTACGGACTTTTGAAGGAAGAAAAGGAATGTATTGAAATAAAGTCATTTCAAAGTAAGATGACAATAATTAGTGCCTATTCGAACATTGAAAATGAATATAAGGAGCACATGGAAAAAATTTTGGCGAGGATGGAAGAATTCCAAGAAAGGGATAGTGGATGGACTTTGCTTCATCTCACTCGATTGGAGATGAATATTAATCAATATTCACCCTTAAGAGGATCATCTTATATAAAACTACCCTCTTGTTTAGAAGGAAAAAAAGCAATTATAAATGTAAAAAACACAGATGATGAATATTGTTTTAAATGGAGCTTAATCGCAGCATTAAGTAAACTAAATAAGAATGCGAACAGATGCACAAGCTATAAAGTGAATATAAATGATGAAGTAATTCAAGTCAATGGGATCACACTAAATTTCACTGGATTGCAATTTCCACTAAAGCCTGCGGATATATCGAAATTTATGGAAATAAATAAAGACATAAATATTACACTTTTTGGATTCGACGATGGAGTTATATTCGGGCCCATATTTTACTCCCCTGAAGTGAGGAGAAATTATATAAATATGTTGATACTGGAGGAAGGATGTAAAGCACACTATACTTGGATTAAAAATCTCTCAAAGTAAGTTGTTTTATCATATCATAATTATATTTTTTTTTGTTTTTGTTTTTAAATTTCATAATATATATTTGCTTTCATACTTAAAAAAAAAAATTTTTTTTCTTGTGTTTATCTTTTTTTAGTTTGGTTTCCTCTCAAGTTTCGAGAGACAAATCAAAAAAATGGTTCTGTCAAATTTGCTTAAATTACTCATTGAGTGAAGATGCTGCCAACCGGCATTCAGAAGTCTGTGGGAAAAAAGTCTCGCGTTTACCCAACATGAAGGATGCCACTTTACGGTACACAAATGTTCAAAAGGAAGTGATGGTCCCATTCACAGTTTACGCTGACTTTGAATGCATCCTTCAACCAATTAATAAAAACGAAACATTAAATTTAAATATTATAAATATACATAGACCTGTTTCATATGCATACTATATAAAGTGTGCACATGATAACAGTTTAGATAAGTTTGTCTTAGAAACTGTATTTAGCTCGGGAATGAATTTCCTGTTATCACTAATAGAAAATTTAAGTTTTATATATGAAAACTATATTTCAAAATCTGTTTCTTTAATAATGTCAGATGTTGAAGAAGATGATTTCCAAAAATCTAATAATTGTCATATATGCAACACTCCTCTTTTATTGGATAGAGTTAGGGATCACTGTCACTTCACAGGAAAATTTAGGGGGGCAGCACATAATGAGTGTAATTTAAAATATACAGTTCCAAAATTTATTCCTGTTTTCTTCCACAATTTCACCAGGTATGATTGCCATCTATTTATTAAAGATTTGGCAGTCATACCTGGTGAAATAAAGGTAATTCCATTAAATAAGGAACAATATATATCAATTTCAAAAATTATATCTTTAAGTAATGGTGATAACTTTGAAATCCGTTTTCTAGATTCGTTTCGATTTATGCCTTCTGCTTTAGATACATTAGCTTCAAATCTAGATAGTGAACAAATGTGTATAGCAAGATCATTTTTCCCTAATGAAAATCATTTCAACTCAATGCGACGAAAGGGTGTATTTCCATATGAATATTTAGATTCAGTTGAGAAATTAAAAGAAAGTAAATTACCTCCTAGAGAAGCTTTCTATAGTTCCTTAACCGAAAATGAATGTTCAGTTGAAAATTATACTCACGCACAAAAGGTATGGAATGAGTTTTCTTGTAATAATCTTAAAGATTATTTAGAATTATATTTAAAAACAGATGTTTTATTAATGTCTGATGTCTTTGAAAACTTTCGAAGACTTTGTAGTAAAATTTATTCACTTGATCCAGCACATTTTTTCACTACACCAGGATTATCATGGGAAGCTATGTTAAAATGTACTAAAATTGAATTAGATTTATTAACTGATATAGATCAGTATAAATTTATTCAAAGTGGTATTCGTGGTGGCTTAGTTCAATGTACATGTAGATATGCTAAAGCAAATAATAAATATGTTGAGAATTTTGATAGTACTCAAAAATCATCATATTTGATTTATTTGGATGCAAATAATTTATATGGTTGGGCTATGTCACAATCTTTACCATATGGAGGTTTTGAACGGATTTCAAGGGGGGAACTTGATAGTATAAACATTGCTGAGATTGCAGATGATAGTGAATATGGATACATTTTTGAGGTAGATTTAAAATATCCTTTAAAATTGCACGATAAACATAATGACCTTCCATTTTGTTGTAATAATCAGTTACCAACAAAGTCAGACAAAATAAAAAAATTAACTGCTGATTTAAGGGATAAAGAAAAATATATAATTCATTATAAAAATCTTCAACAGTGTATAGAAAATGGATTAATTCTAACAAAAATTCATAGAGGTCTTCGCTTCTTTCAGAAACCTTGGCTAAAAACATATATTGATTTGAATACATTCCATAGAACTAATGCAAAAAATACATTTGAAAAAGATTTTTTTAAACTTTTAAATAATGCTGTCTACGGTAAAACGATGGAAAATGTAGATAAGCGCGTTAATATTAAATTAATTACTGAATGGGAAAGTGCTTCACCATCCGATTCTTCTGGTCCAAAAAGGCATTGCGGTAGATCTCTTATTTCAAAGTCAAACTTCCATAGTGTCAAACAGTTTTCAGAAAACTTCTTTGCCTTTCAAATGAAAAGATTAAATGTGTTGTACAACAAACCATTATATTTAGGTTTTGCTGTATTAGATTTATCGAAATGGAAAATGTATGATTTTCATTATAATTATATCAAACCTAAATACAATGAAAATGTTCAATTAAATTATATGGATACAGATTCTTTTATATATACCATTAACACTGAAGATTTTTATAAAGATATTCAGAATGATGTTGAGATGAAGTTTGATACATCAGATTATTCTGATGAATTACTTAATCTCTATAATTTTTCTAAAGCTAATAAAAAAAGGTTGGGTTTTTTTAAAGATGAACTCAATGGAAGACCTATGACTGAATTTGTTGGTTTGAGATCAAAAATGTATGCCTTTAAAACATCTAATAGTAATGACAGCTCTGAAAAAACAGTGAAAAAATCAAAGGGTGTTAAAAGAAGTGCAATAGATCAATTAACTTTTAATAGTTTTAAAAAATGTTTGTTTTCGGAAGAGGAAGTGGTAGGCTCTATGTCAATGATTAGATCTAAAAATCATCTTTTATCAACAATTAAATGTAAAAAAGTAGTTCTCAGTCATAAAGACACAAAGGTTCTTATACAAGACAATAAAATTAATACACTACACTATGGCCATTATAAAATAGATGAAAAAAGATAAGAAAATAAACTTAATGAAATGGATTCAAATATTTATTTTTATGAACAAAGAATAAAAGAAATAGAGAATTGTTCTAATAGAAATAATTATCAAGAGAATGAAATAGAAAAATTTGAAATGTTTTGTACAGAATTAGAATTAAGTTTACTAAATGATAAAAAAAATGAGTAAATGTACTCTATAATTGTAAATACGACAGAACAAACAACGCTTTTTTATTTAAAGGGTAAAATGTAAGGTAATGTAATAACCAAATATTACAATTCACAATATAATTATTATAAAATTTTTATTTAACAGAACAAACATTGTTCGTACCCAAAGGTACTCAACATGACCACACCCAACAAATCAAGCAGTAGCCAAGTTGGGAACAGTACCAGGCGCTCAGTAGCACCCACTGCATATGAGAATGGCTGATCAGCATATTATATGTCTCACTAACTCACCGTCTCACCGACTCAACGGCACACTGACCCCCCAATGCAGTCAGCACATTTTGCAGTGTCAGCCAACTACGCAAAGCCAACTACGCAAACTGCTACCATAATCGTAATTCCCTGATCTACTTTAGAATATAGCTTACTTCACTAATCATTACACTAAACTTCCGTGTTCCAAGTAGTATATAAACATGTTCCAAATGAAGAATAAAACAGTTATCAACACACCTCTTAACTCCGAGGTTCTACTTCCTACATCTGGGAATAGGGCTCGTAATACACTATCTCAACTAGCAGCTAACCACGTTAGCTCACCCTCAGCGCAGCTCCAGCATCGCCTGTGGTCCGGCATCGTAGTAACCATCGTTACCATTGTCGCGACGCGATCGTCCTGCCATCAAAGCGTCCCCGTGCCAGCGACAAGTGCTCATTACCCCCTTGTCCCGCGGTGTGACCCGGAAGTGTCTACTTCGGTTAGGCACAAACATTGGTGACCCCGACGTGATCCTTTAACAACAAAGGATCACACTCAAGCAACCCCCTTCCCACTAAAGGACTCACAGCTTTATCCAGCTTCATAGGATACGCTTCTTCTTCCAGCGTCACAGGAACTTCAGCTTAATCCAGCTTCACAGGATACGCTTCGTCTTCCAGCGTCACAGGAACTTCAGCTTCATCCAGCTTCACAGGATACGCTTCTTCTTCCAGCGTCACAGGAACTTCAGCTTAATCCAGCTTCTCAGGATTCGCTTCTTCTTCCAGCGTCACAGGAACTTCAGCTTAATCCAGCTTCACAGGATACGCTTCGTCTTCCAGCGTCACAGGAACTTCAGCTTCATCCAGCTTCACAGGACTCGCTTCTTCTTCCAGCGTCACAGGAACTTCAGCTTAATCCAGCTTCACAGGATACGCTTCGTCTTCCAGCGTCACAGGAACTTCAGCTTAATCCAGCTTCACAGGATACGCTTCTTCTTCCAGCGTCACAGGAACTTCAGCTTAATCCAGCTTCACAGGATACGCTTCGTCTTCCAGCGTCACAGGAACTTCAGCTTCATCCAGCTTCACAGGACTCGCTTCTTCTTCCAGCGTCACAGGAACTTCAGCTTAATCCAGCTTCACAGGATTCGCTTCTTCTTCCAGCGTCACAGGAACTTCAGCTTCATCCAGCTTCACAGGATACGCTTCTTCTTCCAGCGTCACAGGAACTTCAGCTTCATCCAGCTTCACAGGATACTCAGCTTCATCCAGCTTCACAGGATACTCAGCTTCATCCAGCTTCACAGGATACTCAGCTTCATCCAGCTTCACAGGATACTCAGCTTCATCCAGCTTCACAAGATTCTTTGTTTCCAAGACACACAATATGTCTACTTCATTCATTGAGGAAACAAGTCACACAAGAATCGATTTACACAATCGATTACTAGACACCCAAAATGAGCTGCAAGGGAAAATCCAACAGCTCATTAAGAATTATGGCAAGGATTCTGCCGACCGACGCCACCGAGACGGCTATTATTCCGGTAAGCTAAATCAGTTAAACGATCTCTGGCAGCAGTTTTGCGACCTAGATGAAGAAGTCCAGCAAGCGGCATTACCCACTGGAAGTGAGTACTCTTCACGACTAGTAGCACTTAAAGAGCTGGTCGAAAAATATCAGAATATCTTTCTGGACAACGTGCCGACTGGAAGCGGGCTTCCGAAGGCCCCCAGACGAACTTCGGCCAACATCAAGCTTACAACAAGAGATCAAGTCAAAGGAGATTCCGCAATTGACACGGTGATCCGACAGTTGCAGAGAAGATGCAACGAATTGGAGTCATCATTAACATTAGCCTCGAACGCCCCAACTGTCACCCCAGCCTTACAAAGGCACCTGGATCTCCATTGGGCGTTACTGAGGCAAGCCCACGACGAATTGGATAGCACACCTGGGGCCGCAGCTCTGGCAGAAGCAGAGCTAGCCCAATTCCACACATTATACGAGGAATACGAAATGAGCCTGCTACGAGAAAACGACGCGCCAATGAGCCTAAACTTGGCACTTCCGCCAATTAGCATTCCGGAGTTCAACGGCGAGTATCTAGACTGGCCACGGTTCCATGATCTCTTTGTGGAATTGGTACATAACAAACCATATTCGGCCAGTCAAAAACTACATATTCTACAGAGTTCGCTTCGTGGGGAAGCGAGGAACGTCTTGACAGACACAGCCTTCTCACAGGGTGGCTATGACGACACCTGGTTGCGGTTGAAGGCCAGGTACCAGAACGGCAAAATACTAGTATTCGCCGCCATAGCAAAAATTATTGACCATAGGCCTATAGACGGCTCCTCGCGCCAACTAAGGGCCTTACATGACACTATAAAAAACTCAATGAGTACTCTTAAAAACCTCGATATCAGCACAAAATCCTGGGATCCAATCCTGTGTTTTCTTATCAGAAGAAAACTAGACCAGCAATCTCTAGCTGCTCTAGAAAATTCAGCGGATGCACCAACGGAAATTCCAACGTTAAGGAGTGTACTAACGTTTATTGAACGGCGCGCTTGCATGCTGGAGACGATAAGCGCTCAACCTACAGCAACACTACGCCATCAGTCAGTTCACAACGAAGAGAGCTGTAAGATTTGTCACCTAGGACCACATAATCTTAGAGCATGTAGCCGGTTCCAGGAAATGGACCCCAAAACACGGCGCCAAGCCATTATTCAAATAGGAGCATGCACAAATTGTTTGTCTACAGCTCATATGGTTGAAAACTGTGGATCACCGACCAATTGTCGAGTCTGCCAGCAACGGCACCATTCACTGTTACACAAAGGACCAACTAGCAATCCAGTGGCCGGCGCAGTAACCATTGCAGGCTACGACATGGTAGGAGGATATACTCTGCTCGCGACCGCGAAGGTCTCATTACAAGGGCCAAACGGTCAATTACAAACATGTCGCGCTGTAATAGATGGTGGATCACAGGTGAATCTTATCTCAAGGAGAATGGCAGATCTGCTATCTCTTAAGGAAGGTTCACCGATTGAAATATCTGGAATCGGAGGAAAGATATCAACAGCAATTAGATCAACACTAAAGCTCTCATCCTGTACATCAGGGTTTGAAAAACTATTAGAGGTATTTATTATGCCCACAGTCATTACAGACCAACCGTCAGTACCGATTACAACCGATCTTAACATTCCCGAGGGACTGCCATTAGCAGATCCTGACTTTCGGCAACCTGGACCCATTGACCTAACCTTAGGGTCTGAGGTGTATTCTCGTGTAATAACCGGTGAACTTCTTAAACTAGGACCTAATAAACCCTTGGCACAAGGCACTAGGCTTGGTTATGTAATCACAGGTTATCTCAATAAAGAAACCTCATCTGATACGGAAATCAACCCTATTCTGGTAGAAGGCAGAGGTGATTTTGCAGGACCGAACGCTGCTTATGAGCCAACAAAAGATAAAAATCCGATGAATATAGAACCGACTTCTCATCAAATTGAAACCTACAAGAAGGCTGACTTTGGTTCAACATTTTTAAACCTAACCAAGAAATATCTTAGTTTTGTTGCAGAATGTCCACATACCATAGACGTGCCAAATAATCAAGTTCTACGAGAGCACAATTTCAGTCCCCACGATAATGTCAATTTTATCGCAAAGGGGAGTGTTAAGCAGCATCAAGACGATGTGAAGGACCTGAATCACAAACATGAACCGCAGTTGAAGGAAAGATCCACCTTGGTCAATGATTTGTTAGGTGCTTCCTATACAATTCGGTCAAGGGCTGACCGACATCACGACTTAATTGAGGGTACCCCTCAATGGGGGGGAGAATGTTCGTACCCAAAGGTACTCAACATGACCACACCCAACAAATCAAGCAGTAGCCAAGTTGGGAACAGTACCAGGCGCTCAGTAGCACCCACTGCATATGAGAATGGCTGATCAGCATATTATATGTCTCACTAACTCACCGTCTCACCGACTCAACGGCACACTGACCCCCCAATGCAGTCAGCACATTTTGCAGTGTCAGCCAACTACGCAAAGCCAACTACGCAAACTGCTACCATAATCGTAATTCCCTGATCTACTTTAGAATATAGCTTACTTCACTAATCATTACACTAAACTTCCGTGTTCCAAGTAGTATATAAACATGTTCCAAATGAAGAATAAAACAGTTATCAACACACCTCTTAACTCCGAGGTTCTACTTCCTACATCTGGGAATAGGGCTCGTAATACACTATCTCAACTAGCAGCTAACCACGTTAGCTCACCCTCAGCGCAGCTCCAGCATCGCCTGTGGTCCGGCATCGTAGTAACCATCGTTACCATTGTCGCGACGCGATCGTCCTGCCATCAAAGCGTCCCCGTGCCAGCGACAAGTGCTCATTACCCCCTTGTCCCGCGGTGTGACCCGGAAGTGTCTACTTCGGTTAGGCACAAACAAACATCGCTTTTACTTACAGGGTAATTTTAAAATTTATGAGAATTAACAGAACATGAAAATTTGAATTTAACAGAAGAATTACAATATTTTCTTTGAATTACATTCAATTTGCTTACTTTCTTCTATATTTAGTGGTACAGTTTGTTTATAGTTATCTATACCACCCTGTAATCTATATACTTTATTGTCATCATTACTTAAAGGAATTGATTTAATGTATTTATCATTATCTTCATCTAAATTAAACGGTATAGTTTGAACATAGTTATCTATACCACCCTCAACAAGAATAGTTTCATCCTTACTAGATGATCTTGGAATACATGGTTCCGGATTTTCATCATCATAAAGGATTGTATCATGATCATCATCATCATCATCGTCATCACCATACAAATTATGAGAAAATTTGCCATCCTCTTTTTTATTAATGTTTTGGAGTTCTGAAAATAAATAAATATTTTACTATATATATATATACAAATATTATTATAACCGTTACTCGTAGAGTAAAAGGGTATACTAGATTCGTCGGAAAGTATGTAACAGGCAGAAGGAAGCGTTTCCGACCCCATAAAGTATATATATTCTTGATCAGGATCACTAGCCGAGTCGATCTAGCCATGTCCGTCTGTCCGTCTGTCCGTCTGACCGTCTGTCCGTCTGTCCGTCTGTCCGGATGAACGCTGAGATCTCGGAAACTATGAGAGCTATTGAGATTTGGCGTGCAGATTCCTGAGCTTCTTACGCAGCGCAAGTTTGTTTCAGTAGACTGCCACGCCCACTCTAACGCCCACAAACCGCCCAAAACTGTGGCTCCCACAGTTTTGATGCTAGTTAGAAAATTTTAACTGAAATGTATTGTTCTCATCAATACCTATCGATTGACCTAAAAAAAATTTGCCACGCCCACTTTAACGCCCACAAACCGCGAAAACCTGTGACGCCCACAATTTTCATGCTAGATAAAAAATTTACGCTGAAATGTATTGTTCTCATCAATACCTATCGATTGACCCAAAAAAAAGTTTGCCACGCCAACTTTAACGCCGTCAAACCGCGAAAACTTGTGACGCCCACAATTTGGATGCTAGATGAAAAATTTTAACTGAAATGTATTGGTGTCGTCAATACCTATCGATTGATCCAAAAATAAATTTGCCACGCCCACTCTAACGCTCATAACGCTTAAATCTGTCTACCGCCGGTAGGTGGCGCATTTTAATTTCGCTTTGCTGCTTGCATATCTCCATTTCCCTTTGAGTAACGGGTATCTGATAGTCGAGGTACTCGACTATAGCGTACTTCCTTGTTTTATATGTATTTAACCAACCTTTTTGAGCTCCATCCGAAATATTATTTTCAACTTTTTTATTTATGTTTTGGAGTTCTGAAAATATATATATATATATTAGTACATAAAATTATATATATATATATATATATATTTACATTAAACTCACCTTTTTTTAATTTACTCGAATTATTATTTTCATCTTCTATTTTTATATTCTGTAAAAACAAACATATTTCCCTACTAAATCAGATTATGTTATAATATCACTATTAGTTATTTTGAATCGTTAATATCGTTAATTGATATTTTATCTGTGCTAATCTGACTTTCTTTTTTATTTAAATATTCAACCATCATTTGAGCTGCTAAATTTCTCTTTCTTAAATATATTCCATTAATTCTTTCTGCTTCATCGATTTCAATTTCATGGATTTGTGGACCATCACTAAGATAACCTGTTTCTTCTTCTTCTATCTCTTCTCTTTTACTCTCTTGTTTGGAGAGAAGATCAGCATCCTTTGATATTTTTTCATAGACAATCCTATCTTTTCGTCTCTCTGCATTAATTACTGTTTGGGATAAAACTTCTGCAAATTCAAAACAATTTATTCTTAAAGTTGCTAAGGGGGTATTAGTATTGCGTTTAGATTTTTGGTGGCGGTGGCGATTAGATAAATATTTTAAATTCATACGCTTAGATTTACTTAAACTTCGCCTAGAATGTGTTCTTCTATATATATTATTGTAATGACATTTAACTCCTACTGTAGCAGTTTTGTATTGGATGGTAAAGAATCTGTTTAGACCCCTTCTTCCCAAATCCATATGCCCTCCTATTCTCCTTTCATTTTCAACTAATTTTTGCTTAAAATTCTCAATTATACCTCTCTTTGTGAATTCGATTTGAGAGTTGTGTATGTTTTCAGTGCTTTTTAATTTATGAGTAGTGTTCCTTTTTATTGGAACCCGACTTACACTTTCAAATTCTGTATCACTATCACTGATCCCCAACACTAATTCTTGTGACGTATTACTAAATGTTGGTGCTCGACTTACGTTTTCAAATTCTCTCTCACTATCAATTATACCCATATCAATTTTTTCTGATTTTTCTTCTCCTATGTTCTTATTTTCTATGTGATCAACACTTTCATTTTCGCTATTAAAATCAAAAAGATTGGTTGGGGTTATAGTTGTTGATGTAGCTGTTTTTGTTGTATCTTCTTCCAGAAGTTCTTTTTTTAATGTAGTTGCTGCTGTTGTAGTTGTTGTTTCTTCCTTCTCCTCCTCCTCCAGAATTCCCCTTCTCATTGTAGGTGTAGTTGCACTTGTTGTAGTTGAGGTAGATGTAGTTGTAGTAGATGTTGATGTAGATATTTCTTCTTCTTCAACTGTACTTGCACTTGTACTTGTTGTTAAGTCTTTTTCATTAATGCTACCATTAATAGCATTAAATATTTTTGTATCGAGTTCACTTTTTAAGTTTGGTATCTCACTTTCATCACTTGTCTTGTTTATGAGATCCATAAAAATATGACTGTCCTCTAGGATCTCAAATTTTAAGTCAATTTTAATGATTTTTTTTAGTTTTGGAACATTGATAAATAACCCAATCGAATTATTGGAAGTCGATGGGTTTTCAATTAAAGTCATTTCATTGGGGAGTGGTACCATTTTCACCATCGGATTAAAGAGGGAAAGTATCACAAAAAATATTATAAAAACCGTCATTTTAATTTTGATTTTGTTTTTTTTTTTTTTGACAATCGAACAAACGAACTATCGAATGAATAAGCAAACGATCCGAAATTGAGTTGCGTGAACGAATAGATGGAAACTGAACACTTTTTGAAATTCTTCCGCCTTTATACCCTCCAGATTTGTATATATAAACATGTAACGTTCTGTTCAAATTCTTATCTGTACATGCTTTTCTTCACACTTTATAAATAGGAATTGCGTGATTGTGAAGAAACATAATTTATTTCACGCATTGACGTCAATGTCTACATTTTTATTGTTCTTTATAGAATTTCGTTTTTATGAATCCAACTATCTTCTGATTTTGAAAGGCCTACCCAACGCACAAGCACATAATCAAGTTCCACCCAAAATTCTTATCTGTATATACTCTTTTAGTCTAGCCAACGCACAAGCTCATAATCAAGTTCCGTTCCGTTTATAAATAGGAATTGCGTGCTTGTGAAGAAGAAACATAATTTATTTTCACGCATTGACGTCAATGCCTACATTTTGATTGTTCTATGCTTCCACTTGTTCTTTATAGAATTTCGTTTTTATGAATCCAACTATCTTCTGATTTTGAAAAGCCTAGCCAACGCACAAGCACATAATCACCTTTTTGTTTCACAATCTTTTCAACAAGATAAGTATTAGGGAATTTTGTTTTTTTAATTTCTTGTTTATAGAAACCACCTTGAATTGGATCACCCTTCAAGTCCTCAAGTAAATATGTGGTGGGGGATGTATTTTGTACTTTCCGAATTCGAAAAATTTCCGTTGTCCAGTTTGGGGTATAGCCTTTTTCAAAGACATGTTTATATTTACTTATTCGTACATGATCCCCCTCTTTTAAGTCCCCATTTCTAAATATTTTTAGATGATTGTATGATCTCATCAAAATCTGTTTTTCATTTTTAGCATTGACGTCAATAGGCTTCATTTTAATCGTTCTATGCTTCCTGTTATTATAATTATTAATCAACTCTTTGTATATTTGAAGCCAAGTATATTTTCCATTAAAACTAAACTCACGCCACATAAGTTCTTTTATTGTTCTATTAAAACGTTCCACAATAGATGCTTTAAGAGTACTAAATGTTGAGTAATGATTAATTTCATATCTTTTCATCAATTCTCTAAATTGTTTATTATAGAATTCATTTCCATTATCTGTTTGTAAATTCTTTGGTACTCCACGACCAGATTTCATTATTTTTTCCATTGCTTTTGTAACTTCATCTGCATTTTTTGATTTTATTGCTTCACCCCATCCATATTTAGAAAATGTATCTATTACTGTTAACAAATACCTATACCCCTTATTTGATGATGCATATGCCCCCATTTCAACCAAATCAGCCTGCCATAAATCATTAATACCCTTTACTATAACTCTACGTCTTGGGAAATTCTTGAATGATGGGCGATGTAACTCATTTACAATATCTCGATTACTCATAGCTTTATTTTATCTGGTATAAATGGTTTCTTCTCTAAAGATTCAGTTTCACCTTTTAAAACTGAGGTTGGTGCAATTATATAATTGAAAATGCTACTTTCTATTTCATTTATATCCTCCACTACCTTATTAAAAGTTTTCATGAGAAATTCCAATTTTTTAGAAATTTCACTCACTTTTCCCTCAATATTATTGATTCGAGGTCTTAATCTAAAGATTTGTTGTTTCTGCGGTTGCTTAGAAATTTCATTAGATGTATTCTGTACTACTTTACTTATTTCATCATCAATATAAATCTTTGTTGCAATATCGTTTTCATGAATGGGGGGTAGGGAATTTTTAAATCGTTTCCTCTGAACATTTAAATGTCCATCATAATCATTAAGTATACTTTGAAATTTTTCTAGACCTTTTGTTATATCTCTTGAGTACTCTTTCTCATTTAAAAAACAACCAAACTTATCAACTGACATTTTAATTATAAAATAAATAATGAAAGAGTGGTATATTTATGTATGATCCACATTAATTGTTAAAACTTCTTCTTCGTTTACACGATGTGCAAATGGACTTTTCCGAAGTATTATTCCATCTATTTGTGTCTGATCAGAACGAATGATTGGTGGAGGTTTTTTTAAATGTTGGTGTATGAATTTGTTAAGATTTTCCAATTTATCAACAAACTCTTTTATTGAATTATGTATATACTCCATTTGAGTTATCATTTTTATTACTTTACTTTCCAGCTCTGATACTCTTTTATTTCGTAGTTGAAATGATTTAGTTATAGTTTCCATTTGATATGATTTCGCTTCATTAATTTTATCATCAACATAAAATTTAATAGCCAAATCATTTCCATTTATTGGTTTTGAAGAGTTTTTAATTCTTTTTTTCTGAACATTTATGTGACCATCAGTGTCTAGATATATACCTGTAAGACTCTCAACTTCCCTTTTGAAAAGCAAGGAAAAATCTCTATCATTTGAAAAGTGACCAAACTTGTCAATAGACATTTTACTATTAAACAAAATGAGAAAATGTTTTCTATTTTATTAATATATTATTTTTGCTTCCCGCAATTCTTCTATTATTGAAAGAATTTCATTAGTATGGTTATTATTACCAGCAGCTCTCCATGCCATTAAGAGTTGCAATCTTTCAACAAGTTCATTAACATTATCCCAATATACATAGTTTGGTGGTATTTTTTGTAGTCTCATATACCCAGAACCAGTATGTTCTTCATTTACTGAAGATGATATTAATGGTTTAATAATTGAAGAATATTTTTTAGAACGATTCCCCTTTACTTGACCATCTGGTTGATAGTTTCTTTTGTGAGCACTTGTTTCAATTAAATTTTTTTTATATGATTCTAAATCATTCTTAGTATAATCCTTAGGACTATTATGAAAAATTAAAGAGTATAGACCTGGTGATAGAGTCCATAAATTTCCACTTCCTAATTCCATCAAATTTTTTTTAATTTTAAGTGTTGTATTACCCAACATTAAAATATTATTTTCTTCTCTTGGTCCATAACTATAGTCTAAAATCTTTTCTTGCTTTAACTGATTAATGTTGAGATCACCCCGGTATCTTCATATACACTTTCATTTAAATCATCTGTGTGAGGCTGTTGTGAAACATCGGATTCATCTATAAGAGACTGTTGTGAAACACCAGATTCATCTATAAGAGACTGTCGTGAAAAAGCATCAACATAAGCATCACTCTCACTATCACTTTCGATTACTCTCTCGTGTACCCTTTTTCTTTTTTACTTTTAGGTACTTTTATTTTCTCTTTCTTGAACTTAGTCTTAATATCATGTGTATCATTAATATATTCTTTTTTATTCATTTTTTTATTTTCAGTGAGTAATTCATGTAAAGGTTCTGTAATAGGTTAAAAAGTTTCCTCCAAATTTGATACGTTCTCATTTTTTATTTGTTTCAATTCATCAAATTTTCTTTTTAATGAATTTCTACTTTTCGTCAACTGTTCTAAAAGTTTACGCTTCATTGTTGTCGTTTTCTCTGATACTCATGTGCTACTGGGAAAAATGTAGTATAATTTAAATATTTATAACAAAGGGTTTGAGTTTGAGTTTTATGAAATTTTATTTTTATTTTTATTTATCAAAATAGATACATTAATAATATTAAAAAGTAATACATTTTAAGCTTTATTTAATTCTAAGTAGAGATTGTTATCATTCCTTTTAATAATACAAAAAAGATTATCTTTTATATATTCAATTGCTGAATCATCTAAACTATCTGAGTATCAAGTTCAAGAGTGAGAGCCATCCCAAAGCTGGTTTTCTTACGTTGAGCACGTCGAATAGGGTAGCACACCTCCGATTCCATCTTCGTCTTTGTTAAGAGAGGTTTTGGTGCGTTACCATTAAACTCCTTGAGTACTTTCATCATTCCCGGATTGACCATTTGTAGTTGTTTCTTCTTGTAGTTGTTTTCGTTGTTTTTGTTGCTTTTACCTGTTTTTGTTGTTGATTTTAGTTGTTTTTTAGCAGTTGTAACTGTTTTTGTTGTTTAATTTACCTGTTTTTTAGCAGATGTAGCTGTTTTTGTTGTTAATTTTACTTGTTTTTTAGCAGATGTAGCTGTTTTGTTGTTGTTTTCACCTGTTTTTAGCAATTGTATCTGTTTTAATTGTTGTTGTTGTTTTACTGTTTTAACTGTTTTTTATGTTGTTCTTATTGTTGTTGATTTTGATGATTGCAAGATTTTTTAGGTTGAAACTTTAGGCTGAGAACGTTTTAGCTTGAAACTTTTAGGTTGAGACTGTTTGCAGGTGGTTTTTAGAATAATTTTTGATCGAGTTTTTATACCTTGAGGTAAACTAACCCTCCCTGTTCTCTCTCATTCTTGATTTAGCATCGACCAATCACAGCAGTGAATAGCATGTAAATAGGGTGGGTTTCAAGAATCATAGAGAAATTACTTGATCATAGTGTAAAAGTTAGGGTGGGATAGAGAGAGTAAGAATTGGAGGGACAGGTGTCCACAGGTACTATTAAAGTCTTGTTTTCTCTCATAGTTATAGTTAATGTTATTCCCCAAGTATTTCACAATTTCTTTTGGGGGTTGTAAATTTCCAAAACTATCAAAGTAATGTATACTTTTTTTATTTTTGTTACAAGCTACCCAATGTGTACCATTTGATGAACTATCATCTAGGTTTATAATTCCTGACTCTTCTCTCCAAGGAGATTTGGGGAGTGAGTCTCTCATAAACACACCTCGGAAATGTGGAATGTACTTTTGAGCAAAATTCAAAATTTCGAAATTTGAAAGAGGTTTTTTAGGTAGCTTAGTAATTAGTTTTTTGGATTTCCTCTAAATGGATTAAGATATAATCCATAACCTTTTCTATAAGGTTTAAGAAACATACCTTCACCCACCTTAATACTTTCCATTTTCTTATTATGTTGCTTACTCTCTTCTAATTGTTTTTTCCCCATATTTGCATTATTAATAGTTTTAGCAATAGCTGCACTACCAGAGGCGAGACTACCTAATGCACTTAGTGCAGTCAAAATGGGTACAATAGGTAAAAAACCACCAATTTTCGGTACATTAATAATACGAGAAATCTTAATTTTTTTTTTTTTCTGCCAATTGATTTATTGACTGCTTTACGTGCAACCTTAATCGCACTCATTAGATCTAGTGGCTTCTGAGTTTTCAATGCCCGCATTCCTGTTTGGATAACATTTGAAAAACTCTTTACCTTTGATTTCCTTTTCTTACACTTTCTCTTTGTTCCCTTTTTCACACCCATTCCGAATTCCTTTTTTGTTTTCATAATATTTGTAATCAAGTATGCTGCCGTTTTCTCTGCAATACTACTATCTTTTGAACCAACACGTTCCCACGCTTTATTTATTAGTACTGCGTCAGCCTTATGTCGATCAGCTAGATCCTTATATTGTGAATATGCAATATCATGTACTCTACAAGCTTCATCCAATTGATTTATCCCACGATCACCGCGCTCCAACCTTTGTTTTAGCTTTGTTCCAGGTCCACAAAAATTATAACCAGGAATATGTGCTTCAAATGGAAGTGTGTTAATTATTTTGTTGATAATACCACTACCTCGTTTCAAGTTTGAACTCTGACTGCAACAATTATAAAAATTTTTACCCATTTTATATAATGTTTAATCAAGGAGCATTTCTCATCGAATGAAGTACATTACACACGTGAATATGCGTTTAATACGTCAAAAACAAGAAATCTGTGTTAGAAATATCGAGGGTGGTGATCATTCATTAACAAATTCAGTTCCACGACATAGTTCTTTATTACCCAATACAATAAGACCATTGGTTGTCGGTCCCTCAAACTGTGGAAAAACAAATGTTATGCTCAGCCTTATTGAAAGTCCAAACGGGCTAAAATTTGAGAATATATATGTATTCTCAAAGAGTTTATATCAACCAAAGTATGAGTATTTAGAGAAACTAATTAAACCGATAAAGGGAATGGGATATTATACGTTCTCACAAAATGATGAAGTTTTACCACCCGCTAAGGCTAAAGAAAACTCTATTATGATTTTTGATGATGTTGCTTGTGAAAAACAAAACAACATTCGTTCATATTTCTGTATGGGGCGTCATAAAATATAGATTCTTTTTACCTATGCCAAACATATACTCATATTCCAAAACATCTAATACGTGATAACGCGAATATGATTATAATGTTTAAACAAGATGATTTAAATATGCGTCATATATATCGTGATCATGTAAATACTGATATGTCCTATGATTCATTTATGAAAATTTGTCAAAAGTGTTGGAGTGATAAATACGGATTCCTCATAATAAGTAAAGATAACGATATGGAAAAGGGAAGATACAGGAAGGGTTTTAATGAATTTATAATTATTTGAGAATATAAGTTTCATTCTGTAAGCTATATTTTCACAGTACATTATTAGACCCCAAAATGAGTAGATCATTCACTCTTACATTAAATGGCAATGAACCCATTACAAACATTTCTTGTTTCCCACCCATTGAACTGACAAATGGTGAATATGAGTGTGCACTCATTGACTTTCATATGTACAACTCTATACCCAATGTTGATATAAATAATAATCTATTTCATATTGGTGATAAAGTAATTCAACTTCCAATCGGGTCATATGAACTCAATGATATTTATGATTTTCTAAAAAATAAACTAAAAGATTATGATCTTGAGAAAACATTTCAAATGGAGAGTAATAATAACACACTTCAAGTTCATATTACAACTACCAAGGAACCTATTTATTTTAATAGAAACAACTCCATTGGACAATTGCTTGGTTTCAATAAAAAAATAATTTACCCCGACTTGAAAAAAACATATATATCTGATCAACCTGTCAACATTTTAAAAATAAACACAATACGCTTAGTATGTAATATTGTAAGCGGGTCATATATTGATAGTAGACAAGATCATTCATTATACGAATTTGGAATTAATGTTCCACCAGGCTATAAAATGAATATCACACCACACAATCTTATTTACTTACCAGTCAACACTAGAGAAATAAGTACACTCTCTATTCACATAACTGATCAGAACGGTGAATTAATAAATTTACGCGGTGAAAACTATACAATTCGTTTACACTTAAGATTAATACAATGATTATATACAATAAAAGAGGTGATACCTACCATCATCAGCACACTTTAAAACATAAAGTTATAGGAAGAGGATCGAAACCAAAAAGACACACACTTACATTAAAAAATAAGTTAATTCTTAAATCATTGGGCTTCAAAGTGCGAGTTTAACTAAAGTCATGGGGTTGAATGAAATATTGGCAGTACGGGAAAAACCATTCTCTGATGAAAGTATATCAAAGAAGGAATATCACAGCTATCAACCCTATCAACAATCATTTAAACCAAGTGATGAGATAAGAATTACAATCCAAAATCAAGATTTATATGTACTCACCCATGAGAGTCTTCTAAATTTTCAAGGAGATATTACCCTAATTAAGGAAGGGGGAGCGGTAGGAACTCAAAATGTTATTGCGAGAATGAGAAATAATTGTATGGCATACTTTTTAGATGAAATACGCTATGAAATCAATGGTGTTGAAATAGATAGAACAAGATTTAGTGGTATTACTTCTACAATAAAAAACTTTGTTTCTTTAAATCAATTTGAAAGCAAGAGACTTTACAATTCTGGATGGAGTGGAGGACCCGTTTTCAATTTAACCCCCCACTTCAACTTTTCAATACCCCTTAAAAATCTACTTGGATTTGCTGAAGATTATAAAAAAGTATTATTAAATTGTAAACATGAACTAGTACTATTAATATCAAAAAATTTTAATGATGTACTTGAGCAAGATAAATTTGAGAGTGCACAATTAGTCGGAAAGTATCATCTCAATATGACTAATATTACATGGAAAATTCCTCATATAACACCCAGCGATTCAACGAAAATTAAAATGTATGATATTATAAAAAGTGGATCCAATCTACCGATTGCATTCCGTAGTTGGGATACATACATTAATCCTAAACTAAGTAATGGAACAAATCATGTTTGGAATGTTAAATTAGCTGCTAACCGAGAACGTCCACGATTTGCTTTAATTGGATTTAAAGATAACCACCATCTGATTACAAACAATTTAAGAAATCTAAAGGTCTACTTAAACTCTGAAACATATCCCTACGATGACTTAAACTTGGACTTTGAAAAAGATCGATTTGCTCACCTATATGATATGTATTGCAAGTTTCAATCTAGCTACCGAAGTGAATCTCCTTTACTATCACCTACAGACTTTAAAACTAAAGCTCCTATTATCGTAATTGACTTATCATATCAAAATGAAATGGTTAAATCGGGACCCATTGATGTTAGGATTTCAATTGAACTTACCAAGCCCGCTATCGAAAATGTTCAAGTATATTGCGTGCTCATACATGATCGTTTAGTTGAATATAACCCGTTGAATGGTCTAGTTCAGCGGATTGTCTAACAATTAATCAATCAATCATGAGTGAAGATATTGTTGCAATTGATGTTCAAGGATTTCTTGGGAATAATAATACATTTATTCTAAAGGAAATTGGAGTCGTACTCAAAAACGAGACAATCTTGAATTCTAATTTTATCATACACTCTCCACATGATTTTATTGAAATGAATAAGAAATGTAGAAAAACAGCTACTTGGCTAACAAAAAAACATTATAAAATTTATTGGATTACTCTATCATTCCATACTTTTTCAAAGAAACACAAATGTATTTAAACGAAATAATTAGAAAACAGGAAATAATTTGTAAGGGATATCAAAAAAGGTTATTCCTACAAAAATTTTTAAAAATTTATAATGTAATTAACATTGATGAAATTGGTTGTCCCTCTCTAAAAATAATGGATGGAAAGCACTTTCCATATTGTTCATTACATGCTCGGGATGGTGTCTGCTCTCTGAACAATGCTCATAAAATCTTAAAGTTTTACACAAACGAAAACTCTTAAACACCTTTTAAACAATTCATTCACATTCACACTCCTACACACCACTTTCTAACCTCATTAAGTGACCTGTGTGCAACCATGCTCACCTAACTAGGGTCAGCAACACCCCCCTTTTTGACTTAATTATGCTAATTAGGTCATTAGAACACCTGTGTGCAACCATGCGTGACTAATTAGGGTCACCCCCACCTCCTTTTTTGACATGATTTATTACCTAGTGAGCCAGCTCCCGTATTAATATACTACTAGTTCCATTATAAATAGTAGCTATTAAAAGCGGTTGCGGAGGTTTTTTAGGCGGTTTTAAATGTATTTTGTATGAGTTGTTTTTAAAAAAGAAAAATTGCCCAAACTTTGGTGCTATTTTTGTTGCCGCAACTGTATGTTATACGATTCCTTTTGAGGAGTGTGTCTAGGAAAAATGAGCTGAAGAATCACTTTAATGTTCAAGTTGTATAAGACTTATTGGATCACTTTTCAGGGCTGAGGATATCGAAATTGTTTGTGTCTACGATAAAGTTAGACGGGTGTGTATAGAAAAATCAACTAGTGAGTAGTAGGGAAACGCGGATTGGGGGACAATTAGCTTATTAATGGCCCCCGCCCCCTTACTAATTAGCATATTAATGACCCCCGCCTCTCACTAATTAACATATTAATGGCCCCCGCCTCTTCATTAATGTATGCGGGTTTTGGGACAATTAGCATAATCCATAAATTATCTGATTTTAAGGGGTTTAGATGTCATACAAATGTCACGATCATATCCATAAAGAGTACACTAAATTGCCCCCCAACCCCACACCACCATGTGACAATACTGATCACGTGACCTTCTTGCCTCATTATCAGCAATTAATATTCAGCAGGTGTTGCTGTACACGGGGGAAAGGTCGCACACTTCCCCACATCCCCATGTGACAATATTGATCATGTATCCTTTCCTCATTATCAGCAATTAATATTCAGCAGGTGTTGCTGTGCACGTGAGAAAGGTCGCAAACCCAAAACATGTACAGCTGGTTGCCTTAGAGGGACATGTCCGATCATGTTGGGGAATAACGTTTCCTATGATTGTAAAACTAATTTAGAAATCAAAAGAACCCCAATAAAATAAATCCCACAAGTTAATGATTCTCAGATGTCGAATATTTTCAAACAGAAATTTTTTTTTCGCCCCAGAATGTTTAACTGGTCAATTTTTTCAAGATCTCTCCTTTCTACAAACGGGTCATAAACATCTCATAAAAGGGATTCAAGCAAGAGGTACCCGAACATGCGCACCTGTCTATTACCTGACCGCCATAAAAGGGACACATGCACAACCCAGAAGGCGGACGCTTATTGACAAGATCATGGGCCTCACGCCAACGACCTTATGGCTGACTGCTAGCTCTAATACGTTCCCATAATAGGGGTTGAAATCACGACCGCGCAACAACTCGCAAGTAGCCGACATATCTCAGTCAAGGAAATATTTTCCATTCTCCGTACCTGAAATTTTAACTCGAAATAAAATGTCAGAAGTTTATTTTGTAGCATAACAATACATTTGTTCATTTATTTTGGTATTGCGAACATTTTTGTTATATATAGAAATTAATTTTCTGCTTTGATTCCGGCGATTTGCATAGAAGAAGCAGGCAAACGTTTCCGACGTCATTTCTGGATTACAATATGTAAAGTGTTCACCATAATTCGTAGTTTTGAGGTCATGTCCACCTCGATTCATGAACATAGTTTTTGTGTTTAGAAGGTATTGAAAATGCTGACCAATTATCTCTCCTTTAAATTGTTCAATAAATTGGTCAATTTCCTCATGAAACTTAATTTGGTAAATTTTGTTTTCTTGCACATCTTTACACATCTAGTCTCAACTTTAAAATAATGTATAAAAACTATTTTATTGTTTTGAAGCTATTATTCAAGTTTGGATCTTTTTTGAATACAATTCCAATTTCCTTTAAAATAAAATTATTATTATTATCAAAGAAACCTTGAACATCAATCGAAACAGTATCTTTCAACATTTTTCTAATGTCAAACAACTCGTTGTACTAGTCCGTTTAGTGAGTTATATTCAACTAAACGGTCTTGTATAAGGAGACAGTAAGCTTGGGTATTTTCATGACTTGGTGTCTTTAGTTCTATTGAAATTCTCACATCAATAGGACCAATTTGTACTGATTCATTTTGATATGAAAGATCAACCACAATAATAGGGGTCTTCAATTTAAATTCATTTGGGGCCAAAAATGGTTGTGATTCACGATTATAGTAACTAGATTGAAATCTTGTTTACATTTCATATAGGTGAGCATATTTATTCTTACTAAACTCAACATTCAGATTATGGATATGACTCAGAACTCAAGTCAACTCTCAAGTTTGATAAGTTATTTGTGATAAGTTCTCCATTTAGTGTAAATCCAATTATGGCAAATCTTGGTTTTTCGCGGTTAGCCGACAATTTCACATTTCAGCTGTGTTGTCTCCCATGCCCCAATTTGGGGTTAACATATAAATCCCAACTCTGGAATGCGATTGGTAGGTTTACACAACTTTTAATAATATCGTACATCTTAATTTTTGTAAAATCGCTCAGAGTTTCATGGGGAATTTTCCAGATTTTATTCGTAATTTCCAGTTTAAAAGTTTGTTCATTTCTGGTTTGTTCAAGATTCACCAAGATTCTTAGTTAGCATCAACACTAGTTCGTGTTTACAATTTAACAAAACTTTTTTATAATCCTCAGCCAATCCCAACAAATTTTTTAATGGTACAGACAAATTTTAAGTGGGGATCCCGTAGAAATTTCGTCTCCACTGCTCCATCCAGAATTTAATAGGTATTGACTTTGAAGTTTATCCAGAGATATACAATTTTTTAGGGTAGTAGTCATAACGACATAGACTTGACACGTTGGACTCGTTGTATTTAGTTGTTACCTAGCAGTATTTTGATGGTTACTTTCTTTTTAGTTTTGTTTTTGGATGGTACAGTACTTGATTTTGGATGGTTACTATCTGTATAGTATCTGTAAAGTACTTGGTTTTAGATGGTAACTAAATGTTAACAAGTATTATGAGTCGCTATAGTCTCTTATTAAGAACTATCAAAGTACACAAGTTAAAGTTTCTAAGATGTGTTAGCCAAACACACTTGCAGTGAACTATCATTACCTGACCGTCATAAAAGTCACATGCCCAAGACCCAAGGACATTGAATAAAATACTTCCCCTTCATTGGTACCTGGAGTTTTAATTACAGTTAGATACAAAATTTGTAGGATCATTCAATATTTTTTTATATATTTTATTATTGTAAACATAATTCATTAAATTCATTATTAATTATATCTCATGTATATTTGTATATAATTAATTTTCTTACTCCATCCCTCTGTAAGAAACATGTCGGTTATTAATCTTCGTTCCAAACGCAGATTTTCGCTTGGTTCCCATAGATAGATGTAAAATAGTTCTCACAATGTAATCTTTCTCAGATGTTGAATTAATTTTAAAGCATTCATTTGTTCCATCCCATAATAATATTGTAACATATTTCGAAAGCATCATTAGCTAGCATAGGAGCGTCTTTCAATTTAATTTCTGATTCAAGTTTATGGTAGAGGTGTTGGGACCTGGTAATATCGGTTTTTGTTGTCAACTATTTTTCTAGCTCTAGTTTTCTAATTCTATTCTATTTGTATACTATTTGTATGAGTAAGGCATCATTGTCTAAGATTCTGAATAAGTTTAATAAACTCTTTAATTACAATACTGATTAGCTGGTTACTATCTATTTAGTAGATGTATACAAGTTGTTTAGTATCTGGTTTCTATATGTTTAATAGATGTATACAAGTTGTTTACTAGATGTATACAAGTTGTTTACTAGCTGTTTAGTATCTGGTTACTATATATTTAGTAGATGTATACAAGTTGTTTAGTATCTGGTTTCTATATATTTAGTAGATGTATGCAAGTTGTTTACTAGATGTATACAAGTTGTTTACTAGCTGTTTAGTATATGGTTTCTATATGTTTAGTAGATGTATACAAGTTGTTTACTATCTGTTTAGTATCTGGTTTATATATGTTTAGTATCTGTTTACTTGATGTTTACTAATTATTATTAGCTGGTTACTAGTTGTTATTAACGTCTACGAGCTTTTATAGTCATTTGTTAAGAATGATCAAAAATTCTTGATCACTAGACGACTTTCGATGTGAAGTAAAAACTTACACTCTGATTTTCAATGTATTTGCTATGTACGTAAGAAAGAATGCAAAGCCAAAATAGCTCAAGATTGATATATAAATCTTAGAGGAACATGTCCGATTATGTTGGGGGAAGATGTATCCTGTGATTGTAAAACTAATTAAGAAATAAATTGTTCACAAGTTGTCTAAAAGCTGCGTAGAAGCTGCTTTGATAAACAATTTTGATTTATAATTACTGACATTAAGAATACATAATAATATCATCCACTTTAACTAGTATATTGTTAAAATAAAACATTTCAATTTTTCATGTTCTTTCATCTTATGTAGGTATAATAAATGTAATCTTAACTACGATAGCTAGCCTTACATCCCATAACTATAGTTATTAGCTACAATAAAATGTCTAGAAAGAACAAAATATATGAATGTCAATAAACGATTTAAAACTAACTATAATTGGGAAAGTAATTGAAATCGCTCCGGCGTAATACAGTAAAAAACAAAAAACACTGTGATTATCCCATTTTCTATCACCATAACAAATGTGTATACCCACACCTAAATGACCAATTGTATCCTTTGTCCAAAAATGTCTGTGACTTTCACTTATAAATTTGTCACCGATAATTTAAATCACATTAAGCAAACCACCCATTGCTAACCGTACCATAACCCCAGAGTCAAGTGTGTTACCTACAATAAACATAGGTGGTGGTGTAAAGGATTGCTAAAATGCCTCGACGCAGGCGCAAATGTCATAAAAAATTATCATAAAAATATAATTAGGAAAGTATTTTTTATTTGCGAATCATTTATAACTGTTACCAACAACACAAATAGTTATGTTACAAAGGATTTGCTTAAATGCCTCGACGCAGGCGCAAAGGTCAAGGTATTGGAAAAAAATTCATGGAATATTATCCCTTTATAAAAGAGGTCATAAAATATATAATTAGGAAAGTAGTTTTTATTTGCGAACAATTTATAAATGTTACCAACAACACAAATAGTTGTTACAAAGGATTGCTAAAATACCTTGATGCAGGCGCAAAGGTCAAGGTAATGGAAAAATTCATGGAATATTATCCCTTGACCAAAAATTTCTTCTATTTGGATAATAAAAAAAATATATATTAATTCAATACTTTGATTTTTCCATCAAAATGCTTGATAAATCTAGTTGTTTGATATTCTCTAACTAATTGAGTAATATGTTTTCATGTGCCTATTTAATTTACCAAAAAACAGTATTAGTCTTCTCTCATAAAATTGATCTTTTGGATCCCTCTAATTCCCCACCGGTGAAATATATGTTCCTCATATTTAATAATGATGGTTTGTCATAGATGGGTACTTGTAATTCATATTTAAGATATTTACATTATTCTCTAACTAATATCCTTTTATCCATCATGTAAACAGGTTTAGAATTGTATTGCGTGCTTCAACACCTAGCCACACCCACCACTGTAACAGATTTGACTTTTCCAATGGCTGCCCCAGCTACCTAAACTGTACATTTCTTTTGATTTTCTCTTTTCCTTTCTTAGCAATGTACACAATTTTTAAACTGGTTCTGACCTCCCTCTTTAATGGCATCCTCTACTTTATTTTCGTTATATTTCTGATCTTTTCCTAACAGTAGGTTGTTCAACTTTTATCATTTTATGGGATTATTGAGCACCCGAAATCCCAGATATTAACTCATAACATGTAACTAGCAGAATATAGTAAAAGATATCAGACTCTAAAAAGACTAGATTTACCTACAATTCAATTTACCATCTACAATCCCTAGAGAAGAGTTTAGTATTTGCAGTTTAATTTTCAAATTTATTGATTTCACAGATTCCCGCTGGTGAATACCAATTTTTAACAAATGGCTGCCAACTCCATACCATTCAGACACTGGTTTACAACCTCATAGAACTGACTCTCAAGGTATCTGTAATGCACAATATATTTCTGTCTCTTTTCTTCTAATCAATATTAAAAAATTTCAAAAACTGGTTTGGGAGTTCATTTTATTCTTAGAATTAAATTATTAAAAATTATTAAGCCAACAGAGATAATAATGTTTTTGTGAAAGTATCCCATGATTAATACATAATTCTTATTTGTATATTTTCAAAATTATTTATTTTAGAAAATTATTCATTAATCACATTCAAATAATATTCATAATTGTTTGTGCCTAATCGAAGTTGACACTTCCGGGTCACACCGCGGGACAAGGGGGTAATGAGCACTTGTCGCTGGGACGGGGACGCTATGATGGCAGGACGATCGCGTCGCGGCAATGGTAACGATGGTTACTGCGATGCCGGACCACAGGCGATGCTGGAGCTGCGCTGAGGGTGAGCTAACGTGGTTAGCTGCTAGTTGAGATAGTTTATTACGAGCCCTATTCCCAGTTGTAGGAAGTAGAACCGCGGAGTTAAGAGGTGTGTTGATAACTGTTTTATTCTTCATTTGGAACATGTTTATATACTACTTGGAACACGGAAGTTTAGTGTAATGATTAGTGAAGTAAGCTATATTCTAAAGTAGATCAGGGAATTATGATTATGGTAGCAGTTTGCGTAGTTGGCTGACACTGCAAAATGTGCTGACTGCATTGGCCGGTCAGTGTGCCGTTGAGACGGTGAGACGGTGAGTTAGTGAGACATATAATATGCTGATCAGCAATTCTCATATGCAGTGGGTGCTACTGAGCGCCTGGTACTGTTCCCAACTTGGCTACTGCTTGATTTGTTGGGTGTGGTCATGTTAAGTACCTTTGGGTACGAACATTCTCCCCCCCATTGAGGGGTACCCTCAATTAAGTCGTGATGTCGGTCAGCCCTTGACCGAATTGTATCGGAAGCACCTAACAAATCATTGACCAAGGTGGATCCTTCCTTCAACTGAGGTTCATGTTTTTGATTCAGGTCCTTCACATCTTCTTGATGCTGCTTAACACTCCCCTTTGCGATAAAATTGACATTACCGTGGGGACTGAAATTGTGCCCTCGTAGAACTTGATCATTTGGCACGTCTATGGTGTGTGGACATTCTGCAACAAAACTAAGATCTTCCTTGGTTAATTTTAGAAATGTTGAACCAAAGTCAGCCTTCTTGTAGGTTTTAAATTGATGAGAAGTCGGTTCTACATTCATCGGACTTTTATCTTTTGTTGGATCATAAGCAGCGTTCGGTCCTGCAAAATCACCTCTGCCTTCTACCAGAATAGGGTTGATTTCCGTGTCAGATGAGGTTTCCTTATTGAGATAACCTGTGATTACATAACCAAGCCTAGTGCCTTGTGCCAAAGGTTTATTAGGTCCTAGTTCAAGACGTTCACCGGTAATTACACGAGAAAATACTTCAGCCCCTAACGTTAGGTCAATGGGTCCTGGTTGCCGAAAGTCAGGATCTGCTAACGGCAGTCCCTCGGGAAAATTAAGATCGGTTGTAATCGGTACTGACGGTTGGTCTGTAATGACTGTGGGCATAATAAATACCTCTAATAGGTTTTCAAACCCTGATGTACATGATGAGAGCTTTAGTTTTGATCTAATTGCTGTTGATATCTTTCCTCCGATTCCAGATATTTCAATCGGTGACCTTTCTTTAAGAGATAGCAGATCTGCCTATCTCCTTGAGATAAGATTCACCTGCGATCCACCATCTATTACAGCGCGACATGTTTGTAATTGACCGTTTGGCCCTTGTAATGAGACCTTGGCGGTTGCGAGCATAGTATATCCTCCTACGTGGTCGTAGCCTGCAATGGTTACTGCGCCGGCCACTGGATTGCTAGTTGGTCCTTTGTATAACAGTGAATGATGCCGTTAGTAGGTAGTTAATACGGGAGCTGGCTCACTAGGTAATAAATCATGTCAAAAAAGGAGGTGGGGGTGACCCTAATTAGTCACGCATGGTTGCACACTGACCCTAATTAGTCACGCATGGTGTTCTAATGACCTACTTAGCATAATTAATTCAAAAAGGGGGGTGTTGCTGACCCTAGTTAGATGAGCATGGTTGCACACAGGTCACTTAATGAGGTTAGAAAGTGGTGTGTAGGAGTGTGAGAGAGTGGTGTTTTGATATGTCTTGTTTTGTCTTGTCTTTTTCTCAAGCTAAAGGTGCGTGTGTGATAGGGGTGTTTTGTCATGCGTGGAATTTTGTGGAGTGCAATGGTTGCACACAGGTCACTATGTTGCTTCTAACTTGTGTTAGAACGCGTTATGCGTGGGCGTTTTGTTGAGTCAATTAGGGTTGTAGGTGACACCTGGCTTGCGTGTGTGATAGGGGTGTTTTGTCATGCGTGGGATTTTGTGGAGTGCAATGGTTGCACACAGATCACTATGTTGCTTCTAACTTGGGTTAGAAGGCGTTATGCGTGGGCGTTTTGTTGAGTCAATTAGGGTTGTAGGTGACACCTGGCTACGGTCTTGTGGTCAAAAGGTGTTGGTTTGAGGGATATTAGACCGCATACTTTTGTGGTGTGAAACAAGCGTGAGTTCGGTAACCTCCCCCTCTTTAGCGAGCATTAGATGGGAAAGTGAGCGTGGGAGTGTAACAAAAACGTTGTTTTGTTATGCGTGGGCGTTTTGTTGATTCAATTAGGGTTGTAGGTGACACCTGTTAGTGTAACCTGCCTACGGTCTTGTGGTCAAAATGGTGACTGTGGTGGTGGTGGTTCCTAACAGAACAAAACCAAATGAGATCGTTTGTTTAGTCAAATACGTTTTTCTTTAATCATATTTGAAAATTTTTTCTCATGCGCTTACATGAGAGAGAAAACGGTTACCTTCTAAGTTTTCAAAAAATGTATGTGTTAAGGAGAAATGTGGAAAGTAGTTCAGTTTTAGAAAACTATTCGTTTTACAAGGGGTGTTTTGTCATGCGTATGAATTTGTAAAACTATATTTAGGCGGAGGAGGAGGAGGAAGGGAAGTTGTTTTTCTATGCGTGGGCGTTTTGTTGATTCAATTAGGGTTGTAGGTGACACCTGTTAGTGTAACCTGGCTACGGTCTTGTGGTCAAAAGGTGTTGGTTTGAGGGATATTAGACCGCATACTTTTGTGGTGTGAAACAAGCGTGAGTTCGGTAACCTCTCCCCTCTTTAGCGAGCATTAGATGGGAAAGTGAGCGTGGGAGTGTAACAAAAACGTTGTTTTGTTATGCGTGGGCGTTTTGTTGATTCAATTAGGGTTGTAGGTGACACCTGTTAGTGTAACCTGCCTACGGTCTTGTGGTCAAAATGGTGACTGTGGTGGTGGTGGTTCCTAACAGAACAAAACCAAATGAGATCGTTTGTTTAGTCAAATACGTTTTTCTTTAATCATATTTGAAAATTTTTTCTCATGCGCTTACATGAGAGAGAAAACGGTTACCTTCTAAGTTTTCAAAAAATGTATGTGTTAAGGAGAACTGTGGAAAGTAGTTCAGTTTTAGAAAACTATTCGTTTTACAAGGGGTGTTTTGTCCTGCGTATGAATTTGTAAAACTATATTTAGGCGGAGGAGGAGGAGGAAGGGAAGTTGTTTTTCTATGCGTGGGCGTTTTGTTGATTCAATTAGGGTTGTAGGTGACACCTGTTAGTGTAACCTGGCTACGGTCTTGTGGTCAAAAGGTGTTGGTTTGAGGGATATTAGACCGCATACTTTTGTGGTGTGAAACAAGCGTGAGTTCGGTAACCTCTCCCCTCTTTAGCGAGCATTAGATGGGAAAGTGAGCGTAGGAGTGTAAGAGGGATGGTGGTGGTGGCGGTGCTTGTGGTGGTGGTTCCTAACAGAATATACACATTTATACACAAAAACAAATGAGATCGTTTGTTTAGTCAAATACGTTTTTCTTTAATCATATTTGAAAATTTTTTCTCATGCGCTTATAGAAAGAGAAAACGGTTACCTTCTAAGTTTTCAAAAAAATGTATTTGTTAAGGAGAAATGTGGAAAGTAGTTCAGTTTTAGAAAACTATTTGAGTTGAGCGAACCATCTAGAATCGTCGTGTGAACCCTCCGGTAATTCAAAGCTAAAGTAAAGTTGTGTTAACTTACGTTCCATCCGAATTCGATTTGTGCGAGATTATCAAATTGATAAAAATTAAAATACTTTACCAAGTGTAAAGTAAAGTTGTGTGAACTGTGAACTACCCAGATTTGTGTTGTGTAAACTTATCAAATTGATAAAACATAAAATACTTTACAGTAAAAGTAAAGTATAACAAAGTGAAAAGTACAAGTAACAATACAATACTTCCAAAAAAAAAAAAAGGAAAAAATAAAAACAAAAAAATGAATAAGTTTTGTGGAAAGTGCAACATTACCCTATCGGGTAACATTTCGTGGGCTCATCATCTGCGAACGGAGCAACACAAGAAGAATGTTGTTGAACCAGTGGATTCAAGGATAAAAAAATCAGTTCTGGATTTCAAGGAAGGATTGTTCACTACTTATATGAAAACACCAACAATGATGTAATTTATCCAACACAATTTATGGAGGAAGCAGGAGAAGCTTTTCTACCTCACTTGTATCCATTGTTGGAAAGTTATGCATCGGTGAAAATAAATTTTGAACTTTTTGGAGAGTACGGACTTTTGAAGGAAGAAAAGGAATGTATTGAAATAAAGTCATTTCAAAGTAAGATGACAATAATTAGTGCCTATTCGAACATTGAAAATGAATATAAGGAGCACATGGAAAAAATTTTGGCGAGGATGGAAGAATTCCAAGAAAGGGATAGTGGATGGACTTTGCTTCATCTCACTCGATTGGAGATGAATATTAATCAATATTCACCCTTAAGAGGATCATCTTATATAAAACTACCCTCTTGTTTAGAAGGAAAAAAAGCAATTATAAATGTAAAAAACACAGATGATGAATATTGTTTTAAATGGAGCTTAATCGCAGCATTAAGTAAACTAAATAAGAATGCGAACAGATGCACAAGCTATAAAGTGAATATAAATGATGAAGTAATTCAAGTCAATGGGATCACACTAAATTTCACTGGATTGCAATTTCCACTAAAGCCTGCGGATATATCGAAATTTATGGAAATAAATAAGGACATAAATATTACACTTTTTGGATTCGACGATGGAGTTATATTCGGGCCCATATTTTACTCTCCTGAAGTGAGGAGCAATCATATAAATATGTTGATACTGGAGGAAGGATGTAAAGCACACTATACTTGGATAAAAAATCTCTCAAAGTAAGTT
This sequence comes from Drosophila suzukii, assembly GCF_013340165.1. NCBI lineage: Eukaryota > Metazoa > Arthropoda > Insecta > Diptera > Drosophilidae > Drosophila > Drosophila suzukii. The sequence goes on along the minus strand of NW_023497325.1, from coordinate 193,185 downwards.
GTTTTATCATTTTATCATTATTATATCTTTTACCTGTTTTTGTTTTTAAATTTCATAATATTTATTTGCTTTCATACTTAAAAAAAAATTTTTTTTTCTTGTGTTTATCTTTTTTTAGTTTGGTTTCCTCTCAAGTTTCGAGAGACAAATCAAAAAAATGGTTCTGTCAAATTTGCTTAAATTACTCATTGAGTGAAGATGCTGCCAACCGGCATTCAGAAGTCTGTGGGAAAAAAGTTTCGCGTTTACCCAACATGAAGGATGCCACTTTACGGTATACAAATGTTCAAAAGGAAGTGATGGTCCCATTCACAGTTTACGCTGACTTTGAATCCATCCTTCAACCAATTAATAAAAACGAAACATTAAATTTAAATATTATAAATATACATAGACCTGTTTCATATGCATACTATATAAAGTGTGCACATGATAACAGTTTAGATAAGTTTGTCTTAGAAACTGTATTTAACTCGGTAATGAATTTCCTGTTATCACTAATAGAAAATTTAAGTTTTATATATGAAAACTATATTTCAAAATCTGTTTCTTTAACAATGTCAGATGTTGAAGAAGATGATTTCCAAAAATCTAATAATTGTCATATATGCAACACTCCTCTTTTATTGGATAGAGTTAGGGATCACTGTCACTTCACAGGAAAATTTAGGGGGGCAGCACATAATGAGTGTAATTTAAAATATACAGTTCCAAAATTTATTCCTGTTTTCTTCCACAATTTCACCAGGTATGATTGCCATCTATTTATTAAAGATTTGGCAGTCATACCTGGTGAAATAAAGGTAATTCCATTAAATAAGGAACAATATATATCAATTTCAAAAATTATAACTTTAAGTAATGGTGATAACTTTGAAATCCGTTTTCTAGACTCGTTTCGATTTATGCCTTCTGCTTTAGATACATTAGCTTCAAATCTAGATAGTGAACAAATGTGTATAAACCTAGATGATAGTTCATCAAATGGTACACATTGGGTAGCTTATAACAAAAATAGAAAAAGTATACATTACTTTGATAGTTTTGGAAATTTACAACCCCCAAAAGAAATTGTGAAATACTTGGGGAATAACATTAACTATAACTATGAGAGAAAACAAGACTTTAATAGTACCAACTGTGGACACCTGTCCCTCCAATTCTTACTCTCTCTATCCCACCCTAACTTTTACACTATGATCAAGTAATTTCTCTATGATTCTTGAAACCCACCCTATTTACATGCTATTCACTGCTATGATTGGTCGATGCTAAATCAAGAATGAGAGAGAACAGGGAGGGTTAGTTTACCTCAAGGTATAAAAACTCGATCAAAAGTTATTCTAACACACATTTAAAAACCACCTGCAAACAGTCTCAACCTAAAAGTTTCAAGCTAAAACGTTCTCAGCCTAAAGTTTCAACCTAAAAAATCTTGCAATCATCAAAATCAACAACAATAAGAACAACATAAAAAACAGTTAAAACAGTAAGACAACAACAACAATTAAAACAGATACAACTGCTAAAAACAGCTGAAAACAACAACAAAACAGCTACATCCGCTAAAAAACAACTAAAATTAACAACAAAAACAGCTACAACTGCTAAAAACAGGTAAATTAAACAACAAAAAAACAGCTACAACTGCTAAAAACAGGTAAATTAAACAACAAAAAACAGCTACAACTGCTAAAATAACAACTAAAATCAACAACAAAAACAGGTAAAAGCAACAAAAACAACGAAAACAACTACAAGAAGAAACAACTACAAATGGTCAATCCGGGAATGATGAAAGTACTCAAGGAGTTTAATGGTAACGCACCAAAACCTCTCTTAACAAAGGCGAAGATGGAATCGGAGGTGTGCTACTCTATTCGACGTGCTCAACGTAAGAAAACCAGCTTTGGGATGACCCTCACTCTTGAACTTGAAGAGTATATGCTGTACTTGCCGGAACGATACTCAACTTTAGAGGATTCAACAATTGATTATATAAAAGATAATCTTTTTTGTATTATTAAAAAGAAGGATAACAATCTCTATTTAGAATTAAATAAAGCTTAAAATGTTTTCATTTTTAATATTATTAATGTATCTATTTTGATAAATAAAAATAAAAATAAAAATAAAAATAAAGTTTTATAAAACTCAAACTCAAACCCTTTGTTATGAATATTTAAATTATAGTACATTTTTCCAAGTAGCACATGAGTATCAGAGAAAACGACAACAATGAAGCGTAAACTTTTAGAACAGTTGACGAAAAGTAGAAATTCATTAAAAAGAAAATTTAATGAATTGAAACAAATAAAAAATGAGAACGTATCAAATTTGGAGGAAACTTTTAAACCTATTACAGAACCTTTACATGAATTACTCACTGAAAATAAAAAATTGAATAAAAAGGAATATATTAATGATACACATGATATTAAGACTAAGTTCAAGAAAGAGAATATAAGAGTACCTAAAAGTAAAAAAGAAAAAAGGGAACACGAGAGAGTAATCGAAAGTGATAGTGAGAGTGATGCTTATGTTGATGCTTTTTCACGACAGTCTCTTATAGATGAATCTGATGTTTCACAACAGTCTCTTATAGATGAATCCGATGTTTCACAACAACCTCACACAGATGATTTAAATGAAAGTGTATATGAAGAAACCGGGGTGAAGTACAATCTCAACATTAATCAGTTAAAGCAAGAAAAGATTTTAGACAATAGTTATGGACCAAGAGAAGAAAATAATATTTTAATGTTGGGTAATACAACACTTAAAATTAAAAAAAATTTGATGGAATTAGGAAGTGGAAATTTATGGACTCTATCACCAGGTCTATACTCTTTAATTTTTCATAATAGTCCTAAGGATTATACTAAGAACGATTTAGAATCATATAAAAACATTTTAATTGAAACAAGTGCTCACAAAAGAAACTATCAACCAGATGGTCAAGTAAAGGGGAATCGTTCTAAAAAATATTCTTCAATTATTAAACCATTCATATCACCTTCAGTAAATGAAGAACATACTGGTTCTGGGTATATGAGACTACAAAAAATACCACCAAACTATGTATATTGGGATAATGTTAATGAACTTGTTGAAAGATTGCAACTCTTAATGGCATCGAGAGCTGCTGGTAATAATAACCATACTAATGAAATTCTTTCAATAATAGAAGAATTGCGGGAAGCAAAAATAATATATTAATAAAATAGAAAACATTTTCTCATTTTGTTTAATAGTAAAATGTCTATTGACAAGTTTGGTCACTTTTCAAATGATAGAGATTTTTCCTTGCTTTTCAAAAGGGAAGTTGAGAGTCTTACAGGTATATATATAGACACTGATGGTCACATAAATGTTCAGAAAAAAAGAATTAAAAACTCTTCAAAACCAATAAACGGAAATGATTTGGCTATTAAATTGTATGTTGATGATAAAATTAATGAAGCGAAATCACATCAAATGGAAACTATAACTAAATCATTTCAACTACGAAATAAAAGAGTATCAGAGCTGGAAAGTAAAGTAATAAAAATGATAACTCAAATGGAGTATATACATAATTCAATAAAAGAGTTTGTTGATAAATTGGAAAATTTTAACAAATTCATAAACCAACATTTAAAAAAACCTCCACCAATCATTCGTTCTGATCAGACACAAATAGATGGAATAAAACTTCGGAAAAGTCCATTTGCACATCGTGTAAACGAAGAAGAAGTTTTAACAATTAATGTGGATCATACATAAATATACCACTCTTTCATTATTTATTTTATAATTAAAATGTCAGTTGATAAGTTTGGTTGTTTTTTAAATGAGAAAGAGTACTCAAGAGATATAACAAAAGGTCTAGAAAAATTTCAAAGTATACTTAATGATTATGATGGACATTTAAATGTTCAGAGGAAACGATTTAAAAATTCCCTACCCCCCATTCATGAAAACGATATTGCAACAAAGATTTATATTGATGATGAAATAAGTAAAGTAGTACAGAATACATCTAATGAAATTTCTAAGCAACCGCAGAAACAACAAATCTTTAGATTAAGACCTCGAATCAATAATATTGAGGGAAAAGTGAGTGAAATTTCTAAAAAATTGGAATTTCTCATGAAAACTTTTAATAAGGTAGTGGAGGATGTAAATGAAATAGAAAGTAACATTTTCAATTATATAATTGCACCAACCTCAGTTTTAAAAGGTGAAACTGAATCTTTAGAGAAGAAACCATTTATACCAGATAAAATAAAGCTATGAGTAAACGAGATATTGTAAATGAGTTACATCGCCCATCATTCAAGAATTTCCCAAGACGTAGAGTTTTAGTAAAGGGTATTAATGATTTATGGCAGGCTGATTTGGTTGAAATGGGGGCATATGCATCATCAAATAAGGGGTATAGGTATTTGTTAACAGTAATAGATACATTTTCTAAATATGGATGGGGTGAAGCAATAAAATCAAAAAATGCAGATGAAGTTACAAAAGCAATGGAAAAAATAATGAAATCTGGTCGTGGAGTACCAAAGAATTTACAAACAGATAATGGAAATGAATTCTATAATAAACAATTTAGAGAATTGATGAAAAGATATGAAATTAATCATTACTCAACATTTAGTACTCTTAAAGCATCTATTGTGGAACGTTTTAATAGAACAATAAAAGAACTTATGTGGCGTGAGTTTAGTTTCAATGGAAAATATACTTGGCTTCAAATATACAAAGAGTTGATTAATAATTATAATAACAGGAAGCATAGAACGATTAAAATGAAGCCTATTGACGTCAATGCTAAAAATGAAAAACAGATTTTTATGAGATCATACAATCATCTAAAAATATTTACAAATGGGGACTTTAAAGAGGGGGATCATGTACGAATAAGTAAATATAAACATGTCTTTGAAAAAGGCTATACCCCAAACTGGACAACGGAAATTTTTCGAATTCGGAAAGTACAAAATACATCCCCCACCACATATTTACTTGAGGACTTGAAGGGTGATCCAGTACAAGGCGGTTTCTATAAACAAGAAATTAAAAAAACAAAATTCCCTAATACTTATCTTGTTGAAAAGATTGTGAAACAAAAAGGTGATTATGTGCTTGTGCGTTGGCTAGGCTTTTCAAAATCAGAAGATAGTTGGATTCATAAAAACGAAATTCTATAAAGAACAAGTGGAAGCATAGAACAATTAAAATGTAGGCATTGACGTCAATGCGTGAAAATAAATTATGTTTCCTCTTCACAAGCACGCAATTCCTATTTATAAACGGAACGGAACTTGATTATGAGCTTGTGCGTTGGCTAGACTAAAAGAGTATATACAGATAAGAATTTTGGGTGGAACTTGATTATGTGCTTGTGCGTTGGGTAGGCCTTTCAAAATCAGAAGATAGTTGGATTCATAAAAACGAAATTCTATAAACAACAATAAAAATGTAGACATTGACGTCAATGCGTGAAATAAATTATGTTTCTTCACAATCACGCAATTCCTATTTATAAAGTGTGAAGAAAAGCATGTACAGATAAGAATTTAAACAGAACGTTACATATTTATATATACAAATCTGGAGGGTATAAAGGCGGAAGAATTTCAAAAAGTGTTCAGTTTCCATCTATTCGTTCACGCAACTCAATTTCGGATCGTTTGCTTATTCATTCGATAGTTCGTTTGTTCGATTGTCAAAAAAAAAAAAACAAAATCAAAATTAAAATGACGGTTTTTATAATATTTTTTGTGATACTTTCCCTCTTTAATCCGATGGTGAAAATGGTACCACTCCCCAATGAAATGACTTTAATTGAAAACCCATCGACTTCCAATAATTCGATTGGGTTATTTATCAATGTTCCAAAACTAAAAAAAATCATTAAAATTGACTTAAAATTTGAGATCCTAGAGGACAGTCATATTTTTATGGATCTCATAAACAAGACAAGTGATGAAAGTGAGATACCAAACTTAAAAAGTGAACTCGATACAAAAATATTTAATGCTATTAATGGTAGCATTAATGAAAAAGACTTAACAACAAGTACAAGTGCAAGTACAGTTGAAGAAGAAATATCTACATCAACATCTACTACAACTACATCTACCTCAACTACAACAAGTGCAACTACACCTACAATGAGAAGGGGAATTCTGGAGGAGAAGGAGGAGGAAGAAACAACAACTACAACAGCAGCAACTACATTAAAAAAAGAACTTCTGGAAGAAGATACAACAAAAACAGCTACATCAACAACTACAACCCCAACCAATCTTTTTGATTTTAATAGCGAAAATGAAAGTGTTGATCACATAGAAAATAAGAACATAGGAGAAGAAAAATCAGAAAAAATTGATATGGGTATAATTGATAGTGAGAGAGAATTTGAAAACGTAAGTCGAGCACCAACATTTAGTAATACGTCACAAGAATTAGTGTTGGGGATCAGTGATAGTGATACAGAATTTGAAAGTGTAAGTCGGGTTCCAATAAAAAGGAACACTACTCATAAATTAAAAAGCACTGAAAACATACACAACTCTCAAATCGAATTCACAAAGAGAGGTATAATTGAGAATTTTAAGCAAAAATTAGTTGAAAATGAAAGGAGAATAGGAGGGCATATGGATTTGGGAAGAAGGGGTCTAAACAGATTCTTTACCATCCAATACAAAACTGCTACAGTAGGAGTTAAATGTCATTACAATAATATATATAGAAGAACACATTCTAGGCGAAGTTTAAGTAAATCTAAGCGTATGAATTTAAAATATTTATCTAATCGCCACCGCCATCAAAAATCTAAACGCAATACTAATACCCCCTTAGCAACTTTAAGAATAAATTGTTTTGAATTTGCAGAAGTTTTATCCCAAACAGTAATTAATGCAGAGAGACGAAAAGATAGGATTGTCTATGAAAAAATATCAAAGGATGCTGATCTTCTCTCCAAACAAGAGAGTAAAAGAGAAGAGATAGAAGAAGAAGAAACAGGTTTTCTTAGTGATGGTCCACAAATCCAAGAAATTGAAATAGAGGAAGCAGAAAGAATTAATGGGATATATTTAAGAAAGAGAAATTTAGCAGCTCAAATGATGGTTGAATATTTAAATAAAAAAGAAAGTCAGATTAGTACAGATAAAATATCAATTAACGATATTAACGATTCAAAATAACTAATAGTGATATTATAACATAATCTGATTTAGTAGGGAAATATGTTTGTTTTTACAGAATATAAAAATAGAAGATGAAAATAATAATTCGAGTAAATTAAAAAAAGGTGAGTTTAATATATATATATATATATATATAATTTAATATACTAATATATATATATATATATATTTTCAGAACTCCAAAACATAAATAAAAAAGTTGAAAATAATATTTCGGATGGAGCTCAAAAAGGTTGGTTAAATACATATAAAATAATATTTGTATATATATATATATAGTAAAATATTTATATTTTCAGATCTCCAAAACATTAATAAAAAAGAGGATGGCAAATTTTCTCATAATTTGTATGGTGATGACGATGATGATGATGATGATGATGACCATGATACAATCCTTTATGATGATGAAAATCCGGAACCATGTATTCCAAGATCATCTAGTGAGGATGAAACTATTCTTGTTGAGGGTGGTATAGATAACTATGTTCAAACTATACCGTTTAATTTAGATGAAGATAATGATAAATACATTAAATCAATTCCTTTAAGTAATGATGACAATAAAGTATATAGATTACAGGGTGGTATAGATAACTATAAACAAACTGTACCACTAAATATAGAAGAAAGTAAACAAATTGAATGTAATTCAAAGAAAATATTGTAATTCTTCTGTTAAATTCAAATTTTCATGTTCTGTTAATTCTCATAAATTTTAACATTACCCTGTAAGTAAAAGCGATGTTTGTTCTGTTAAATAAAAATTTTATAATAATAATAATAATAATATTGTGAATTGTAATATTTAGTTTATACATTACCTTACATTTTACCCTTTAAATAAAAAAGCGTTGTTTGTTCTGTCTTATTTACAATTATAGAGTACATTTATTCATTTTTTTTACAATCTAATAAATTTAATTCTAGTTCTGTATAAAACATTTCAAATTCACATTCATATATATTTTTCTTAAATTTTTCTATTTCATTCTCTTGATAATTATTTCTATTAGAACAATTCTCTATTTCTTTTATTCTTTGTTCATAAACATAAATATTTGAATCCATTTCATTAAGTTTATTTTCTAATCTTTTTTCATCTATTTTATAATGGCCATATTGTAGTGTATTAATTTTATTGTCTTGTATAAGAACCTTTGTGTCTTTATGACTGAGAACTACTTTTTTACATTTAATTGTTGATAAAAGATGATTTTTAGATCTAATCATTGACATAGAGCCTACCACTTCCTCTTCCGAAAACAAACATTTTTTAAAACTATTAAAAGTTAGTTGATCTATTGCACTTCTTTTAACACCCTTTGATTTTTTCACTGTTTTTTCAGAGCTGTCATTACTATTAGATGTTTTAAAGGCATACATTTTTGATCTCAAACCAACAAATTCCGTCATAGGTCTTCCATTGAGTTCATCTTTAAAAAAACCCAACCTTTTTTTATTAGCTTTAGGAAAATTATAGAGATTAAGCAATTCATCAGAATAATCTGATGTATCAAACTTTATCTCAACACCGTTCTGAATATCTTTATAAAAATCTTCAGTGTTAATAGTATATATAAAAGAATCTGTATCCATAAAATTTAATTGAACATTTTCATTGTATTTAGGTTTGATATAATTATAATGAAAATCATACATTTTCCATTTCGATAAATCTAATACAGCAAAACCTAAATATAAAGGTTTGTTGTACAACACATTTAATCTTTTCATTTGAAAGGCAAAGAAGTTTTCTGAAAACTGTTTGACACTATGGAAGTTTGACTTTGAAATAAGAGATCTACCGCAATGCCTTTTTGGACCAGAAGAATCGGATGGTGAAGCACTTTCCCATTCAGTAATTAATTTAATATTAACGCGCTTATCTACATTTTCCATCGTTTTACCGTAGACAGCATTATTTAAAAGTTTAAAAAAATCTTTTTCAAATGTATTTTTTGCATTAGTTCTATGGAATGTATTCAAATCAATATATGTTTTTAGCCAAGGTTTCTGAAAGAAGCGAAGACCTCTATGAATTTTTGTTAGAATTAATCCATTTTCTATACACTGTTGAAGATTTTTATAATGAATTATATATTTTTCTTTATCCCTTAAATCAGCAATTAATTTTTTTATTTTGTCTGACTTTGTTGGTAACTGATTATTACAACAAAATGGAAGGTCATTATGTTTATCGTGCAATTTTAAAGGATATTTTAAATCTACCTCAAAAATGTATCCATATTCACTATCATCTGCAATCTCAGCAATGTTAATACTATCAAGTTCCCCCCTTGAAATCCATTCAAAACCTCCATATGGTAAAGATTGTGACATAGCCCAACCATATAAATTATTTGCATCCAAATAAATCAAATATGATGATTTTTGAGTACTATCAAAATTCTCAACATATTTATTATTTGCTTTAGCATATCTACATGTACATTGAACTAAGCCACCACGAATACCACTTTGAATAAATTTATACTGATCTATATCAGTTAATAAATCTAATTCAATTTTAGTACATTTTAACATAGCTTCCCATGATAATCCTGGTGTAGTGAAAAAATGTGCTGGATCAAGTGAATAAATTTTACTACAAAGTCTTCGAAAGTTTTCAAATACATCAGACATTAATAAAACATCTGTTTTTAAATATAATTCTAAATAATCTTTAAGATTATTACAAGAAAACTCATTCCATACCTTTTGTGCGTGAGTATAATTTTCAACTGAACATTCATTTTCGGTTAAGGAACTATAGAAAGCTTCTCTAGGAGGTAATTTACTTTCTTTTAATTTCTCAACTGAATCTAAATATTCATATGGAAATACACCCTTTCGTCGCATTAAGTTGAAATGATTTTCATTAGGGAAAATGATCTTGTTATACACATTTGTTCACTATCTAGATTTGAAGCTAATGTATCTAAAGCAGAAGGCATAAATCGAAACGAGTCTAGAAAACGGATTTCAAAGTTATCACCATTACTTAAAGTTATAATTTTTGAATCTGCAATCTGAATAAATTTTGGAACTGTATATTTTAAATTACACTCATTATGTGCTGCCCCCCTAAATTTTCCTGTGAAGTGACAGTGATCCCTAACTCTGTCTAATAAAAGAGGAGTGTTGCATATATGACAATTATTAGATTTTTGGAAATCATCTTCTTCAACATCTGACATTATTAAAGAAACAGATTTTGAAATATAGTTTTCATATATAAAACTTAAATTTTCTATTAGTGATAACAGGAAATTCATTCCCGAGTTAAATACAGTTTCTAAGACAAACTTATCTAAACTGTTATCATGTGCACACTTTATATAGTATGCATATGAAACAGGTCTATGTATATTTATAATATTTAAATTTAATGTTTCGTTTTTATTAATTGGTTGAAGGATGGATTCAAAGTCAGCGTAAACTGTGAATGGGACCATCACTTCCTTTTGAACATTTGTATACCGTAAAGTGGCATCCTTCATGTTGGGTAAACGCGAAACTTTTTTCCCACAGACTTCTGAATGCCGGTTGGCAGCATCTTCACTCAATGAGTAATTTAAGCAAATTTGACAGAACCATTTTTTTGATTTGTCTCTCGAAACTTGAGAGGAAACCAAACTAAAAAAAGATAAACACAAGAAAAAAAAATTTTTTTTTAAGTATGAAAGCAAATAAATATTATGAAATTTAAAAACAAAAACAGGTAAAAGATATAATAATGATAAAATGATAAAACAACTTACTTTGAGAGATTTTTTATCCAAGTATAGTGTGCTTTACATCCTTCCTCCAGTATCAACATATTTATATGATTTCTCCTCACTTCAGGAGAGTAAAATATGGGCCCGAATATAACTCCATCGTCGAATCCAAAAAGTGTAATATTTATGTCCTTATTTATTTCCATAAATTTCGATATATCCGCAGGCTTTAGTGGAAATTGCAATCCAGTGAAATTTAGTGTGATCCCATTGACTTGAATTACTTCATCATTTATATTCACTTTATAGCTTGTGCATCTGTTCGCATTCTTATTTAGTTTACTTAATGCTGCGATTAAGCTCCATTTAAAACAATATTCATCATCTGTGTTTTTTACATTTATAATTGCTTTTTTTCCTTCTAAACAAGAGGGTAGTTTTATATAAGATGATCCTCTTAAGGGTGAATATTGATTAATATTCATCTCCAATCGAGTGAGATCCTCGCCAAAATTTTTTCCATGTGCTCCTTATATTCATTTTCAATGTTCGAATAGGCACTAATTATTGTCATCTTACTTTGAAATGACTTTATTTCAATACATTCCTTTTCTTCCTTCAAAAGTCCGTACTCTCCAAAAAGTTCAAAATTTATTTTCACCGATGCATAACTTTCCAACAATGGATACAAGTGAGGTAGAAAAGCTTCTCCTGCTTGCTCCATAAATTGTGTTGGATAAATTACATCATTGTTGGTGTTTTCATATAAGTAGTGAACAATCCTTCCTTGAAATCCAGAACTGATTTTTTTATCCTTGAATCCACTGGTTCAACAACATTCTTCTTGTGTTGCTCCGTTCGCAGATGATGAGCCCACGAAATGTTACCCGATAGGGTAATGTTGCACTTTCCACAATACTTATTCATTTTTTTGTTTTTATTTTTTCCTTTTTTTTTTGGAAGTATTGTATTGTTACTTGTACTTTTCACTTTGTTATACTTTACTTTTACTGTAAAGTATTTTATGTTTTATCAATTTGATAAGTTTACACAACACAAATCTGGGTAGTTCACAGTTCACACAACTTTACTTTACACTTGGTAAAGTATTTTAATTTTTATCAATTTGATAATCTCGCACAAATCGAATTCGGATGGAACGTAAGTTAACACAACTTTACTTTAGCTTTGAATTACCGGAGGGTTCACACGACGATTCTAGATGGTTCGCTCAACTCAAATAGTTTTCTAAAACTGAACTACTTTCCACATTTCTCCTTAACAAATACATTTTTTGAAAACTTAGAAGGTAACCGTTTTCTCTTTCTAAAGGCGCATGAGAAAAAATTTTCAAATATGATTAAAGAAAAACGTATTTGACTAAACAAACGATCTCATTTGTTTTTGTGTATAAATGTGTATATTCTGTTAGGAACCACCACCACAAGCACCGCCACCACCACCATCCCTCTTACACTCCTACGCTCACTTTCCCATCTTATGCTCGCTAAAGAGGGGAGAGGTTACCGAACTCACGCTTGTTTCACACCACAAAAGTATGCGGTCTAATATCCCTCAAACCAACACCTTTTGACCACAAGACCGTAGCCAGGTTACACTAACAGGTGTCACCTACAACCCTAATTGAATCAACAAAACGCCCACGCATAGAAAAACAACTTCCCTTCCTCCTCCTCCTCCGCCTAAATATAGTTTTACAAATTCATACGCAGGACAAAACACCCCTTGTAAAACGAATAGTTTTCTAAAACTGAACTACTTTCCACAGTTCTCCTTAACACATACATTTTTTGAAAACTTAGAAGGTAACCGTTTTCTCTCTCATGTAAGCGCATGAGAAAAAATTTTCAAATATGATTAAAGAAAAACGTATTTGACTAAACAAACGATCTCATTTGGTTTTGTTCTGTTAGGAACCACCACCACCACAGTCACCATTTTGACCACAAGACCGTAGGCAGGTTACACTAACAGGTGTCACCTACAACCCTAATTGAATCAACAAAACGCCCACGCATAACAAAACAACGTTTTTGTTACACTCCCACGCTCACTTTCCCATCTAATGCTCGCTAAAGAGGGGGAGGTTACCGAACTCACGCTTGTTTCACACCACAAAAGTATGCGGTCTAATATCCCTCAAACCAACACCTTTTGACCACAAGACCGTAGCCAGGTGTCACCTACAACCCTAATTGACTCAACAAAACGCCCACGCATAACGCCTTCTAACCCAAGTTAGAAGCAGCATAGTGATCTGTGTGCAACCATTGCACTCCACAAAATCCCACGCATGACAAAACACCCCTATCACACACGCAAGCCAGGTGTCACCTACAACCCTAATTGACTCAACAAAACGCCCACGCATAACGCGTTCTAACACAAGTTAGAAGCAACATAGTGACCTGTGTGCAACCATTGCACTCCACAAAATTCCACGCATGACAAAACACCCCTATCACACACGCACCTTTAGCTTGAGAAAAAGACAAGACAAAACAAGACATATCAAAACACCACTCTCTCACACTCCTACACACCACTTTCTAACCTCATTAAGTGACCTGTGTGCAACCATGCTCATCTAACTAGGGTCAGCAACACCCCCCTTTTTGAATTAATTATGCTAAGTAGGTCATTAGAACACCTGTGTGCAACCATGCGTGACTAATTAGGGTCAGTGTGCAACCATGCGTGACTAATTAGGGTCACCCCCACCTCCTTTTTTGACATGATTTATTACCTAGTGAGCCAGCTCCCGTATTAACTACCTACTGCCGTTGCTGGCAGACTCGACAATTGGTCGGTGATCCACAGTTTTCAACCATATGAGCTGAAGACAAACAATTTGTGCATGCTCCTATTTGAATAATGGCTTGGCGCCGTGTTTTGGGGTCCATTTCCTGGAAACGGCTACATGCTCTAAGATTATGTGGTCCTAGGTGACAAATCTTACAGCTCTCTTCGTTGTGAACTGACTGATGGCGTAGTGTTGCTGTAGGTTGAGCGCTTATCGTCTCCAGCATGCAAGCGCGCCGTTCAATAAACGTTAGTACACTCCTTAACGTTGGAATTTCCGTTGGTGCATCCGCTGAATTTTTTAGAGCAGCTAGAGACTGCTGGTCTAGTTTTCTTCTGATAAGAAAACACAGGATTGGATCCCAGGATTTTGTGCTCACATCGAGGTTTTTAAGAGTACTCATTGAGTTTTTGATAGTGTCATGTAAGGCCCTTAGTTGGCGCGATGAGCCGTCTATAAGCCTATGGTCAATCATTTTTGCTATGGCGGCGAATACTAGTATTTTGCCGTTCTCGTACCTGGCCTTCAACCGCAACCAGGTGTCGTCATAGCAACCCTGTGAGAAGGCTGTGTCTGTCAAGACGTTCCTCGCTTCACCACGAAGCGAACTCTGTAGAATATGTAGTTTTTGACTAGCCGAATATGGTTTGTTATGTACCAATTCCACAAAGAGATCATGGAACCGTGGCCAGTCTAGATACTCGCCGTTGAACTCCGGAATGCTTATTGGAGGAAGTGCCAAGTTTAGGCTCATTGGCGCGTCGTTTTCTCGTAGCAGGTTCATTTCGTATTCCTCGTATAATGTGTGGAATTGGGCTAGCTCTGCTTCTGACAGAGCTGCGGCCCCAGGTGTGCTATCCAATTCGTCGTGGGCTTGCCTCAGTAACGCCCAATGGAGATCCAGGTGCCTTTGTAGGGCTGGGGTGACAGTTGGGGCGTTCGAGGCTAATGTTAATGATGACTCTAATTCGTTGCATCTTCTCTGCAACTGTCGGATCACCGTGTCAATTGCGGAATCTCCTTTGACTTGATCTCTTGTTGTGAGCTTGATGTTGGTCGAAGTTCGTCTGGGGGCCTTCGGAAGCCCGCTTCCAGTCGGCATGTTGTCCAGAAAGATAATCTGATATTTTTCGACCAGCTCTTTAAGTGCTACTAGTCGTGAAGAGTACTCACTTCCAGTGGGTAATGCCGCTTGCTGGACTTCTTCATCTAGGTCGCAAAACTGCTGCCAGAGATCGTTTAACTGATTTAGCTTACCGGAATAATAGCCGTCTCGGTGGCGTCGGTCGGCAGAATCCTTGCCATAATTCTTAATGAGCTGTTGGATTTTCCCTTGCAGCTTGTTTTGTGTGTCTAGTAATCGATTGTGTAAATCGATTCTTGTGTGACTTGTTTCCTCAATGAATGAAGTAGACATATTGTTTGACTTGGAAACAAAGAATCTTGTGCAGCTGGATGAAGCTGAGTATCCTGTGAAGCTGGATGAAGCTGACGTTCCTGTGACGCTGGAAGACGAAGCGTATCCTGTGAAGCTGGATGAAGCTGTAAGTCCTGTGAAGCTGG
Organism: Drosophila suzukii; assembly: GCF_013340165.1. Classification (NCBI taxonomy): domain Eukaryota; kingdom Metazoa; phylum Arthropoda; class Insecta; order Diptera; family Drosophilidae; genus Drosophila; species Drosophila suzukii. The sequence continues at coordinate 177,874 of NW_023497325.1, read as the reverse complement.
ATTAAGCTGAGTATCCTGTGAAGCTGGATGAAGCTGGGTATCCTGTGAAGCTGGATGAAGCTGAAGTTCCTGTGACGCTGGAAGACGAAGCGTATCCTGTGAAGCTGGATGAAGCTGAAGTTCCTGTGACGCTGGAAGAAGAAGCGAATCCTGTGAAGCTGGATTAAGCTGAAGTTCCTGTGACGCTGGAAGAAGAAGCGTATCCTGTGAAGCTGGATTAAGCTGAAGTTCCTGTGACGCTGGAAGAAGAAGCGTATCCTGTGAAGCTGGATTAAGCTGAAGTTCCTGTGACGCTGGAAGAAGAAGCGTATCCTGTGAAGCTGGATGAAGCTGAAGTTCCTGTGACGCTGGAAGAAGAAGCGTATCCTGTGAAGCTGGATGAAGCTGAAGTTCCTGTGACGCTGGAAGAAGAAGCGTATCCTATGAAGCTGGATAAAGCTGTGAGTCCTTCAGTGGGAAGGGGGTTGCTTGAGTGTGATCCTTTGTTGTTAAAGGATCACGTCGGGGTCACCAATGTTTGTGCCTAACCGAAGTAGACACTTCCGGGTCACACCGCGGGACAAGGGGGTAATGAGCACTTGTCGCTGGCACGGGGACGCTATTATGGCAGGACGATCGCGTCGCGGCAATGGTAACGATGGTTACTGCGATGCCGGACCACAGGCGATGCTGGAGCTGCGCTGAGGGTGAGCTAACGTGGTAAGCTGCTAGTTGAGATAGTTTATTACGAGCCCTATTCCCAGTTGTAGGAAGTTGAACCGCGGAGTTAAGAGGTGTGTTGATAACTGTTTTATTCTTCATTTGGAACATGTTTATATACTACTTGGAACATGGAAGTTTAGTGTAATGATTAGTGAAGTAAGCTATATTCTAAAGTAGATCAGGGAATTATGATTATGGTAGCAGTTTGCGTAGTTGGCTGACACTGCAAAATGTGCTGACTGCATTGGCCGGTCAGTGTGCCGTTGAGTCGGTGAGACGGTGAGTTAGTGAGACATATAATATGCTGATCAGCAATTCTCATATGCAGTGGGTGCTACTGAGCGCCTGGTACTGTTCCCAACCTGGCTACTGCTTGATTTGTTGGGTGTGGTCATGTTGAGTACCTTTGGGTACGAACAATAATATATCTTACAATTTTTTAAATTTATCAATAGAGTTTCCCAATTATTAATATTAAATGATATTGCATCATATCTATTTTTAAGATTAAATATTAAGATAGGGTCGTCCTCGCGAGACATAGCGCTGACCAACTCACATTGGTCTGCCTCACCATTAAATTTAAGACATTCTAAGTCTGATATCGAATCCTTATACGAAAAATCATCTCCTTAACTTCCAGTAGCAGTCGTGACAGCGGATTATTTTCGATTTCCGCATCGTGAAGATCAATTTGCTGTTGAAACCTCGCATTCAAAAAGAATTCAAAATATATCTTACAATTTTTAGATTTATCAATAGAGTTTCCCAGTTATTAATATTAAATGATATTGCATCATATCTAATTTTAAGATTAAATATTAAGAATAAAAATTCTGTTTCACTCCTCCAACTTAATGATGACCATTATAAAATTATAATTATCAACAACTATTATATTAAATACAATTAAATGTAAGCATACTCATATAACAACAGTTCCCAATATCGATGTATGATGGCCTACAATCTTACTTTGCCTTTGATTTCCGGTTTCTTATGTATTCTTCTTCTCACTTTGACACAGTGTGGGATGGTTTTACTTAAGCCAATCGCATGCGATGGTGGTTTGATTCTTGGGGAGGGGTTTGATCCTTGGATATAAAGTTGATGAGATTACAAAACCTGAAACAGTACAAAATTTGAATCGAAAGACAAAAGATGACTGAAATCATCAAGCAAATCAAGCACTGTGACTTTGAAATAAATGAAGATTTGTTGGTTGAGATAGGAATCTTCAAGGAAATTTTAAAGGTTTCCAAAGAGTTGCGACGGGAATTCGGTAGTATCTATTATGATACTATAGAAGAGTTGGACATCCTGAAAAAATAGATCTTCACGATGCGGAAATCGAAAATAATCCGCTGTCACGACTGCTACTGGGAGTTAAGGAGATGATTTTTCGTATAAGGGATTCAATATCAGACTTAGAATGTCTTAAATTTAATGGTGAGGCAGACCAATGTGAGTTGGTCAGCGCTATGTCTCGCGAGGACGACCCTATCTTAATATTTAATCTTAAAAATAGATATGATGCAATATCATTTAATATTAATAATTGGGAAACTATTGATAAATTTTAAAAATTGAAAGATATGTTATGAATATTATTTGAATGTGATTAATGAATAATTTTCTAAAATAAATAATTTTGAAAATATACAAATAAGAATTATGTATTATTCATGGGATACTATCACAAAAACATTATTATCTCTGTTGGCTTAATAATTTTTAACAATTTAATTCTAAGAATAAAATGAACTCCAAAACCAGTTTTTGAAATTTTTTAATATTGATTAGAAGAAAAGAGACAGAAATATATTGTGCATTACAGATACCTTGAGAGTCAGTTCTATGAGGTTGTAAACCAGTGTCTGAATGGTATGGAGTTGGCAGCCATTTGTTAAAAATTGGTATTCACCAGCGGGAATCTGTGAAATCAATAAATTTAAATATTAAACTGCAAATACTAAACTCTTCTCCAGGGATTGTAGATGGTAAATTGAATTGTAGGTAAATCTAGTCTTTTTAGAGTCTGATATCTTTTACTATATTCTGCTAGTTACATGTTATGAGTTAATATCTGGGATTTCGGGTGCTCAATAATCCCATAAAATGATAAAAGTTTAACAACCTACTGTTATGAAAAGATCAGAAATATAACGAAAATAAAGTAGAGGATGCCATTAAAGAGGGAGGTCAGAACCAGTTTAAAAATTTTGTACATTGCTTAGAAAGGAAAAGAGAAAATTAAAAGAAATGAACAGTTTAGGTAGCTGGGGCAGCCATTGGAAAAGTCAAATCTGTTACAGTGGTGGGTGTGGCTAGGGGTTGTAGCACGCAATACAATTCTAAACCTGTTTACATGATGGATAAAAGGATATTAGTTAGAGAAGGATGTAAATATCTTAAATATGAATTCCAAGTACCCATCTATGACAAACCATCATTATTAAATATGAGGAACATATATTTCACCGGTGGGGAATTAGAGGGATCCAAAAGATCAATTTTATGAGAGAAGACTAATACAGTTTTTTGGTAAATTATTTAGGCACATGAAAACATATTACTCAATTAGTTAGAGAATATCAAACAACTAGATTTATCAAGCATTTTGATGGAAAAATCAAAGTATTGAATTAATATATATTTTTTTATTATCCAAATAGAAGAAATTTTTGGTCAAGGGATAATATTCCATGAATTTATCCATTACCTTGACCTTTGCGCCTGCATCAAGGTATTTTAGCAATCCTTTGTAACAACTATTTGTGTTGTTGGTAACATTTATAAATTGTTCGCAAATAAAAACTACTTTCCTAATTATATATTTTATGACCTCTTTTATAAAGGGATAATATTCCATGAATTTTTTTCCAATACCTTGACCTTTGCGCCTGCGTCGAGGCATTTAAGCAAATCCTTTGTAACATAACTATTTGTGTTGTTGGTAACAGTTATAAATGATTCGCAAATAAAAAATACTTTCCTAATTATATTTTTATGATAATTTTTTATGACATTTGCGCCTGCGTCGAGGCATTTTAGCAATCCTTTACACCACCACCTATGTTTATTGACACACTTGACTCTGGGGTTATGGTACGGTTAGCAATGGGTGGTTTGCTTAATGGGATTTAAATTATCGGTGACAAATTTATAAGTGAAAGCCACAGACATTTTTGGACAAAGGATACAATTGGTCATATAGGTGTGGGTATACACATTTGTTATGGTGATAGAAAATGGGATAATCACAGTGTTTTTTTGTTTTTTACTGTATTACGCCGGAGCGCTTTCAATTACTTTCCCAATTATAGTTAGTTTTAAATCGTTTATTGACATTCATATATTTTGTTCTTTCTAGACATTTTATTGTAGCTAATAACTATAGTTATGGGATGTACGGCTAGCTATCGTAGTTAAGATTACATTTATTATACCTACATAAGATGAAAGAACATGAAAAATGGAAATGTTTTATTTTAACAATATACTAGTTAAAGTGGATGATATTATTATATATTCTTAATATCTGTAATTATAAATCAAAATTGTTTATCAAAGCAGCTTCTACACAGCTTTTAGACAACTTGTGAACAATTTATTTCTTAATTAGTTTTACAATCACAGGATACATCTTCCCCCAACATAATCGGACATGTTCCTCTAAGATTTATATATCAATCTTGAGCTATTTTGGCTTTGCATTCTTTATTACGTACATAGCAAATACATTGAAAATCAGAGTGTAAGTTTTTACTTCACATCGAAAGTCGTCTAGTGATCAAGAATTTTTGATCATTCTTAACAAATGACTATAAAAGCTCGTAGACGTTAATAACAACTAGTAACCAGCTAATAATATTTAGTAAACATCAAGTAAACAGATACTAAACATATATGAACCAGATACTAAACAGATAGTAAACAACTTGTATACATCTACTAAACATATAGAAACCAGATACTAAACAGCTAGTAAACAACTTGTATACATCTAGTAAACAACTTGCATACATCTACTAAATATATAGAAACCAGATACTAAACAACTTGTATACATCTACTAAATATATAGTAACCAGATACTAAACAGCTAGTAAACAACTTGTATACATCTAGTAAACAACTTGTATACATCTATTAAACATATAGAAACCAGATACTAAACAACTTGTATACATCTACTAAATAGATAGTAACCAGCTAATCAGTATTGTAATTAAAGAGTTTATTAAACTTATTCAGAATCTTAGACAATGATGCCTTACTCATACAAATAGTATACAAATAGAATAGAATTAGAAAACTAGAGCTAGAAAAATAGTTGACAACAAAAACCGATATTACCAGGTCCCAACACCTCTACCATAAACTTGAATCAGAAATTAAATTGAAAGACGCTCCTATGCTAGCTAATGATGCTTTCGAAATATGTTACAATATTATTATGGGATGGAACAAATGAATGCTTTAAAATTAATTCAACATCTGAGAAAGATTACATTGTGAGAACTATTTTACATCTATCTATGGGAACCAAGCGAAAATCTGCGTTTGGAACGAAGATTAATAACCGACATGTTTCTTACAGAGGGATGGAGTAAGAAAATTAATTATATACAAATATACATGAGATATAATTAATAATGAATTTAATGAATTATGTTTACAATAATAAAACATATAAAAAAATATTGAATGATCCTACAAATTTTGTATCTAACTGTAATTAAAACTCCAGGTACCAATGAAGGGGAAGTATTTTATTCAATGTCCTTGGGTCTTGGGCATGTGACTTTTATGACGGTCAGGTAATGATAGTTCACTGCAAGTGTGTTTGGCTAACACATCTTAGAAACATTAACTTGTGTACTTTGATAGTTCTTAATAAGAGACTATAGCGACTCATAATACTTGTTAACATTTAGTTACCATCTAAAACCAAGTACTTTACAGATACTATACAGATAGTAACCATCCAAAATCAAGTACTGTACCATCCAAAAACAAAACTAAAAATAAAGTAACCATCAAAATACTGCTAGGTAACAACTAAATACAACGAGTCCAACGTGTCAAGTCTATGTCGTTATGACTACTACCCTAAAAAATTGTATATCTCTGGATAAACTTCAAAGTCAATACCTATTAAATTCTGGATGGAGCAGTGGAGACGAAATTTCTACGGGATCCCCACTTAAAATTTGTCTGTACCATTAAAAAATTTGTTGGGATTGGCTGAGGATTATAAAAAAGTTTTGTTAAATTGTAAACACGAACTAGTGTTGATGCTAACTTAGAATCTTGGTGAATCTTGAACAAACCAGAAATGAACAAACTTTTAAACTGGAAATTACGAATAAAATCTGGAAAATTCGCCATGAAACTCTGAGCGATTTTACAAATATTAAGATGTACGATATTATTAAAAGTTGTGTAAACCTACCAATCGCATTCCAGAGTTGGGATTTATATGTTAACCCCAAATTGGGGCATGGGAGACAACACAGCTGAAATGTGAAATTGTCGGCTAACCGCGAAAAACCAAGATTTGCCATAATTGGATTTACACTAAATGGAGAACTTATCACAAATAACTTATCAAACTTGAGAGTTGACTTGAGTTCTGAGTCATATCCATAATCTGAATGTTGAGTTTAGTAAGAATCAATATGCTCACCTATATGAAATGTAAACAAGATTTCAATCTAGTTACTATAATCGTGAATCACAACCATTTTTGGCCCCAAATGAATTTAAATTGAAGACCCCTATTATTGTGGTTGATCTTTCATATCAAAATGAATCAGTACAAATTGGTCCTATTGATGTGAGAATTTCAATAGAACTAAAGACACCAAGTCATGAAAATACCCAAGCTTACTGTCTCCTTATACAAGACCGTTTAGTTGAATATAACTCACTAAACGGACTAGTACAACGAGTTGTTTGACATTAGAAAAATGTTGAAAGATACTGTTTCGATTGATGTTCAAGGTTTCTTTGATAATAATAATAATTTTATTTTAAAGGAAATTGGAATTGTATTCGAAAAAGATCCAAACTTGAATAATAGCTTCAAAACAATAAAATAGTTTTTATACATTATTTTAAAGTTGAGACTAGATGTGTAAAGATGTGCAAGAAAACAAAATTTACCAAATTAAGTTTCATGAGGAAAATGACCAATTTATTGAACAATTTAAAGGAGAGATAATTGGTCAGCATTTTCAAAAACCTTCTAAACACAAAAACTATGTTCATGAATCGAGGTGGACATGACCTCAAAACTACGAATTATGGTGAACACTTTACATATTGTAATCCAGAAATGACGTCGGAAACGTTTGCCTGCTTCTTCTATGCAAATCGCCGGAATCAAAGCATAAAATTAATTTCTATATATAACAAAAATGTTCGCAATACCAAAATAAATGAACAAATGTATTGTTATGCTACAAAATAAACTTCTGACATTTTATTTCGAGTTAAAATTACAGGTACGGAGAATGGCAAATATTTCCTTGACTGAGATATGTCGGCTACTTGCGAGTTGTTGCGCGGTCGTGATTTCAACCCCTATTATGGGAACGTATTAGAGCTAGCAGTCAGCCATGAGGTCGTTGGCGTGAGGCCCATGATCTTGTCAATAAGCGTCCGCCTTCTGGGTTGTGCATGTGTCCCTTTTATGGCGGTCAGGTAATAGACAGGTGCGCATGTTCGGGTACCTCTTGCTTGAATCCCTTTTATGAGATGTTTATGACCCGTTTGTAGAAAGGAGAGATCTTGAAAAAATTTACCAGTTAAACATTCTGGGGCGAAAAAAAATGTCTGTTTGAAAATGTTCGACATCTGAGAATCTTTAACTTGTGGGATTTATTTTATTGGGGTTCTTTTGATTTCTAAATTAGTTTTACAATCATAGGAAACGTTATTCCCCAACATGATCGGACATGTCCCTCTAAGGCAACCAGCTGTAGATGTTTTGGGCTTGCGACCTTTCTCACGTGCACAGCAACACCTGCTGAATATTAATTGCTGATAATGAGGAAAGGATACATGATCAATATTGTCACATGGGGATGTGGGGAAGTGTGCGACCTTTCCCCCGTGTACAGCAACACCTGCTGAATATTAATTGCTGATAATGAGGCAAGAAGGTCACGTGATCAGTATTGTCACATGGTGGTGTGGGGTTGGGGGGCAATTTAGTGTACTCTTTATGGATATGATCGTGACATTTTTATGACATCGAAACCCCTTAAAATCAGATAATTTATGGATTATGCTAATTGTCCCAAAACCCGCATACATTAATGAAGAGGCGGGGGCCATTAATATGTTAATTAGTGAGAGGCGGGGGTCATTAATATGCTAATTAGTAAGGGGCGGGGGCCATTAATAAGCTAATTGTCCCCCAATCCGCGTTTCCCTACTACTCACTAGCTAATTTTTCTATACACACCCGTCTAACTTTATCGTAGACACAAACAATTTCGATATCCTCAGCCCTGAAAAGTGATCCAATAAGTCTTATACAACTTGAACATTAAAGTGATTCTTCAGCTCATTTTTCCTAGACACACTCCTCAAAAGGAATCGTATAACATACAGTTGCGGCAACAAAAATAGCACCAAAGTTTGGGCAATTTTTCTTTTTTAAAAACAACTCATACAAAATACATTTAAAACATCCTAAAAAACCTCCGCAACCGATTTTAATAGCTACTATTTATAATGTAACTATTTCCATTCAAGGATAATGCAAGTGATCTATACATATTGAAATCTCTTGATAAACTGTGGGATTGTAAGTATCTAACCAAATTTATATTGAAATTACTCCTTAAATCATAATAAATTGATCAAATCCTTTTCTGTATCTTCCGTTATCCATTTCGTTATCCTTGCTAATTAATAGGAATCCGTGCTTGTCCTCCCAACGTTTTTGACAAATTTTCACAAATGTTTCATAATTCATATCAGTGTTCATATGGTCCCGACATATATGCCGCATATTTAAATCATCTTGCTTAAACATTATAATAAAGTTGGCATTGTCACGAATCAGATGTTTAGGTATAATACTATACGTTTGACATAATTAAAAATAGTCGATATTTTTATGTCGACCCATACAAAAATAAGATCTTGTTATCTTGTTTTTCACAAGCTACGTCATCGATTATCATAATGGAAATATTTTTAGCTTCACTGTGGTCTAGTACACCCTCATTATGGGAGAATGTATGATATCCCATTCCTTTAATCGTCTTGATTAATTTCTCCAAGTACTCATATTTAGGTTGATATAAACTTTTTGAAAATATATAAACATTTTCGAATTTTAATCCATTAGGACTCTCTATTAGACTTAACATAATATTAGTTTTACCACAATTCGAAGGCCCAACAATTAGAGCCCTTATTGTGTTCGGTAAGAGAGCACTATGTCGTGGCGGTAGATTTTTCTCGTTTTCATCATTAATATTTCTAACTAAAATTCTTTGTTTTTGACTTATTAAACGCATCTTTTAACCTAATGTGCCTCATTCAATGAGAAATCTTTGATGATTAAACATCAATAAAATGGGGAAACGTTTTTATAATCGCATCAGTCGTATTTTTAATTGTAAACACGGTGGTGGTCTTGTCGATAAGCTAATCAATACATTACCGTTTGAAGCCCATATTCCGGGATATAATTTTTGTGGACCGGGTACAAAGTTACAGAAACGGTTGGAACGTGATGATCAAGGAATAAACCTATTGGATGAAGCTTGCAAAGAGCACGATATTGCATATTCTCAAAACAAGGCTTTGAGGAAACGACATAGGCTAGACTCCATATTAATTGACAAAGCCTGGTCAAGGCACCAGATAGCAATCTTGGTGAAAGAGCAGCAGCATACTTTGTTACAAATATAATGAAAGCCAAGAAAAAATTTGGTATGGGATTGAATAAAACGGAAAAGAAAGGAAGAAAAAAGATATTGAAGAATAAAGTGAAGAAGACAAACCTTTCGACTGTTATTAATGTTGCTACTAAGACATTAAAAGACATAAGACATTATGAGTGCAATTAAAGTTGCACGTAAATCAATTCATCAATCAATGGGTTCTAAGAAAAATGTTAAAGAAAAGTGAGACGGAAAAAAGTGAAGATGAAGGGACAACACCTTTACCAATGTATACAGGAGAGGCCGATATGGGTGTGGATGCAGAGCTTGAAGATAATAACGCTGGTTATAACTATGATTTAAATATCAGTAATTTAACCAGAGGAAATGTGTTGGATAAAGGTTATGGACCTAAAAAAAGTGCAAACAATTCATTAACATTGGGAGATAAAGAATTAAAAATTAAAGATAATAAGATATCATTTTCTAGTGGAATGAGTTGTGATCTGACTCCTGGTCTGTACTCTCTAATTTTTCTTAGTAAACCTGAAAACTATGATGATCAAGACTTGAAAATGTATTTAAAAATTTTCTTAGAAACGAATATACATAGAGTAGGCTTTAAACCTAATAACAGAATCAAGGGTACACGAGCATACAAATATAGCCATGTTATTAAGAAGTTGATACACAACGATTTCAGTCCTACAACGTCTACTCCACTTCGCTCAAAAACAGGTTTTGGTTACATGACTCTTCAGAAATCAAATCCAAACTGTGTATATTGGAATGATGTAAATGAGTTAGCCGAACGATTGGAAATTTTTGTAGCATCAAAAGGCGCGGGTAACACCAGCCACAATAACGAAATATGTTCAATATTAGAGGAATTGCGTGAAGAAAGGATTATATTTTAATGGGTATAAATAGGAAGGACAAATATGTTTTACATTTATAAACATCATGTCTGTCGACAAGTTTGGACATTTTTCTGTTGATAAGGAACGATCAGAAAGTTTGAAAAGACGTGTTAATTCTACTGAGGGATTATTCATCGATGAGGACGGTAATCTAAATGCTCAAAATATACGTATCAAAAACGGATCTAAGCCTTTAGACAACAATGATCTAGCAACGAAACAATATACTGATGAGATCCTCGGAAAGTTGGGAGAAGATTTAAGAAAAATTATAACTCAAAATGTTAACCGTCGACTCACAAAAAAATCAAACTTAGAAAATAAAATTGAATTGAATACTAAGAGGGCAGACAACGCTGACCAAATTTTTGCCAAAATTCTGGAAAAGATTAAAACCATTGAGGACTATATATTTTAATATGTAACAAAACCGATATCATTACCAAAAAAACCACAATTGAGTTAGAATGTGTCGCTTTTCAGCCTATTAGAAGAATGTGATTAGGCGAGAAATCGTAAATGAGTTGCACGGACCATCTCGAAAAAACTTTCAACGAAGACGAGTTATTATAAGGGCTATAAACGATCTGTGGCAAGCAGATTTGGTTTAAATGGCAGCCTTTTCAAAAGCCAATGATGGGTACCGATACTTGCTGACTGTTATAGACACATTTTCGAAATATGCTGGGGGTAGGCATTAAAATCTAAAATGCAAATGATATTTCCCAAGCCATGGAGAGAATATTTAAATCGTGTCATGAAAAAGTTATAGAAAAGTTATAGGATAAATCATTATTCAACCTTCGGTACTCTAAAAGCATCAATAGTTGAACGTTTCAATAGAACTCTTAAAGAATTAATGTGGCGTGAGTTTAGTTTCAATGGAAAATATAAGTGGATAGATATGTATAAACAATTAATTATTAAATATAACAATAGAGTGCATAGAAGAACAAAAACGAGTCCAAGTACAGTCAATTCCAAGTGAAGTCAATTCTTCCAAAGAAAAACAAATATTACAAACATCGTTTAATCACCTGAAAATATTTGTTGCAAGTAAATTCCGTAAGGGGGACCACGTTCGTATCAGTAAATATAAACATGTCTTTGAGAAAGGGTATACACCAAACTATACAACTGAAATCTTTAAAATTATAAAGGTGAAGAATACATACCCTAAAACATACTTACTTGAAGATTTAGATGGTAGCCCGATTCAGGGCGGATTTTATAAAGAAGAACTGAAAAAACACGATTTCACCACACATACCTAGTTGAAAAAGTTGTAAGGCGAAAAGGAAATATAGTTTTGGTTAAGTGGCTCGGGTTTTCAAAGACTAGCTGGATAAACAAGGAAGACATTTTGTAGTATAATAAATGAATTAATTAGTTTTTATTAACATATTTATTTTATCTTATATTAAGTTTTATGTTAATATTTTTGTTCAATGTTTCAAACTAAAACAAGGAAGAACGCTACAGTCGAGTACCTCGACTATCAGATACCCGTTACTCAAAGGGAAATGGAGATATGCAAGCAGCAAAGCGAAATTAAAATGCGCCACCTACCGGCGGTAGACAGATTTAAGCGTTATGGGCGTTAGAGTGGGCGTGGCAAATTTATTTTTGGATCAATCGATAGGTATTGACGACACCAATACATTTCAGTTAAAATTTTTCATCTAGCATCCAAATTGTGGGCGTCACAGGTTTTCGCGGTTTGTGGGCGTTAAAGTGGGCGTGGCAAACTTTTTTTTAGGTCAATCGATAGGTATTGATGAGAACAATACATTTCAGTTAAAATTTTCTATCTAGCATCAAAACTGTAGGAGTTTCAGTTTTGGGCGGTTTGTGGGCGTTAGAGTGGGCGTGGCAGTCTACTGAAACAAACTTGCGCTGCGTAAGAAGCTCAGGAATCTGTACGCCAAATCTCAATAGCCTAACTCTCATAGTTTCCGAGATCTCAGCGTTCATCCGGACAGACAGACGGACAGACGGACAGACGGTCAGACGGACAGACGGACAGACGGACAGACGGACAGACGGACATGGCTAGATCGACTCGGCTAGTGATCCTGATCAAGAATATATATACTTTATGGGGTCGGAAACGCTTCCTTCTGCCTGTTACATACTTTCCGACGAATCTAGTATACCCTTTTACTCTACGAGTAACGGGTATAATTAAATATAATAAAAAAAACACTTTTTACAAACTCAAAATCATTTTTATTTATATTTTTCAAAGTCTCGATCATAATAAAACATCTCCAATTCAACTGATTTATAAAATAGTTCTTTTTCAATATGTTCCTTTTGAAATTTAAGGCTATCTAATGAGTCTCCATCGTTCACATAATTATTTTGTATCATCTCACCCAAACAAAATGAATTTGATTCTAGCCATTCAACATTTTCTAAAATATTTTTTTCAATTAATCTCTGATGTTTTATTGATGTCATACCATGGTCTTCATTACTTAACTCTAAAAATTGTGTTTCATTAACATTACGTTTTCTTTTGTTATCTTTGCCACTTTGAACTCATTCAAGATCATTACGAATATCTTTATAAAAATCTTCAGTCTTTATTGTATAGATAAATGAATCAGTATCCATATAATTTAAGAATAACTTTTCCTGAAACTTTGGCTTCATATATTGATAGTGAAAATCATACATTTTCCATTTCGATAAGTCTAATACTGCAAGTCCTAAATACATTGGCTTATTAAATAAAACGGACAATCTATTCATTTGAATTGCATAGAAATTATCATTAATTTTAGTTGCACTATGAAAATTGGATTTTGAAATTAAAGTTTTGGCACAATGTGCTTTTCGTCCAGTCTTGGAGTTATCCGGAGCTTCCCATGAACTAATAAGCTTAATATCGACCCTGCGCTCGGGATCTTCCATTGTTTTTCCGTAAACAGAATTATTCATTAATTTAAACAAATCTTTTTCAAATTTATTTTTTGCATTTTGCATATGTAAAGAATTTAGTTCAATGTAATTCTTTAACCAAGGCTTTTGTATAAACTGAACACCTCTATGGATCTTATTCAATACTAACCCATTCTGTATACATTGTTGTAAATTGCGATAATGTATTACATAATTTTTCTTATTTCCCAGGTCAGCAATTCATTTTTTTATCTTATCCTCTTTTGAGGCCAGACAATTTGACGGACAAAATGGAAGATCATTATGAAGATCATGTAAACGGTATGGATATATTAAGCCCACTTCAAAAAAATAACCGTATTTGCTATCGATTGGAATATTATTAATATCAAAATTGTCTATGTCTGTGGTAGACATCCACTTAAAATCTTTATATGGTAAAGGTTGTGACATTGCCCAACCATACAAGTTATTCGCATCCACATACATTAAAAATGAAGACTCCTTCGAGGAATCATAATCTGACAAATATTTGTTATTTGCTTTTGTATATCTATGACAACATTGAACTAAACCATCTCGAATGCTACTTTGAATAAATCTATACATATCTATATCTGTCAGCAATTCAAGTTGAATATTTGTAGTTTTCAACATTGCCTCCCAAGATAGATCTGGTGTCGTAAAATACTGAGCTGGGTCAAGTGAATAAATTTGCATACAAATTTTTTGGAAGTTTTCAAAAATGTAGGTTAAAAGAAATACATCAGTTTTTAAATATAATTCTTAATAATCTTTAAGAGTGGGACAAGAGAAATGCGACCAAACTTTTAGAGCTTGATCATAATCTTCCTGAGAGCAATCCCTTTCCGTTAAATTAGAATGCTTCCCTTGGTGGGAGGGAAGTTTCCTCGAGTCTACTAGCGGAATCTAAATATTCATAGGGAAATATACCCTTCTTACGCATTAGTCGAAATTCTATATCATTTCTGAAAAACGATTTTACAGTGTTCAATTAATCATCAACTAAATTAGAAGCTAGGGTATCTATATATATCGAGAAAACGAATTTCAAAACTATTTCCACTTAAACTTTTTATTTTCTTTGAGACAGAAATATAGTTTTCCTTATTTATTGGTATTACGGAAATTTCACCGGGAATCTTTCCCAACTCTTGAATAAATAAATGACAGTCGTATTTCGAAAAATTACGAAAAAATACTGGTATGAATTTGTTAACTTTATAATCCAAGTTACACTTAGAGTGGGCTGCACCTCTAAAGCGACCTGTGAAATGACAATGATCTCTAACCCTATCAGTCCCTAAGTCTTTCTGACAAATAGAACAATTCAATGAACTATCAAATATTTGCTGGTCATCCAAAGTCATTCTCACAGGAACTATTTTATTTAAGTAGTCATCACTCAATTTAGTTAAATTTTTTATCAATAAATCTACAAAACTTACTCCCGAATTTTTTCCTGTATCTAAAACAAATTTATCTAGTCTAGAATCAAAAGCACACTTTATATAATACGCATATGATATTGGAATATGTTCATTAATATTAAATAATTTGGGGCTCACTTGAAGAATGCATTCAAAATCCGCGTGGACAACAAATTGAACTTGAAGCTGATGTTGAACTTGGGTAAATTTCAATGTAATATTCTGGGGGTGTGGCATCTTTGAGACCTTCCTACTGCAGAGCGTTTTGTGTTTTAATGCAGCTTCCTCAGTTTTGGAAAAATTTAAACACACGAAGTAGTGGTATGAAAGATTAACCAGCCATCGGTGTATAATGATTCACATTCATTTCCAAGCGAATCAATTTTATAAGAGACCATCCACTGTCTCTCTCTTGAAATTCTTGTGCTTTTGAAATTATTTCCATGGTAGGTTCATGGAAGATATTTTCTAAGTCAGAATCTTTATTCATGATCGTCATTTTACTTTGAAAACTTTTCATTTAAATGTCTTCAGATTCATCTTTAAAAAGTATATACTCTGCAAACAGTTCAAAGTTTACTTTTGCTGAAGTATAACTTTCTAATAGAGTGCTGAGATGAGGTAGCAGGGACAATCCAGCTTCACTCAAGAAACTCTCAGGTAATATCGAGTCCGATCCATCGTTTACATACATGTAATGTAGTATTCTTCCCTTGAATCCCTCAAAAATTTTTTTGACTCTTCCGTCAAGGGGTTGAATTGCATTTCGCTCATGCAACTCCGAACGGATATGATTTGCCCACTTATTCTTTAGCAAAAAACACTTACAGGATTGACAAAACTGATTTTGGTTATTCATTTTATTTTATTCGTTTTGTTTAAATTCTTTTTTCACGATCACTTTTTCACATTTACTTAAGCTGTGTTTGACGTAGCAGAGTATCCCACTTCAAGACTATTTTTGGAAGACTAACTATTGTCCTCGATCATTTATAGTGTTTGAAGTGGGCGTGAACGATATTATTGAAGATGAGAGAGGCATACTTAAGATATTTTTAAATTCAAAAACTTAGGCAATTATAACCTATAACCTAACATCGACTATTCATTGGTTAGAAGAGATGAGAAGTATTGATTTTGAAAAATATTTGATACAAGTGTAACCAATAGGACACCATCAAATCGATAAAGGAGACACAAAATCATAAAATAAAGGAAAAAGTTGGTTAGAAGAGGTCGCACATACTTTGCTGCAGGTGGGAAAGGAAAGGTCATTTTTTATACACACCACCATACTCAGGTATCCAATAGGGGACGGTTTGGAAAAATCATTTCGAGTTTAGAAAAAAACAAAAATTTTCATTTATTGAATTTCGAGAATGCACATTTTTGCGTAAAAGAAGAGGAAAAATCAAAGATTTTCATTTCTTGAATTTTGAGAATGCATATTTTTGGGTAAAATAAGAAGATGAAAACCTGTTTACTTAGATAGACAACATGCCTTTAGTTAAAATAAATAACTTTCTGAATGTATTCGACGGAATTCTGTTCAATGCACACTATGTACGGCTCCAGTTCATACAATCAAAACTCTTTGAATTTGAACGAGGTAATATGAAAACATCTATTCATGGAAATCATATAGACACCTGCGTGTGGAGCAATGATGCAGCCACTGAGGGAGTTGATACTTGTGTATGCCATCGAATTTCGGATTACAAAAAGGAAGCACTCAACGAAAATGATTAAATAACATAATGAAACATGTTTGCAATACCAAAATAAATGAATAAATGTATTATTATGCTACAAAATATACTTCTGACTTTTTATTTCGAGTTAAAATTACAGGTACGGAGAATGGAAAATATTTCCTTGACTGAGATATGTCGGCTACTTGCGAGTTGTTGCGCGGTCGTGATTTCAACCCCTATTATGGGAACGTATTAGAGCTAGCAGTCAGACGTGAGGTCGTTAGCGTGAGGCCCATGGTCTTGTCAATGAGCGTGCGCCTTCTGGGTTGTGCATGCATAGAGTAATGAACTATATAGAGGCGCCAATTGCTCTGCCGCTCTCTTTAGATAATGAGGCTATGATGCCACCTAGGCGAAAAAAGCATATTTCCCCTCTTTTTGTAAAGTTCGATCGAACTTGTAATTCATTCCCACCTCATTCTGCACTGCTCTTGCTCACTGTTTTGTTTTTGTTTTTAATCGAAATCCTTTTATGACATGTTTATGACCCATTTGTGGAAAGGAGAGAATCTTAGACAATTTACCAGTTAAACGTTCTGGGGCGGAAACAAAGATGTGTATTTGAAAATATTCCACATCTGGGAATCATTAATTTGTGAGATTTATTTTATTGGGGTTCTTTTGATTTCTAAATTAGTTTTACAATCATAGGAAACATTATTCACCAACGTGATCGGACATGTTCCTCTAAGATAACCATCTTTGAATACTTTGGGTGTGCGACCTTTCACACGTGCACACCAACACCTGTGATAATGAGGCAAAAGGGTACGTGATCACACCTTTCCCCAACATGATCAGATATGTTCCTTTAAGATAACCACCTTTGGATACTATGGGTGTGCGACCTTTCTCACGTGCACCTTTCTTAGGTGACAATTAATTTCACATAATGAGGGGAAGGATACATGATCAGTATTGTCACATGGGGATGTGGGGGCGATGGGGGCAATTAATTTTACTCTTTGTAGACATGATCGTGACTTTTTATGACTTCAAAGCCCATTAAAATCAGTTAATTTATTGGATTATGCTAATTGTCCCAAAACCCGCAGACGTTAATGAGGGGGCGGGGGCCATTAATATGCTAATTGTCCCAGAATGCGCGATTCCATACTTCTGTCGCCCGATTTTTATCTTTGTGGACGGCAGTACACGTAGTGGCGAAGCGCGCAAGAGAGCGTGCGAAGACAACTACTATATATAGCCGCAGAATTGAAAATCTGCCATTATGGTCCGATCGTAACGAGTGATACACCAATCGAAAGGTATCGCACTAACTAAGAAGATTGCATACCAAGAAATATAGAATTGTTTGGGAGAAAAAGCGGTGAAAGTGTATAAGTAAAGATTTAGAAAATTGGAGCTGCTGAATACGGTGGGGATAAAAGTTGCCGGCTTTTTAGTTTAGCTATTTCTATTCTTACTGAGAATACGCGTCGAATGACACCTCAATTGTTAAAATCCGATGTCCCGTTCAAAAGTAATTCAAAAAACAAGATTTTCTACTTCTTCCCAAAATGAAAATGTTTGTCCCTTTGTTTGTGGGTTTGTATGCATCCCATCTTAGTTTAGGTTTGTGGAAACCCTAGGGGTGTATGAAATAGCTTGAATTAGAAAACGTTTATTCTACGACTTTTGGAAAAACCCGCTAGTTTAGCGGAAAATCCAGAAAAAAGCCAGATTTAAAATGCTTATAGTATCTAAACAACTAATGCTACAGAAACGTGCTATATATCTTTAACAAAAATTTCTGATATCAACAATTGTGACGAAAAATGATATTACATTCGATAAAATAAATAAACTTGTTGTGGGCGTTAGAGTGGGCGTGGCATATTTGCGTAACAAACTTGCGCTGCGTACAAGGCTACGGAATCTACATCTGAGATCCCATTTCTCCATCTTTTTTAGTTTCCGAGATATCCGCGTTCATACTTACGATGTTTTGAAGTTTGTGGGCGGTTTGTGGGCGTTAAAGTGGGCGTGGCAAACTTTTTTTGGGTCAATCGATAGATATTGATGAGACAAATAAAATTTCAGCTAAAACTTTTATTCTAGCATCGAAACTGTAGGAGCCTCAGTTTTGTGCGGCTTGTGGGCGTTAGAGTGGGCGTGGCACATTTCTGAAACAAACTTGCGGTGCGCAGGAATCTCAGGAATCTACATGCCCAATCCCAGTATTGTAGCTCTTATAGTTTCCGAGATCTCAGCGTTTATATGGCAGACGGATATAACTGGATCGACTCGGCTAGTGATCCTGATCAAGAATATATATACTTTATGTGGTCGGATACGCTTCCTTCTGCCCGTTTCAAACTTTCCGACGAATCTAGTATACCCTTTTACTCTACGAGTAACGGGTATAAAAACACCGATGCTATAGTTTGCTTCATATTATTTTCCCACCAAATTTCCGATCGTTCGGACACATTTTTTTAATACGTTTTGAATTTCGAACGATCGGAAATTTGGTGGGAAAATAATATGAAGGCAGCAGAAGTAAGGCCGCCCTCGGCATATCGCTCCTGCGACTAGTACTATCTGATGTGAATGATAGTCGTTGATATCCTCCCCGAATCTTTTAATGTGTTCCAGATTACGCTCACTCAAGCGGCGAAGGTATGGAAGACTAAGTATGTTATGCTCCATAGATGTAAGTGGCATTATCCACACTCACACGTGCCGGACGGTCGTTTACAATAATGATGCCTTCATCTACGTAGGTAATGGGATGTAGATCGCTGTGCTGAATGTCACAATGCGCTATGCCCCCAGCGTGGAGCTCCTGGGCGCACGACCTTCTATGCGCCAGTTGGCAAAATGTAGCTCCAGATGTTACGGAGCAATTATTGACCGTGTGGATTTCTCCATCACAATCGGCTATGATCTTGTCCTCTAGCCTGAGCATCGTATCGTGATTTGACACGGGGAAAATAGTGATTTTAATACACGCCGATTTGATTTTAGGGAATTTAATAATAAAATGCAATATGTTAATGGACTGTAATATTTTCTCGGACGCAACGGACAATATGTCTTTGATGGGAGTATCTGTGGGCTCCTCCATCCAAATACCTTCCAGGTCTGCATGGTCTAGTATGCTAGGGCTAACGACATTGACTTTAGCAAGCGCTATTGCCAGTAATAAATTTTGCAGCTCCATTGTAAGCATCCTATTTCGAGATAATAACATCTCATATAGGTGCCCCGAGTCAATTTGGGCTCCTTTAGCCGACTTCAGAAGTTGATTGACAGTGGCGGAAATATTATTGATTTGGTCTTGAACCGTATTATTGGTGCTTATCTGCCTATTGTTTGCATTAATTAACTGGAATTCATTAAGTTTATTTTTTTCGAAATCCTCTGCGTCCGGCGTTCCTGCCACTACCTTTAGCGCTGTTCCTAAGAAGTCTAAGCTTCTAGCTACTCTATGGTGGATGCTCAACGACTCAAGCAGGTCACGCAGGTGAGCGACATCGACGCTCAAAAGTTTCTGCATGTGTGTCTGGGGAAACATGCTGGTCATGCCATTAGTTTCTTCCACCACGCGCCTATACTCTGAGAGATTCGCCGAGTGTGTGACGAATGCGAATTCTTCCCATACTAGAATTCGACCATCAATGATGAGAATATATTTAGCCTATGAGTAGTCCGTGACATGGGCCGATGTTAAGGCCAACAGGGATAGCAGGGATATGGACGTAAACCTGTAATTTTGGATGTAATGAAGTGTTTATTTGAAACAGAGTAGCCCACCACCAAACATAAAGTCTAAAGCATGATTAAGCGTAATGATAACAAAAACTTATGCCAAGTGGCTAGGGGTGAAAAATAGTGAAAATATTAAAAAATTTACCAGACGAATGACAACATGGTTGTGTTTCGCCTACCTAAGGTTGTCCTTATGGACTACCCTCCCCTTAATGAGGACTTTGGTCCCCATGTCCGCTTCCACAGTTTTCTCCTCACATAACGGTGAAAACTTGTTGCCTAGCCTCCTGTTGGATTTCACTAGGACTTTGTCGCCAACCTTAAACACCCTATTTTGTCGGGAAGAGTTTTCCCTGGCTCTAAGCTTGTCTTGGGCCCGCCTAATCCTATCCTGAATTTCGTACTGTGGGTCACTCGATTGTGCCATAACCACATCGGCTGGCCTCTTGTCGATGACCGAATGGAAAGATTTGTTGTACCTGGCAGTGGTCAGCAAAATTGGCTCCACGGTGTCGCTAATGTCTTTGTCAATTTTAAGGCATCTGGCGAGCTCCACTAGGGTGCTGTGGAAACGTTCCACTTGTCCGTTTGAGACGCTGTGGAGGAGCGGAGCATTCAAGATGCTAACGCCGAAGTGGTTTTCCAGCATGGTTAAAATAGTGTGCGAGTTCAATAACGGCTCATTGCCGCAATAGATGACTTTAGCTTTGGGGAAACGTTCAACAGTTGTAATAGGGTCGGTTTAAGATCCTCAATGGTTATAGATGAAATCGGCTAGACCATGGCAAATTTTAAAAATTTGTCAATGCACGTTAGGAAGTATTTCCTATCTGTGGAAAAAATGTCTATATGTAGCATTTCTCCTACCCGCGACGGAACTGGCGTTTCGCCGAGTTCTTGTTTCCTTGGGTGCCTGTCATACTTTGCTCTGGCACATGTCTTGCAGTTAGTGACGATTTCATTCGCCAACCCTGCCATTTTTGGAAAGTAATACTCTGAGAGTACTTGTTTAACATTTTCCTGTGCCGATCTGTGGGCCCTATTATGCTCAGCAGTGAGGACTTCTCGCCTCTCAGCGACTGCAAAAATATCCGTAACACGGTTTTTGCAGTGCCAAATTTTTCTTGTATCATCGCTAGCGTGTGCAAATCGCAATGAATGGCTTTTACGCCCTTAGGGACAATAATGTCTGCGAGTTCCTCAAGCAACGACTCCTTGCATACGAAGTTAATGTCATGACGTTTCTTGTTTCCGAAGAGCACGAAGGTGCGTTTCGACGGAATTTAAAGGTTTATCCGTGGCTTCAATTGTGTGTGTTAGCGACATTTCACTGTGAGTAGTGGCCGCACACGAATAAGCTTCTTCCTCCTCCACAACGTTAAGTTGCTGTCTGGAGAGGGCATCTGCGACGAGGTTATCCTTGCCGGGCTTGTAAAAAATTTTAGCGCCGGACTCGTCAATGTGAGTCTTCCACCTTTTGAATTTCGCATTCGGATTGGATTCCGACACTACGAAAGTCAATGGTTGGTGGTCAGTAAAGATATTTATATCCTTGACTGCATATAAATAATGGTGCAATTTGGCCAGTGCCCAAACTATGGCTAATAGCTCCCTTTCGTTGGTAGCATAATTAACCTCCCTGTCCTTTAAAGTCCTCGAGATCATAGTAATAGGTCGTCCCTCTTGGGATAACACCGCGCCAATGCCATGTGCTAAGGCATCCGTCGTTAGATCGAACGCCTTTTTATAATCGGGGTGCCTGAGGATGACATCCTCGGAAGCCGTTGCTGCTCATTAAACTGCACATGGAGATTTTTGGATCTGTACCTACTGACAGTTCCGTTTTCCCCTTTTAGAATGTCAGAAACGGGTGTAGCTATCGATGCAAAATCTTTAATAAAGCATCGATAATAGCTATCCAGGCCTAAGAATGATCTGACCTCGAATACGTTTTTAGGGTCGGGGAATTCCTGAATGGCCCTTTAGTTTAATTTGCGAAAGTGGAACACCAGCCGCATTTTTCGGTTGCCCGATTCGTCGACGCCCTTTTTATCTACCACCCATATTGGGTTATTGTAGGGGGATTTCGACTTTTGAATTATGCCATTTTTCAGCAAGTCTTGAATTTCGCTGTTGTCGAAATCTGCAGCTCCCATTTGGTATGGGTAAAGTTTGGCATAAATAGGTTCCTTTCTAACAGTTCTGATGGTGGCAACCACCGACGTTTTGTAAGGAAGGGCTTCGTTGGGGTTCGCGAAGGCTTCCTTCCTGTCGCGGAGCATATTTACAAAAGCATCCCTAGCTAGAGGCGTTGCATCGGAGCAATCTACGCTAGTAAAATTGACATCGGGGCATGATTGAAATTCTACTATTTCTAGTTCGTTGCCCCATTTGAGGTGGCCGGAGGCTAGACAAAGTGATACCCCTGGCTGTTTTAACAGGTCAATACCAACAATAGCATTATGTGGTCCCGATCGATCGGACGCGGCCGGCTTCCTATTTTGGTATGCCGGGGCCTGAGATGGTTTAAGCATCCTGGACAGTGACGGGTCAACATCCATGGGTTCGGGAGTATTTCTTTGAAGCCTATCACTGCGTGGAGCAGACTGTGCTTGAGCTTTGTGCTGTTTATTGACGTACGGATTTTTACTAGTACCTGGTTGCGGATTAGCATGAGGATTGGCCTATCCTTCTGGCTTCTTGCAAAAGATGATGCAAAGGTGTACCTTTCATGGTTGGACTCCACTCCTTGAGCCAATGCAAGTGCTGATGGCATGTCCTTCGGCCTTGCCGAGAAGAGGACGTCGGTGAGACTGCGTTTTAGTCCAGAAATAAATACGCGGAGGGCATCATCCCGGAATTTTTCGCATAAAACTTGTGCCGCCGAGGCTTCATATGACCTAGTTGCCTTATTAGTGAGAAGGGTAAGCTTCCTTTCCACCTCGTCGTAATACTGTAGAAGCGAGAGATTTCCCTGTCTGAGGGTATCCATCTCCTGCTCTATGACGTGCATTGTTCGCTTGTGATTTATAATCGCATCGAAGTTCAACACGGTGCCAAATGAAGATAGAACGGCAACGGCAGGGCCTCTAATCTTACTCCTAATAATAATAACCGCCTGATAATGGCGCGAACTACCCTCGAAGTTCTTAAATATGTAATACGCGCCTACTGCTGCTTGCCGAAAGGAGACGTATGTCTCCTGGGTTCCCGCAAATTGGGGCAGGCACTTGACAGCGTCTAGCGGCTCATTACAAACTATGTCCCTGTTTATATCTACGAGTATAGATGCATAAACTTTAATCTGGGGGCTACTGTTTGGGCGGGCGCGATTTGTATCGCCGCCACTTGGCTGGCCAGTTCCTGAATAGTCTGACGTAATTGATCTTCCCTACGCTGGCCGTCTGCGGCCGCTTCCTGTAGGGCATGGTTAACGGCAGCCTGTACGACCGCCTTTATTTGGTCTGGGTTAAATGCCACATTTATGTCTGCGGATGTGCTAGCGGAGTAGTAGGGAAAGACAATTAGCACTGGGACAATTAGCATATTAATGGCCCCCGGCCCCCTCCCCCCTCATTAACGTATGCGGGTTCTGGGACAATTGGCATAATCCAATAAATTAACTGATTTTAATGGGCTTTGAAGTCATGAAAATGTCACGATCATGTCTATAAAGAGTAAAATTAATTGCCCCCATCGCCCCCACATCCCCATGTGACAATATTGATCATGTATCCTTCCCCTCCTTATGTTCAATTAATAGTCAGGTTAAAAAAGGTGTACGTGAGAAAGGTCGCACAACCATAGTGTTCGTACCCAAAGGTACTCAACATGACCACACCCAACAAATCAAGCAGTAGCCAAGTTGGGAACAGTACCAGGCGCTCAGTAGCACCCACTGCATATGAGAATTGCTGATCAGCATATTATATGTCTCACTAACTCACCGTCTCACCGACTCAACGGCACACTGACCGGCCAATGCAGTCAGCACATTTTGCAGTGTCAGCCAACTACGCAAAGCCAACTACGCAAACTGCTACCATAATCATAATTCCCTGATCTACTTTAGAATATAGCTTACTTCACTAATCATTCCACTAAACTTCCGTGTTCCAAGTAGTATATAAACATGTTCCAAATGAAGAATAAAACAGTTATCAACACACCTCTTAACTCCGCGGTTCTACTTCCTACATCTGGGAATAGGGCTCGTAATACACTATCTCAACTAGCAGCTAACCACGTTAGCTCAACCTCAGCGCAGCTCAGCATCGCCTGTGGTCCGGCATCGCAGTAACCATCGTTACCATTGCCGCGACGCGATCGTCCTGCCATCAAAGCGTCCCCGTGCCAGCGACAAGTGCTCATTACCCCCTTGTCCCGCGGTGTGACCCGGAAGTGTCTACTTCGGTTAGGCACAAACATTGGTGACCCCGACGTGATCCTTTAACAACAAAGGATCACACTCAAGCAACCCCCTTCCCACTAAAGGACTCACAGCTTTATCCAGCTTCATAGGATACGCTTCTTCTTCCAGCGTCACAGGAACTTCAGCTTAATCCAGCTTCACAGGATACGCTTCGTCTTCCAGCGTCACAGGAACTTCAGCTTCATCCAGCTTCACAGGATTCGCTTCTTCTTCCAGCGTCACAGGAACTTCAGCTTAATCCAGCTTCACAGGATACGCTTCGTCTTCCAGCGTCACAGGAACTTCAGCTTAATCCAGCTTCACAGGATACGCTTCGTCTTCCAGCGTCACAGGAACTTCAGCTTCATCCAGCTTCACAGGATACGCTTCTTCTTCCACCGTCACAGGAACTTCAGCTTAATCCAGCTTCACAGGATTCGCTTCTTCTTCCAGCGTCACAGGAACTTCAGCTTCATCCAGCTTCACAGGATACGCTTCTTCTTCCAGCGTCACAGGAACTTCAGCTACATCCAGCTTCACAGGATACTCAGCTTCATCCAGCTTCACAAGATTCTTTGTTTCCAAGACACACAATATGTCTACTTCATTCATTGAGGAAACAAGTCACACAAGAATCGATTTACACAATCGATTACTAGACACATAAAACGAGCTGCAAGGGAAAATCCAACAGCTCATTAAGAATTATGGCAAGGATTCTGCCGACCGACGCCACCGAGACGGCTACTATTCCGGTAAGCTAAATCAGTTAAACGATCTCTGGCAGCAGTTTTGCGACCTAGATGAAGAAGTCCAGCAAGCGGCATTACCCACTGGAAGTGAGTACTCTTCACGACTAGTAGCACTTAAAGAGCTGGTCGAAAAATATCAGAATATCTTTCTGGACAACGTGCCGACTGGAAGCGGGCTTCCGAAGGCCCCCAGACGAACTTCGGCCAACATCAAGCTTACAACAAGAGATCAAGTCAAAGGAGATTCCGCAATTGACACGGTGATCCGACAGTTGCAGAGAAGATGCAACGAATTGGAGTCATCATTAACATTAGCCTCGAACGCCCCAACTGTCACCCCAGCCTTACAAAGGCACCTGGATCTCCATTGGGCGTTACTGAGGCAAGCCCACGACGAATTGGATAGCACACCTGGGGCCGCAGCTCTGGCAGAAGCAGAGCTAGCCCAATTCCACACATTATACGAGGAATACGAAATGAACCTGCTACGAGAAAACGACGCGCCAATGAGCCTAAACTTGGCACTTCCGCCAATTAGCATTCCGGAGTTCAACGGCGAGTATCTAGACTGGCCACGGTTCCATGATCTCTTTGTGGAATTGGTACATAACAAACCATATTCGGCCAGTCAAAAACTACATATTCTACAGAGTTCGCTTCGTGGTGAAGCGAGGAACGTCTTGACAGACACAGCCTTCTCACAGGGTGGCTATGACGACACCTGGTTGCGGTTGAAGGCCAGGTACCAGAACGGCAAAATATTAGTATTCGCCGCCATAGCTAAAATTATTGACCTTAGGCCTATAGACGGCTCCTCGCGCCAACTAAGGGCCTTACATGACACTATAAAAAACTCAATGAGTACTCTTAAAAACCTCGATATCAGCACAAAATCCTGGGATCCAATCCTGTGTTTTCTTATCAGAAGAAAACTAGACCAGCAATCTCTAGCTGCTCTAGAAAATTCAGCGGATGCACCAACGGAAATTCCAACGTTAAGGAGTGTACTAACGTTTATTGAACGGCGCGCTTGCATGCTGGAGACGATAAGCGCTCAACCTACAGCAACACTACGCCATCAGTCTGTTCACAACGAAGAGAGCTGTAAGATTTGTCACCTAGGACCACATAATCTTAGAGCATGTAGCAGGTTCCAGGAAATGGACCCCAAAACACGGCGCCAAGCCATTATTCAAATAGGGGCATGCACAAATTGTTTGTCTACAGCTCATATGGTTGAAAACTGTGGATCACCGACCAATTGTCGAGTCTGCCAGCAACGGCACCATTCACTGGTACACAAAGGACCAACTAGCAATCCAGTGGCCGGCGCAGTAACCATTGCAGGCTACGACAACGTAGGAGGATATACTCTGCTCGCGACCGCGAAGGTCTCATTACAAGGGCCAAACGGTCAATTACAAACATGTCGCGCTGTAATAGATGGTGGATCACAGGTGAATCTTATCTCAAGGAGAATGGCAGATCTGCTATCTCTTAAGGAAGGTTCACCGATTGAAATATCTGGAATCGGAGGAAAGATATCAACAGCAATTAGATCAACACTAAAGCTCTCATCCTGTACATCAGGGTTTGAAAAACTATTAGAGGTATCTATTATGCCCACAGTCATTACAGACCAACCGTCAGTACCGATTACAACCGATCTTAATATTCCCGAGGGACTGCCATTAGCAGATCCTGACTTTCGGCAACCTGGACCCATTGACCTAACCTTAGGGTCTGAGGTGTATTCTCGTGTAATAACCGGTGAACTTCTTAAACTAGGACCTAATAAACCCTTGGCACAAGGCACTAGGCTTGGTTATGTAATCACAGGTTATCTCAATAAAGAACCCTCATCTGATACGGAAATCAACCCTATTCTGGTAGAAGGCAGAGGTGATTTTGCAGGACCGAACGCTGCTTATGAGCCAACAAAAGATAAAAATCCGATGAATATAGGACCGACTTCTCATCAATTTAAAACCTACAAGAAGGCTGACTTTGGTTCAACATTTCTAAACTTAACCAAGAAAGATCTTAGTTTTGTTGCAGAACGTCCACATACCATAAACGTTCCAAATGATCACAATTTCAGTCCCCACGGTAATGTCAATTTTATCGCAAAGGGGAGTGTTAAGCAGCATCAAGAAGATGTGAAGGACCTGAATTACAATCATGAACCTCAGTTGAAGGAACGATCCACCTTGGTCAATGATTTGTTAGGTGCTTCCGATACAATTCGGTCAAGGACTGACCGACATCACGACCTAATTGAGGGTACCCCTCAATGGGGGGGAGAATGTTCGTACCCAAAGGTACTCAACATGACCACACCCAACAAATCAAGCAGTAGCCAAGTTGGGAACAGTACCAGGCGCTCAGTAGCACCCACTGCATATGAGAATTGCTGATCAGCATATTATATGTCTCACTAACTCACCGTCTCACCGACTCAACGGCACACTGACCGGCCAATGCAGTCAGCACATTTTGCAGTGTCAGCCAACTACGCAAAGCCAACTACGCAAACTGCTACCATAATCATAATTCCCTGATCTACTTTAGAATATAGCTTACTTCACTAATCATTCCACTAAACTTCCGTGTTCCAAGTAGTATATAAACATGTTCCAAATGAAGAATAAAACAGTTATCAACACACCTCTTAACTCCGCGGTTCTACTTCCTACATCTGGGAATAGGGCTCGTAATACACTATCTCAACTAGCAGCTAACCACGTTAGCTCAACCTCAGCGCAGCTCAGCATCGCCTGTGGTCCGGCATCGCAGTAACCATCGTTACCATTGCCGCGACGCGATCGTCCTGCCATCAAAGCGTCCCCGTGCCAGCGACAAGTGCTCATTACCCCCTTGTCCCGCGGTGTGACCCGGAAGTGTCTACTTCGGTTAGGCACAAACACATAGTATCCAAAGGATGTTATCTTAGAGGAACATATCCGATCATGTTGGGGAAAGGTGTGATCACGTACCCTTTTGACTCATTATCACAGGTGTTGCTGTGCACGTGTGAAAGGTCGCACACCCAAAGTATTCAAAGATGGTTATCTTAGAGGAACATGTCCGATCATGTTGGGGAATAATGTTTCCTATGATTGTAAAACTAATTTAGAAATCAAAAGAACCCCAATAAAATAAATCTCACAAGTTAATGATTCTCAGATGTGGAATATTTTCAAATACACAATTTTGTTTCCGCCCCAGAACGTTTAAATTGTAAGATTCTAAATTGTCTAAGATTCTCTCCTTTCCACAAATGGGTCATAAACATGTCATAAAAGGGATTCAAGCAAGAGCTACCCGAACATGCGCACCTGTCAATTACCTGACCGCAATAAAAGGGACACATGCACAACCCAGCAGGCGCATGCTCATTGACAAGATCATGGGCCTCACGCCAACGACCTCATGGCTGACTGCTAGCTCTAATACGTTCCCATAATAGAGGTTGAAATCACGACCGCGCAACAACTCGCAAGTAGCCGACATATCTCAGTCAAGGAAATATTTTCCATTCTCCGTACCTGTAATTTTAGCTCGAAATAAAAAGTCAGAAGTTTATTTTGTAGCATAATAATACATTTATTCATTTATTTTGGTATTGCGAACATTTTTGTTATATATAGAAATTAATTTTCTGCTTTGATTCCGGCGATTTGCATAGAAGAAGCAGGCGCACGTTTCCGACGTCATTTTTGGATTACAAAATGTAAAGTGTTCATGTCCACCTCGATTCATTTACATAGATTTTGTGTTTAGAAGATATTGAAAATGCTGACCAATTATCTCTCCTTTAAATTGTTCAATAAATTGGTCAATTTCCTCATGAAATTTCATTTTGTTAATTTTATTTTCTTGTAGGTCTTTACACATCTAGTCTCAACTTTAAAATGATGTATAACAATTATTTTATTGTTTTGGAGCTACTTTTAAAAAATGTCAAAATAATGTATGCATTGTTTAGAGCACAAACCCTGCCCTTAAGGTGTGTTTCACAATAGGGAAACCGGTTTCCTTTAAACCTGTTTAATGACGGACAGCCCATTTCCTCGATATTAATGAGCTGACGATTCCCAAAAAACTTCTGTAGAAATCGTTTCTTTTCCACACCTTTAAAAATAAATTGTTTTCCGCTTGTAATTGTCCTTTGATACTTTCGAGCTTGTGGAAAACTGTTCTCTCCATCGTTTAAAAAAATTTTGTGATGTGTATTGGTTAGCCAAATTGCAGTCTTTCGAGATTTTGTATTTAGCAAAGTAAAATCATATGGTGATTCTATTAAAAAACTATTATTCAAGTTTGGATCTTTTTCGAATACAATTCCAATTTCCTTTACAATAAAATTATTATTATTATCAAAGAAACCTTGAACATCAATCAAAACAGTATCTTTCAACATTTTTCTAATGCTAAACGACTCGTTGTACTAGTCCGTTTAATGGGTTATATTCAACTAAACGGTCATGTATGAGGAGACAGTAAGCTTGGGTATTTTCATGACTTGGTGTCTTCAGTTCTATTGAAATTCTCACATCAATAGGACCAGTTTTCACTGATTCGTTTTGATATGAAAGATCAACCACAATAATAGGGGCCTTCAATTTAAATTCATTTGGGGCCAAAAATGGTTGTGATTCACGATTAAAGTATCTAGATTGAAATCTTGTATACATTTCATATAGGTGAGCATACTGATTCTTACTAAATTCAACATTCAGATTATCATATGGATATGACTCAGAATTCAAGTGAACTTTCAAGTTTGATAAGTTATTTGTGATAAGTTCTCCATTTAGTGTAAATCCAATTATGGCAAATCTTGGTTTTTCGCGGTTAGCCGACAATTTCACATTCCAGCTGTGTTGACTTCCATACCCCAATTTGGGGTTAACATATGAGTCCCAACTCCGGAATGCGATTGGTAGGTTTACACAACTTTTAATAATATCGTACATCTTAATTTTTGCAAAATCGCTCGGAGTTACATGGGGAATTTTCCAGGTTATATTCGTCATTTCCAACTTAAAAGTTTGTTCATTTCTGGTTTGTTCAAACACATCACCAAGATTCTTAGTTAGCATCAACACTAGTTCGTGTTTACAATTTAACAAAACTTTTTTATAATCCTCAGCAAATCCCAATAAATTTTTTAATGGTACAGAAAAGTTAAAGTGGGGTCCCGTAGATATTTCGTCCCCACTGCTCTATCCGGAATTTAATAGATTTTGACTTTGAAGATTATCCAGAGATATAAAATATTTTAGGTAGTACTCATATTGATGGACATGGACTTGACACATTGGACACGTTGTGTTTAGTTGTTACCTAGCAGTATTTTTATGCTTACTTTCTCTTTAGTCTTGTTTTTGGGATGGTTACTTTGTGTATGGTACCTGTAAAGTACTTGCTTTTGGATGATTGTTTTTTGTATAGTATCTGTAAAGTACTTGGTTTTAGATGGTAACTAACTGTTAACAAGTGTTATGAGTTGTTATAGTTTCTGGTTAAGAATTATCAAAGCATAGAAACCAACTTACCGTGAACTATAATTACCTGACCATCATTAAAGTCACATGCCCAAGACCTAAGGAGCAGGCCGTCTGATAAGTTCATACATCTCAAGACCATTGATAAGGGATGATGTTCCGACCGTTCACCAACTCGGAAGTAGCCGACGTACCTCATTAAACAAAATACTTTCCCTTCATCCGTACTTGTAGTTTTAATTACAGTCAGAAAGAAATTTTGTAGGATCATTTAATTTTATTTTATTTATTTTATTACTTTAAACATATTTCATTTAATTTATAACTAAATATATATTATATATATTTTTATATAATTAATTTTCTGACTCCTCCTTCTGTAGAAAATATATGGGTTGTTAACCTTCGTTCCAAACGCATATTTTCGGTTGGTTCCCATAGATAGATGTAAAATTGTTCTCACAACTTAATATTTCTCAGATGTTGAATTATTCTTAAACCATTCATTTGTTCAGTCAGAAACAAATTTTATAGGATCATTTTATATTATTTTATTATTGTAAACATATTCCATTTAATTCATAACTAAATATATATTACATATATTTTAAATATTTAATTTTCTGACTCCTTCCTCTGTAAGAAATATATGGGTTGTTAACCTTCATTCCAAACGTATATTTTCGCTTGCTTCCCATAGATAGATGTAAAACAATTCTTACAATTTAATGTTTCTCAGATGTTGGATTATTCTTAAACCATTCATTTGTTCAATCAGAAACAAATGTTATAGGATCATTTAATATTATTTTATTAGTGTAAACATATTTCATTTAATTCATAACTAAATATATATTATATATATTTTAAAAATTTAATTTTCTGACTCCTCCGTCTGTAAGAAATAAATGGGTTGTTAACCTTCGTTCCAAACGCATATTTTCGCTTGCTTCCCATAGATAGATGTAAAATAATTCTTACAATTTAATGTTTCTCAGATGTTGGATTATTCTTAAACCATTCATTTGTTCAGTCAGAAACAAATGTTATAGGATCATTTAATATTATTTTATTAGTGTAAACATATTTCATTTAATTCATAACTAAATATATATTACATATATTTTAAATATTTAATTTTCTGACTCCTTCCTCTGTAAGAAATATATGGGTTGTTAACCTTCATTCCAAACGTATATTTTCGCTTGCTTCCCATAGATAGATGTAAAACAATTCTTACAATTTAATGTTTCTCAGATGTTGGATTATTCTTAAACCATTCATTTGTTCAATCAGAAACAAATGTTATAGGATCATTTAATATTATTTTATTAGTGTAAACATATTTCATTTAATTCATAACTAAATATATATTATATATATTTTAAATATTTAATTTTCTGACTCCTCCCTCTGTAAGAAATATATGGGTTAACACCTTCGGTCCAAACGCATATTTTCGGTTGGTTCCCATAGATAGATGTAAAATTGTTCTTACAATTTAATATTTCTCAGATGTTGAATTATTTTTAAAGCATTCATTTGTTCCATCCCATAATAATATTGTAATATATTTCGAAAGTCTCATTAGTTAGCATAGGAGCGTCTTTCAATTTAATTTCTGATTCAAGTTTATGATAGAGGTGTTGGGACCTGGTAATATCGGTTCTTGTTGTCAACTATTTTTCTAGTTCTAGTTTTCTAATTCTATTCTATTTGTATACTATTTGTAAGAGTAAGGCATCATTGTCTAAGATTCTGAATAAGTTTAATAAGCTCTTTAATTACAATACTGATTAGCTGGTTACTATATATTTAGTAGATGTATACAAGTTGTTTAGTATCTGGTTTCTATATGTTTAATAGATGTATACAAGTTGTTATTAGATGTATACAAGTTGTTTACTAGCTGTTTAGTAGAGGAACATGTCCGATTATGTTGGGGGAAGATGTATCCTGTGATTGTAAAACTAATTAAAAAATAAATTGTTCACAAGTTGTCTAAAAGCTGTGTAGATGACAGATATTAAGAATATATAATACTATCATCCACTTTAATTAGTATATTGTTAAAATAAAACATTTCCATTTTTCATGTTCTTTCATCTTATGTAGGTATAATAAATGTAATCTTAACTACGATAGCTAGCCTTACATCCCATAACTATTGTTATTAGCTACAATTAAATGTCTAGAAAGAACAAAATATATGAATGTCAAAAAACGTTTTAAAACTAACTATAATTGGGAAAGTAATTGAAATCGCTCCGGCGTAATACAGTAAAAAACAAAAAACACTGTGATTATCCCATTTTCTATCACCATAACAAATGAGTATACACACACCTTAATGACCAATTGTATCCTTTGTCCAAAATGTCTGTGACTTGCACTTATAAATTTGTCACCGATAATTTAAATCCCATTAAGCAAACCACCCATTGCTAACCGTTCCATAACCCCAGAGTCAAGTTGGTTACATACAATAAACACAGGTGGTGGTGTAAAGGATTGCTAAAATGCCTCGACGCAGGCGCAAAGGTCAAGGTAATGGAAAAAATTCATGGAATATTAATCCCTTCAAAAAGAGGTCATAAAAAATATAATAAGGAAAGTATTTATTATTTGCGAACCATTTATAACTGTTACCAGCAACACAAATAGAAGTAATTGAAATCGCTCCGCCGTAATACAGTAAAAACAAAAAAACCATATCCTTTGTCCAAAATGTCTGTGACTTTCACTTATAAATTTGTCATCGATAATTTAAATCCCATTAAGCAAACCACCCATTTCTAACCGTGCCATAACCCCAGAGTCAAGTTGGTTACCTACAATAAACACAGGTTATGGTGTAAAGGATTGCTAAAATGTCTCGACGCAGGCGCAAAGGTCAAGGTAATGGAAAAAATTCATGGAATATTATCCCTTCATAAAAAAGGTCATAAAAAATATAATAAGGAAAGTATTTTTTATTTGCGAACCATTTATAACTGTTACCAACAACACAAATAGTTATGTTACAAGGGTTCCGAAAATGCCTCGACGAAGGCACGTTGGGACCTGGTAATATCTGTTTTTTGTACTTTTTATATATTTCTTTTATTTATTATTTTTTATTTTTATAATTATTTTTTTTATTTATTTTTTTTGTTTTCTAATTGCTTAATTTCCCTTAGAATGAAAATCGGCGGAATGTGCCTTCTTTCGGGAAGAGTGGCTCCTCCGCCTCTCTCTGAGGCGCCTGCTGTCTCCGCTCCTCGGTCGGGAATAAGGCCATACCTGGGCGGACGCTCCTCCGCCTGGTGACGGGAAAGCTCGGGAACAATGGGTTCCGGAACAGGCCTTGGTACACTGCGGTGTAACAGTCCGCCTCATCCTTTATCCTCTCGTGGGTCGCCATCCATGCTTCATAGTTTAGCATGTTTTGCTCCTGGCGATCTATCAGCGCGAGCAACCTATCCTCGTTTACCGGACGATTCGATAGAACACTCCGGAGCTGAAACGCAGTGGTCCTCAGCGCGTCTATTAGTGGGAGTTCCTCCCAATACTGATGCTCTGCTTCTTCCTGCAGCGCTTCCACCTGTTGGCGTGCCCATTCTTCTGTCGGGTAGGGCTCTCCTTTCGCGGCCCACTCGCGCCTTTGCTCGCTCAGGCGAGCGCGCATTTCAGTGATGTCGCTAGGAATTTCGGTCATCCTTTTGCTGTGATGTCTTCTGGTGTTCTGCCTGGGTTATCAAGCAGCAAACAGCTCTTTAAATACTGTTAGTGCTGGCAAGAAAGTTATGACTAACCCTTGTATTAGTTTTGAGAGTGTTATTCCACTTAAATTTAAAATTTTGTTTTTCCAATCTTCCAAGGATTTTTTTATTGTTTGTGCTTACTTTTGCACCTTCGCTGTGGACTTTTTCGGAACCCTTGTAACATAACTATTTGTGTTGTTGGTAACAGTTATAAATGGTTCGCAAATAAAAAATACTTTCCATATTATATTTTTTATGACCTTTTTTATGAAGGGATAATATTCCATGAATTTGTTCCATTACCTTGACCTTTGCGCCTGCGTCGAGGCATTTTAGCAATCCTTTACACCATAACCTGTGTTTATTGTAGGTAACCAACTTGACTCTGGGGTTATGGCACGGTTAGCAATGGGTGGTTTGCTTAATGGGATTTAAATTATCGATGACAAATTTATAAGTGAAAGTCACAGACATTTTGGACAAAGGATATGGTTTTTTTGTTTTTACTGTATTACGGCGGAGCGATTTCAATTACTTCTATTTGTGTTGCTGGTAACAGTTATAAAAGGTTCGCAAATAATAAATACTTTCCTTATTATATTTTTTATGACCTCTTTTTGAAGGGATTAATATTCTATGAATTTTTTCCATTACCTTGACCTTTGCGCCTGCGTCGAGGCATTTTAGCAATCCTTTACACCACCACCTGTGTTTATTGTATGTAACCAACTTGACTCTGGGGTTATGGAACGGTTAGCAATGGGTGGGTTGCTTAATGGGATTTAAATTATCGGTGACAAATTTATAAGTGCAAGTCACAGACATTTTGGACAAAGGATACAATTGGTCATTTAGGTGTGAGTATACTCATTTGTTATGGTGATAGAAAATGGGATAATCACAGTGTTTTTTGTTTTTTACTGTATTACGCCGGAGCGATTTAAATTACTTTCCCAATTATAGTTAGTTTTAAATCGTTTTTTGACATTCATATATTTTGTTCTTTCTAGACATTTTATTGTAGCTAATAACAATAGTTATGGGATGTAAGGCTAGCTATCGTAGTTAAGATTACATTTATTATACCTACATAAGATGAAAGAACATGAAAAATGGAAATGTTTTATTTTAACAATATACTAGTTAAAGTGGATGATATTAATATATATTCTTAATATCTGTCATTATGAATAAAAATTGTTTATCAAAACAGCTTCTACACAGCATTTAGACAACTTGTGAACAATTTATTTCTTAATTAGTTTTACAATTACAGGATACATCTTCCAACAACATAATCGGACATGTTCCTCTAAGATTTATATATCAATCTTGAGATATTTTGGCTTTGCATTCTTTCTTACGTACATAGCAAACACATTGAAAATCAGAGTGTAAGTTTTTACTTCACATTGAATGTCGTCTAGTGATCAAGATTTTTTGATCATTCTTGACAAAAGACTATAAAATCTCGTAGACGTTAATAGCAACTAGTAACCAGCTAATAATAAATAGTAAACATCAAGTGAACAGATATTAAAGATATGAGTGATTCTTTGTGAAACGTATCGAGATTTTCTTTATGGTCTCAAAACGGTTTCATATTTTTATCACGATATTTTACCATATATACAGGATTTTAAAAAAATTAAAAAAATTTATCCATTTGACAGAAGCCAAGATATGGCGATGCCATTTTTTTGTTAAGATTGTGTATAACTTTAAATTACACGGTGTAAAAAATTAACCAAAATTCTCCTTAATTATTATTTTTGCCAACCTTTCAGATAAAAATAACTCCCATAACAGTTTCCAAGCAAATTATAGTCCAAACTTAAAAAAAAAATATTCAGTCGCGGTTTTCTGCAAATCGGCATTTTTAATTTTTATAAAAAATTAGTATAATGTTCTAAACATAATCCTTGTTGAACCCTACAAATTTTGACGTGGGACCTCCATGGGTTTCCCCAGAATTAATTAAAGCAGTTTATATTAAATCAAAATCAAAGCAGTCTTTTCTTGTTATTATTTTTAAATTATGATGTAACGAACTGTTTTCGACCGTTCTACGCTCTACTTAAACGACGCGATTCTCCGGACATGACTAAATCTGATCAAATTCAGCTATTGACAATGGTTCCTAAGAGCTGGAGCGCTTATAAGATAGCCAACTTTTTCAAAACCACTTCTCGAATCGCTCAGAGAGCGAAGTCCTTGGCAAGCGAAAGTGGAGTTATGGCAGCACCGAACATAAGAGTTGGAAAAAAAATGGCGAACCACCTTTTAGACAAGATCATACATTTTTATGAAAAAGATGAAAACAGCCGAGAAATGCCTGGGAAGAACGACTATGTTTCGGTAAAGCAATCTGATGGGTCACGAAAACAAGTTCAAAAGCGATTAATCTATTGCAACCTTAAGGAGCTGCATCGGTCGTTCAAGCAAGACAACATCGGACTTGAAGTTAGTTTTTCGACGTTTGCTAAACTGCGGCCTAAGCACTGCATTCTAGCTGGCGCTAGTGGAAAAAAGGAGGGACACGAACCGAAGGAGAAGGAGCTGACGAGGTCAAAATTCCAGCACAAGACAAACAATATAGTTTACCCATTAGTCCCAATCGGATATCTTGCATTTTCTTGGGTCACGGGCTGCTATGCAACATAAATTTGGTGGGACGAACGTACAATATCTCTGGGTTAGTCGCGTCGTTTAAGTAGAGCGTAGAACGGTCGAAAACAGTTCGTTACATCATAATTTAAAAATAATAACAAGAAAAGACTGCTTTGATTTTGATTTAATATAAACTGCTTTAATTAATTCTGGGGAAACCCATGGAGGTCCCACGTCAAAATTTGTAGGGTTTAACAAGGATTATGTTTAGAACAATATACTAATTTGTTATAAAAATTAAAAATGCCGATTTGCAGAAAACCTCGATTGAATATTTTTTTTTTAAGTTTGGACTATAATTTGCTTGGAAACTGTTATGGGAGTTGTTTTTATCTGAAAGGTTGGCAAAAATAATAATTAAGGAGAATTTTTGTTTATTTTTTACACCGTGTTATTTAAAGTTATACACAATCTTAACAAAAAAATGGCATCGCCATATCTTTGCTTCTGTCAAATGGATAATTTTTTTTAATTTTTTTAAAATCCGTTTTGAGACCATAAAGAAAATCTCGATACGTTTCACAAAGAATCACTCATATATAAACCAGATACTAAACAGCTAGTAAACAACTTGAATACATCTTGTAAACAACTTGTATACATCTACTAAACATATAGAAACCAGATACTAAACAACTTGCATACATCTACTAAATATATTGTAACCAGATACTAAACAACTTGTATACATCTAGTAAACAACTTGTATACATCTATTAAACATATAGAAACCAGATACTAAACAACTTATATACATCTATTAAACATATAGAAACCAGATACTAAACAACTTGTATACATCTACTAAATATATAGTAACCAGCTAATCAGTATTGTAATTAAAGAGCTTTTTAAACTTATTCAGAATCTTAGACAATGATGCCTTACTCATACAAATAGTATACAAATAGAATAGAATTAGAAAACTAGAACTAGAAAAATAGTTGACAACAAGAACCGATATTACCAGGTCCCAACACCTCTATCATAAACTTGAATCAGAAATTAAATTGAAAGGCGCTCCTATGCTAACTAATGAGACTTTCGAAATATATTACAATATTGTTATGGGATCGAACAAATGAATGCTTTAAAAATAATTCAACATCTGAGAAATATTAAATTGTGAGAAAAATTTTACATCTACCTATGGGAACCAACCAAAAATATGCGTTTGGACCGAAGGTTAACAACCCATATATTTCTTAAAGAGGGAGGAGTCAGAAAATTAATTATATAAAAATATATATAATATATATTTAATTATGAATTAAATGAAATATGTTTACAATAATGAAATAATATTAAATGATCCTATAACATTTGTTTCTGACTGAGCAAATGAATGGTTTAAGAATAATCCAACATCTGAGAAACATTAAATTGTAAGAATTATTTTACATCTATCTATGGGAAGCAAGCGAAAATATACGTTTGGAATGAAGGTTAACAACCCATATATTTCTTACAGAGGGAGGAGTCAGAAAATTAAATATTAAAAATATATGTAATATATATTTAGTTATGAATTAAATGGAATATGTTTACAATAATAAAATAATATTAAATGATCCTATAAAATTTGTTTCTGACTGAACAAATGAAAGGTTTATGAATAATCCAACATCTGAGAAACATTAAATTGTAAGAATTATTTTACATCTATCTATGGGAAGCAAGCGAAAATATACGTTTGGAACGAAGGTTAACAACCCATAAATTTCTTACAGAAGGAGGAGTCAGAAAATTAATTATATAAAAATATATATAATATATATTTAATTAGGAATTAAATGAAATATGTTTACAATAATAAAATTAATAAAATAAAATTAAATGATCCTACAAAATTTCTTTCTGACTGTAATTAAAACTACAAGTACGGATGGAGGGAAAGTATTTTGTTTAATGAGGTACGTCGGCTACTTCCGAGTTGGTGAACGGTCGGAACATCATCCCTTATTAATGGTCTTGAGATGTATGAACTTATCAGACGGCCTTCTTCTTAGGTCTTGGGCATGTGACTTTAATGATGGTCAGGTAATTATAGTTCACGGTAAGTTGGTTTGTATGCTTTGATAATTTTTAACCAGAAACTATAACAACTCATAACACTTGTTAACAGTTAGTTACCATCTAAAACCAAGTACTTTACAGATACTATACAAAAAGTAATCATCCAAAAGCAAGTACTTTACAAGTACCATACACAAAGTAACCATCCCAAAAACAAGACTAAAGAGAAAGTAAGCATCAAAATACTTCTAGGTAACAACTAAACACAACGTGTCCAATGTGTCAAGTCCATGTCCATCAATATGAGTACTACCCTAAAATATTTTATATCTCTGGATAATCTTCAAAGTCAAAATCTATTAAATTCCGGATGGAGCAGTGGGGACGAAATATCTACGGGACCCCACTTTAACTTTTCTGTACCATTAAAAAATTTATTGGGATTTGCTAAGGATTATAAAAAAGTTTTGTTAAATTGTAAACACGAACTAGTGTTGATGCTAACTAAGAATCTTGGTGAATTATTATTAAAAGTGGTGTAAACCTACCAATCGCATGGAGTTGGGATTCATATGTTAACCCCAAATTGGGGTATGGAAGTCAACACAGCTGGAATGTGAAATTCTCGGCTAACCGCGAAAAACCAAGATTTGCCATAATTGGATTTACACTAAATGGAGAACTTATCACAAATAACTTATCAAACTTGAAAGTTCACTTGAATTCTGAGTCATATCCATATGATAATCTGAATGTTGATTTTAGTAAGAATCAGTATGCTCACCTATATGAAATGTATACAAGATTTCAATCTAGTTACTATAATCGTGAATCACAACCATTTTTGACCCCAAATGAATTTAAATTGAAGGCCCCTGTTATTGTGGTTGATCTTTCATATCAAAACCAATCAGTGAAAACTTGTCCTATTGATGTGAGAATTTCAATAGATCTGAAGACACCAAGTCATAAAAATACCCAAGCTTACTGTCTCCCCCCTATTATTGTGGTTGATCTTCATATAAAAACGAATCAGTGAAAACTTGCCCTATTGATGTGAGAATTTCAATAGATCTGAAGACACCAAGTCATGAAAATACCCAAGCTTACTGTCTCCTCATACATGACCGTTTAGTTGAATATAACCCATTAACGGACTAGTACAACGAGTCGTTTAGCATTAGAAAAATGTTGAAAGCTACTGTTTCGATTGATGTTCAAGGTTTTTTTGATAATAATAATAATTTTATTCTAAAGGAAATTGGAATTGTATTCAAAAAATATCCAAACTAAGACAATAGTATTTTAATAGAACCACCATATGATTTTACTTTGCTAAATACAAAATCTCGAAAGACTGCAATTTGGTTAACTAATACACATCACAAAATTTTTTGGAACGATGGAGAGAACAGTTTTCCACAAACTCGAAAGTATCTAAGGACAATTACAAGCGGAAAACAAAATTTTTTTAAAGGTGTGGAAAAGAAACGATTTTTACAGAAGTTTTTTGGGAGTCGTCAGCTCATTAATATCGAGGAAATGGGCTGTCCGTCATTAAACAGGTTTAAAGGAAACCGGTTTCCCTATTGTGAAACACACCTTAAGGGCGGGGTTTGTGCTCTAAACAATGCATACATTATTTTTACATTTTTTAAAAGTAGCTCCAAAACAATAAAATAATTGTTATACATCATTTTAAAGTTAAGACTAGATGTGTAAAGACCTACAAGAAAATAAAATTAACAAAATGAAATTTCATGAGGAAATTGACCAATTTATTGAACAATTTAAAGGAGAGATAATTGGTCAGCATTTTCAATATCTTCTAAACACAAAATCTATGTTAATGAATCGAGGTGGACGTGATCTCAAAACTACGAATTATGGTGAACACTTTACATTTTGTAATCCAAAAATGACGTCGGAAACGTGCGCCTGCTTCTTCTATGCAAATCGCCGGAATCAAAGCAGAAAATTAATTTCTATATATAACAAAAATGTTCGCAATACCAAAATAAATGAATAAATGTATTGTTATGCTACAAAATAAACTTCTGACTTTTATTTCGAGTTAAAATTACAGGTACGGAGAATGGAAAATATTTCCTTGACTGAGATATGTCGGCTACTTGCGAGTTGTTGCGCGGTCGTGATTTCAACCCCTATTATGGGAACGTATTAGAGCTAGCAGTCAGCCATGAGGTCGTTGGCGTGAGGCCCATGATCTTGTCAATGAGCATGCGCCTGCTGGGTTGTGCATGTGTCCCTTTTATTGCGGTCAGGTAATTGACAGGTGCGCATGTTCGGGTAGCTCTTGCTTGAATCCCTTTTATGACATGTTTATGACCCATTTGTGGAAAGGAGAGAATCTTCGACAATTTAGAATCTTACAATTTAAACGTTCTGGGGCGGAAACAAAAATGTGTATTTGAAAATATTCCACATCTGAGAATCATTAACTTGTGAGATTTATTTTATTGGGGTTCTTTTGATTTCTAAATTAGTTTTACAATCATAGGAAACATTATTCCATAACATGATCGGACATGTTCCTCTAAGATAACCATCTTTGAATACTTTGGGTGTGCGACCTTTCACACGTGCACAGCAACACCTGTGATAATGAGACAAAAGGGTACGTGATCACACCTTTCCCCAACATGATCGGATATGTTCCTCTAAGATAACAACCTTTGGATACTATGGTTGTGCGACCTTTCTCACGTACACGTTTTTCACCTGACTATTAACTGAACATAAGGAGGGGAAGAAAACATGATCAATATTGTCACATGGGAATGTGGGGGCGATGGGGGCAATTAATTTTACTCTTTATAGACATGATCGTGACATTTTTATGACTTCAAAGCCCATTAAAATCAGTTAATTTATTGGATTATGCTAATTGTCCCAGAACCCGCATACGTTAAGGAGGGGAGGAGGTGGGGCCGGGGGCCATTAATATGCTTATTGTCCCAGAACCCGTCTTTCCCTACTACTTAGCGTTTACACTTTTCGGTGTAGAAGCTCTGGTCGGCCCTGCTTTTGTGATCGTCGAGACCGGGGAGAAGACGTTCGACACCGCCGCACTCATCGATCCGTGCACCCCGACAAGCTCCATCGACGCATCCCTGGCCGCCCCGTTTCATTCACCGACAACAAACGTGGGCGATGAGAGCGTCTGCACGGCGACGATTCGGTCGAAGGTCGACGAGGCCATCAAGCTGGAGGTGGTCCTCAAGATCGAGCCGAACGTGCGCATCCGCACCTCCATCCGTGCGCTCAGTGAGAGCGTCGTCAAGAAGTTTAAGGAGCTACCGCACGCGGATGAGCGTTTCCATCGGCTAGCCACTATTTCCTTGATCCTGGGCACGGACGTCTACCCGAAGGTAATACAGCCGGGCTTCCACATGGTCGACGAGGGACTGCCAGTAGCCCAGAAGACGGTGTTCGGGTGGATCCTCTCCGGCGCCTGTACGCAGGCTTAAGGCGTAGGCGACTGGCCGAAGTTCCGTCTCTTTTTTGCAACGCTGGCGATTGCAAGGGGGGCGGAA
The DNA here is from genome assembly GCF_013340165.1 of Drosophila suzukii. NCBI lineage: Eukaryota > Metazoa > Arthropoda > Insecta > Diptera > Drosophilidae > Drosophila > Drosophila suzukii. The sequence goes on along the minus strand of NW_023497325.1, from coordinate 134,855 downwards.
TGTTCAGGCCCACTGTCCGGCGAATCTGGACCGGCCCCGCTATCCAGCTGCACCGCTCTCTCGCTCTCTCGCGCTCCCGCACTCCTGCGCTATCCCCAGCTCCCCTCCGAGAAGTCTCCGCTGCTCTTTGGAGCGCGGAGCGGAGCTTAGACTTGAGTAGTTCAATTGTGGCATTCATATTGAATAAACTTTTACAAAGTGAACTTTGTGCGTATTACTTTTCGGTCAAGGGGCACTTCGCGTTTCGAGTGGTTTTCTCCTCTACAGCCTAGACGCTTTCCGCCGCACCAGCAGCAAACCGCACCAGCAGCAAACCGCCGAGGCCCAGCGCAGCAGCCCGTCGACGCCGCCAGTTTCCCGCCGTCGCCTCCCACGCCATTCCACCAGCGCCACCGGTACCCCGCAACCCCCCGGCGTACATTTTGCTTGGCCGTGAGTAAGTGCACCATCGTCTCATGGCCCACTTCTACGCGCACATAGATCGCAGCACCGTATGCCCTTTGCGAGGCGTCACAGAATCCGTGATGTTCTAAGCGGACCTCTGGACGGAAGGAAACCCATCTGGGTTTCGTTTCGTGTGTCAGATTTCCATTGCTAAATCTGGTGGGACGAAAAAGAACTCATCGGACGTCGCCTTCCATCGTACGCCGAGAGTTTTGGCTGTGCTCTCAGTGTCGATCTCGAGGAAGTCGGTTGTCAGAAGATGATCGCTTTGGATATGAGCTAATATTTCTTTGTGGTTGGAGGTCCATTTTCTCAATGGAAACCCCGCGGAATCTACGGCACTTTGTAGCTCGCGAACAATGAACTTAGCGTCCTCGGCGGAGTCAGCTCCCGAAAGGACATCGTCTACATACATATGATTTCGAATGACGTTGCTCGCTCTTGGATGGCTGAGCTGAACGTCAGTTGCCAGCTGTTGCAGGACTCGAATGACCAGGAATGGCGCCCAATTGACTCCAAAAGTTACCGTCTGTAATTCGAAATCTCGAATGTGCCCCTCGCTGTTGCGGAATAAGATGCGCCGGAACGGGGAATGCTTCGGATCTACCCATATCTGCCGATACATTTTCTCGATATCGGCACTGTAGACGTATCGGAAATATCGCCACTTCAGGATCTGGATAGTTAGATCGGGCTGTAAGACTGGGCCAGCATGAAGGATATTAATTAATTAATTCTTAAATCCATTTATTACAATAGATGACAATTCCAGAAGGTTGGTGGTGGTCGATCTTCGTTTAACAAAACCATGCTGACACGGTGATATTAGCGAGGAACATAAATGTTGCAAATGAGAAGTAATAATACGTTCAAATGCTTTAGGAATTGCCGACAATTTAGAAATACCTCTGTAATTCTGGGCATCCGCCTTCGCACCCTTTTTGTGAAGTGGAATGATAAAAGAGTCCTTCCAGATAGTAGGAAAAACTGACGATGAAATAGACAAATTAAAAAGTTTAAGAATCGGTTTACATATGGTTGAAGTATAGAAGTGTTCAGTGGCACTTTCAATATCCATACAATTGTACAATTCTGTCCAATTATATTGAAAAATCATGTCGTTAAGTTTTATATAGTTACATTTTCGGAAACATCTCACTTTAGTTTGAGAAACTAAAGGAGAGAGGGTATCAACACAAGGGAGGCAGATTGTCAATTCCATTGTTGGATGATATCGGTCTTCAGGTACAACAAGAGCGTCAATTCTAGATACCGTGACTTCAGACGGGTCTGAAACAAACACAAGATCTAGTTGTCTATTTAATGAATTCCGTATAAAGCTTACTTGCTGTAACGATAATTCTAGAAGACCATCTACAAAATCATTGGCGGATAGAGGTATAGCGACTAGTGAGTCAGTAGGAGGAGACCAAGAAATATCAGGGAGATTAAAGTCACCCAAAACAATCAAAAGGTCACTGTTAGAAAGAAGGGATAGAACAGATTTTATCGCAGACAGGTGGTGCTCATAAATTATTAAATCAGAGCCAGGTGGAATATAGGAACATGTAACAAATATTGAGAATGATTGCAAGGAAACTTTCACACTAACAAATTCAATTTCATTAGGAGTATCAGAGTGAATTCTCTCGGATGTTAGGCTAGTGCTAACGGCAATCAGCACACCGCCTCCCCTACGTGAGGAGCGATCGGTCCTATAGGCATTAAAATTGTTTGACAGAACTTCATTGTCAGATATCTCTGGTTTCAGCCAAGTTTCCGTAAAAGCCAAAATATCAGCAGTAAATGCAGAGGAGTCAGCATAAAGCTTGGGTAGCTTCATATTTAGTCCCCTAACATTTTGATAAGCCAAAAATAAACTTTTTAGTTTTTTGGCGCAGTGGAAGGTCTGTTATTTGTTCTCGGTTTATTGGGAACAAATTCTTTTATTACTAAATCATCATTAAGCCAAAAGCTTTCAGAAAGTAGTACCTTAAACACATCAGGCGGAGCAAATATTTTAAACGACGATATACTACGAGCATATAAAAATCTAAATTGTTCCACTGAAATATTCTCGGATGGGAATTTTTCACGAATAAATTCCAAAACATCCTCAGATGTGGTGTCTGGGGTGAATCTCGAAACAAATAATTGTTTTCTATGTGGCACAACTGATAATTTCTTACGTCCCCAGCAGCAGATTGCACCTCACTAAGCTGAGAGCCAGAAACCGTAACTTCTGTTCCTATAGGTACGGTCGGAACCGTAGCCGGCACTGAAGGTTTTTGTACCACCCGACTTCGAGAAGCAGTGACTTCACCTAAAACAGCTGTATCCATAGGCGCAGTAGGTTCACTTACCACAGTGTCAACAGAGACTGCTGCAGCCACCAAGTTCGGATTTGGGGTGGATACCGTGACCGTATTTACTGCCGCTAAGCTGGTTTTTTTACGTTTAGGCGACTCAGTTAGTAATTTTTTATTATTAAATTGGGCACAAACGGAATTGAACCCCTCATTGAGCTGTTTAAAAGCACCAGAGAGATTCAAAAGGCTGTCTCGAGTCTGCTTCATAAAGCCGCTCATCTCAACAATCATTTCCTTGCAGGATCCACATGACCACATGAGTCCAGAATTCTGATCAATGAAGTCTTTGACTCTACCAGTAAATCCTGCGCATTTAACGTGCATTATCGACTCGCAGAGCCAGCAGAAAATAAAAGGGTCTTTAGTTGAAGACGAAAGATTACAATTTTTCTTAGAGCAGACAAGAGCCATTTTAAGGAAATTAAATAAAATAAAATAATATATGAAAAATACCTCGAGTAAATTTGGCACTGGGATCAAATTCCAAAACCACAAAGGCACAAAACACGAAAAAAAATAAGAGCGCGAGATCTCGTAATAATTTAAATCTAAGAGAGCACGAGAGAAAAAATCTTCTATCCATTGAGCGTTGCTTGTGGGACACTGACAACTTTACGCAGGAACAGTTACAATGTAAAGCAAGCAAGAGAGAGAGAGAGAGAGACAAGAGAATAGCACACCAAAAGTCTACCAGAAATTTGGCAGGTTCAGAGAGAGTTTAAGTTACAGTTTTAATATAGAGCGGGAGAGAGAGTGAGAATCAAAGAGTTTTAGCAAGTTTAGTGAGTATAAGAATTACACTAACAAAGCTAGGAGATTAAACAAATCTAATATAAATGTTAAAATAACTATAATCACTGGGAGATCTAGTAAAAAACACTAAACACACTAACCCAGCGGTTAGACTAAGCTTTGTTAATAAACAAACACAAAACACTCGCAAAAAATCACAGAATAGACAAAAATTCAGACGCTAAATCGTTTAAAATTATATAGGCAGGATAAGCGTGAGTAGGAGTTTCTCAACAAATTTCTATATAACCAATACATTTGTGAAGTTGAACTCTATAAACCTAAAGCAATGTAGTACGGTGATGTTGTTGCTTCCACCGAGGCCGATATCGCCAATTTGTTTGCTGCCTATTTTTCCACGAACATGGATTTTTCCGATGATTGGTACGAAACTTTAAATTCTTTTTCAGAAATTTGCAACATTGGAAGCCTGGACATGTCCTATGATGACATTGCTGAAGCAATTAGTTATTTTGATGATTCCTCAAAGCTAGACTTTGATGGAATTTCTTCATTCTTCCTTAAGAATTGTATTGCCAGTCTTTACCTACCACTGCAAATTATGTTCTCTTCTTCTTTGTCTCAAGGTATATTCCTAATTAGATGGAAAATTTCTAGAGTCATGCCGGCCCATAAAGGAGGAAATAAATTGGATATTTCTTATTATAGGCACATTTGCTAAAATCAACAACATAGCTAAATTGTTCGAAAAAATAATTTTCAAAAAATCGAATCAAATCAAATCAACATAGTTTCATGCCCGGTCGATCTACGACGACCAACTTGTATATTTTTACGAATCACTGTAAACATGCGTTTGAGGATCATTCACAGATGGACACGACTTACACAGATTTTGGCAAAGCTTTTGACAAGGTTTGTCACTTTGCCCTCAAGGCTTAACTTTCCACACATGGCTTTCACTCCTCTTTTCTTAACTGGATAGCATCGTATTTGGATAGCCGACATGATCATGTTGAAGTAGGTGGTATATTTTCCTATCCTTATTACCATTATTTCTATAAATGACATTTTCATTCTTTATGGGGATGATCTTAAGATTTATAGGACTGTCAGTACCGTAAATGATTCGATATTGCTTCAATCTGACCTAGATAGTCTCGGTAGTTGGTGTTCCAAGAAGAATTTTTCTTTAAACCTTAACAAATGCTACATCGTTCGTTATGCTAAACGTCCTGTAACCATTCCATCAACTTATCACATCAATAACCGGGGGGTAGCGGGGTACCGTGGTGGCGCTGATAAAATGGCGTGGGAGGCGACGCTGCGGGCTGCTGCGCTGGGCTTCGGCGGTTTGCTGCTGGTGCGGCGGAAAGCGTCTAAGCAGTAGGGGAGAAACCACTCGAAACGCGTATTGCCCCTTGATCGAAAAGAAGTACTCGAAAAAAGTTAACTTGTAAAATAGGCGGGGGTACGACCGCGGTTTATTCAGTATGACTTCCAAAATTTAACTACTTAAGTCTAAGCTCCGCTCTGCGCTCCAAAGCGCAGCGGAGACTTCACGGAGGGGAGCTGGGAACAGCGCAGGAGAGCGAGAGCGCGAGAGAGCGGTGCAGCTGGATAGCGGGGCCGGTCCAGATTCGCCGGACAGTGGGCCTGAACATTCCCCCCCTTGCAATCGCTAGCGTTGCTAAAAAGAGACGGAACTTCGGCCAGTCGCCTACGCCTTAAGCCTGCGTACAGGCGCCGGAGAGGATCCACCCGAACACCGTCTTCTGGGCTACTGGCAGTCCCTCGTCGACCGGCTGTATCACCTTCGGGTAGACGTCCGCGCCCAGGATTAAGGAAATCGTGGTTGGCCGATGGAAACGCTCATCCACGAGCGGTAGCTCCTTAAACTTTTTGACGACGCTCTCACTGAGCGCACGGATGGGGGTGCGGATGCGCACGTTCGGCTCGATCTTGAGGACCACCTCCAGCTTGATGGCCTCGTCGACCTTCGAACGGAACCGTCGCCGTGCAGATGCTCTCATCGCCCACGTTTGTTGTCGGCAAACGAAACGCGGTGGCCAGGGATGCATCGGGGTGCACGGATCGATGAGTGCGGCGGTGTCGAACGTCTTCTCCCCGGTCTCGACGATCACCAAAGCAGTCGGGAGGACGGTGACGCTATAACGCTGGAGAAGTGCCGCGAGCGACGGAGCTGGTGTCGAGGATGCTGAGCGCGGTGGAGGGGCAAGCGTTTGGCGAGTTGGCGGATCTTGCCGGCGCGAACGCTGCGGAGAAGCGGGCTTTTGCTTGGAGCCGGACTTTTTCCGGGAAACACGTTCGTGCATGTGGAGCAGCGTGTGATGGTTCCGGTTGCACGTTCTGCACCGGTCACCGCTACGACAGCTCCCAGTGGAGTGCTCGTGTGCGAGACAGTTCGCGCAGTACTTGTTTATAAGAACTGCCCGCAGCCCCTTCTCTGCGCTCAGCTTTAGGAACTTCTGACACTTCCGAAGAGGATGGATTCCTCGGCAGACTCGGCATCGGTAGGACTGAGTACCTCTCGTACGTCTGCTATCCAATGCCTGAGCGCTACGTGGACGGGGAGCCATTTTCCTGTTTAGAGAGAGGATAAGGGAAAAACAAACAGGGCTGATTAACAATGACGTGGATAATGGCTACGGACTAAGGTGTGTAAGAAACGCGGCTCGTTACGAGGTAGTTTTGGACGGCTCTCTTGGAAGAAGAACTACCTTGGTCACTGGACGGTTGACAATGCCGCGTGTCGTACGAATATCGACTACTCGGACATTGCCATCGGCTCCCGGAAAAACGGAGTCTATTCTTCCGAGTTGCCAGTCATTTGAGGGCAAATTATCATCCTTAATGACGACCAGATCTCCGACACTCAGATTTTCTGTGGGAACTTGCCACTTGTTGCCCTTGTGGAGCTCCTTAAGGTACTCATCCTTCCATCGAGTGCGAAATTGTTGATGGAGAGACTTTTAGTGGTGCCACCGGTTCAGAATGGACTTGGATTCGCCCTTTACTTCAGGTTCCACTATGGATAGAAGAGGTCCACCAACAAGAAAGTGCCCTGGTGTCAACGCTAAGAGATCAGTTGGATCTTCGGACATGGGAGACAGCGGTCTGGAATTCAGACAAGCTTCGATTCTCGCTAGGAGGGTGGACAGCTTTTCAAAGGTGTACTTCTGTGTAGCGGTGGACTTGTAAAACAAGGTCTTGAAGCTCTTGACACCAGCTTCCCACAGGCCTCCCATATGGGGTGCCCCAGGAGGAATGAATTGCCAGATGAGCTGCTGATGACTATACGCATCGGTCACAGACTCCTTAACGGCTTGCAGGAAGTCTCGAGAAAGCACGGTGGAGGCGTCGACGAAGGTCTTTCCATTGTCGGACTGGACTTGGCGAGGACACCCTCTTCTAGAGACGAAACGAGCGAAAGCGGCAAGAAACCTTTCAGTAGTTAAGTCGGATGTAGGCTCTAGATGGATGGCCTTTGTAGAAAAACAAACGAAAACCAACACATACCATTTCGTATAATATTTTATATCAAACGGGCCGGCGTAGTCCATCCCTGTGTACGTGGACGGACGGGAAAAAGACACTCGCTCTTTTGGAAAACTTCCCATCATCTGGACTTGCAATCTCTTTTTGTGGATAACGCAGACCTTGCAGGAGTTAACCACTGCCTTCACCAAGTTCTTTATTCTCGGAACCCAGTATCTGGACCGGGTGAGACGCACCACTAACTGGTTACCACCATGTAACGAAATGAGATGCGTGAATTTTACCAGAAGCCGCGAGAGTGCACATTCGTACGGCAGGATTATCGGATGTCGTTCATCATACCGCAAACTGTCGGAGGCCGTTACGCGGCCGCATGCCCTGATTAGCCCTTTCTTATCTAGAAAGGGGTTCAGGGAGAGAATCGAACTTGCCGCGGGCACAGGATGCTTCTGACTCAAGCAGCGGTATTCTTCAGAAAAATACCTGCGCTGAGTGCAAATTGTCATGAGTTCTTCCGCGGCGGCAACGTCCTGGGCCTCTAGACGGACCCCGGAAAGCGGTGATTGTCTTCGACATCGTTGGACAAATCGATGGACATACGCCAGGACCCGCAAAGCTCTATCTAAATTGGAAAAGCGATCTACGAAATCTTCTGTCGGCATAGACGCCACATGGACTTTAACGGCACGCTTTTCGATCTCAGTCACCGGCAGGTCGGTTCCCTGGCTGGGCCAATGATCGCGTGGACGTTGCAGCCAAGTGGGTCCATGCCACCAAAGTTATGTTCGGATTGAACGTGCGACCAATTGGCCGCCTCAGTGGACTCGGTGATCTTCGACACCCTGTTGGCAACAAACGTTGTCCAATGGCACGCTGGTTTAGCTAACCATGCTAGCACAATCGTGGAATCGGTCCAACAATGGAATTTTGAGGTCAGCCTCGGCATATTAGGAAGAATGGCTTCGTCCATCTCGGACAAAAGGAGAGCCCCACATAACTCCAGCCTGGGAAGGGACACCGTTTTGACTGGCGCCACACGCGTCTTGGCCGTGAGCAAGTGCACCATCGTCTTATGGCCCACTTCTACGCGCACATAGATCGCAGCACCGTATGCCTTTTGCGAGGCGTCGCAGAATCCGTGATGCTCTACGCGGAACTCTGGACGGAAGGAAACCTGGGTATTCTGACCTGGTCTAGGACCGAATAGCTCTGGAGAAATCTGTTCCACCTTTGGCACAGCTCAATTGGAAGTTTATCGTCCCAGCCTAGATCCTGAAGCCAAATCTCTTGCATAAAGATTTTGTAACACACAACAAACGGAGCGAGCCAGCCTGCTGGATCAAACAGCTTGGCAATTTGGGAAAGGACTTGGCGTTTCGTGTGGGAGATTTCTGTTGCTAAATCTGGTGGGACGAAAAAGAACTCATCGGACGTCGCCTTCCATCGTACGCCGAGAGTTTTGGCTGTGCTCTCAGTGTCGATCTCGAGGAAGTCGGTTGTCAGAGGATTATCGCTTTGGATATGAGCTAATATTTCCTTGTTGTTGGAGGTCCATTTTCTCAATGGAAACCCCGCGGAATCTAGAGCACTTTGTAGCTCGCGAACAATGAACTTAGCGTCCTCGGCGGAGTCAGCTCCCGAAAGCCATCGTCTACATACATATGATTTCGAATGACGTTGCTCGCTCTTGGATGGCTGAGCTGCACGTCAGTTGCCAGCTGTTGCAGGACTCGAATGGCCAGGAATGGCGCGCAATTGACACCAAAAGTTACCGTTTGTAATTCGAAATTTCGAATGTGCCCCTCGCCGTTGCGGAAAAGCATGCGCTGGAACGGGGAATGCGTCGGATATACCCATATCTGCCGATATATTTTCTCGATATCGGCGCTGTAGACGTATCGGAAGTATCGCCACTTCAGGATCTGGATAGGTAGATCGAACTGTAAGACTGGGCCAGCATGAAGGATATCATTTAAACTGACCCCATTCTCTGAAGGGCTGGAGGCATTGAAAACCACACGTAACTTAGTGGTTGTACCTTCCGGCTTGAGCACGGCATGATGCGGAAGGTAATAATTGGCAGAATTATGGGTAGGACGGACTTCTTTCATGTGATTGAGGTCGAGATACTCTTGAATCAAGGAGTCATATTTGGCTTTGAGCTGACTGTCCCTCTTTAGGCGTTGCTCGGTTCTTAGGAACTGCGACAACGCGGAGGATCTGGAGTGACCGAGGGCGGATTTTACGTTTTGGGGATCACGAAACGGAAGACTTACGACATACCTGCCGTTATCGTCTCTCGTAGTCGTCGTTCGGATAAAATTTTCCTCACATGTCAAATCGGAAGATTTTGTCACTTTTACTGGCAGATCCTCCACCTCCCAAAATTTGGTGAGAAGCCTATCCAGGGACGTGTCAACTGTGTGGGAGATTCGTGTGGAAAAAACGGAAATCTGATTTTCCCTTGGAGCAGGAACGGGTCTTGTTAGGATCCACCCGAAAATGGTTTGACCGAGGAGAGAGCCACAAATATTCGGCCGGGTGCCGCTTAGGAGAATGGATGGCAGTACGTCGGCCCCGACCAGAATATCTATCTGTGCGCTCTCGTAGAACTTTGGATCCGCTAGTGGCAGTTCGGGAAGATCCCGTAGAAACTGTTGCGGAATCGGACAAGATGGGAGGTTTCCAGTTAATTGAGGAAGAACATAGGCCGTCGTGCTTATTTGCAGGCCAGCCCTGGTCGGAGAACGGATGGTAAACTGACAGAGCTTTTTGGATTCAGCGGATACTGTCTGGTTTAAGCCTGATATTTGGGCTCGGATTACCTGGTAAGGAAACTTAATTAGTTAGAAAAGCCGCTCAGAAATAAAGGTTGCCTCTGATCCTGAATCTATCAAGGCACGAGCTTTAAAATTCGACCCCAGGTGACATATGTCAATTATGGCGGTGCTCAGCACGACGGATCTATACCCCGTCGTAATTAATACGGACTGTGGAGTCCGTGGACCCGGAAGCGGTGGCAACTGGCGTATTTGGTCTTGACCTGGGTCTCGGGGAGGGATTCGAAGGCGATTGGGAGGAGTTGCCTCTGTGCAGTAAGGTGTGATGGCGGCCGCGGCACGTAAAGCAGCTATGAGTGCTTTCACAATCACGCAGCTGATGCCCTCGTGCGAAGCAGTTCAGACACAGCTGCTTCCGCTTGATATATGCCGACCGCTCGTCGACAGACATCTGGAGAAACCGTCGACATGTGCGGACCGGATGGTTTTCCTTCTTACAAAGGTCACATCCTTTTGGCTTGGGTGCTACCCTTGTCTCGTAAGAATTATTCTTCGAGGCGCTGCAGTGGGGGCGGATGTTTTTGGCAGAGACTGACTCGAACCTGACGGCCGTACGTCGTCTATGGCTTCTAAGGTCCGGTGACGCTCCGTAAGGAAAGCGTTCAGTTCCTGCCACGTCGGAATCTTTGCCTTGTTGTGCAGGGACTGTTCCCACAAGGATAGCGTAAGCTTAGGAAGTTTGGAGGAGCACATGTACACTAAGAGGCAATCCCAATTTTCGGTTTCAATTCCAGACATTTCTAAAGCCGTAAGGCAACCCTGGATGGTACGTTGAAGTTCACGGATAGCTGACCCAGCTTCCTGATTAACGGACTGCACATTGAAAAGTATTTTTAGTTGGCTATTTACTAACAACCGCTTGTTTTCGAAACGCTCAGTTAGGTTAGCCCAAGCTGAGCGAAAGCCGTCGTTAGTAAGGGGGGAGTTCGACACTATCGTGTGTGCATCGCCGCTTGTTTTGGCATTTAGGTGAAACAATTTTTCGACTGGCGTCAGCCTTGGATTGTTTATATAAATGGCCGTAAACAGATCCCTAAAGGTCGGCCACCGCAGATAATCTCCGCTGAAAATCTCGGTATCGCAGGCAGCCGACATCCAGAGGAAATATAAGTCTGGGTAGGAACAGCTTGACCTTGGGGAGCCTAGGCTATCATATCCGCGATCTGAGCCTCACATCTCTCGTAAACGGAATAGCAGTAGCCGTATTTAGCCTTGAGAACTGGCAAGCTATCAGCTGCACTGTCTCCGGCTTCTGCTATGCACCCGGTGCAATCATCGTATTCTGCCTTGATGCGGTCCCATAACGCGCGTATTTCTTCGCGGCGGATGTTCAGCATGGACAGAGTAGGAGGGATCGGCGAAGGAGTGTTTGCTCTGGATTCAAGCTCACTCAGCCGATCTGAGACCTCCGTAAATTTGCTTAGATCGATTTGGGAAGGTGTTAGTGCCATTTTGACGTTTGCTCGGGTGACTCTTTTTCGGGGCGACGAGGACTTGGCGGTTAGTTCGGGTGTGGGCGGATCTACGGATATGCCTGGGACTATGGTAAGTGGAATAGACAACTTGTTGTTATCACTTCCAACGGACATTTAAAAGAAATTACCTTTTTTTGGGTCAGAATCTGCTCGCCTTTGTTTAAACGTCTGAATGAATAAAAATTGGTTGATTATTTAGTATTAGAGTATTGTTTTACTTTAATTTAATATTCCGAGGGAAAAATACTAAAATATACCAAGCAAATTGGTGGACGGAGGATGCGGTGGAGTGCTGGTATTATTTTCCCTGGATAAATACATTTTACGGAGTAAATTCCAAATACCGAAAAAAATACTAAAAAGTTTGACGGTGGTACATAAAACACAATGACCAAAAAATTTTCACGTCGGTTGGTGTAATTTTTATTTTATTATTTTTAACCGGATGACCGACGGTAAACTTTAATTAGTCGGAACGGGATGGTGGAGTTAAAATTATATGTGAATGTACTAGATATTTGTGTATGTATATTTGAATATGTATTACTATGTTTATGCTTAGGGTTTCATGATTTCTTAAAAGCGTGAAATAAAATTTGCTCCTGTTTATCCGACACAGCCGAAATCATGCTTTTTATCAATCTCAGCTGACAGAGGTGTCGGACCGATGGAAAAAGGTGTTTGCGATTATAAAACCGATTATTTTTTTTCGATTCGGATGAATTAATCTTGCTTGTATTAAAGATAAAGTGTGTGCAAGAAAGTATAACATTTTTTTACCGTCCAAATAAAAGATTAAAACTAGTTTCCATTGGCACTGAATGAACAAAAAATTTGTTAAATGTAAGGTGTATTTATGTATTTATATCGATCTGGCAACTCCAATAATTATATAGAGTTACCGGAGTTTAATTGTGACCATTTCACACTTTCAGGTTGAATTCATAGTCAACTTTCGTGTGTTGCCGAATTCACGAAATGGCGTTTATGCACACACGAATCGGCTGAAATCGCGAAATGAAAGCGTGAATTCGGCATCGCATAAACACAGTATATGTAGATATTTGTGTATGTAGATTTGGATATGTATGTAGATATTTGTTTATGTAGATTCGGATATGTATGTAGATATTTGTATGTATGATATGTGTGTATGTATGTAATGTTCGCAGGTTTCAAATTTATTAAATAATTATTGCCGGCGGGATATGTGTTGTGGTGGAAGTTTTCGATTTATTGTATGTGGACTGTATTTGGAAAAACGAAAAAATATGTGCAAGAATTTTAGCGGCTGCGGATATACAGTGAGAAAAATCTTGAAAAGTTTTGGGGGCCTGAACTGGCAGAACACTAGAAATTTAATAATTATCACTGTATGCTTGGCTTATATTTGCACAATATTTTTTCTAAGCTTGGAATTTTTTCTCGATCTTGTATATGTGTATGTAAAAATGGATGAGCGGCCAAATGCAATTAAAAAAAGGAGTCGGAAAAAATTGGCAATATGGCCGCACGTAGCAAAAGGAAAATCGAAGAAAAAAATGGCGAAGTAATTTATTATTTGCCGTTGTCGGATTTAATCGGACTAGGATTTTGGACAAATCGTACGGAAAGTCAAACGAATTATATTTTCGAGTGGCTAACTGCAGACCGGCAATTAGGCTTTACTTATCAATCCGGCTCGAAGGACCAAAATGAACGCCGAGGGGTAGCGAGTTACCGGTGGCGCTGGTGGAATGGCGTGGGAGGCAACTGCGGGAAACTGGCGGCTTCGGCGGGCTGCTGCGCTGGGCTTGGGCGGTTTGCTGCTGGTGCGGATATAATCGTCTAGGCTGTAGGGTAGAAAACCACTCGAAACGCGAAGTGCCCCTTAACCGAAAAGTAATACGCACGAAGTTCACTTTGTAAAATAAGCGGCGGTACGACGAGCGAGAGAGCGGTTCATCTGGATAGCGGGGCCGGTCCAGATTCGCCGGACAGTGGGCCTGAACAGCTTTAATTTGTTCCATATTATTTTCCCACCAATTTTCCGATCGTTCCTATGGCAGCTATATGATATAGTCGTCCGATTTTGATAAAATTAAGATCGAAATTCAGAACTAATTAAAAAATGATATTTTCAAGGAGGTAGGAGGTTATATATTAAAAAAAATAACGAAGCTATAATTCGTTTCATATTATTTTCCCACCAATTTTACCCACCCTCAAGACCTACCGGACCGGATTTTGACCTAGCAACGTCACCACCCTCAATATTAATATCAAATAACTAAAAATAACGAAATTATTTCTTGCCTTAAGCAACCCTTAGACTAAGTATTGTATCTATTTTTGAAAAACTGATTAGATTAAGCTACCAGTCGGGTAGCAGTGTGCTAATCCTAAGAATAAAATTTCCACATAAATAAAAGTAAAAAAAAAAAAAAAACCAATTTTAAGATCGTTCCTATGGCAGCTATAAAAAATAGTCGTCCGATTTTGATAAAATTAAATTCGAAATTCAGAACTATTTAAAAAATGTTATTCTAAGCGTAGGAAGTTATATGTTAAAAAACACCGAAGCTATAATTTGTCTCATATTATTTTTCCACCGATTTTACGATCGTTCCTATGGCAGCTATATGATATAGTCTTCCGATTTTGATAAAATTTAATTCGAAACTAAAAACGAATTAAAAAATGTTATTTCCAAGCTAAGGAGGTTATATATTAAAAAACACTAAAGATATAATTTTCTTACATTTTTTTCCGATTATTCCTATGGGAGCTATAAGATATAGTTGTCCGATTCGGCTGTTTCCGGTTTATATACTACCTGCAAAAAAAAATAAGACTTTTGGGAAAGTTTCAGCCCGATAGCTTTAAAACTGAGAGACTAGTTTGCGTAGAAACGGACGGACAGACGGACATGGCTAGATCGACTCGTCTAGTGATGCTGATCAAGAATATATATACTTATGGGGTCGGAAGCTAACCTAACCTATGATGTTGACGGGGGTTTTGTTTGAGATGGTATTGATGGGGTTAAGTGATTGGCAGTGTATGATGATATGTTGGATGTCTATTGGGGAGTGGTGGCAGAATGGGCATGTGTTGGGAAGTGTTCTATCCATGTAATGGGCATTAGTCAGTTTGGTATGTCCTAGTCTTATCCGGTGTATGAGTATTTGTGTTTTCCTATTGGTGTGGGTGGGGGTATCTGACAGATGGATTGCGGTGAGGTCTGTAGCATTTGTTTGTACCAAGGCGATACATTGTTGTAGATGTCAGCTTGTTTTGATTGTATGCGCGTTTTCAAGAAGTGTGAAATGTCGTTAGAGTTGTTGTTTGTGGAGTAGGTAAGGGGGTATTTGTGGGCCTCTTTGGCTGCTTTATCGGCGTTTTCGTTCCCTGTTATGCCGATGTGGCTGGGGACCCAAATTAGTATAATTTTAGGGAAGTGGTTAGAAACCAGGTTTCTGATGGTTGAGGGATAGTAGGAATGGTTATTGGGGTTGGTGAGGGAGTTTAGTGCAGAGAGAGAGTCTGAGCAGATAGCATGTTTCCCTGGTATTTTTAGCGCAATTTTGACGGCTTCGTGTATGGCTATAAGCTCGCTAGAGAGAACAGATGAGTAGTGGGGAAGGAGTCCTGTTTTGATTGTATTGGTTTCGCTGGTTACACTATAGCTGATTATACCGTTGGCCATTGAGCCGTCGGTGTAAAGGAATTGGTGGTTGGGCAGAGTGTTCTTTAGAGTTTGGAAGAGTTGTTTATATATTATGGGAGATGTGCTGGTTTTGTTGTAGTTGGATAGTGTTGTGTTAGTAGCTTTGTTAATAATTTCCATGTCGTATTTTTTATTGTAGTTGTTTTTGATTGGTGCAAAGGGAAGGTGAAGTTGCTTCGAAAATTTAAATTATTCTGTCTATTGTACTGGGATATATGAATTTCTTTTTGGAGGTTTTAGTAAGTTTTTAAGTGGGGTGTCAAAAGAGTGTATAAGTTTTTTTGAAAGTTTGCCTGTTAAAAGTTTTGTTCTGTGTTCTATTGTGTTTATATTGGCTTCTATAAGTAAGTTGTTTGTTGGTGTTGTCCTAAATGCACCTAGCGCTGATCTGATGGCTGAGTTTAGGGAAGTTTTAATACGGTTTATTAGGTGTTTGGGAGCGTTTCTGTAAATGGGCAGACAGTAATCTATTTTTAATATGAGGATGGATTTTACAATATGGATTAGCGAGGAAGTGTTGGTATTGTATTTTAGAGAGGAGAGGTGTTTAATGATGTTCAGGGGCTTGCATAGTTTGGTTTTTAATTTGTTTATGTGGGTGGACCAGTTGTATCTATTGTTTAGCGTGAGACCTAGGATTGTTGTGTTATTGGTTTCTGGGATATTTACAGTGCCGGTACGGACTTCAGATTTACAATTATGTTTACGGCATATGTGTAGGCTTTGGCATTTTTCGATTGATAGGGAGGCTCCCGAGTCGGAACACCAATGTCCTATTTCCTGGAAGAGGGAAGATAGGTCGACAATGGGGTTTTTTCTTTTGTTGTGTTCAATAATTAGGTGGAAGTCGTCGGCGTAAGCAATGAATTTGATTTGTCTTGGTAAGGCTATTATTTTTGTTAGGGAATTGTAGGAAATTAGGAATAGGATGACTGAAATGGGTGAACCTTGTGGGATGCCATTGTCGAGAGGAAAACTGTTAGATAGATTTCTGCCGTTTTTGATAATAATTTTCCTATTTTTCATAAAGTTCGAGACGTAGTTTATGATTCGGGGTCCTAGCTGCCATTCTTGGAGTTGTTGAATTATTGAGTGGACACCTATTTTGTCGAAAGCCTTGGAAAAATCCAACGAGATGATAGAGAGGTGGCGCTTTAAGGATAGGGATCTAGTTGCTAGGTGGTCTACATATAGTAGACTGTCTAGAACTGATTTACCTCTTTTAAATCCGAACTGTTTGTTGTGAATGAGTTTGTTCGTTAGAACAAACCACCACAACCTTTTCGCGATAATTTTGTCCAATATTTTGGCTATGCATGGGTTTAAGGATATAGGTCTGTAGGATTTAGGTTCAATTTGCGGTTTTTGGGGCTTAAGGATAGGAAGGACGATACTAACTTCGTAGGCTTGCGGTATGTGTGTGTTTAGAATGTTATTATAATGATTGAGGATTCTGATTTTGAAGGAGGGAGGAGAGTTTTTGATCATGGAATAGGAGATGCGGTCCAAACCAGGGGTGGAGCCTTTGAGGGAGTTAAGGGCAGATAACATTTCTATATAGGATATGTCGTTTTTGATTTGGTTGGCTGCTTGACACGGAATGTGACTTATTGAGTTATTTAACAGGAGTTTGTTAGTTATAAAGGAATCAGAGAAGTTTGTGTCCAGAGGTCGCCGAAGGTGTTGGCTATTTGTGAGGGGCAAGTGTAAGTGTCTTGTGTAAGGGGGTTGTATATAGCATGTATATGTTTTGTAGGGTGAAGGCCGCATAATCGTTTTATGTTGGCCCACATTCTCGATGGGTCGGAGTTAGGGTTGATATCAGAAGTAAAATTGTATAATGATGCTTCTTTAATAGCTCTTCTAAATTTAGCGTTTGCTTTTTTAAATTCCAAAATGTTTACTGTGTTTATGTTTCGTTTTAGGAGTTTAAATTTATTGTTTTTTGTGTTTTTTAGCAATGTAAGTTCTTGATTCCACCAGGGGACAGCGTGTTTAAGGGAAAAGGTTGTGTTTTGTGGAATAGCTGTATGAGCAGATTGTATTAGTGTTTTTTTAATTTGTGCAGCTAAGTTGTGTGATGGTGTTGGAAAATAGTTTCCAGTCTGCTTTGTTCAGATTAAAGGATGATTTGGCAAGAAAGAGATGAGAGGAAGTGTTTGGGAATATAGAAATAAGGATAGGAAAATGATCGCTGCCGTGAAGGTCATCGATCACTCTCCACTATATTTCGGGTGCTATGTCTGCAGTGGCAAGAGAGAGGTCTATGTGTGTAAATGTGTTGTGAGTGGAATAGTGTGTTGGGGACTTGTCGTTAAGGAGTATGTAGTCTGATCTGTCTATGAATTTGGCAACAATGTTGCCCCTAGAGTTGGCTCTGGGGGAACCCCAATATGGGTGTCAGCTGTTGAAATCACCTAGGACTATAGTGGGTAGGTTTGTTGGGGAAAAGACTTTTTGGAGGTTGTTTGTGTGGAATTGATTGTTAGGAGAGATGTATGTGGAAATTAGTGTAAATTTTGTTTTGGAATTAATCAGAATGGCAATAGCTTCAAACTCTAGGATCAGTTGGTGTTGCGTGTGGGAGATAGAATTATGCACCAGTAGCGCTGTGCCTCCGAATGCATTAGTATTGTGGCTGCAGAAAAGTGTAAAGTTTACAGGGGCTGGTAGAGATTCAGTGTGAGATATATGGGTTTCTTGTAGGGCAATTATATGTGGGTTATATTGTTTGAGGAGTATTTGGAGTTCTTGGTAATTATTCTTGTAGCCTTTTATGTTCCATTGAATTATTTTAAGCATTAATCTAGGTTAGTAAGGGTGATTGGTATATCAGTTAATTTCCATATCGCGTGAGTCGCTAGAAGCATTCTCAGGCGTAGTTGAGTTTATTTTTGGTTTTCTTTGTGGTGGTTTTGGCTGCAGCCTTGAGGTTTGCGATCATGCGTTTGTATGTGGTAAGCGGTAGGATTTGGACAGTGTTGGTCGTTGGTGGTTTGGTGGGTTTGGTTAGTTTATCTAAGTTATTATTTGTGTTTGTGAGGTCTGCGTATGATGTTGGGGTAGTCCTTGAGGTAGTTGGTCCTTGTTGGGCATGGTTGGGTCCTTTGAGATGTTGAGGTCCTGTGTTTTGTTGTGGTGTAGAGTTTGGATGTGTGTGCTGGTTAGTTTTAGTTATTGATGCGTATGAGTGTGGGGTGGTGACTGAGTAACGAGATCGTAAGATGGAGAGAGCAGTTTTGTTGTCGCATTTTTTTGTAGTCTTAATTGCTGTAAGTTCTTGTTGGGTTCTAAATATGGGGCAACTTCTGTTTACAAAGTTGTGAGGATCGGTGGTTTGGTTTTCTTTGCAGTTTACGCAATGTGCGGGTCTTGTGCATTTGTCGTTGGTGTTTGGGTCCAAGTGGTACTCTTGTCCGCAGTTGTAGCACAGTTTTTTGTTTCTGCATGCATTACTGATGTGGTTAAACATAAAGCATTTATTGCATTTAAGGGGCAAGGGAATGTATTCCCTAACATTAGTTTTTGGTAGCCGATCATAATATATTCCGGGAGATTGAGAGTGTTGAAGGTGAGAATTACAAGGCCGGTCTCTGTAAGAGTACCGTCTTGTCTCTTCAGTATTTTCTTCACGTCGCAGACTAGCTGGCTAGCAAGTTCTCTTTTTATTATGCTTTCGTCGATTCCTCTGATGTCGTTAGAGTATATGACTCACTTTGTAAAATTAAGAGAGTTGTGTAGTTGGACTTTGACGGCTATCTCGGCGAAGGCTTTCAGTTGGAATAATCCCTTTGCTTGGAGGTTGGTTTTTGTTTTAATTAGAAGAGTTCCGTTTCGGAGTTTTTTACATTCCTCTACTTCACCGCTGCAGGCAAAGTCAATTTTCTTCTTGATCAAGAAGGGTGATATATTGTTTAGATCGAGATTTGGATCTGATCTAGATATGGTGATGTATTTAGGGCCAGGTGTTTCTAGGAGTTCCATGTTATTGCTATGGGTAGTTGGTGGGCCCCGGTCGGGTGGGTCCCCCATCTTTCCGTTGCTACGTTTATGGATCGTAGGTTATGCTTGGCACTTGCACTTCTTGGACTTGCAGTTACCGTTTGGATTTTTATTGTTGTTTTTTCATTTTTGTATGTGGTTTGTTAGATAAGCTTTGGATTTGTAACGATGATAGAAAGGCACGACCGTTCTCTATGAGAGTGAGTTTGTGACTGATTTTGATAAACTTAAATTCGAAATTTAGAACTAATTAAAAAATGTTATTTCCAAGCGTAGGAGGGTATATGTTAACCACCAATTTTACGATCGTTCCTATGGCAGCTATATGATATAGTCGTCCGAGGATATAGTCGTTTTAACATTTTCACTTAAACTAATTCGTACTACATAATAAATTTCCTTTTTCATGTCTGTAACGATTATCTCCTCTACCATGAAGGTTATGCCAGAATGTAGTCGGCCTTAAATTTTCCATCAACGCGTTTAACCGAACGGGGTCACAAAAACGGATGAAGGGCTTACTCTCCCGATTCCCTTTGCCCTTATAATTAAAAGATTAATTTTCAGGTATTTTTACGGCAAGTCAAACGGCATCTTGTCAAAACTACGCAGCGGATCCGCGGCGGACCGTCGTCTTACAGAGCGATCAAGGAACTACCCTGTCTCTCTCGTTCAGCCGAAAATCAGTCGCCACGCAAAAGCTCTCGAAAGAGAACTTATGCAACCGAAATAGTTATATGCATTTGCCGCAGTTATTTTCTGATAAAACTTCCTCTTTTCCGATGGCCCGAAACGTGGAACAGACTAATTCTAGTCACTCGCGCTGAACTTTGCGAACTGGAAACTTGTAGAAAAACTTTTTACCTCTGAACGGTTAGGCTGGCAAAATGGAAAGCACCGACTCTGACTCTGAAACACGGGCGGTAACCCCAACCCCGGAGTATGAGGTGAAAATCTCGACCAAAGAAAGCCTGAAACTTGCCCCTGATGCTCTCCCAAAATTGCTACAGAATCTTTTCTCGTACGAGTCCTAGATGGCGCCACCCCGGTGTCGCTAAGAATAACAGATGGAGACACTTCTGCTAAAGCAAGCGCTACACCTGTGCGGCAAGGAAAGGTAATACTTGAAAATATGGGTTTTTTGAAGTACATATGTATATACAGTGAGTCACAAAAGTATTCGTTGCAAGGAGGGTTAAGAGAAAAAGGCCAATTTTAAATAAGTAACCATTTTAAAATGTTAAAATATGGTTTATGTTTTCAAAGATACATATTTTGTGAAGAATTTGGCGAAAAAAAACAAACAGAAAACGCTTTCTTTAAAAGGTTATGGACAAAAATATAAATATGAACCGTCTTGTATGCTCACAAAAGTATTCGTTGCACATGCAAACTTTTTATTTTTTAGTATTTTTTGGGGCTAGCGCATTATTTTTTTTGGCATTTTGGTTTCGTTTGTATTTTAAGGTCTGAATCCGGGGAAAAACACAAACTTTTGGTGTCATTCTTGGTGTAAATCTCTAACAAAATGCCGAAGGGAACGGAGTTAAATGTTTCTCAAAAAAAAATAATTTTATACCTACATAATGAGGGTCGATCCATTGAATATATTTGTGCGATGTTCGATAGAAGTCCTTCAACCATAAGGAGTCTCGTTTCTCGACTAAAATCCAGAAATTCCCTGGAAAATCTACCCCGTTCTGGTCGTCCGAAATCATTAACTTGCAGAGAAGAAAGAAAAATCCTCGAAGAAAACAGGAAAAACCCGCACCTTTCGGCTCCGAAAATTAATACTGTAATATCCACATACCTGGGAACAAACGTATCCACTGAAACCGTCCGAAGAGTGCTCAGAAGCCAAGATTTGCATGGGTATGTATATTTCATGTTGCTAGTGACGTTGCCATTGAAGATTGCACCTGTCAACGAGAGCTGAATGAGCCAAGATGGAGTAATACTAACTCAAGCGGCCCAAGACGATGAATTTTTAGAAAACAATGATATTCTTCCTGCGCTCCGCAGGAAGCCCAAGAATTTACAGATCAAGTCCCAACATTCCAGCTATTAAAGTTTCCGAGATTTCAACGTTCATACGGACAGCGGAAGAAAATGTATTACTATTTTTACACCATTTAACGGAGTAGTAGATTAATACGGGAGCTTGCTCACTAGATAATAAATCATGTCAAAAAAGGGGGTGACCCTAATTAGTCACGCATGCTTGCACACAGGTGTTTTAATAACCCAATTAGCATAATTAAGTAATAAATCATGTCAAAAAGGGGGTGGTGGTGACCCTAATTAGTCACCTAATGAGGTTCTCCTAACAAAATATACACAAAAACAAATGAAATCGTTTATTTAGTCAAGTACGTTTTTATTTAATCATATCTGAAAATTTTTTCTCACGCGCTATAGAAAGAGAAAACGGTTACCTTCTAAGTTTTCAAAAATGTATGTGTTATGGAGAAATGTGGAAAGTAGTTAAGTTTTAGAAAACTATTCGAGTTGAGTGAACCATGTAAAATCGTCGTGCGAACCCTCCGGTAATTCCAAGTTAAAGTAAAGTCGTGTTAATTTACGTTCCATCCGAATTCGATTTGTGTAAACTTATCAAATTGATAAAAATTAAAATACTTTACTAACTGTAAAGTAAAGTTGTGTGAACGTGTGAACTACCCAGATTTGAGTTGTGTGAACTTATCAAATTGATAAAACGTAAAATACTTTACAGTTAAAGTAAAGTATAATAAAGTGAAAAGTACAAATAACAATACAATCCAATATTTCCAAAAACAAAAAATTTTAAATGAAAATGAATAAGTATTGTGCAAAGTGCAACATTTCCCTATCGGGTAACATTTCGTGGACTCATCATCTGCGAACGGAGCAACATAAGAGGAATGTTATTGAACCAGTTGATTCAAGGATTAAAAAAATCAGTTCTGGATTCCACGGAAGGATTATTCACTACCTCTATGAAAATACCAACAAAGATGTCATTTATCCAACACAATTTTTTGAGGAAGCAGGAGAAACTATTCTACCTCACTTGTACCCATTGTTGGAAAGTTATTCATCGGTGAAAATAAATTTGGAACTTTTTTGAGAGTACGAACTTTTGAAGGAATAAAAGGAATGCATTAAAAAAAAGTCATTTCAAAGTAAGATGACAGTAACTAGTGCCTGCTCCCATATAAAAAATGAATACAAGGAACATATGGAACAAATTTTGATGAGGATGGATGAATTCCAAGAAAGGGATAGTGGATGGACTTTACTTCATCTCATTCGATTGGAGATGAATATTAATCAATAAAACTACCCTCTTGTTTGGAAGCTAAAAAAGCAATTATAAATGTAAAAAACATAAATGATGAATATTGTTTTAAATGGAGCTTAATCGCAGCATTAAGTAATCTAAATAAGAATGCAAGCTGATGTACAACATATAAAGTCAATATAAATGATGAACTCAATCAAGTCAATGGGATCACATTAAATTTCACTGGATTGGAATTTCCACTTAAGCCTGCAGATATATCTATGTTTATGAAAATAATTTAAGATATAAATGTTACACTTTTCGGGTTCGACGACGGCGTTATATTTGGACCTATATTTTTCTCCCCTGAAGTGAGGACAAATTCTATAAATATGCTGATATTGGAGGAAGGATGTAGAGCACATTATACTTGGATTAAAAATCTCGCAAAGTAAGTTGATTTATCATATCATTATGTGAACAGCGCCTAATATAGTATATACCAAACCTTCAATATTAGTGTAGAATAAGTCCTTTTTTGATAATGTTACCAGACTCTACAAATGTAAAGTAGTCGAGACAGAGATAGACTCCAGAGCAGAACGTGCGCAGAACACTTATAGTTATAATTTCTATATGTAACCTTATATCCAACACAACTATCCTAAATAAAACCTACACCACTCGAAAAGCTACCCTTCTCAATTATTATGTATTTATTTTTGTTTTTGTTTTTGTTTGAAAATTGATTAATATTTATTTGCTTTCATATTAAAAAAAATTTTTTTCTTGTAATTATCTTTTTTTCAGTTTGGTTTCCTATCAAGTTTCGAGAGAAAATCAAAAAAATGGTTCTGTCAAATTTGTTTAAATTATTCGTTGAGTGAAGATGCTGCCAACCGACATTCAGAAATCTGTGGTAAAAACGTCTCACGCTTACCCAACATGAAGGATGCTACTTTACAGTACACGAATATTCAAAAGGAAGTGATGGTACCATTCACAGTTTACGCTGACTTTGAATGCATCCTTCAACCGATTGATAAAAAAGTTAACGTTTCTTTAAGTGTCCTTTAAATATTATAAATATACATAAACCTGTTTCATATGCATACTATATAAAGTGTGCACATGATAACAGTTTAGATAAGTTTGTTTTAGAAACTATATTCAACTCGGGAATGAATTTCCTGTTATCTCTATTAGAAAATTTAACTTTTATATATGAAAACTATATTTCAAAACCTGTTTCTATAATAATGTCAGATGTTGAAGAAGATAATTTCCAAAAATCTAATAATTGTCATATATGCAACACTCCTCTTTTATTGGATAAAGTTAGGGATCACTGTCACTTCACAGGAAAATTTAGGGGTGCAGCACATAATGAGTGCAATTCAAAATATAAAGTTCCAAAATTTATTCCTGTTTTCTTCCGCACTTTCACCAGGTATGATTGCCATCTATTTATAAAAGATTTAGCAATTATACCTGGTGAAATAAAGGTAATTCCATAAATAACAAATGTATATTACAAGATCATTTTTCCCTAATGAAAATCATTTTAACTTAATGCGAAGATAGGGTGTATTTCCATATGAATATTTCGATTCAGTTGAGAAATTAAATGAAAGTAAATTACCTCCTAGAGAAGCTTTCTTAGTTCCTTAACCGAAAATGAATGTTCAATTGAAAATTATACTCACGCACAAAATGTATGGAATGAGTTTTCTTGCAATAATCTTAAAGATTATTTAGAATTATATTTAAAAACAGATGTTTTATTAATGTCTGATGTCTTTGAAAACTTTCGAAGACTTTGTACTAAAATTTATTCACTTGATCCAGCACATTTTTTCACTACACCAGGATTATCATGGGAAGCTATGTTAAAATGTACTAAAATTGAATTAGATTTATTAACTGATATAGATCAGTATAAATTTATTCAAAGTGGTATTCGTGGTGGCTTAGTACAATGTACATGTATATATGCTAAAGCAAATAAGAAATATGTTGAGAATTTTGATAGTACTCAAAAATCATCATATATGATTTATTTGGATGCCAATAATTTGTATGGTTGGGCTATTTCACAATCTTTACCATTTGGAGGTTTTGAATGGATTTCAAGGGGAGAACTTGATAGTATAAACATTACAGAGATTGCAGATGATAGTGAATATGGATACATTTTTGAAATAGATTTAAAATATCCTTTAAAATTGCACAATAAACACAATGATCTTCCATTTTGTTGTAATAATCAGTTAGCAACAAAGTCAGACAAAATAAAAAAATTAATTGCTGATTTAAGGGATAAAGAAAAATATATAATTCATTATAAAAATCTTCAAGTGTATAGAAAATGGATTAATTCTAACAAAAATTCATAGAGGTCTTCGCTTCATTCAGAAGCCTTGGCTAAAAACATATATTGATTTGAATACATTCCATAGAACTAATGCAAAAAATACATTTGAAAAAGATTTTTTTTAACTTTTAAATAATGCTGTCTACGGAAAAACAATGGAAAATGTCGATAAGCGCGTTAATATTAAATTAATTACTGAATGGGAAAGTGCTTCACCATCCGATTCTTCTGGTCCAAAAGGCATTGTGGTAGATCTCTTATTTCAAAGTCAAACTTCCATAGTGTCAAACAGTTTTCAGAAAACTTCTTCGCCTTTCAAATGAAAAGATTAAATGTGTTGTACAACAAACCTTTATATAAAGGTTTTGCTGTATGAGATTTATCGAAATGGAAAAAATATGATTTTCATTATAATTATATCAAACCTAAATACAATGAAAATGTTCAATTAAATTATATGGATACAGATTCTTTTATATATACTATTAACACTGAAGATTTTTATAAAGATATTCAGAACGGTGTTGAGATAAAGTTTGATACATCAGATTATTCTGATGAATTGCTTAATCTCTATAATTTTCCTAAAGCTAATAAAAAAAGGTTGGGTTTTTTTAAAGATGAACTCAATGGAAGACCTATGACGGAATTTGTTGGTTTGAGATCAAAAATGTATGCCTTTAAAACATCTAATAGTAATGACAGCTCTGAAAAAACAGTGAAAAAATCAAAGGGTGTTAAAAGAAGTGCAATAGATAAATTAACTTTTAATAGTTTTAAAAAATGTTTGTTTTCGGAAGAGGAAGTGGTAGGTTCTATGTCAATGATTAGATCTAAAAATCATCTTTTATCAGCAATTAAATGTAAAAAAGTAGTTCTAAGTCATAAAGACACAAAGGTTCTTATACAAGACAATAAAATTAATACACTACAATATGGACATTATAAAACAGAAGAAAAAAGATTAGAAAATAAACTTAATGAAATAGATTCAAATATTTATGTTTATGAACAAAGAATAAAGGAAATAGAGAATTGTCCTAATAGAAATAATTATCAAGAGATTGAAATAGAAAAATTTAAGAAAAATATAGATGAATTTGAATTTGAAATGTTTTATACAGAACTAGAATTAAATTTACTAGATTGTAAAAAAAAATGAATAAATGTAACCTATAATTGTAAATAAGACAAAACAAACATCGCTTTTTTTATTTAAAGGTTAAAATTTAAGGTAATGTATAAACCAAATATAACAATTCACAATATTATTATTATTATAAAAAAATTTATTTAACAGAACAAACATCGCTTTTACTTACAGGTTAATGTTAAAATTTATGAAAATGTACAGAACATGAAAAAAATTGAATTTAACAGAAGAACTACATTATTTTCTTTGAATTACATTCAATTTGCTTACTTTCTTCTATATTTAGTGGTATAGTTTGTTTATAGTTATCTATACCACCCTCTAATCTATACACTTTATTGTCATCATTACTTAAAGGAATTGATTTAATGTATTTATCATTATCTTCATCTAAATTAAACGGTTTAGTTTGAACATAGTTATCTATACCACCCTAAACAAGAATAGTTTCATCCTCACTAGATGATCTTGGAATACATGGTTCCGGATTTTCATCATCATAAAGGATTGTATCATGGTCATCACATCATCATCATCATCACCATACAAATTAAGAGAAAATTTGCCAACCTTTTTTTTATTAATGTTTTGGAGTTCTGAAAATGTAAATATTTTACTATATATATATATACAAATATTATTTTATATGTATTCAACCAACCTTTTTGAGCTTCATCCAAAGTATTATTTTCAACTTTTTATACCCGTTACTCGTAGAGTAAAAGGGTATACTAGATTCGTCGGAAAGTATGTAACAGGCAGAAGGAAGCGTTTCCGACCCCATAAAGTATATATATTCTTGATCAGGATCACTAGCCGAGTCGATCTAGCCATGTCGGTCTGTCCGTCTGTCCGTCTGTCTGTCCGTCCGGATGAACGCTGAGATCTCGGAAACTATGGGAGCTAGGCTATTGAGATTTGGCGTGCAGATTCCTGAGCTTTTTACGCAGCGCAAGTTTGTTTCAGTAGAGTGCCACGCCCACTCTTACGCCCACAAACCGCCCACAACTTTGGCTCCTACAGTTTTGATGCTAGAATAAAAATTTTAACTGAAGTGTATTGTTCTCATCAATACCTATCGATTGACCCAAAAAAAGTTTGCCACGCCCACTCTAACGCCCACAAACCGCCCACACCTGTGACGCCCACAGTTTTCATGCCAGATAAAAAATTTTAACTGAAATGTATTGGTCTCGTCAATACCTATCGATTGATCCAAAAGAAAATTTGCAACGCCCACTCTAACGCCCATAACGCTTAAGTCTGTCTACCGCCGGTAGGTGGCGTATTCTAATCTCGCTTTGCTGCTTGCATATCTCCATTTCCCTTTGGTCCCTTTAGCTGAGTAACGGGTATCTGATAGTCGAGGTACTCGACTATAGCGTTCTTCCTTGTTTATTAATGTTTTGGAGTTCCGAAAATATATATATATATATATATATTATTAGTATATAAAATTATATATATATATATATATATATATATATTAAACTCACCTTTTTTTAATTTACTCGAATTATTATTTTCATCTTCTATTTTTATATTCTGCAAAAATAAACATATTTCCCTACTCAATCAGATTATGATATAATATCACTATTAGTTATTTTGAAGTCGTTAATATCGTTAATTGGTATTATATCTGTGCTAATCTGACTTTCTTTTTTATTTAAATATTCGAGCATCATTTGAGCTGCTAAATTTCTCTTTCTTAAACATATCCCATTAATTCTTTCTGCTTCCTCTATTTCAATTTCTTGGATTTGTGGACCATCACTAAGATAACCTGTATCTTCTTCTTCTATCTCTTCTCTTTTACTCTCTTGTTTGGAGAGAAGATCAGCATCTTTCAATATTTTGTCATAAACAATCCTATCTTTTCGTCTCTCTGCATTAATTACTGTTTGGGATAAAACTTCTGCAAATTCAAAACAATTAATTCTTAAAGTTGCTAAGGGGGTATTAGTATTGCGTTTATATTTTTGGTGGCGGTGGCGACTAGATAAATATTTTAAATTCATACGCTTAGATTTACTTAGACTTCGCCTAGAATGTGTTCTTCTATATATATTATTATAATGGCATTTAACTTCTACCGTAGCACTTTTGTATTGGACGGTGAAGAATCTGTTTAGACCCCTTCTTCCTAAGTCCATATTCTCCTTTCATTTTCAACTCATTTTTGCTTAAAATTCTCTATTATACCTCTCTTTGTGAATTCGATTTGTGAGTTGTGTATGTTTTCAGTGCTTTTTAATTTATGAGTAGTGTTCCTTTTTATTGGAACCCGACTTACACTTTCAAATTCTGTATCACTATCACATCCCCAACACTAATTCTTGTGACGTATTACTAAATGTTGGTGCTCGACTTACGTTTTCAAATTCTCTCTCACTATCATTTATACCCATATTAATTTTTTCTGATTTTTCATCTCCTATGTTTTTATTTTCTATGTGATCAACACTTTCATTTTCGCTATTAAAATCAAAAACACTGGGTGGAATTGTAGTTGTTTCAGATGTAGTGTTTGTAGCTGTTTTTGTTGTTGTTGTATCTTCTTCCAGAAGTTCTCTTTTTAATGTAGTTGCTGCTGTTGTAGTTGTTGTTTCTTCCTCCTCCTCCTCCAGAATTCCCCTTCTCATTGTATGTGTAGTTGTACTTGTTGTAGTTGAGGTAGATGTAGTTGTAGTAGATGTTGATCTAGTTGCTTCTTCTTCAACTGTGCTTGCACTTGTATTTGTTGTTAAGTCTTTTTCATTAATGCTACCATTAATAGCATTAAATATTTTAGTATCGAGTTCACTTTTTAAGTTTGGTTTCTCACTTTCATCACTTGTCTTGTTTATGAGATCCATAAAAATATGACTGTCCTCTAGAATCTCAAATTTTAAGTCAATTTTAATGATTTTTTTTAGTTTTGGAACATTGATAAATAACCCAATCGAATTATTGGAAGTCGATGGGTTTTCAAATAAAGTCATTTCATTGGGGAGTGGTACCATTTTCACCATCGGATTAAAGAGGGAAAGTATTACAACAAATATTATAAAAGCCGTCATTTTAATTTTTTTTTGATTTTGTTTTTGAATAAGCAAACGATCCGAAATTGAGTTGCGTGAACGAATAGATGGAGACTGAATACTTTTCAAAATTCTTCCGCCTTTATACCCTCCAGATTTGTATATATAAATATATAACGTTCTGTTCAAATTCTTATCTGTACATGCTTTTCTTCACACTTTATAAATAGGAATTGCGTTATTGTGAAGAAACATAGTTTATTTTCACGCATTGACGTCAATGTCTACATTTTAATTGTTCTTTATAGAATTTCGTTTTTATGAATCCAACTATCTTCTGATTTTGAAAAGCCTACCCAACGCACAAGCACATAATCACCTTTTTGTTTCACAATCTTTTCAAGTTTAAGTTTTAGGGAATTTTGTTTTTTTAATTTCTTGTTTATAGAAACCACCTTGAATTGGATCACCCTTCAAGTCCTCAAGTAAATATGTGGTGGGGGATGTATTTTGTACTTTCCGAATTCGAAAAATTTCCGTTGTCCAGTTTGGGGTATAGCCTTTTTCAAAGACATGTTTATATTTACTTATGCGTACATGATCCCCCTCTTTAAAGTCCCCATTTGTAAATATTTTTAGATGATTGTATGATCTCATCAAAATCTGGTTTTCATTTTTAGCATTGACGTCAATAGGCTTCTTTTTAATCGTTCTATGCTTCCTGTTATTATAATTATTAATCAACTCTTTGTATATTTGAAGCCAAGTATATTTTCCATTAAAACTAAACATAAGCCACATAAGTTATTTTAATGTTCTATGAAAACGTTCCACAATAGATGCTTTAAGAGTACTAAATGTTAGTAATGATTAATTTCATATCTTTTCATCAATTCTCTGAATTGTTTATTATAGAATTCATTTCCATTATCTGTTTGTAAATTCTTTGGTACTCCACGACCAGATTTTATTATTTTTTCCATTGCTTTTGTAACTTCTTCTGCATTTTTTGATTTTATTGCTTCACCCCATCCATATTTAGAAAATGTATCTATTACTGTTAACAAATATCTATAGCCTTTATTTGATGATGCATATGCCCCCATTTCAACCAAATCAGCCTGCCATAAATCATTAATACCCTTTACTACAACTCTACGTCTTGGGAAATTCTTGAATGATGGGCGATGTAACTCATTTATAATATCTCGTTTACTCATAGCTTTATTTTATCTGGTATAAATGGATTCTTCTCTAAAGATTCAATTTCACCTTCAAAAACTGAGGTTGGTGCAATTATATAATTGAAAACTTTACTTTCTATTTCACTTATATCCTCCATTATCGTATTAAAAGTTTTCATGAGAAATTCCAATTTTTGTTAGAAATTTTCCTCACTTTTCCCTCAATATTATTGATTCGAGGTCTTAATCTAAAGATTTCTTGTTTCTGCGGTTGTTTAGAAATTTCATTAGATGTATTCTGTACTAGTTTACTTATTTCATCATCAATATAAAATTTTGTTGCAATATCATTTTTATGAATGGGGGGTAGGGAATTTTTAAATCGTTTACTCTGAACATTTAAGTGTCCATCATAATCATCAAGTATACTTTAGAATTTTTCTACACCTTTTGTTATATCTGTTGAGTACTCTTTCTCATTTAAAAAACAACCAAACTTATCAACTGACATATTAATTATAAAATAAATAATGAATGAATGGTATATTTATGTATGATCCACATTAATTGTTAAAACTTCTTCTTCGTTTTCACTACGTGAAAATTGACTTTTTCGAAGTATTGTTCCATCTATTTGTATCTGATCAGAATGAATGATTGGTGGAGGGTTTTTTAAATGTTGGTTTATGAATTTGTTAAGATTTTCCAATTTATCAAGAAGGTCTTTTAGTGAATTATGTATATACTCCATTTGAGATATCATTTTTATTACTTTACTTTCCAGCTCTGATACTCTTTTATTTCGTAGTTGAAATGATTTAGTTATAGTTTCCATTTGATGTGATTTCGCTTAATTAATTTTATAATCCACGTAAAGTTTAATAGCCAAATCATTTCCATTTATTGGGATTGAAGAGTTTTTAATTCTTTTTTTCTGAACATTTATGTGACCATCAGTGTCTAGATATATACCTTTAAGACTCTCAACTTCCCTTTTGAAAAGCGAGGAAAATCTCTATCATTTGAAAAGTGACCAAACTTGTCAATAGACATTTTACTATTAAACAAAATGAGAAAATGTTTTCTATTTTATTAATATATTATTTTTGCTTCCCGCAATTCTTCTATTATTGAAAGAATTTCATTAGTATGGTTATTATTACCAGCATATCTTGATGCCATTAAGAGTTGCAATCTTTCAACAAGTTCATTAACATTTTCCCAATATACATAGTTTGGTGGTATTTTTTGTAGTCTCATATACCCAGAACCAGTATGTTCTTCATTTACTGAAGATGATATTAATGGTTTAATAATTGAAGAATATTTTTTAGAACGATTCCCCTTTACTTGACCATCTGGTTGATAGTTTCTTTTGTGAGCACTTGTTTCAATTAAAATGTTTTTATATGATTCTAAATCATTCTTAGTATAATTCTTAGGACTATTATGAAAAATTAAAGAGTATAGACCTGGTGATAGAGTCCATAAATTTCCACTTCCTAATTCCATTAAATTTTTTTTTAATTTTAAGTGTTGTATTACCCAACATTAAAATATTATTTTCTTCTCCTGGTCCATAACTATTGTCTAAGATCTTTTCTTGCTTTAACTGATTAATGTTGAGATTGTACTTCACCCCGGTATCTTCATATACACTTTCATTTAAATCATCTGTGTGAGGCTGTTGTGAAACATCGGATTCATCTATAAGAGACTGTTGTGAAACATCAGATTCATCTATTAGAGACTGTCGTGAAAAAGCATCAACATAAGCATCACTCTCACTATCACTTTCGATTACTCTCTCGTGTTCCCTTTTTTCTTTTTTACTTTTAGGTACTCTTATTTTCTCTTAATATCATGTGTATCATTAATATATTCCTTTTTATTCAATTTTTTATTTTCAGTGAGTAATTCATGTAAAGGTTCTGTAATAGGCTTAAAAGTTCCCTGCAAATTTGATACGTTCTCATTTTTTATTTGTTTCAATTCATCAAATTTTTTTTTTAATGAATTTCTACTTTTCGTCAACTGTTCTAAAAGTTTACGCTTCATTGTTGTCGTTTTCTCTGATACTCATGTGCTACTGGGAAAAATGTACTATAATTTAAATATTTATAACAAAGGGTTTGAGTTTTATGAAATTTTATTTTTATTTTTATTTTTATTTATCAAAATAGATACATTAATAATATTAAAAATAAATACATTTTAAGCTTTATTTAATTCTAAATAGAGATTGTTATCATTCCTTTTAATAATACAAAAAGTATTATCCTTTATATATTCAATTGCTGAATCATCTAATTTATCTGAGTATCGTTCCGACAAGTACAGCATATACTCTTCAAGTTCAAGAGTGAGGGCCATCCCAAAGGTGGTTTTCTTACGTTGAGCGCGTCGAATAGGGTAGTACACCTCCGATTCCATCCTCGTCTTTGTTAAAATAGGTTTTGGTGCGTTACCATTAAAATCCTTGAGTACTTTCATCATTCCCGGATTGACCATTTGTAGTTGTTGCTATTGTTGTTGTTTCTTCTTGTAGTTGTTTCTTCTTGTAGCTGTTTTTGATGTTGTTGTTTTCAGCTGTTTTAAGCAGTTTTAGCTGTTTTTGATGTTGCTGTTTTACTGTTTTAACTGTTTTTGTTGTTGTTGTTGTTGTTTTTGATGATTCCAAGATTTTTTAGGTTGAAACTTTAGGTTGAGAACGTTTTAGCTTGAAACTTTTAGGTTGAGACTGTTTGCAGGTGGTTTTTAAATGTGAGTTAGAATAACATTTGATCGAGTTTTTATACCTTAAGGTAAACTAACCATCCCTGTTCTTTCTCATTCTTGATTTAGAATCGACCAATCATAGCAGTGAATAGCATGTAAATAGGGTGGGTTTCAAGAATTATAGAGAAATTACTTGATCATAAAGAAAAAGTTAGGGTGGGATAGAGAGTAAGAATTGGAGGGACAGGTGTCCACAGTTGGTACTATTAAAGGCTTGTTTTCTCTCATAGTTATAGTTAATGTTATTCCCCAAGTATTTCACAATTTCTTTTGGGGGTTGTAAATTTCCAAAACTATCAAAGTAGTGTATACTTTTTTTATTTTTGTTATAAGCTACCCAATGCGTACCATTTGATGAACTATCATCTAGGTTTATAATTCCTGACTCTTCTCTCCAAGGAGATTTGGGCAGTGAGTCTCTCATGAACACACCTCGGAAATGTGGAATGTACTTTTGAGCAAAATTCAAAATTTCGAAATTTTTCACCCACCTTAATACTTTCCATTTTTTTATTATGTCGTTTACTCTCTTCAAATTGTTTTTTCCCCATACTTGCATTATTGACAGTTTTAGCAATGACTGCACTACCAGAGGCGAGACTACATAACGCACTTAGTGCAGTCAAAATGGTTACAATAGGTAAAAAGCCACAAATTTTCGGTACATTAATAATACGGGAAATCTTAACATTTTTTTTATTTCTACCAATTGATTTATTGACTGCTTTACGCGCTACCTTCGTCGCACTCATTAGATCTAGTGGCCTCCGAGTTTTCAATGCCTGTATTCCTGTTTGGATAACATTTGAAAAACTCTACCTTTGATTTCCTTCTCTTACACTTTCTCTTTGTTCCCATTTTCACACCCATTCCGAATTTCTTTTTTGTTTTCATAATATTTGTAATCAAGTGTGCTGCTGTTTTCTCTGCAATACTACTATCTTTTGAACCAACACGTTCCCACGCTTTATTTATTAGTACTGCGTCAGCCTTATGTCGATCACCTAGATCCTTATATTGTGAATATGCAATATCATGTACTCTACAAGCTTCATCCAATTGATTTATCCCACGATCACCGCGCTCCAACCTTTGTTTTAGCTTTGTTCCAGGTCCACAAAAATTATAACCAGGAATATGTGCTTCAAATGGAAGTGTGTTAATTATTTTGTTGATAATACCACTACCTCGTTTCAAGTTTGAACTCTGACTGCAACAATTATAAAAATTTTTACCCATTTTATATAATGTTTAATCAAGGAGCATTTCTCATCGAATGAAGTACATTACACACGTGAATATGCGTTTAATACGTCAAAAACAAGAAATCTGTGTTAGAAATATTGAGGGTGGTGATCATTCATTAACAAATTCAGTTCCACGACATAGTTCTTTATTACCCAATACAATAAGAGCATTGGTTGTCGGTCCCTCAAACTGTGGAAAAACAAATGTTATGCTCAGCCTTATTGAAAGTCCAATCGGGCTAAAATTTGAGAATATATATGTATTCTCAAAGAGTTTATATCAACCAAAGTATGAGTATTTAGAGAAACTAATTAAACCGATAAAGGGAATGGGATATTATACGTTCTCACAAAACGATGAAGTTTTACCACCCGCTAAGGCTAAAGAAAACTCTATTATGATTTTTGACGATGTTGCTTATGAAAAACAAAACAACATTCGTTCATATTTCTGTATGGGGCGTCATAAAAATATAGATTCTTTTTACCTATGTCAAACATATACCCATATTCCAAAACATCTAATACGTGATAACGCGAATATGATTATAATGTTTAAACAAGATGATTTAAATATGCGTCATATATATCGTGATCATGTGAATACTGATATGTCCTATGATTCATTTATGAAAATTTGTCAAAAGTGTTGGAGTGATAAATACGGATTCCTCATAATAAGTAAAGATAACGATATGGAAAAAGGAAGATACAGGAAGGGTTTTAATGAATTTATAATTATTTGAGAATATAAGTTTCATTCTGTAAGCTATATTTTCACAGTACATTATTAGATCCCAAAATGAGTAGATCATTCACTCTTACATTAAATGGTAATGAACCCATTACAAACATTTCTTATTTCCCACCCATTGAACTGACAAATGGTGAATATGAGTGTGCACTCATTGACTTTCATATGTACAACTCTATACCCAATGTTGATATAAATAATAATCTATTTCATATTGGTGATAAAGTAATTCAACTTCCAATTGGATCATATGAACTCAATGATATTTATGATTTTCTAAAAAATAAACTAAAAGATTATGATCTTGAGGAAACATTTCAAATGGAGAGTAATAATAACACACTTCAAGTTCATATTACTACTACCAAGGAACCTATTTATTTTAATAGAAACAACTCCATTGGACAATTGCTTGGTTTCAATAAAAAAATAATTTACCCCGACTTGAAAAAAACATATATATCTGATCAACCTGTCAACATTTTAAAAATAAACACAATACGCTTAGTATGTAATATTGTAAGCGGGTCATATATTGATAGTAGACAAGATCATTCATTATACGAATTTGGAATTAATGTTCCACCATGCTATAAAATGAATATCACACCACACAATCTTATTTACTTACCAGTCAACACTAAAAAAATAAGTACACTCTCTATAAACATAACTGATCAGAACGGTAAACTATTAAATTAACGCGGTGAAAACTATACAATTCGTTTACATTTAAGATTATATACAATAAAAGAGGTGATAATTACCGAAACCAAAAAGACACACACATTAAAAAATAAGTTAATTCTTAAATCACTGGGCTTCAAATTGCGAGTTTAACTAAAGTTATGGGGTTAAATGAAATATTGGCAGTACGAGAAAAACCTTTCTCTGATGATGGTATATCAAAAAAGGAATATCACAGTTATTCACCCTATCAACAATCATTTAAACCAAACGATGAGATAAGAATTACAATCCAAAATCAAGATTTATATGTACTCCCCCATGAGAGTCTTCTTAATTTTCAAGGAGATATTACCCTAATTAAGGAAGGGGGAGCGGTAGAAACCCAAAATGTTATTGAGAGGATGAGAAATAATTGTATGGCATACTTTTTAGATGAAATACGCTATGAAATAAATGGTGTTGAGATAGATAGAACAAGATTTAGTGGTATTACTTCTACAATAAAAAACTTTGTTTTTTTAAATCAATTTGAAAGCAAGAGACTTTACAATTCTGGATGGAGTGGAGGATCCGATTTCAATTTAAGCCCCCACTTCAACTTTTCAATACCCCTTAAAAATCTGCTTGGATTTGCTGAAGATTTCAAAAAAGTAATATTAAATTGTAAACATGAACTGGTACTATTATTATCAAAAAATTTTAATGATGTACTTGAGCAAGATAAATTTGAGAGTGCACAATTAGTAGGAAAATATCATCTCAAAATGACTAATATTACATGGAAAATTCCTCATATAACACCCAGCGATTCAACGAAAATTAAAATGTATGATATTATAAAAAGTGGAACCAATCTACCGATTGCATTCCGTAGTTGGGATACATACATTAATCCTAAACTAAGTAATCGAACAAATCATGTTTGGAATGTTAAATTAGCTTGCTAATGCAATGGTTAAATCGGGACCCATTGATGTTAGGATTTCAATTGAACTTACCAGGCCCGCTATCGAAAATGTTCAAGTATATTGCGTGCTCATACATGATCGTTTAGTTGAATATAACCCGTTGAATGGTCTAGTTCAGCGGATTGTCTAACAATTAATCAATCAATCATGAGTGAAGATATTGTTGCAATTGATGTTCAAGGATTTCTTGGGAATAATAATAAATTTATTCTAAAAGAAATTGGTGTGGTATTCAAAAACGAGACAATCTTGAATTCTAATTTTATCATACACTGTCCACATGATTTTATTGAATTGAATAAGAAATGTAGAAAAACAGCTACTTGGCTAACAAAAAAACATCACAAAATTTATTGGAATGATGGAGTATACTTTTTCAAAGAAACACAAATGTATTTAAGAGAAATAATTAGAAAACAGGAAATAATTTGTAAGGGATATCAAAAAAGGTTATTCCAACAAAAATTTTTAAAAATTGATAATGTAATTAACATTGATGAAATTGGTTGTCCCTCTCTAAAAATAATGGATGGAAATCACTTTCCATATTGTTCATTACATGCTCGGGATGGTGTCTGCTCTCTGAACAATGCTCATAAAATCTTAAACTTTTACACAAACGAAAACTCCTAAACACCTTTTAACCATTCATTCACATTTTGAGAGTCGGGAAAATAAGTTTACGAAATGACTGATTCTAATAAAAATCTTAATATACCAACTTATTCTTCTTTAATAAATAAAATTAATTTTTTTATTAATACATTTGGAAATATGATTTCAAAAGAGGACTTGAAATTACTACTGGAGACAAGGAACATGTTTATGGGTACTGACGTAAAGGAGTTTATAAAAACAAAATTTGGAGAACATTTAAATTTATGTACATTTTCTAATGATAATATAGAAACTTGTGCTTGTTTTCATTTTGTAATTCAACAATATAGAGTTAGAAAATTAATTTCCTCATATATTGAAATTCTAAAATAAAGAGAAAACCAAAAAAACAAGGGAGAACGCTATAGTCGAGTACCTCGACTATCAGATACCCGTTACTCAGCTAAATGGAGATATGCAAGCAGCAAAGCGAGATTAAAATGCGCCACCTACCGGCGGTATACAGATTTAAGCGTTATGGGCGTTAGAGTGGGCGTGGCAAATTTTTTTTTGGATCAATCGATAGGTATTGACGAGACCAATACATTTCAGTTAAAAATTTTTATCTAGCATGAAAATTGTGGGCGTCACAGGGTTTTGCGGCTTGTGGGCGTTAAAGTGGGCGTGGCAAACTTTTTTTTGGGTCAATCGATAGGTATTGATGAGAACATTACATTTCAGTTAAAATTTTCTATCTAGCATGAAAACTGTAGGAGCCACAGTTTTGGGCGGTTTGTGGGCGTTAGAGTGGGCGTGGCAGTCTACTGAAACAAACTTGCGCTGCGTAGGAAGCTCAGGAATCTGCACGCCAAATCTCAATAGCCTAGCTCCCATAGTTTCCAAAATCTCAGCGTTCATCCGGACAGACGGACAGACGGACAGACGGACATGGCTAGATCGACTCGGCTAGTGATCCTGATCAAGAATATATATACTTTATGGGGTCGGAAACGCTTCCTTCTGCCTGTTACATACTTTCCGACGAATCTAGTATACCCTTTTACTCTACGAGTAACGGGTATAAAAATTTGTGTTGTTTTGAATTTGTTTTCGAGGGGAGGTCTATCATCAGCTGTTGCATTTTTTAACATCTGTTTTCTAAGTATAATACAACGATTTATCTCTACCGAACTTTAGTTTAAGATAAACATTCAGACTATTACGTTGAAAGAAAAAATGATTTCCTCAAAAATTGAAGAGTTCTTAAGGGAGCATGGAAGTGAGATCTTCAAGGAACATGCTACGAAATTGAAATCATTTCATACATTTTTTACAGATGTAGAAGGCACCCCAGTAATTCATTCAAAGTATGGAGAACACCTATCATCCTGTGCATGGGCATATGATGATTGTAAAGTTGGACCTGACACTTGCAGGTGTATGCATGTTGAAAAGAAAGAAGAAGACGCCTTAAAATTGATGGAAAGATACATTCATTTATTTAAAAGACTCAATGTAAACTAATTTAACACGAATATGATTAAATAAAAACGTATTTGACTAAACAAACGATCTCATTTGTTTTTGTGTATATTCTGTTAGGAACCACAACTACCACCACCATTTTGACCACAAGACTTTAGACAGGTTACACTAACAGATGTCAACTACAACCCTAATTGAATCTACCCTATTAAAACTATCCCTAATTGAATCTACAAAACGCCCACGCATAACAAAACAACGTTTTTGTTAGGAACCACCACCACCAACACCCCTCTTACACTCCTACGCTCACTTTCTCATCTAATGCTCGCTACCGAAGGTTACCGAACTCACGCTTGTTTCACACCACAAAGTATGCGACCTAATATCCCTCAAACCAACACCTTTTGACCACACGACCGCAGACAGGTTACACTAACAGATGTCAACTATAACCCTAATTGAATCAACAAAACGCCCACGCATAACAAAACAACTTCCCCTCAGCCTAAATATAGTTTTACAAATTCATACGCATGACAAAACACCCCTCCAAGACAAAACAAGACATATCAAAACACCCTTCTCTAAATAAAAACGTATTTAACTAAACAAACGAACTCATTTGTTTTTGTGTATATTCTGTTAGAAACTACCACCTCCACTATAGAATTGGAACATTTAAGATTACCCTCCCCTTAACTTAATACAAGTTAGAAGCAACATACTTTAAGTGACCTGTGTGCAACCAGTGCACCCCTCACACACAAGCAATCACAAATTCATACGCATGACAAAACACCGCTCTTACACTCCTACACACCCTATTCGGGTAAAGATCACTCTAAACAACCACAAAACCCTACACATGTCATTTGCACCCCTATCACACACACCTTTAGGGTGAGAAAAAGACAAGACAAAACCAGACATATCAAAACACACCTCTCACACACTCCTACACACCCCTTTCTAACCTCATTAAGTGACTAATTAGGGTCGAAACCACCACCAACCCCTTTTTCTAATCATGCTAATTAGGTCATTAAAACACCTGCGCGCAACCATGCGTGACTAATTAGGGTCACCACCACCCCCTTTTTTGACATGATTTATTACCTAGTGAGCCAGCTCCCGTATTACCTATCTACTAATCATGTCATCGAAATTTTATTAACAAAGCGTTCAAAAACAGTCGGTGCGTTTTTGATACCCATTGGCATTCTTAAAAATTCAAATTGTCCTAGTGGTGTCACGAATGAAGTATATTTGACAGATTCTTCATTTACAAAAACATGAAAATATCCATTTTTAAGATCTAACTTCGAGAATACTTTTTTGTCAACTAATTTATCTAATAAATCATCGATGTGTGGCAGTAGGTAGTTGTCCTTTAGCAGTGCTTTGTTAAGTTTCCTATAATCAATGCATAATTTAATTTCACCTGTTTTCTTCTTGACTAATACTATCGGAGATGCAAATTCTGATTCGCTTGGTCTTATTATATCGCTTTTGAAATATTCGTCTAGTAATTTTTGAAGCTTATCCTTTTCTGTATATGATAATCGTCGAGGACTACAACTGAAAGGTTTTGCATTATCTAGGCATAGCTTCATTTCTGCTCTAATCATTGGCTTTTCAGGTCTATTTGCTTTTACATAACTGTTTTCAATTATTTTCAAGAAACGACATTGTATTTTGTAAGTAGTGCTTTTGTCTCAGTTAAATTCAATCGTTTCGTTGTTTGTACAGTCGATATTAAGTATTTCGGTTTCAAAATTGTCAATTTCCAGTCGCCTGTTTACATTTGTACATTCCGTTGTTTCATTGTTAAGTCTCATATCTCTCTGACCGATATTTTCACTATTTCGTCTCGTAACTGTTTGACCGTCATTTTTACTATTTCGTCTCGTAACTGTTTGACCGTCATTTTCACTATTTCGTCTCGTAACTGTTTGACCGCCATTTTCACTATTTCGTCTCGTAACTGTTTGACTCGTTGTTTTACTGTTTCGTCCCGTAACTGTTTGACTCATTGTTTCATTGTTTCGTATTATCGCCCTGTGACCTATTCTTTTGTTATGATCTTTCAAGACTGCATGTTCCGCTTTTACAACTTCAGTCGCCAATTCCAAAACATTCTCGGTTATATAGTCGTCTAAACACTCAATATTATGATTTACTTCAGCAATGCGCAACGACAGATCCCTAGTATCACTCGTCGGGTTATGTTTTGATATATCTTCTACAGTTATCATCTTTAAAGTTCTTTAATCTAAATTTAAATCGCAAGCATCCATGAAATTTCTACCCAAAACCACATCATGTATCATAGACTCATTGGCAACAACTGTTAAATTGAAGTAACATTTTATTGTTCCTTTTAATACAAAACATAAAAATTTTCCATTTATTTGTAATGGACTTCTATTTATACCAAAATAACGTTCTTTAACTTCATGTAGTTTGGCCTCCCTGGGCAACAAAGATAATTTAATCAATAAATTTGGACTGCCAGAGTCTAAGATGCATGCTGCAACCATAGGAGATATAATTTGATTGTCAA
This sequence comes from Drosophila suzukii, assembly GCF_013340165.1. Lineage (NCBI taxonomy): Eukaryota > Metazoa > Arthropoda > Insecta > Diptera > Drosophilidae > Drosophila > Drosophila suzukii. The sequence goes on along the minus strand of NW_023497325.1, from coordinate 93,660 downwards.
AATAAATTTTAATACACCTTACATATATATTTTCAGCATTCCCCTTCCTTTCCCCGCATTGGGCCACGAAGTGGCCGAACTTGCCACAAGCATAGCAGGATCCTGGCACCCTTGCTGGCTTTCGACAATCCTTAGCGATGTGTCCTCTGGCGTTGCAATTACCGCGTTGGAGTTACGAGACGAAAAATATCCGTTGTCGCTCCTATTCCTGTTCAGCTCCTTCGACACCAACTCCATTGGCTTGTCCAAACGGATACCAGCAAACGCACGGAGAATTTGCATCGGATCTGTGAAGCATTGGATCCGGGCTTGATCACGCAAATTCTGTGCTGGTATTCCCTCGACTATCTGGTCAACAAATTCGTCCGGTTCGATGTTGATGCTGCTTGCTAGCATTGTCTTTGCCTCAAAATACACTGCGAACTTTTCGGAATGTTGCAACTTTAAATCTTCTAATTTGCGTCGCGCCTCTGCTTTTGAAAGCTTGTCGCCGAAAGCTAATATCAGCTGTTCCAAAAGATACTCTGCCGGCTCCATAATACGCGTTGCATTTGCATGCAACCAGCGCTGAGCGACACCCTTCAGTTTGGACACAATCACCATCTTCATGCCCACTACATCCAGGTTGTACATTTCAGCAATGTTGCGTACTTGCTGGGTCCAAATGTTTGCACAAGAAGATCCATCAAAATCCATGATGATTTCCTTGGCAAATGAAAGTGACATACTTGGCGTTTCTAGTCCTTTGTTTACAACTGCCACTCGTTGTTGCTCAACACTGTTTCTTACATCGATATCGGTTTCGCTATCGATATCAGCGCTTCCATCGGTGCTTGGTATTTTTCCGCCAACTGCTTCCTCGGAGTTTTCGCCTTGCACTGCTCGCTTTACTCCCTCGCTGCTCACTGCTTGGTTGCAGTTTTCGGCCATGATGATGACGTCATTGCCAACTGCTTGCGACGCGGCCCTTACTTGTGCAAGAATGTTCTGGAGCTCCTTTTTACCAGCTTCGATTTCAGCGCGTATTTGTTGTAGCGACAACACTCCTTCGGCTACAGCAAACCACTCGTCTCCCTTGGGCCTTGAAGCCGCTGCAGGAATCAGTTCCGACCTAAAGTTGGCATCCTCAGCAGAGAAATCCTCCCCCAAGTCATCTTCCGGCTCTAACTCCTGAGCCTGATCAGCAAGGAGCTCGTTTTCAGCGTACTGTGGCAGTGGGGACTCCGGGCGAGTTCCACGAACTAGCGGGTCCACGCCTTTTAGTCGTGCCGCCAGTTCGGCCTTATCGCCGATCGTCGGCAAGTGTAATGCCGCCAACCACCTTTTGAGCTGGACGACCGTGAACTGTTGGACATCAATTAGATCCATTTTATGGGTCAGAACCACTTCTGAAGTTTATAGTAGTATAAACTTAGACACTTTATTAAACTGAACTGTTCTTCTTAACTTCTTGTTTGCAATTGGCCGGTTTTACATAGCGTCGGTTTTACATTCGATTACGTGAAGTTGGTTGCGATCAATATCGATACTTAACATTTTAGCAGAGTTGCCAGGTTGGCCACTTTACAACAGGAGATACTTTTAGATGCTAACGACTATTAAACAGCTAGCCGTTACATTCAAATACTTGTTGATATACATTTACAACAAAGAGTTATACGTAATTATATACAAGACACTTATCCTACTACAGTTTGTATTTATAATGGAACTAGTTCCATTCAAGGATAATGCAAGTGATCTGGACATATTGAAATCTCTTCATAAACTGTGGGATTGTAAGTATCTAACCAAGCTTTATATTGAAATTACTCCTTAAATCATAATAAATTGATCAAATCCTTTTCTGTATCTTCCGTTATCCATTTAGTAATCCTTGCTAATTAATAGGAATCCGTGCTTGTCCTCCCAACATTTTTAACAAATTTTCACAAACGTTTCATAATTCATATCAGTGTTAATATGGTAACGATATATATGCCGCATATTTAAATCATCTTGCTTAAACATTATAATAAAGTTGGCATTGTCACGAATCAGATGTTTAGGTATATGACTATACGTTAGACATAAATAAAAAGAGTCTATAATTTTATGTCGACCCATACAAAAATAAAATCTTGTTATCTTGTTTTTCACAAGCTACGTCATCGAATATCATAATGGAATTGTTTTTAGCTTCACTGGGGCCTAGTACACCCTCATTATGGGAGAATGTATGATATCCCATTCCATTAATCGGTTTGATTAATTTCTCCAAGTACTCATATTTAGGTTGATATAAACTTTTTGAAAATATATAAACATTTTCGAATTTTAACTTAACATAATATTAGTTTTACCACAATTCGAAGGCCCAACAATTAGAGCCCTTATTGTGTTCGGTAAGAGAGCACCAAGTCGTGGCGGTAGATTTTTCTCGTTTTCATCGTTAATATTTCTAACTAAAATTTTTTGTTTTTGACTTATTAAACGCATATTTTAACCTAATGTACCTCATTCAATGAGAAATCTTTGATGATTAAACATCAATAAAATGGGGAAACGTTTTTATAATCGCATCAGTCGTATTTATACCCGTTACTCGTAGAGTAAAAGGGTATACTAGATTCGTCGGAAAGTATGTAACAGGCAGAAGGAAGCGTTTCCAACCCCATAAAGTATATATATTCTTGATCAGGATCACTAGCCGAGTCGATCTAGCCATGTCCGTCTGTCCGTCTGTCCGGATGAACGCTGAGATCTCGGAAACTATGGGAGCTAGGCTATTGAGATTTGGCGTGCAGATTCCTGAGCTTCCTACGCAGCGCAAGTTTGTTTCAGTAGACTGCCACGCCCACTCTAACGCCCACAAACCGCCCAAAACTGTGGCTCCTACAGTTTTGATGCTAGATAGAAAATTTTAACTGAAATGTAATGTTCTCATCAATACCTATCGATTGACCCAAAAAAAAGTTTGCCACGCCCACTTTAACGCCCACAAACCGCAAAACCCTGTGACGCCCACAATTTTCATGCTAGATAAAAAATTTTAACTGAAATGTATTGGTCTCGTCAATACCTATCGATTGATCCAAAAAAAAATTTGCCACGCCCACTCTAAAGCCCATAACGCTTAAATCTGTATACCGCCGGTAGGTGGCGCATTTTAATCTCGCTTTGCTGCTTGCATATCTCCATTTAGCTGAGTAACGGGTATCTGATAGTCGAGGTACTCGACTATAGCGTTCTCCCTTGTTTTAATTGTAAACACGGTGGTGGTCTTGTCGATAAGCTAATCAATAAATTACCGTTTGAAGCCCATATTCCGGGATATAATTTTTGTGGACCGGGTACAAAGTTACAGAAACGGTTGGAACGTGATGATCAAGGAATAAACCTATTGGATGAAGCTTGCAAAGAGCACGATATTGCATATTCTCAAAACAAGGCATTGAGGAAACGACATAGGCTAGACTCCATATTAATTGACAAAGCCTGGTCGCGTGTCAAGGCACCAGATAGCAGTCTTGGTGAAAGAGCAGCAGCATACTTTGTTACAAATATAATGAAAGCCAAGAAAAAATTTGGTATGGGATTGAATAAAACGGAAAAGAATGGAAGGAAAAAGATATTGAAGAATAAAATGAAGAAGACAAACCTTTCGACTGTTATTAATGTTGCTACTAAGACTTTAAAAGACATTAGACATTATGAGTGCAATTTAAGTTGCACGTAAATCAATTCATCAATCAATGGGTTCTAAGAAAAAGGTTAAAGTACCTCGTGAAATTAATGTACCCAAAATTGGAGGTTTTCTACTAATCGTACCGATCTTGACAGCCCTCAGCGATCTTAGTAGTTTAGCAAGTGGTAGTGCAGCAATTGCAAAAACAATTAACAATGCGAGAATGGCTAAGGAAGATATGGAGGAGAAAAAACGTCACAATAGGAAAATTGAAAGTGTTGCTGTAGGAGAAGGATTATATCTCAAGCCCTATAGAAAGGGTTATGGTTTCTTTCTTAAGCCCTATAGTAAGGGGAAAGGAATTAAGAAGCGAAAAAACTAATTTCTCTGCTACCCAATAGACCACTATCAAATATCGACATTATACATTTTGCTAAGAAATATATTCCACATTTTAGAGGGGTGTTTATGAGAGATCTACTCCCAGAAGCACCAAAAAGTAGGGAGTGTGGTATAGTAAACTTAGATAATTCACGAGCAAGTGGTACACATTGGGTTGCATATAATAAAAATAAAAATAATATACATTATTTCGATAGTTTTGGAAATCTTCAGCCACCTAGAGAAGTTGTGAAATACTTGGGACATAGAATACAATACAACTACGATAGAGTTCAAGACTTTGATACATACAACTGTTGACACCTGTGCCTCGCTTTTCTACTTTCTTTCGTAGAAGATGTGGAGTCAAAACCGGTATATTTAATTGGTTAATTTACATTTGGGGGGTTGAAAATCAATGTATGGGTACGTGTATGTGTGAACTCTGTATAGTATAAAAAGTGGACCTGCACGGGTTCAAATTCACAGTCTAAGTTTTTACTTCACATCGAACGTCATCTAGAGGACAAGAATTTTTGATCATTCATAACAAAAAAACCTATAACTGCTCATAACAGTTCAAAACATCTGGTGACCAGCTTATAACAACTAGTAAACAACTAGTTAACAGCTACTAAACAGATAATAACCATCTAATAACAGCTATTAACCAGCTAAAACAAGTAGTAAGCAACTACGAAACAAGTACTGAACAACTGCTAAACAGGTAGTAAACATCAAAATACAGCTAAAAACGACGTGGAACAACTGTACCAAGTCCAAAAAACTCAACAACCATCATGAATCAGGAAAACCAGATGAACATTGTAGTTAAAGAGTTCAATAAATTTAATAAAAAGACACTGCTATCGAAGACAAGGATACCTGAAAATGTAAGATTCCCGATCCTCAAGGCGGAGCGCAAAACAACAAAGGTTGGAGAATCTATTGCTCTCGAGTTGGAGGAGCACATTCTGTACATGCCGGAAAGGTACACCTCTCTTCAAGATGATATCATCAATGAAATGGTTGATGAAAAATTTAATATTTATAAAAGTAATGACAATTTGTATTTAGAAATAAGTCAGTAATCATTAAAAAGATTGAGATTTTAAGAATATAACAATAAATTCGCTTTTTTAAATATAATGAAGAAAATGTATCATATCTTTTTTTATTCGGAAATGGTATATAAATATTACAGATTATGGCGTTTCCTAAACAGTATTTGTTTAGTAACTGAGGAGTGACTACATGAATTTCGGAAATTTTAAATCTTTCACCTATAAAGTTTGTAAAACATACTACAATGAATATTTTGTCACAGTTAACCAAAGCTAGATTTGCTTTGAAGCGAAAATTCGATGATCTCAAACAAGTCAAAAATCATACGAATTTACAATTGGAGGAAACTTTTAAACCTATTACTGAACCCTTTCATGAACTTGGTAAGGAAAATTAAAAACAAAAGATTTCTAATGTAAAAGATATTAAAAAAGTAAAGCGTGTAATGAAGCAAATTAAAAAATACGATGATGATGAGAGAGAGCTTGACGATTTCTACTTTACAACTAATGAGAAAGATCTGCAGTCTAATCGAAACATAACTCCAACAAGGTCTTTCGATGATAGTGATTCCTATAATCAATTCTTTTCTCAGACGAATATAGCGGAAGATATAGAAGATGAGAAAAGTGAGACGGAAAAAAGTGAAGATGAAGGGACAACACCTTTACCAATGTATACAGGAGAGGCCGATATGGGTGTGGATGCAGAGCTTGAAGATAATAACGCTGGTTATAACTATTATTTAAATATCAGTAATTTAACCAGAGGAAATGTGTTGGATAAAGGTTATGGACCTACAAAAAGTGCAAACAATTCATTAGCATTGGGAGATAAAGAATTAAAAATTAAAGATAATAAGATAACATTTTCTAGTGGAATGAGTTGTGATCTGACTCCTGGTCTGTACTCTCTAATTTTTCTTAGTAAACCTGAAAACTATGATGATCAAGACTTGAAAATGTATATAAAAATTTTCTTAGAAACGAATATACATAGAGTAGGCTTTAAACCTAATAACAGAATCAAGGGTACACGAGCATACAAATATAGCCATGTTATTAAGAAGTTGATACACAACGATTTCAGTCCTACAACGTCTTCTCCACTTCGCTCAAAAACAGGTTTTGGTTACATGACTCTTCAGAAATCAAATCCAAACTATGTATATTGGAATGATGTAAATGAGTTAGCCGAACGATTGAAAATTTTTGTAGCATCAAAAGGCGCGGGTAACACCAGCCACAATAACGAAATATGTTTAATATTAGAGGAATTGCGTGAAGAAAGGATTATATTTTAATGGGTATAAATAGGAAGGACAAATATGTTTTACATTTATAATCATCAAGTCTGTCGACAAGTTTGGACATTTTTCTGTTGATAAGGAACGATTAGAAAATTCGAAAAGACGTGTTAATTCTACTGAGGGATTATTCATCGATGAGGACGGTAATCTAAATGCTCAAAATAAACGTATCAAAAACGGATCTAAGCCTTTAGACAACAATGACCTAGCAACGAAACAATATACAGATGAGATCCTCGGAAAGTTGGGAGAAGATTTAAGAAAAATTATAACTCAAAATGTTAATCGTCTCACAAAAATTTCAAGAGTAGATATGTAATACGGGAGCTGGCTCACTTTGGGGTGGGGGTGACCCTAATCAGTCACGCATGGTTGCACACAGGTGACAGGTGGTCACGCATGGTTGCACGCAGGTGTTTTAAGGGGTGTGAGAGAGGGGTGTTTTGATATGTCTTGTTTTGTCTTGTCATTTTCTCACCCTAAAGGTGTGTGTGTGTGATAGGGGTGTTTTGTCATGCGTAGGATTTTATGGTTGTTTAGAGTGATCTTTACCCGAATAGGGTGTGTAGGAGTGTAATGGTTGCACGAAGGTCACTATGTTGCTTCTAACTTGTATTAAGTTAAGGGGAGGGTAATCTTAAATGTTTCAATTCTATAGTGGAGGTGGTGGTGGTGGTTCCTAACAGAATATACAAAAACACGTTGTTTTGTCATGCGTATGAATTTGTAAAACTATATTTTAGCGGAGGAGGAGGAGGAAGGGAAGTTGTTTTGTTATGCGTGGGCGTTTTGTTGATTCAATTAGGGATAGTTTTAATAGGGTAGATTCAATTAGGGTTGTAGTTGACATCTGTTAGTGTGACTTGTCTACGGTCATGTGGTCAAAAGGTGTTGGTTTGAGGGATATTAGATCGCATACTTTTGTGGTGTGAAACAAGCGTGAAGCGTTTTGTTGATTCAATTAGGGTTGTAGTTGACATCTGTTAGTGTAACCTGTCTATGGTCTTGTGGTCAAAAGGTGTTGGTTTGAGGGATATTAGATCGCTACTTTTGTGGTGTTGGTTTGAGGGATATTAGGCCGCATACTTTTGTGGTGTGAAACAACCGTGAGGTGTTTTGTTGATTCAATTAGGGATAGTTTTAATAGGGTAGATTCAATTAGGGTTGTAGTTGACATCTGTTAGTGTAACCTGTCTACGGTCTTGTGGTCAAAATGTGTTGGTTTGAGGGATATTAGATCGCTACTTTTGTGGTGTTGGTTTGAGGCATATTAGGCCGCATACTTTTGTGGTGTGAAACAAGCGTGAGGTGTTTTGTTGATTCAATTAGGGATAGTTTTAATAGGGTAGATTCAATTAGGGTTGTAGTTGACATCTGTTAGTGTAACGTGTCTTCGGTCGTGTGGTCAAAAGGTGTTGGTTTGAGGGATATTAGATCGCATACTTTTGTGGTGTGAAACAAGCGTGCATTCGGTAACCTCCCCCTCTTTAGCGAGCATTAGATGGGAATGTGAGTGTAGGAGTGTAAGAGGGGTGTTGGTGGCGGTGGGGCTTGTGGTGGTGGTTGTAGTGGTGGTTCCTAACAGAATATACACAAAAACAAACTTATTACAACCAACACAATCGTTTGTTTAGTCAAATACAATTTTATTTAATCATATTCGTGTTAAATTAGTTTACATTGACTCTTTTAAATAAATGAATGTATCTTTCCATCAATTTTAAGGCGTCTTCTTCTTTCTTTTCAATATGCATACACCTGCAAGTGTCAGGTCCAACTTTACAATCATCATATGCCCATGCACAGGATGATAGGTGTTCTCCATACTTTGAATGAATTACTGAGGTGGCTTCTACATCTTTAAAAAATGTATGAAATGATTTCAATTTCGTAGCATGTTCCTTGAAGATCTCACTTCCATGCTCCCTTAAGAACTCTTCAATTTTTGAGGAAATCATTTTTCTCTCAACGTAATAGTCTGAATGTTTATCTTCAACTAAAGTTTGGTAAAAATAAATCGTTGTATTATACTTAGAAAACAGATTGTCGGGGCGGTGCGGCTTGATCGCTGAAATAATTGAAGCCCCAAGATTGAGTGGTACCCAAAAAACACGGGAGTAATTTGGGGTTTTTACGCGACGTGCGTAGATGTTTATTGTATCACTTTGAAACAAGAACTGCCTAAGCCTAACTTAACTTAAGCGCTCCAGAGCAGAGCGGAGACTTAGGGGAGAGATGGAGAGGGAGAGCGGACGGCAGTGCGAGCGCGCGAGATGTAGACATCTGGATAAAACTGCCGCTCGACACTGCCTCCTGAAATTAAACGCCCTTTTGGCGTGAACATTCTCCCCCCCCTTGCGAGGACACCCGTAGCAAGAACCTCAGGATAGTAGGCTCAGGAATATGCTGGAAGTATAGATCGGTCGTCCGTATGTAGGAGAGTGTGGTGGGCCTTTCCACACTTGTGGCAGTGATGACCACTGCGGCAGGAGTCCTTGGAATGATTGTGAGCCAAGCAATTGGAGCAGTACTTCTGGATATGTACTTCCTGAAGCCGATTCTGGGGGCTGAGCCGTAGAAAGTGGTGGCACTTCCGTAGAGGATGGATCTTTTGGCAGACTCGGCATTGGTAGGATTTAATACCTCGAGTACGTCTGCCATCCAAGGCGGGGTATGGAACCCAATATTCGGATGGAGTATTCTTAGGAGGAACTTTTTGTACGGAAACTTGCGTTGAATAGGACGAAATGATGTGTGGAACTGAGGCGGATACTGGCTTTGGAGGGTCGGATGGAATCGTCGGAGTAGTAGGACCGCTGTTTCGATGCAGCAATGTGTGATGCCGATCTTGGCAAGTGAGACAGCTGTGAGCGCTTGTGCAATCCCGGAATTTATGGCTACTTGCAAAGCAATTGGAGCACAACTGCTTCCTTTGGATATAGGCTAAGCGATCTTCTACCGTCATCTGTAAGAAGCGTGGACATATACGCACGGGGTGGTTCTTCTTCGAACACAGATCGCAGCCTTTGGTTATCGGAACTAACCTTGTGTTGAAGGAATTTATTTTTGGAAATTCTGCCTCTCGATTTGTGCCTTTGGACTGGACGTGGTGGAAATTGGCAGATCGGAAGCTATCGACGGCCTCAAGAGTTAGATGGCGCTCCGTCAAATATGAATCAAGCTCAAGCCACGTAGGAATTTCGGCTTTATTTTGGATGGATTGCTCCCATAATGAGAGAGTGAGCCTTTGGTAGTTTTGTCGAGCACATGTAAACCAGGATAGGGTCCCAGTTCTCAATATTAACACCGGAAAATTTTAAGGAAGTTCAGCAACCTTGAAAAGTGCGTTGAAGTTCCTTTAAGGCTGCTCCCGACTCCTGTGCTATGGATTGCACATTGAAAAGTGTTTTCAGGTGACTGTTCACCTGCAATCGCTTATTTTCGAAACGCTCAGTTAGGTTATTCCAGGCTGAGCGATAGCCATCATTGGTGAGTGGGGAACTTGAAACTATGGAATGAGCTTCGCCAGTTGTTTTTGAATTTAAGTGGAATAATTTTTCAACGGGCGTTAGACTCGGATTGTCTATGTATATTGTCGTGAAAAGGTCCCGGAAAGTCGGCCAGCGAAGATAATCGCCAGAGAAAACCTCTGTGTCGATAGGAGGGAGCCGACAGCCATAGGACGTAGAATTTTGGGACGGAGTTACTGGAGCTTGAGGTATTTGGGAGGAGCCCTTTTGGATTTGTTCCATCAGCTGCGCGGCAAATATTTCGTAAGTGGAGTACGTTTGGTAATACTTGGACTTTAGTATGGATTTTGTGTCTGCGGCGCTCTCGCCTGCAGCTATAATGCAGTCGGAGCATATGTCGTATGCTGCCTTTACCGATTGCCACAAGGAATTGAGGTGATCGCGACGGATGTTACAGGCGGATAACGTTGGTGTAGGAGCACCTGGAGCGTTCACAGTGGCCTCAAAGTGGATCAGACAGTCAGCTGTGGCCATAAATCGGGTTAAAGCGGATTTTACTGATGTTGCCATGACGTTAAATAATTTAGAATTTTAATTCAGATGTAAGGAAACGGATTGGAATCAAATTGGAATTTAGGAACCAATTAAGATTGTAAATATATACGGTCACACTGTCGGATAGGCAATAAATATTTATTATATCGGATGGTCGAACTTATGTAAGGAATTACGGACTTTAATATCGTTTGTTTGAAAGGAACACTTTTTGTGAGCTCTTGACCCACTATGCACTGGCGAAAATATCGATATACGTATGTATGTACACTGTACGTATGTATATATGTGGGGTGCGAATAGCAGAATAGCGTTGCGGGAATTGGAAAGACTTCGCTTATGTTTGTATGTCGGTGCGCTTGTTTGTCACCTGCACAACTAAATTGCAAACGATTTGCTGGAGTAAATTTGTGGATATTGTAACTTTGTTTTTAATTTTAGAAATAGTTTAGCCGTATTTGTAGCTCGAGAAAAGTAGTTGGAGTGGACTGTATTAGAAAGAGTAGTTAGAGTGGACTGTATTAGAATATTTATGTAAATATACACACGCAGCTGGAACACAGTAAAAAATAAAGAGTGCAAATCTTAAGGAAAAATTTTATGACCGGGAATTTTTTACTGCGGCTGAGTTATATTTTACACACGATTGGAATTGAAAATATATTTGACAAATATTTTCGTTGAATAGTAGCAGTGAAATATTTACTGGAATTGTTTCAAGTGTGCAACTGTGGGCAAAGGAAACTGGAATATTGTCGGGCACAAGTAACGGAATTGAAATACATATATTAAATGCCGTTGCGTCGGATTAATCTCTTTTGGATTTAGACAATATATCATACAGAAAGTTAGTCGAAATAGGGTTCGAAAAACTGGCTGTATGACCGGCAATTATAGTAAGCGGAAATTATCTGGAGTGTTTCAAGCCTGCTGGGACAAAATCAAAGGAACCTCCAGGAGAGGAAAGTCCAAAGATTTTGAGATCCGGCTCGAAGGACCAAAATGTTGGGGCGGTCGCTGAAATAATTGAAGCCCCAAGATTGAGTGGTACCCAAAAAACACGGGAGTAATTTGGGGTTTTTACGCGACGTGCGTAGATGTTTATTCGTACACTTTGAAACATGAACTGCCTAAGCCTAACTTAACTTAAGCGCTCCAGAGCAGAGCGGAGACTTAGGGGAGAGATGGAGAGGGAGAGCAGACGGCAGTGCGAGCGCGCGAGATGTAGACATCTGGATAAAACTACCGCTCGACACTGCCTCCTGAAATTAAACGCCCTTTTGGCGTGAACACAGATGTTAAAAAATGTAACAGCTGATGATAGACCCACCCTCGAAAACAAATTCAAAACAACAGAAAATTTTTTTTTGGTTTTCTCTTTATTTTAGAATTTCAATATATGATGAAATTAATTTTCTAACTCTATATTGTTGAATTACAAAATGAAAACAAGCACAAGTTTCTATATTATCATTAGAAAATGTACATAAATTTAAATGTTCTCCAAATTTTGTATTTATAAACTCCTTTACGTCAGTACCCATAAACATGTTCCTTGTCTCCAGTAGTAATTTCAAGTCCTCTTTTGAAATCATATTTCCAAATGTATTAATAAAAAATTTAATTTTATTTATTACAGAAGAATAAGTTGGTATATTAGGATTTTTATTAGAATCAGTCATTTCGTAAACTTATTTTCCCGACTCTCAAAATGTGAATGAATGGTTAAAAGGTGTTTAGGAGTTTTCGTTTGTGTAAAAGTTTAAGATTTTATGAGCATTGTTCAGAGAGCAGACACCATCCCGAGCATGTAATGAACAATATGGAAAGTGATTTCCATCCATTATTTTTAGAGAGGGACAACCAATTTCATCAATGTTAATTACATTATCAATTTTTAAAAATTTTTGTTGGAATAACCTTTTTTGATATCCCTTACAAATTATTTCCTGTTTTCTAATTATTTCTCTTAAATACATTTGTGTTTCTTTGAAAAAGTATACTCCATCATTCCAATAAATTTTGTGATGTTTTTTTGTTAGCCAAGTAGCTGTTTTTCTACATTTCTTATTCAATTCAATAAAATCATGTGGAGAGTGTATGATAAAATTAGAATTCAAGATTGTCTCGTTTTTGAATACCACACCAATTTCTTTTAGAATAAATTTATTATTATTCCCAAGAAATCCTTGAACATCAATTGCAACAATATCTTCACTCATGATTGATTGATTAATTGTTAGACAATCCGCTGAACTAGACCATTCAACGGGTTATATTCAACTAAACGATCATGTATGAGCACGCAATATACTTGAACATTTTCGATAGCGGGCTTGGTAAGTTCAATTGAAATCCTAACATCAATGGGTCCCGATTTAACCATTGCATTTTGATATGATAAGTCAGTTACGATAATAGGAGCTTTAGTTTTAAAGTCTGTAGGTGATAGTAAAGGAGATTCACTTCAGTTATAGTAGCTAGATTAAAACTTGCAATACATATCATATAGGTGAGCAAATCGATCTTTATCAAAGTCCAAGTTTAAGTCATCGTAGGGATAAGTTTCAGAGTTTAAGTAGACCTTTAGATTTCTTAAATTGTTTGTAATCAGATGGTGGTTATCTTTAAATCCAAATCGTGGACGTTCTCGGTTAGCAGCTAATTTAACATTCCAAACATGATCTGTTCCATTTCTTAGTTTAGGATTAATGTATGTATCCCAACTACGGAATGCAATCGGTAGATTGGTTCCACTTTTTATAATATCCTACATTTTAATTTTCGTTGAATCGCTGGGTGTTATATGAGGAATTTTCCATGTAATATTAGTCATATTGAGATGATATTTTCCAACTAATTGTGTACTCTCAAATATTAATAGTACTAGTTCATGTTTACAATTTAATAATACTTTTTTGAAATCTTCAGCAAATCCAAGTAGATTTTTAAGGGGTATTGAAAAGTTGAAGTGGGGGGTTAAATTGAAAACGGGTCCTCCACTCCATCCAGAATTGTAAAGTCTCTTGCTTTCAAATTGATTTAAAAAAACAAAGTTTTTTATTGTAGAAGTAATACCACTAAATCTTGTTCTATCTATCTCAACACCATTTATTTCATAGCGTATTTCATCTAAAAAGTATGCCATACAATTATTTCTCATTCTCGCAATAACATTTTGAGTTTCTACCGCTCCCCCTTCCTTAATTAGGGTAATATCTCCTTGAAAATTTAGAAGACTCTCATGGGGGAGTACATATAAATCTTGATTTTGGATTGTAATTCTTATCTCATCATTTGGTTTAAATGATTGTTGATAGGGTTGATAGCTGTGATATTCCTTTTTTGATATACTTTCATCAGAGAAAGGTTTTTCCCGTACTGCCAATATTTCATTCAACCCCATGACTTTAGTTAAACTCGCACTTTGAAGCCCAATGTTTTAAGAATTAACTTATTATTTAATGTAAGTGTGTGTCTTTTTGGTTTCGATCCTCTTCCTCTAACTTTATGTTTTAAAGTGTGCTGATGATGGTAAGTATCACCTCTTTTATTGTATACAATCATTGTATTAATCTTAAGTGTAAACGAATTGTATAGATTTCACCGGGTAAATTTATTAATTCACAGTTCTGATCAGTTATGTGTATAGAGAGTGTACTTATTTCTCTAGTGTTGACTGGTAAGTAAATAAGATTGTGTGGTGTGATATTCATTTTATAGCCTGGTGGAACATTAATTCCAAATTCGTATAATGAATGATCTTGTCTACTATCAATATATGACCCGCTTACAATATTACATACTAAGCGTATTGTGTTTATTTTTAAAATGTTGACAGGTTGATCAGATATATATGTTTTTTTCAAGTCGGGGTAAATTATTTTTTTATTGAAACCAAGCAATTGTCCAATGGAGTTGTTTCTATTAAAATAAATAGGTTCCTTGGTAGTAGTAATATGAACTTGAAGTGTGTTATTATTACTCTCCATTTGAAATGTTTTCTCAAGATCATAATCTTTTAGTTTATTTTTTAGAAAATCATAAATATCATTGAGTTCATATGATCCAATTGGAAGTTGAATTACTTTATCACCAATATGAAATAGATTATTATTTATATCAACATTGGGTATAGAGTTGTACATATGAAAGTCAATGAGTGCACACTCATATTCACCATTTGTCAGTTCAATGGGTGGGAAATAAGAAATGTTTGTAATGGGTTCATTACCATTTAATGTAAGAGTGAATGATCTACTCATTTTGGGATCTAATAATGTACTGTGAAAATATAGCTTACAGAATGAAACGTATATTTTCAAATAATTATAAATTCATTAAAACCCTTTCTGTATCTTCCTTTTTCCATATCGTTATCTTTACTTATTATGAGGAATCCGTATTTATCACTCCAACACTTTTGACAAATTTTCATAAATGAATCATAGGACATATCAGTATTCACATGATCACGATATATATGACGCATATTTAAATCATCTTGTTTAAACATTATAATCATATTCGCGTTATCACGTATTAGATGTTTTGGAATATGAGTATATGTTTGACATAGGTAAAAAGAATCTATATTTTTATGACGCCCCATACAGAAATATGAACGAATGTTGTTTTGTTTTTCACAAGCAACATCATCAAAAATCATAATAGAGTTTTCTTTAGCGGGTGGTAAAACTTCATCATTTTGTGAGAACGTATAATATCCCATTCCCTTTATCGGTTTAATTAGTTTCTCTAAATACTCATACTTTGGTTGATATAAACTCTTTGAGAATACATATATATTCTCAAATTTTAGCCCGTTTGGACTTTCAATAAGGCTGAGCATAACATTTGTTTTTCCACAGTTTGAGGGACCGACAACCAATGGTCTTATTGTATTGGGTAATAAAGAACTATGTCGTGGAACTGAATTTGTTAATGAATGATCACCACCCTCGATATTTCTAACACAGATTTCTTGTTTTTGACGTATTAAACGCATATTCACGTGTGTAATGTACTTCATTCGATGAGATATGCTCCTTGATTAAAAATTATATAAAATGGGTAAAAGTTTTTATAATTTTTGCAGTCAGAGCTCAAACTTGAAACGAGGTAGTGGTATTATCAACAAAATAATTAACACACTTCCATTTGAAGTACATGTTCCTGGTTATAATTTTTGTGGACCTGGAACAAAGCTAAAACAAAGGAGCGCGGTGATCGTGGGATAAATCAATTGGTTAAAGCTTGTAGAGTACATGATATTGCATATTCACAATATAAGGATCTAGGTGATCGACATAAGGCTGACGCAGTACTAATAAATAAAGCGTGGGAACGTGTTGGTTCAAAAGATAGTAGTATTGCAGAGAAAACAGCAGCACACTTGATTACAAATATTATGAAAACAAAAAAGAAATTCGGAATGGGTGTGAAAATGGGAACAAAGAGAAAGTGTAAGAGAAGGAAATCAAAGGTAGAGTTTTTCAAATGTTATCCAAACAGGAATACAGGCATTGAAAACTCGGAGGCCACTAGATCTAATGAGTGCGACGAAGGTAGCGCGTAAAGCAGTCAATAAATCAATTGGTAGAAATAAAAAAAATGTTAAGATTTCCCGTATTATTAATGTACCGAAAATTTGTGGCTTTTTACCTATTGTAACCATTTTGACTGCACTAAGTGCGTTATGTAGTCTCGCCTCTGGTAGTGCAGTCATTGCTAAAACTGTCAATAATGCAAGTATGGGGAAAAAACAATTTGAAGAGAGTAAACGACATAATAAAAAAATGGAAAGTATTAAGGTGGGTGAAAAATTTCGAAATTTTGAATTTTGCTCAAAAGTACATTCCACATTTCCGAGGTGTGTTCATGAGAGACTCACTGCCCAAATCTCCTTGGAGAGAAGAGTCAGGAATTATAAACCTAGATGATAGTTCATCAAATGGTACGCATTGGGTAGCTTATAACAAAAATAAAAAAAGTATACACTACTTTGATAGTTTTGGAAATTTACAACCCCCAAAAGAAATTGTGAAATACTTGGGGAATAACATTAACTATAACTATGAGAGAAAACAAGCCTTTAATAGTACCAACTGTGGACACCTGTCCCTCCAATTCTTACTCTCTATCCCACCCTAACTTTTTCTTTATGATCAAGTAATTTCTCTATAATTCTTGAAACCCACCCTATTTACATGCTATTCACTGCTATGATTGGTCGATTCTAAATCAAGAATGAGAAAGAACAGGGATGGTTAGTTTACCTTAAGGTATAAAAACTCGATCAAATGTTATTCTAACTCACATTTAAAAACCACCTGCAAACAGTCTCAACCTAAAAGTTTCAAGCTAAAACGTTCTCAACCTAAAGTTTCAACCTAAAAAATCTTGGAATCATCAAAAACAACAACAACAACAACAAAAACAGTTAAAACAGTAAAACAGCAACATCAAAAACAGCTAAAACTGCTTAAAACAGCTGAAAACAACAACATCAAAAACAGCTACAAGAAGAAACAACTACAAGAAGAAACAACAACAATAGCAACAACTACAAATGGTCAATCCGGGAATGATGAAAGTACTCAAGGATTTTAATGGTAACGCACCAAAACCTATTTTAACAAAGACGAGGATGGAATCGGAGGTGTACTACCCTATTCGACGTGCTCAACGTAAGAAAACCAGCTTTGGAATGACCCTCACTCTTGAACTTGAAGGGTATATGCTGTACTTGCCGGAACGATACTCAACTTAAGAGGATTCAACAATTGAATATATAAAGGATAATACTTTTTGTATTACTAAAAAGAATGATAACAATCTCTATTTAGAATTAAATAAAGCTTAAAATGTATTTATTTTTAATATTATTATTGTATCTATTTTGATAAATAAAAATAAAAATAAAAATAAAATTTCATAAAACTCAAACCCTTTGTTATAAATATTTAAATTATAGTACATTTTTCCCAGTAGCACATGAGTATCAGAGAAAACGACAACAATGAAGCGTAAACTTTTAGAACAGTTGACGAAAAGTAGAAATTCATTAAAAAGAAAATTTGATGAATTGAAACAAATAAAAAATAAGAACGTATCAAATTTGGAGGAAACTTTTAAGCCTATTACAGAACCTTTACATGAATTACTCACTGAAAATAAAAAATTGAATAAAAAGGAATATATTAATGATACACATGAGACTAAGTTCAAGAAAGAGAAAATAAGAGTACCTAAAAGTAAAAAAGAAAAAAGGGAACACGAGAGTGATGCTTATGTTGATGCTTTTTCACGACAGTCTCTTATAGATGATCGGATGTTTCACAACAGCCTTACACAGATGATTTAAATGAAAGTGTATATGAAGATACCGGGGTGAAGTACAATCTCAACATTAACCAGTTAAAGCAAGAAAAGATCTTAGACAATAGTTATGGACCAAGAGAAGAAAATAATATTTTAATGTTGGGTAATACAAATCTTAAAATTAAAAAAAATTTGAAGGAATTAGGAAGTGGAAATTTATGGACTCTATCACCAGGTCTATACTCTTTAATTTTTCATAATAGTTCTAAGGATTATACTAAGAATGATTTAGAATCATATAAAAACATTTTAATTGAAACAAGTGCTCACAAAAGAAACTATTAACCAGATGGTCAAGTAAAGGGGAATCGTTCTAAAAAATATTCTTCAATTATTAAACCATTCATATCACCTTCAGTAAATGAAGAACATACTGGTTCTGGGTATATGAGACTACAAAAAATACCACCAAACTATGTATATTGGGATAATGTTAATGAACTTGTTGAAAGATTGCAACTCTTAATGGCATCGAGAGCTGCTGGTAATAATAACCATACTAATGAAATTCTTTCAATAATAGAAGAATTGCGGGAAGCAAAAATAATATATTAATAAAATAGAAAATATTTTCTCATTTTGTTTAATAGTAAAATGTCTATTGACAAGTTTGGTCACTTTTCAAATGATAGAGATTTTTCCTTGCTTTTCAAAAGGGAAGTTGAGAGTCTTACAGGTATATGTCTAGACACTGATGGTCACATAAATGTTCAGAAAAAAAGAATTAAAAACTCTTCAAAACCAATAAATGGAAATGATTTGGCTATTAAATTTTATGTTGATGATAAAATTAATGAAGCGAAATCACATCAAATGGAAACTATAACTAAATCATTTCAACTACGAAATAAAAGAGTATCAGAGCTGGAAAGTAAAGTAATAAAAATGATAACTCAAATGGAGTATATACATAATTCAATAAAAGAGTTTGTTGATAAATTGGAAAATTTTAATAAGTTCATTAACCAACATTTAAAAAAACCTTCACCAATCATTCGTTCTGATCAGACACAAATAGATGGAATAATACTTCGGAAAAGTCCATTTGCATATTGTGAAAACGAAGAAGTTTTAACAATTAATGTGGATCATACATAAATATACCACTCTTTCATTATTTATTTTATAATTAAAATGTCAGTTGATAAGGTTGGTTGTTTTTTAAATGAGAAAGAGTACTCAAGAGATATAACAAAAGGTCTAGAAAAATTTCAAAGTATACTTAATGATTATGATGGACATTTAAATGTTCAGAGGAAACGATTTAAAAATTCCCTACCCCCCATTCATGAAAATGATATTGCAACAAAGATTTATATTGATGATGAAATAAGTAAACTAGTACAGAACACATCTAATGAAATTTCTAAGCAACCGCAGAAACAACAAATCTTTAGATAAAGACCTTGAATCAATAATATTGAGGGAAAAGTGAGTGAAATTTCTAAAAAATTGGAATTTCTCATGAAAACTTTTAATAAGGTAGTGGAGGATATAAATGAAATAGAAAGTAACATTTTCAATTATACATATAAGTGCACCAACCTCAGTTTTAAAAGGTGAAACTGAATCTTTAGAGAAGAAACCATTTATACCAGATAAACTAAAGCTATGAGTAAACGAGATATTATAAATGAGTTACATCGCCCATCATTCAAGAATTTCCCAAGACGTAGAGTTGTAGTAAAGGGTATTAATGATTTATGGCAGGCTGATTTGGTTGAAATGGGGGCATATGCATCATCAAATAAAGGCTATAGGTTTTTGTTAACAGTAATAGATACATTTTCTAAATATGGATGGGGTGAAGCAATAAAATCAAAAAATGCAGAAGAAGTTACAAAAGCAATGGAAAAAATAATAAAATCTGGTCGTGGAGTACCAAATAATTTACAAACAGATAATGGAAATGAATTCTATAATAAACAATTCAGAGAATTGATGAAAAGATATGAAATTAATCATTACTCAACATTTAGTACTCTTAAAGCATCTATTGTGGAACGTTTTAATAGAACATTAAAAGAACTTATGTGGCGTGAGTTTAGTTTTAATGGAAAATATACTTGGCTTCAAATATACAAAGAGTTGATTAATAATTATAATGACAGGAAGCATAGAACTATTAAAATGAAGCCTATTGACGTCAATGCTAAAAATGAAAAACAGATTTTTATGAGATCATACAATCATCTAAAAATATTTACAAATGGTGACTTTAAAGAGGGGGATCATGTACGAATAAGTAAATATAAACATATCTTTGAAAAAGGCTATACCCCAAACTGGACAACGGAAATTTTTCGAATTCGGAAAGTACAAAATACATCCCCCACCACATATTTACTTGAGGACTTGAAGGGTGATCCAGTTCAAGGTGGTTTCTATAAACAAGAAATTAAAAAAACAAAATTCCCTAATACTTATCTTGTTGAAAAGATTGTGAAACAAAAAGATGATTATGTGTTTGTGCCTTGGCTAGGCTTTTCAAAATCAGAAGATAGTTGGATTCATAAAAACGAAATTCTATAAAGAACAAGTGGAAGCATAGAACAATAAAAATGTAGACATTGACGTCAATGCGTGAAAATAAATTATGTTTCTTCACAATCACGAAATTCCTATTTATAAAGTGTGAAGAAAAGCATGTACAGATAAGAATTTGAACGGAACTTGATTATGAGCTTGTGCGTTGGCTAGACTAAAAAAGTATATACAGATAAGAATTTTGGGTGGAACTTGATTATGTGCTTGTGCGTTGGGTAGGCTTTTCAAAATCAGAAGATAGTTGGATTCATAAAAATGAAATTCTATAAAGAACAATTAAAATGTAGACATTGACGTCAATGCGTGAAAATAAATTATGTTTCTTCACAATCACGCAATTCCTATTTATAAAGTGTGAAGAAAAGCATGTACAGATAAGAATTTGAACAGAACGTTATATATTTATATATACAAATCTGGAGGGTATAAAGGCGGAAGAATTTTGAAAAGTATTCAGTCTCCATCTATTCGTTCACGCAAATCGATTGTCAAAAAAAAAAAAAAAAAAATCAAAAAAATTAAAATGACGGCTTTTATAATATTTTTTGTAATACTTTCCCTCTTTAATCCGATGGTGAAAATGGTACCACTCCCCAATGAAATGACTTTAATTGAAAACCCATCGACTTCCAATAATTCGATTGGGTTATTTATCAATGTTCCAAAACTAAAAAAAATCATTAAAATTGACTTAAAATTTGAGATTCTAGAGGACAGTCATATTTTTATGGATCTCATAAAGAAGACAAGTGATGAAAGTGAGAAACCAAACTTAAAAAGTGAACTCGATACTAAAATATTTAATGCTATTAATGGTAGCATTAATGAAAAAGACTTAACAACAAATACAAGTGCAAGCACAGTTGAAGAAGAAGCAACTAGATCAACATCTACTACAACTACATCTACCTCAACTACAACAAGTACAACTACACATACAATGAGAAGGGGAATTCTGGAGGAGGAGGAGGAAGAAACAACAACTACAACAGCAGCAACTACATTAAAAAGAGAACTTCTGGAAGAAGATACAACAACAACAAAAACAGCTACAAACACTACATCTGAAACAACTACAATTCCACCCAGTTTTTTTGATTTTAATAGCGAAAATGAAAGTGTTGATCACATAGAAAATAAAAACATAGGAGATGAAAAATCAGAAAAAATTAATATGGGTATAAATGATAGTGAGAGAGAATTTGAAAACGTAAGTCGAGCACCAACATTTAGTAATACGTCACAAGAACTAGTGTTGGGGATGTGATAGTGATACAGAATTTGAAAGTGTAAGTCGGGTTCCAATAAAAAGGAACACTACTCATAAATTAAAAAGCACTTAAAGCATACACAACTCACAAATCGAATTCACAAACAGAGGTATAATAGAGAATTTTAAGCAAAAATTAGTTGAAAATGAAAGGAGAATATGGACTTAGGAAGAAGGGGTCTAAACAGATTCTTCACCGTCCAATACAAAAGTGCTACGGTAGGAGTTAAATGCCATTATAACAATATATATAGAAGAAGACATTCTAGGCGAAGTCTAAGTAAATCTAAGCGTATGAATTTAAAATATTTATCTAGTCGCCACCGCCACCAAAAATCTAAACGCAATACTAATACCCCCTTAGCAACTTTAAGAATTAATTGTTTTGAATTTGCAGAAGTTTTATCCCAAACAGTAATTAATGCAGAGAGACGAAAAGATAGGATTGTTTATGACAAAATATTGAAAGATGCTGATCTTCTCTCCAAACAAGAGAGTAAAAGAGAAGAGATAGAAGAAGAAGATACAGGTTATCTTAGTGATGGTCCACAAATCCAAGTAATTGAAATAGAGGAAGCAGAAAGAATTAATGGGATATATTTAAGAAAGAGAAATTTAGCAGCTCAAATGGTGCTCGAATATTTAAATAAAAAAGAAAGTCAGATTAGCACAGATATAATACAAATTAACGATATTAACGACTTCAAAATAACTAATAGTGATATTATATCATAATCTGATTGGGTAGGGAAATATGTTTATTTTTGCAGAATATAAAAATAGAAGATGAAAATAATAATTCGAGTAAATTAAAAAAAGGTGAGTTTAATATATATATATATATATATATATATATATATATAATTTTATATACTAATAATATATATATATATTTTCAGAACTCCAAAACATTAATAAAAAAGTTGAAAATAATATTTTGGATGGAGCTTAAAAAGGTTGGTTGAATACATATAAAATAATATTTGTATATATATATAGTAAAATATTTATATTTTCAGAACTCCAATACATTAATAAAAAAGAGGATGGCAAATTTTCTCATAATTTGTATGGTGATGATGATGATGATGTGATGACCATGATACAATCCTTTATGATGATGAAAATCCGGAACCATGTATTCCAAGATCATCTAGTGAGGATGAAACTATTGTTGTTGAGGGTGGTATAGATAACTATGTTCAAACCGTTCCGTTCCGTACCGTTTAATTTAGATGAAGATAATGATAAATACATTAAATCAATTCCTTTAAGTAATGATGACAATAAAGTGTATAGATTAGAGGGTGGTATAGATAACTATAAACAAACTATACCACTAAATATAGAAGAAAGTAAGCAGATTGAATGTAATTCAAAGAAAATATTTTAATTCTTCTGTTAAATTCCAATTTTTTCATGTCCTGTACATTTTCATAAATTTTAACATTAACCTGTAAGTAAAAGCGATGTTTGTTCTGTTAAATAAAAATTTTTATAATAATAATAATATTGTGAATTGTAATATTTGGTTTATACATTACCTTAAATTTTAACCTTTAAATAAAAAAAAGCGATGTTTGTTCTGTCTTATTTACAATTATAGGTTACATTTATTCATTTTTTTTACAATCTAGTAAATTTAATTCTAGTTCTGTATAAAACATTTCAAATTCACAATCATCTATATTTTTCTTAAATTTTTCTATTTCAATCTCTTGATAATTATTTCTATTAGGACAACTCTCTATTTCTTTTATTCTTTGTTCATAAACATAAATATTTGAATCTATTTCATTAAGTTTATTTTCTAATCTTTTTTCTTCTATTTTATAATGTCCATATTGTAGTGTATTAATTTTATTGTCTTGTATAAGAACCTTTGTGTCTTTATGACTTAGAACTACTTTTTTACATTTAATTGCTGATAAAAGATGATTTTTAGATCTAATCATTGACATAGAACCTACCACTTCCTCTTCCGAAAACAAACATTTTTTAAAACTATTAAAAGTTAATTTATCTATTGCACTTCTTTTAACACCCTTTGATTTTTTCACTGTTTTTTCAGAGCTGTCATTACTATTAGATGTTTTAAAGGCATACATTTTTGATCTCAAACCAACAAATTCAGTCATTGGTCTTCCATTGAGTTCATCTTTAAGAAAACCCAACCTTTTTTTATTAGCTTTAGGAAAATTATAGAGATTAAGCAATTCATCAGAATAATCTGATGTATCAAACTTTATCTCAACACCGTTCTGAATATCTTTATAAAAATCTTCAGTGTTAATAGTATATATAAAAGAATCTGTATCCATATAATTTAATTGAACATTTTCATTGTATTTAGGTTTGATATAATTATAATGAAAATCATATTTTTTCCATTTCGATAAATCTCATACAGCAAAACCTTTATATAAAGGTTTGTTGTACAACACATTTAATCTTTTCATTTGAAAGGCGAAGAAGTTTTCTGAAAACTGTTTGACACTATGGAAGTTTGACTTTGAAATAAGAGATCTACCACAATGCCTTTTGGACCAGAAGAATCGGATGGTGAAGCACTTTCCCATTCAGTAATTAATTTAATATTAACGCGCTTATCGACATTTTCCATTGTTTTTCCGTAGTCAGCATTATTTAAAAGTTTAACAAAATCTTTTTCAAATGTATTTTTTGCATTAGTTCTATGGAATGTATTCAAATCAATATATGTTTTTAGCCAAGGCTTCTGAAAGAAGCGAAGACCTCTATGAATTTTTGTTAGAATTATCCATTTTCTATACACTTGAAGATTTTTATAATGAATTATATATTTTTTTTATCCCTTAAATCAGCAATTAATTTTTTTATTTTGTCTGACTTTGTTGCTAACTGATTATTACAACAAAATGGAAGATCATGTGTTTATTGTGCAATTTTAAAGGATATTTTAAATCTACCTCAAAAATGTATCCATATTCACTATCATCTGCAATCTCTGTAATGTTTATACTATCAAGTTCCCCCCTTGAAATCCATTCAAAACCTCCATATGGTAAAGATTGTGACATAGCCCAACCATACAAATTATTGGCATCCAAATAAATCATATATGATGATTTTTGAGTACTATCAAAATTCTCAACATATTTCTTATTTGCTTTAGCATATATACATGTACATTGTACTAAGCCACCACGAATACCACTTTGAATAAATTTATACTGATCTATATCAGTTAATAAATCTAATTCAATTTTAGTACATTTTAACATAGCTTCCCATGATAATCCTGGTGTAGTGAAAAAATGTGCTGGATCAAGTGAATAAATTTTAGTACAAAGTCTTCGAAAGTTTTCAAAGACATCAGACATTAATAAAACATCTGTTTTTAAATATAATTCTAAATAATCTTTAAGATTATTGCAAGAAAACTCATTCCATACATTTTGTGCGTGAGTATAATTTTCAATTAAACATTCATTTTCGGTTAAGGAACTATAGAAAGCTTCTCTAGGAGGTAATTTACTTTCATTTAATTTCTCAACTGAATCGAAATATTCATATGGAAATACACCCTATCTTCGCATTAAGTTAAAATGATTTTCCATAGGGAAAAATGATCTTGTAATATACATTTGTTCACTATCTAGATTTGAAGCTAATGTATCTAATGCAGAAGGCATAAATCGAAACGAATCTAGAAAACGGATTTCAAAGTTATCACCATTACTTAAAGTTATAATTTTTGAAATTGATATATATTGTTCCTTATTTAATGGAATTACCTTTATTTCACCAGGTATGACTGCCAAATCTTTAATAAATAGATGGCAATCATACCTGGTGAAATTGTGGAAGAAAACAGGAATAAATTTTGGAACTGTATATTTTAAATTACACTCATTATGGGCTGCCCCCCTAAATTTTCCTGTGAAGTGACAGTGATCCCTAACTCTATCCAATAAAAGAGGAGTGTTGCATATATGACAATTATTAGATTTTTGGAAATTATCTTCTTCAACATCTGACATTATTATAGAAACAGGTTTTGAAATATAGTTTTCATGTATAAAAGTTAAATTTTCTAATAGAGATAACAGGAAATTCATTCCCGAGTTGAATATGGTTTCTAAAACAAACTTATCTAAACTGTTATCATGTGCACACTTTATATAGTATGCATATGAAACAGGTCTATGTATATTTATAATATTTAAATTTAATGTTTCGTTTTTATTAATTGGTTGAAGGATGCATTCAAAGTCAGTGTAAACTGTGAATGGGACCATCACTTCCTTTTGAACATTTGTGTACCGTAAAGTGGCATCCTTCATGTTGGGTAAGCGTGAGACTTTTTTCCCACAGACTTCTGAATGCCGGTTGGCAGCATCTTCACTCAATGAGTAATTTAAGCAAATTTGACAGAACCATTTTTTTGATTTGTCTCTCGAAACTTGAGAGGAAACCAAACTAAAAAAAGATAAACACAAGAAAAAAAATTTTTTTTTTTAAGTATGAAAGCAAATAAATATTATGAAATTTAAAAACAAAAACAAAAAAAAATATAATTATGATATGATAAAACAACTTACTTTGAGAGATTTTTAATCCAAGTATAGTGTGCTTTACATCCTTCCTCCAGTATCAACATATTTATATAATTTCTCCTCACTTCAGGGGAGTAAAATATAGGTCCGAATATAACTCCATCGTCGAACCCGAAAAGTGTAATATTTATATCTTTATTTATTTCCATAAATTTCGATATATCCGCAGGCTTAAGTGGAAATTGCAATCCAGTGAAATTTAGTGTGATCCCATTGACTTGAATGACTTCATCATTTATATTGACTTTATAGGTTGTGCATCTGTTCGCATTCTTATTTAGATTACTTAATGCTGCGATTAAGCTCCATTTAAAACAATATTCATCATTTATGTTTTTTACATTTATAATTGCTTTTTTAGCTTCTAAACAAGAGGGTAGTTTTATGTAAGATGATCCTCTTAAAGGTGAATATTGATTAATATTCATCTCCAATCGAATGAGATGAAGCAAAGTCCATCCACTATCCCTTTCTTGGAATTCATCCATCCTCGCCAAAATTTTTTCCATGTGTTCCTTATATTCATTTTCTATATTGGAGTGGGTACTAATTATTGTCATCTTACTTTGAAATGACTTTATTTCAATGCATTCCTTTTCTTCCTTCAAAAGTCCGTACTCTCCAAAAAGTTTTATTTTAACCGATGAATAACTTTCCAACAATGGATACAAGTGAGGTAGAAAAGCTTCTCCTGCTTCCTCCATAAATTGTGTTGGATAAATTACATCATTGTTGGTGTTTTCATATAGGTAGTGAACAATCCTTCCTTGGAATCCAGAACTGATTTTTTTAATCCTTAAATCCACTGGTTCAACAACATTCTTCTTATGTTGCCCCGTTCGCAGATGATGAGTCCACGAAATGTTACGCGATAGGGTAATGTTGCACTTTGCACAATACTTATTCATTTTTTTTGTTTTGATTTTTGTTTTGTTTTTGGAAGTATTGTATTGTTACTTGTACTTTTCACTTCTTTATACTTTACTTTAACTGTAAAGTATTTAACGTTTTATCAATATTGATATTGATTTACACAACACAAATCTGGGTAGTTCCCAATTCACACAACTTTACTTTCAATTTGATTTCACACAAATCGAATTCGGATGAAACGTAAATTAACACAACTTTACATTAGCTTTGAATTACCGCAGGGTTCACACGACGATTCTAGATGGTTCGCTCAACTCAAATAGTTTTCTAAAACTGAACTACTTTCCACATTTCTCCTTAACACATACATTTTTGAAAACTTAGAAGGTAACCGTTTTCTCTTTCTATAAGCGCATGAGAAAAAATTTTGAAATATGATTAAATAAAAAAGTATTTGACTAAACAAACGATTGTGTTGGTTGTAATAAGTTTGTTTTTGTGTATATTCTGTTAGGAACCACCACTACAACCACCAGCACAAGCACCACCACCACCAACACCCCTCTTACACTCCTACGCTTACTTTCACATCTAATGGGGAGGTTACCGAACTCACGCTTGTTTCACACCACAAAAGTATGCGATCTAATATCCATCAAACCAACACCTTTTGACCACAAGACCGTAGACACGTTACACTAACAGATGTCAACTACAACCCTAATTGAATCTACCCTATTAAAACTATCCCTAATTGAATCAACAAAACACCTCACGCTTGTTTCACACCACAAAAGTATGCGGCCTAATATCCCTCAAACCAACACCACAAAAGTATGCGATCTAATATCCTTCAAACCAACACCTTTGACCCCAAGACCGTAGACAGGTTACACTAACAGATGTCAACTACAACCCTAATTGAATCTACCCTATTAAAACTATCCCTAATTGAATCAACAAAACGCCTCACGCTTGTTTCTGCGATCTAATATCCCTCAAATCAACACCTTTTGATCACAAGACCGTAGACACGTTACACCAACAGATGTCAACTACAACCCTAATTGAATCAACAAAACGCCTCACGCTTGTTTCACACCACAAAAGTATGCGATCTAATATCCCTCAAACCAACACCTTTTGACCACAAGACCGCAGACACGTTACACTAACAGATGTCAACTACAACCCTAATTGAATCTACCCTATTAAAACTATCCCTAATTGAATCTACAAAACGCCCACGCATAACAAAACAACTTCCCCTCTGCCTAAATATAGTTTTACAAATTCATACGCATGACAAAACACCCCTCCAAGACAAAACAAGACATATCAAAACACCCTTCTCTAAATAAAAACGTATTTAACTAAACAAACGAACTCATTTGTTTTTGTGTATATTCTGTTAGGAACCACCACCTCCACTATAGAATTGAAACATTTAAGATTACCCTCCCCTTAACTTAATACAAGTTAGAAGCAACATAGTGACCTTCGTGCAACCATTACACTCCTACACGCCCTATTCGGGTAAAGATCACTCTAAACAATCATAAAATCCTATGCATGACAAAACACCCCTATCACACACACACCTTTAGGGTGAGAAAATGACAAGACAAAACAAGACATTTAAAAACACCCCTCTCTCACACCCCTACACACCACTTAAAACACCTGCGTGCAACCATGCGTGACCACCTGTCACCTGTGTGCAGCCAGCTCCCGTATTACCTATCTACTTTCAAGCTTAGAAAATAAAATTGAATTGAATAATAAGAGGGCAGCGCTGACCAAATTTTTGCCAAAATTCTGGAAAAGATTAAAACCATTGAGAACTATATATTCAAATATGTACCAAAACCGATATCATTACCGAAAAAAACCACAATTGAGTTAGAAGGGGTCGCTTTTCAGCCTATTAGAAGAATATTATTAAGCGAGAAATCGTAAATGAATTGCACGGACCATCTCGAAAAAACTTTCAACGAAGACGAGTGATTACAAGGGGTATAAACGATCTGTGGCAAGCAGATTTGGTTAAATTGGGAGCCTTTTCAAAATCTAATGATGGGTACCGATACTTGTTGACTGTTATAGACACATTTTCGAAATATGCTTGGGGTAAGGCAATAAAATCAAAAAATGCAAATGATGTTTCCCAAGCCATGGAGAGAATATTTAAATCGGGTCATGGAACACCAAGAAACCTGCAAACTGGTGATGGCACTGAATTATTTAATTCTAAATTTAAGGTATTAATGAAAAGTTACAGGATAAATCATTATTCAACCTTCAGTACTCTAAAAGTATCAATAGTTGAACGTTTCAATAGAACTCTTAAAGAGTTAATGTGGAGTGAGTTTAGATTCAATGGAAAATAAAAGTGGATAAATATGTATAATTAATTAATTAATAAATATAATAATAGAGTGCATAGAACAATAAAAATGAGTGCAAGTAAAGTCAATTCTTCCAATGAAAAACAAATATTACAAACATCGTATAATCACCTGAAAATATTTGTTGCAAGTAAATTCCGTAAGGGGGACCACGTTCGTATCAGTAAATATAAACATGTCTTTGAGAAAGGGTATACACCAAACTATACAACTGAAATCTTTAAAATTAGAAAGGTGAAGAACACATACCCTAAAACATACTTACTTGAAAATTTAGATGGTAGCCCGATTCAGGGCGGATTCTATAAAGAAGAACTGAAAAAAACACGATTTCCCCACACATACCTAGTTGAAAAAGTTGTAAGACGAAAAGGAAATAAAGTTTTGGTTAAGTGGCTCGGGTTTTCAAAGACTAGCTGGATAAACAAGGAAGACATTTTGTAGTATAATAAATGATTTATTTAATTAATTTTTATTTGTAAATTAATTTTTATTTACATATTTATCTTATCTTATATTAAGTTTAATATTAATATTTTTGTACAATGTTTTAAACTAAAATTAAATATAATAAAAATACTTTTTACAAACTCAAAATCATTTTCATTTATATTTTCCAAAGTCTCGATCATAATAAAACATCTCCAATTCAACTGATTTATAAAATAGTTCTTTTTCAATATGTTCCTTTTGAAATTTAAGGCTATCTAATGATTCTCCATCGTTCACATAATTATTTTGTATTATCTCACCCAAGCAAAATGAATTTGATTCTAGCCATTCAAGATTTTCTAAAATATCTTTTTCAATTAATCTCTGATGTTTTATTGATGTCGTACCATGGTCTTCATTTCTTAACTCTAAAAATTGTGTTCCATTAACATTACGTTTTCTTTTGTTATCTTTGGCACAAAGAATTTTTTTATTTACTTTAACTGTAGTTATTTTATGTGCTTTTGATCTAAACATTGTTCTATTACCATATAGTGAGGCCCCAGTTAATAAAACATTTTTATAGTCTTCAATTGTAAGATTTCGTGAACTCACTCCCTTTGCTTTATTATGTGAAGATTCAACTTGATCTATTCTATAACAATAAACCTTTGAGCACAGACCTACAAATTCTGTCATGAGTTTACCGTTAAGCTCATCTTTAAAAAACCTTAAACTTTTTTTGTTAACTCTTTTAAAGTTATATAGATTAATTCTTTCATCTGAATAGTCCGATGTATCAAATTTTGCTTCAAGATCATTACGAATATCTTTATAAAAATCTTCAGTTTTTATTGTATAGATAAATGAATCAGTATCCATATAATTTAAGAGTAACTTTTCCTGAAACTTTGGCTTCATATATTGATAGTGAAAATCGTACATTTTCCATTTCGATAAGTCTAATACTGCAAATCCTAAATACATTGGCTTATTAAATAGAACGGACAATCTTTTCATTTGAATTGCAGAGAAATTATCATTAATTTTAGTTGCACTATGAAAATTGGATTTTGAAATTAAAGTTTTGGCACAATGTGCTTTTCGTCCAGTCTTGGAGTTATCCGGAGCTTCCCATGAACTAATAAGCTTAATATCGACCCTGCGCTCGGGATCTTCCATTGTTTTTCCGTAAACAGAATTATTCATTAATTTAAACAAATCTTTTTCAAATTTATTTTTTGCATTTTGCATATGTAAAGAATGTTGTGACATTGCCCAACCATACAAGTTATTCGCATCCACATACATTAAAAATGAAGACTCCTTCGAGGAATCATAATCTGACAAATATTTGTTATTTGCTTTTGTATATCTATGACAACATTGAACTAAACCATCTCGAATGCTACTTTGAATAAATCTATACATATCTATATCTGTCAGCAATTCAAGTTGAATATTTGTAGTTTTCAACATTGCCTCCCAAGATAGATCTGGTGTCGTAAAATACTGAGCTGGGTCAAGTGAATAAATTTGCATACAAATTTTTTGGAAGTTTTCAAAAATGTAGGTTAAAAGAAATACATCAGTTTTTAAATATAATTCTTAATAATCTTTAAGAGTGGGACAAGAGAAATGCGACCAAACTTTAAGAGCTTGATCATAATCTTCCTGAGAGCAATCCCTTTCCGTTAAATTACTATAGAATGCTTCCCTTGGTGGGAGGGAAGTTTCCTCGAGTCTACTAGCGGAGTCTAAATATTCATAGGGAAATATA
Source organism: Drosophila suzukii (assembly GCF_013340165.1). Taxonomy (NCBI): domain Eukaryota; kingdom Metazoa; phylum Arthropoda; class Insecta; order Diptera; family Drosophilidae; genus Drosophila; species Drosophila suzukii. The sequence goes on along the minus strand of NW_023497325.1, from coordinate 61,922 downwards.
CCCTTCTTACGCATTAGTCCAAATTCTATATCATTACTGAAAAACGATTTAACAGTGTTCAATTGATCATCAACTAAATTAGAAGCTAGGGTGTCTAAACTTGATGGCATAAATCTATATGTATCGAGAAAACGAATTTCAAAACTATTTCCACTTAAACTTTTTATTTTCTTTGAGACAGAAATATAGTTTTCCTTATTTATTGGTATTACGGAAATTTCACCGGGAATCTTTCCCAACTCTTGAATAAATAAATGACAGTCGTATTTCGAAAAATTATGAAAAAATACTGGTATGAATTTGTTAACTTTATAATCCAAGTTACACTTAGAGTGGGCTGCACCTCTTAAGCGACCTGTGAAATGACAATGATCTCTAACCCTATCAGTCCCTAAATCTTTCTGACAAATAGAACAACTCAATGAATTATCAAATATTTGCTGGTCATCCAAAGTCATTCTCATAGGAACTATTTTATTTAAGTAGTCATCACTTAATTTACTTAAATTTTTTATCAATGAATCTACAAAACTTACTCCCGAATTTTTTCCTGTTTCTAAAACAAATTTATCTAGTCTAGAATCAAAAGCACACTTTATATAATACGCATATGATATTGAAATATGCTCATTAATATTAAATAATTTGGGGCTCACTTCAAGATTTTTCGGATCCAGAATGCATTCAAAATCCGCGTAGACAACAAATGGAACTTGAAGCTGATGTTGAACTTGGGTAAATTCCAGTGTGTTGTTCTGGGGGTGCGGCATCTTTGAAACCTTCCTACTGCAGAGCGTCTTGTGTTTTAATGCAGCTTCCTGGGTTCCGGAAAAATTCAAACACACATTGCAGAAAAATTGCGCCCTCCTCTTTGAAAGAGAAATATATACAAATTAGTTAATTGCTTAAAAGAGATAAAAATGTATAAAAGAATTTACCTTGAAATATTTTTAATGTACATGTAATGTCCATTTCCACCTTCTTCCAAAAACATCATATTGATATGAAGAGGCTTTTCCACTTCCGATTGAAAAAGCGGTCCAATTATTTCCCTCGTCTCTTCATTATATCCGAATACGTTTAAACTCATATGAGTATTCTTCTTTAAAAAATTTTTTATACATTTTATTTCAAGGGGGAAAGTCAACCCTGTGAAATCTAATATTATTTCATCACTTATACGAATTATCTCCAGCGATATATCAATATTATATGCCGAACATCTTTGCGGCCTGTTAACAATTTTTAAGGCAGAAATCAAAGCCCATTTAAAACAATAATGATCATTTTCGTTACAAACGTTAACTATTGCTTTTTTCGTTAAAAGGAAACGAAGTAGTGGTATGAAAGATTAACCAGCCATAGGTGTATAATGATTCACATTCATTTCCCAGCGAATCAATTTTATAAGAGACCATCCACTATCTCTCTCTTGAAATTCTTGTGTTTTTTAAATTATTTCCATGGTATGTTCATGGATGATATTTTCTAAGTCAGAATCTTTATTCATGATCGTCATTTTACTTTGAAAACTTTTCATATCAATTTCTTCACATTCTTCTTTAAAAAGTATATACTCTGCAAACAGTTCAAAGTTTACTTTTGCTGAAGTATAACTTTCTAACAGAATGCTGAGATGAGGTAGCAGGGACAATCCAGCTTCACTCAAGAAACTCTTAGGTAAGATCAAGTCCGATCCATAGTTTACATGTAATGTAGTTTTCTTCCCTTGAATCCCTCAGAAATTTTTTTGACTCTTTCGTCAAAGTATTGAATTGCATTTCGCCTATGCAACTCCGAACGGACATGATTTGCCCACTTATTCTTTAGCAAGAAACACTTGCAGGATTGACAAAACTGATTTTGGTTATTCATTTTATTATATTCGTTTTGTTAAAATTCTTTTTTCACGATCACTTTTTCACTTTTTACTTAAGTTGTGTTTGACGTAGCAGAGTATCCCACTTCAAGACTATTTTTGGAAGACTAACTATTGTCCTCGATCATTTATAGTGTTTGAAGTGGGCGTGAACGATAATATTGAAGATGAGAGATGCATACTTAAGATTTTTTTAAATTCGAAAACAATATAGGCAATTCTAGTAGGTTACATCGACTGTTCATTGGTTAGAAGAGATGAGAAGTATTGATTATGAAAAATATTTGATACAAGTGTAACCAATAGGACACCATCAAATCGATAAAGGAGACACAAAATCATAGAATAAAGGAAAAAGTTGGTTAGAAGAGGTCGCACATACTTTGCTGCAGGTGGGAAAGGAAAGGTAATTTTTTGACACACCATCATACTCAGGTAGCCAATAGGGGACAGTTTGGAAAAAATCATTTCGAGTTTGGGAAAAAACCAAGATTTTCATTTGTTGAATTTCGAGAATGCACATTTTTGGGTAAAAGAAGAGGAAAAATCAAAGATTTTTCATTTGTTGAATTTCGAGAATGCATATTTTTGGGTAAAAGAAGAAGATGAAAACCCGTATAAAATTTCCTTATAAATTGTGTAAGCATATTTAAAAGGGTAAGACGAGATTGTTGACTTAGATAGAGAACATGCATTCAGTTAAAAGAAATAACTTTTTGAATGTATTTGACGGAATTCTGTTCAATGCACACTATGTACGGCTCCAGTTCATACAATCAAAACTCTTTGAATGTGAACGAGGTAATATAAAAAAATCTTTTCATGGAAATCATATGGACACCTGCGTGTGGAGCAATGATGCAGCCCCTGAGGGAGTTGATACTTGTGTATGCCATCGAATTTCGGATGACAAAAAGGAAGCACTCAACATTATGAATAAATACTATAATCTAGAAAAAAAGAATGAAAATGATTAAATAACATAATAAAACATGTTCGCAATACCAAAATAAACTTCTGACTTTTTATTTCGAGTTAAAATTTCAGGTGCGGAGAATGGAAAATATTTCCTTGACTGAGATATGTCGGCTACTTGCGAGTTGTTGCGCGGTCGTGATATTAACCCCTATTATGGGAACGTATTAGAGCTAGCAGTCAGCCATGAGGTCGTTGGCGTGAGGCCCATGATCTTGTCAATGAGCGTGCGCCTTCTGGGTTGTGCATGTGTCCCTTTTATTGCGGTCAGGTAATTGACAGGTGCGCATGTTCGGGTAGCTCTTGCTTGAATCCCTTTTATGACATGTTTATGACCCATTTGTGGAAAGGAGAGAATCTTAGACAATTTACCAGTTAAACGTTCTGGGGCGGAAACAAAAATGTGTATTTGAAAATATTCCACATCTGAGAATCATTAACTTGTGAGATTTATTTTATTGGGGTTCTTTTGATTTCTAAATTAGTTTTACAATCATATGAAGCATTATTCCCCAACATTATCGGACATGTTCCTCTAAGATTACCATCTTTGAATACTTTGGGTGTGCGACCTTTCACACGTGCACAGCAACACCTGTGATAATGAGGCAAAAGGGTACGTGATCACACCTTTCCCCGACATGATCGGATATGTTCCTCGAAGATAACAACCTTTGGATATGGTTGTGCGACCTTTCTCACGTGCACCTTTCTCACCTGACTATTAATTGCACATAATGAGGGAAAGGATACATGATCAATATTGTTACATGGGGATGTGGGGGCGATAGGGGGCAATTATGTATACTCTTTATGGACATGATCGTGACATTTGTACGACTTCAAAGCCCATTAAAATCAGCTAATTTATTGAATTATGCTAATTGTCCTAGAACCCGCATATGTTAATGAGGGGGGAGGGGGGGACGGGGGCCATTAATATGCTAATTGTCCCAGAACCCCTCTTTCCCTACTACTCACGCCACATAAGTTCTTTTAATGTTCTATTAAAAAGTTCCACAATAGATGCTTTAAGGGGGTATTCTAGTCTAGAGGCTCTAGTTTCGAGCCTTTTTTAACAATTAATTAAAACTAAACAATTCATATTTTTACTGTCGGGTTTTTTATCTTTTGTTTATTTAACTTAGAAGAGTACATAAAATAAAATTTAAAAAAAAAATATTTTTTTTTTCATCGAGTTATGCGTCCTTGAAGTAGAGGGGGAAAAAAAAGGCCGTGTCCTCGTCGCCATGATTTCTACCCTTATGGTCATTTGAAAAATAAAAAAAAAAAGATTCTTAGTCAGTACGAATGTCGCTATGTCATGAACCAGCCAAACTAAAAAAAAAAATTTTTTTCATAAAATGGCGGCCACTCAAAAAAAAGGTCGATTTTTTTACTAATTTTGTAATTTTATCGAATTTTTTAAAAATATTACAAATTTTAAATTCCAATTTTTTGTTGGTTCATGCGATAGAGAGATATTGAAAGAATATTCATGCCAAATTTTAAGTAAATCGGCTGATTAGAACTTGAAATATTATGGCTACCGTATCAGAAAAAGTAGTTTGGAGAAAAACGCGTTTAAAGTTTTACGTTAAATTTCAGGCAGTGTAACTGATAGAACAGCACGTATAACTTACATTCTCTTAATCAGCCATAATTTTAAAAATAATTTGAATTTTGAATACTCCGTTTAGGGAGATATTTTTAAATATCTAAACTATCGAATTATGAAAAAAAAAAATTTTCGATTTTTTCAAATTTCTAGACTAGAATACCCCCTTAAGAGTACTAAATGTTGAGTAATGATTAATTTCATATCTTTTCATCAATTCTCTAAATTGTTTATTATAGAATTCATTTCCATTATCTGTTTGTAAATTCTTTGGTACTCCACGACCAGATTTTATTATTTTTGTAACTTCTTCTGCATTTTTTGATTTTATTGCTTCAGCCCATCCATATTTAGAAAATGTATCTATTACTGTTAACAAATACCTATAGCCTATATTTGATGATGCATATGCCCCCATTTCAACCAAATCAGCCTGCCATAAATCATTAATACCCTTTACTACAACTCTACGTCTTGGGAAATTCCTGAAAGATGGGCGATGTAACTCATTTACAATATCTCGTTTACTCATAGCTTTATTTTATCTGGTATAAATGGATTCTTCTCTAAAGATTCAATTTCACCTTCAAAAACTGAGGTTGGTGCAATTATATAATTGAAAACTTTACTTTATATTTCACTTATATCCTCCATTATCTTATTAAAAGTTTTCATGAGAAATACCAATTTTTTTTAGCAATTTTCCTCACTTTTCCCTCAATATTATTGATTCGAGGTCTTAATCTAAAGATTTCTTGTTTCTGCGGTTGTTTAGAAATTTCATTAGATGTGTTCTGTACTAGTTTACTTATTTCATCATCAATATAAAATTTTGTTGCAATATCATTTTCATTAATGGGGGGTAGGGAATTTTTAAATCGTTTCCTCTGAACATTTAATCATAATCATTAAGTATACTTTGGAATTTTTCTACACCTTTTGTTATATCTGTTGAGTACCCTTTCTCATTTAAAAAACAACCAAACTTATCAACTGACATATTAATTATAAAATAAATAATGAATGAATGGTATATTTATGTATGATCCACATTAATTGTTAAAACTTCTTCTTCGTTTTCACTACGTGAAAATTGACTTTTTCGAAGTATTGTTCCATCTATTTGTATCTGATCAGAAGTAATAATTGGTGGAGGGTTTTTTGAATGTTGGTTTATGAATTTGTTAAGATTTTCCAATTTATCAAGAAGGTCTTTTAGTGAATTATGTATATACTCCATTTGAGTTATCATTTTTATTACTTTACTTTCCAGCTCTGATACTCTTTTATTTCGTAGTTGAAATGATTTAGTAATAGTTTCCATTTGATGTGATTTCGCTTAATTAATTTTATCATCCACGTAAAGTTTAATAGCCAAATCATTTCCATTTATTGGGTTTGAAGAGTTTTTAATTCTTTTTTTCTGAACATTTATGTGACCATCAGTGTATAGATATATACCTTTAAGACTCTCAACTTCCCTTTTGAAAAGCGAGGAAAATCTCTATCATTTGAAAAGTGACCAAACTTGTCAATAGACATTTTACTATTAAACAAAATGAGAAAATGTTTTCTATTTTATTAATATATTATTTTTGCTTCCCGCAATTCTTCTATTATTGAAAGAATTTCATTAGTATGGTTATTATTACCAGCATCTCTTGATGCCATTAAGAGTTGCAATCTTTCAACAAGTTCATTAACATTTTCCCAATATACATAGTTTGGTGGTATTTTTTGTAGTCTCATATACCCAGAACCAGTATATTCTTCATTTACTGAAGGTGATATGAATGGTTTAATAATTGAAGATTATTTTTTAGAACGATTTCCCTTTACTTGACCATTTGGTTGATAGTTTCTTTTGTGAGCACTTGTTTCAATTAAAATGTTTTTATATGATTCTAAATCATTCTTAGTATAATCCTTAAGACTATTATGAAAAATTAAAGAGTATAGACCTGGTGATAGAGTTCATAAATTTCCTCTTCCTAATTCCATTAATTTTTTTTTTAATTTTAAGTGTTGTATTACCCAACATTTAAATATTATTTTCTTCTCTTGGTCCATAACTATTGTCTAAAATCTTTTCTTGCTTTAACTGATAAATGTTGAGATTGTACTTCACCCCGGTTTCTTCATATACACTTTCATTTAAATCATCTGTGTGAGACTGTTGTGAAACATCGGATTCATCTATAAGAGACTGTCGTGTCTTATTTTCTCTTTCTTGAACTTTGTCTTAATATCATGTGTATCATTAATATATTATTTTTTTTTCAATTTTTTATTTTCAGTGAGTAATTCATGTAAAGGCTCTGTAATAGGTTTAAAAGTTTTCTCGAAATTTGATACGTTATCATTATACCCGTTACTCGTAGAGTAAAAGGGTATACTAGATTCGTCGGAAAGTATGTAACAGGCAGAAGGAAGCGTTTCCGACCCCATAAAGTATATATATTCTTGATCAGGATCACTAGCCGAGTCGATCTAGCCATGTCCGTCTGTCCGTCTGTCTGTCCGGATGAACGCTGAGATCTCGGAAACTATGAGGGCTAGGCTATTGAGATTTGGCGTAAAGATTCCTGAGCTTCTTACGCAGCGCAAGTTTGTTTCAGTAGACTGCCACGCCCACTTTAACGCCCACAAGCCGCCCGAAACTGTAACTCCTATAGTTTTTATGCTAGATAGAAAATTTTAACTGAAATGTATTGTTCTCATCAATACCTATCGATTGACCTAAAAAAAAGTTTGCCACGCCCACTTAAACGCCCACAAACCGCAAAAACCTGTGACGCCCACAATTTTCATGCTAGATACAAAATTTCAACTGAAATGTATTGGTGTCGTCAATACCTATCGATTGATCCAAAAATAAATTTGCCACGCCCACTCTAACGCCCATAACGCTTAAATCTGTCTACCGCCGGTAGGTGGCGCATTTTAATCTCGCTTTGCTGCTTGCATATCTCCATTTCCCTTTGAGTAACGGGTATCTGATAGTCGAGGTACTCGACTATAGCGTTCTTCCTTGTTTTTTATTTGTTTCTTTTTAACTTTCTTTTTAATGAATTTCTACTTTTTTGTCAACTGATTTAAAAGTTTACGATTCATTGTTCTCGTTTTCTCTGATACTCATGTGCTACTGGGAAAATTGTAGTATAATTTAAATATTTATAACAATGGGTTTGAGTTTCAGTTTTATGAAATTTTATTTTTATTTTTATTTATCAAAATAAATACATTAATAATATTAAAAATGAATATATTTTAAGCTTTACTTAATTCTAAATAGAGATTGTTATCATTTCTTTTAATAATACAAAAAAGATTATCCTTTATGTATTCAATTGTTGAATCCTCTTAAGTTGAGTATCGTTCCGGCAAGTACAGCATATACCCTTCAAGTTCAAGAGTGAGGGTCATTCCAAAGCTGGTTTTCTTACGTTGAGCTCGTCGAATAGGGTAGCACACCTCCGATTCCATCTTCGTCTTTGTTGAAAGAGGTTTTGGTGCGTTACCATTAAAATCCTTCAGTACGTTCCTCATTTCCGAATTGACCATTTCTAGTTGTTGCTATTGTTGTTGTTTCTTCTTGTAGTTGTTTCTTCTTGTAGCTGTTTTTGATGTTGTTGTTTTCAGCTGTTTTAAGCAGTTTTAGCTGTTTTTGATGTTGCTGTTTTACTGTTTTAACTGTTTTTGTTGTTGTTGTTGTTGTTTTTGATGATTGCAAGATTTTTTAGGTTGAAACTTTTGGTTGAGAACGTTTTAGCTTGAAACTTTTAGGTTGAGACTGTTTGATCAAGTTTTTATACCTTAAGGTAAACTAACCCTCCCTTTTCTATCTCATTCTTGATTTAGAATCGACCAATCATAGAAGCGAATAGCATGTAAATAGGGTGGGTTTCAAGAATCATAGAGAAATTACTTGATCATAAAGAAAAAGTTAGGGTGGGATAGAGAGTAAGAATTGGAGGGACAGGTGTCCACAGTTGGTACTATTAAAGGCTTGTATTCTTTCATAGTTATAGTTAATGTTATTCCCCAAGTATTTCACAATTTATTTCGGGGGTTGTACATTTCCAAAACTATCAAAGTAATGTGTACTTTTTTTATTTTTGTTATAAGCTACCCAATGTGTACCATTTGATGAACTATCATCTAGGTTTATATTTCCTGACTCTTCTCTCCAAGGAGATTTTGGTAATGAGTCTCTCATAAACACACCTCGGAAATGTGGAATGTACTCTTGAGCAAAATTCAAAATTTCTGAATTTTTCACCCACCTTAATACTTTCCATTTTTTTATTATGTCGTTTACTCTCTTCAAATTGTTTTTTCCCCATACTTGCATTATTGACAGTTTTAGCAATGACTGCACTACCAGAGGCGAGACTACATAACGCACTTAGTGCAGTCAAAATGGGTACAATAGGTAAAAAACCACAAATTTTCGGTACATTAATAATACGGGAAATCTTAAAATTTTTTTTATTTCTACCAATTGATTTATTGACTGCTTTACGCGCTACCTTCGTCTCCCTCATTAGTGGTCTAGTGGCTTCCGAGTTTTTAATGCCTGTATTCCTGTTTGGATAACATTTGAAAAACTCTTTACCTTTGATTTCCTTCTCTTACACTTTCTCTTTGTTCCCTTTTTCACACCCATTCCGAATTTCTTTTTTGTTTTCATAATATTTGTAATCAAGTATGCTGCTGTTTTCTCTGCAATACTACTATCTTTTGAACCAACACGTTCCCACGCTTTATTTATTAGTACTGCGTCAGCCTTATGTCGATCAGCTAGATCCTTATATTGTGAATATGCAATATCATGTACTCTACAAGCTTTAACCAATTGATTTATCCCACGATCACCGCGCTCCTTTGTTTTAGCTTTGTTCCAGGTCCACAAAAATTATAACCAGGAACATGTACTTCAAATGGAAGTGTGTTAATTATTTTGTTGATAATACCACTACCTCGTTTCAAGTTTGAGCTCTGACTGCAAAAATTATAAAAACTTTTACCCATTTTATATAATTTTTAATCAAGGAGCATATCTCATCGAATGAAGTACATTACACACGTGAATATGCGTTTAATACGTCAAAAACAAGAAATCTGTGTTAGAAATATCGAGGGTGGTGATCATTCATTAACAAATTCAGTTCCACGACATAGTTCTTTATTACCCAATACAATAAGACCATTCGTTGTCGGTCCCTCAAACTGTGGAAAAACAAATGTTATGCTCAGCCTTATTGAAAGTCCAAACGGGCTAAAATTTGAGAATATATATGTATTCTCAAAGAGTTTATATCAACCAAAGTATGAGTATTTAGAGAAACTAATTAAACCGATAAAGGGAATGGGATATTATACGTTCTCACAAAATGATGAAGTTTTACCACCCGCTAAAGAAAACTCTATTATGATTTTTGATGATGTTGCTTGTGAAAAACAAAACAACATTCGTTCATATTTCTGTATGGGGCGTCATAAAAATATAGATTCTTTTTACCTATGTCAAACATATACTCATATTCCAAAACATCTAATACGTGATAACGCGAATATGATTATAATGTTTAAACAAGATGATTTAAATATGCGTCATATATATCGTGATCATGTGAATACTGATATGTCCTATGATTCATTTATGAAAATTTGTCAAAAGTGTTGGAGTGATAAATACGGATTCCTCATAATAAGTAAAGATAACGATATGGAAAAAGGAAGATACAGAAAGGGTTTTAATGAATTTATAATTATTTGAGAATATACGTTTCATTCTGTAAGCTATATTTTCACAGTACATTATTAGATCCCAAAATGAGTAGATCATTCACTCTTACATTAAATGGTAATGAACCCATTACAAACATTTCTTATTTCCCACCCATTGAACTGACAAATGGTGAATATGAGTGTGCACTCATTGACTTTCATATGTACAACTCTATACCCAATGTTGATATAAATAATAATCTATTTCATATTGGTGATAAAGTAATTCAACTTCCAATTGGATCATATGAACTCAATGATATTTATGATTTTCTAAAAAATAAACTAAAAGATTATGATCTTGAGAAAACATTTCAAATGGAGAGTAATAATAACACACTTCAAGTTCATATTACTACTACCAAGGAACCTATTTATTTTAATAGAAACAACTCCATTGGACAATTGCTTGGTTTCAATAAAAAAATAATTTACCCCGACTTGAAAAAAACATATATATCTGATCAACCTGTCAACATTTTAAAAATAAACACAATACGCTTAGTATGTAATATTGTAAGCGGGTCATATATTGATAGTAGACAAGATCATTCATTATACGAATTTGGAATTAATGTTCCACCAGGCTATAAAATGAATATCACACCACACAATCTTATTTACTTACCAGTCAACACTAGAGAAATAAGTACACTCTCTATACACATAACTGATCAGAACTGTGAATTAATAAATTTACCCGGTGAAATCTATACAATTCGTTTACACTTAAGATTAATACAATGATTGTATACAATAAAAGAGGTGATACTTACCATCATCAGCACACTTTAAAACATAAAGTTAGAGGAAGAGGATCGAAACCAAAAAGACACACACTTACATTAAATAATAAGTTAATTCTTAAAACATTGGGCTTCAAAGTGCGAGTTTAACTAAAGTCATGGGGTTGAATGAAATATTGGCAGTACGGGAAAAACCTTTCTCTGATGAAAGTATATCAAAAAAGGAATATCACAGCTATCAACCCTATCAACAATCATTTAAACCAAATGATGAGATAAGAATTACAATCCAAAATCAAGATTTATATGTACTCCCCCATGAGAGTCTTCTAAATTTTCAAGGAGATATTACCCTAATTAAGGAAGGGGGAGCGGTAGAAACTCAAAATGTTATTGCGAGAATGAGAAATAATTGTATAGCATACTTTTTAGATGAAATACGCTATGAAATAAATGGTGTTGAGATAGATAGAACAAGATTTAGTGGTATTACTTCTACAATAAAAAACTTTGTTTTTTTAAATCAATTTGAAAGCAAGAGACTTTACAATTCTGGATGGAGTGGAGGACCCGTTTTCAATTTAACCCCCCACTTCAACTTTTCAATACCCCTTAAAAATCTACTTGGATTTGCTGAAGATTTCAAAAAAGTATTATTAAATTGTAAACATGAACTAGTACTATTAATATTTGAGAGTACACAATTAGTTGGAAAATATCATCTCAATATGACTAATATTACATGGAAAATTCCTCATATAACACCCAGCGATTCAACGAAAATTAAAATGTAGGATATTATAAAAAGTGGAACCAATCTACCGATTGCATTCCGTAGTTGGGATACATACATTAATCCTAAACTAAGAAATGGAACAGATCATGTTTGGAATGTTAAATTAGCTGCTAACCGAGAACGTCCACGATTTGCTTTAATTGGATTTAAAGATAACCACCATCTGATTACAAACAATTTAAGAAATCTAAAGGTCTACTTAAACTCTGAAACTTATCCCTACGATGACTTAAACTTGGACTTTGATAAAGATCGATTTGCTCACCTATATGATATGTATTGCAAGTTTTAATCTAGCTACTATAACTGAAGTGAATCTCCTTTACTATCACCTACAGACTTTAAAACTAAAGCTCCTATTATCGTAACTGACTTATCATATCAAAATGCAATGGTTAAATCGGGACCCATTGATGTTAGGATTTCAATTGAACTTACCAAGCCCGCTATCGAAAATGTTCAAGTATATTGCGTGCTCATACATGATCGTTTAGTTGAATATAACCCGTTGAATGGTCTAGTTCAGCGGATTGTCTAACAATTAATCAATCAATCATGAGTGAAGATATTGTTGCAATTGATGTTCAAGGATTTCTTGGGAATAATAATAAATTTATTCTAAAAGAAATTGGTGTGGTATTCAAAAACGAGACAATCTTGAATTCTAATTTTATCATACACTCTCCACATGATTTTATTGAATTGAATAAGAAATGTAGAAAAACAGCTACTTGGCTAACAAAAAAACATCACAAAATTTATTGGAATGATGGAGTACTTTTTCAAAGAAACAAATGTATTTAAGAGAAATAATTAGAAAACAGGAAATAATTTGTAAGGGATATCAAAAAAGGTTATTCCAACAAAAATTTTTAAAAATTGATAATGTAATTAACATTGATGAAATTGGTTGTCCCTCTCTAAAAATAATGGATGGAAATCACTTTCCATATTGTTCATTACATGCTCGGGATGGTGTCTGCTCTCTGAACAATGCTCATAAAATCTTAAACTTTTACACAAACGAAAACTCCTAAACACCTTTTAACCATTCATTCACATTTTGAGAGTCGGGAAAATAAGTTTACGAAATGACTGATTCTAATAAAAATCCTAATATACCAACTTATTCTTCTGTAATAAATAAAATTAAATTTTTTATTAATACATTTGGAAATATGATTTCAAAAGAGGACTTGAAATTACTACTGGAGACAAGGAACATGTTTATGGGTACTGACGTAAAGGAGTTTATAAATACAAAATTTGGAGAACATTTAAATTTATGTACATTTTCTAATGATAATATAGAAACTTGTGCTTGTTTTCATTTTGTAATTCAACAATATAGAGTTAGAAAATTAATTTCATCATATATTGAAATTCTAAAATAAAGAGAAAACCAAAAAAAAATTTTCTGTTGTTTTGAATTTGTTTTCGAGGGTGGGTCTATCATCAGCTGTTACATTTTTTAACATCTGTGTTCACGCCAAAAGGGCGTTTAATTTCAGGAGGCAGTGTCGAGCGGTAGTTTTATCCAGATGTCTACATCTCGCGCGCTCGCACTGCCGTCTGCTCTCCCTCTCCATCTCTCCCCTAAGTCTCCGCTCTGCTCTGGAGCGCTTAAGTTAAGTTAGGCTTAGGCAGTTCATGTTTCAAAGTGTACGAATAAACATCTACGCACGTCGCGTAAAAACCCCAAATTACTCCCGTGTTTTTTGGGTACCACTCAATCTTGGGGCTTCAATTATTTCAGCGACCGCCCCAACATTTTGGTCCTTCGAGCCGGATCTCAAAATCTTTGGACTTTCCTCTCCTGGAGGTTCCTTTGATTTTGTCCCAGCAGGCTTGAAACACTCCAGATAAGTTCCGCTTACTATAATTGCCGGTCATACAGCCAGTTTTTCGAACCCTATTTCGACTAACTTTCTGTATGATATATTGTCTAAATCCAAAAGAGATTAATCCGACGCAACGGCATTTAATATATGTATTTCAATTCCGTTACTTGTGCCCGACAATATTCCAGTTTCCTTTGCCCACAGTTGCACACTTGAAACAATTCCAGTAAATATTTCACTGCTACTATTCAACGAAAATATTTGTCAAATATATTTTCAATTCCAATCGTGTGTAAAATATAACTCAGCCGCAGTAAAAAATTCCCGGTCATAAAATTTTTCCTTAAGATTTGCACTCTTTATTTTTTACTGTGTTCCAGCTGCGTGTGTATATTTACATAAATATTCTAATACAGTCCACTCTAACTACTCTTTCTAATACAGTCCACTCCAACTACTTTTCTCGAGCTACAAATACGGCTAAACTATTTCTAAAATTAAAAACAAAGTTACAATATCCACAAATTTACTCCAGCAAATCGTTTGCAATTTAGTTGTGCAGGTGACAAACAAGCGCACCGACATACAAACATAAGCGAAGTCTTTCCAATTCCCGCAACGCTATTCTGCTATTCGCACCCCACATATATACATACGTACAGTGTACATACATACGTATATCGATATTTTCGCCAGTGCATAGTGGGTCAAGAGCTCACAAAAAGTGTTCCTTTCAAACAAACGATATTAAAGTCCGTAATTCCTTACATAAGTTCGACCATCCGATATAATAAATATTTATTGCCTATCCGACAGTGTGACCGTATATATTTACAATCTTAATTGGTTCCTAAATTCCAATTTGATTCCAATCCGTTTCCTTACATCTGAATTAAAATTCTAAATTATTTAACGTCATGGCAACATCAGTAAAATCCGCTTTAACCCGATTTATGGCCACAGCTGACTGTCTGATCCACTTTGAGGCCACTGTGAACGCTCCAGGTGCTCCTACACCAACGATATCCGCCTGTAACATCCGTCGCGATCACCTCAATTCCTTGTGGCAATCGGTAAAGGCAGCATACGACATATGCTCCGACTGCATTATAGCTGCAGGCGAGAGCGCCGCAGACACAAAATCCATACTAAAGTCCAAGTATTACCAAACGTACTCCACTTACGAAATATTTGCCGCGCAGCTGATGGAACAAATCCAAAAGGGCTCCTCCCAAATACCTCAAGCTCCAGTAACTCCGTCCCAAAATTCCACGTCCTATGGCTGTCGGCTCCCTCCTATCGACACAGAGGTTTTCTCTGGCGATTATCTTCGCTGGCCGACTTTCCGGGACCTTTTCACGACAATATACATAGACAATCCGAGTCTAACGCCCGTTGAAAAATTATTCCACTTAAATTCAAAAACAACTGGCGAAGCTCATTCCATAGTTTCAAGTTCCCCACTCACCAATGATGGCTATCGCTCAGCCTGGAATAACCTAACTGAGCGTTTCGAAAATAAGCGATTGCAGGTGAACAGTCACCTGAAAACACTTTTCAATGTGCAATCCATAGCACAGGAGTCGGGAGCAGCCTTAAAGGAACTTCAACGCACTTTTCAAGGTTGCTGAACTTCCTTAAAATTTTCCGGTGTTAATATTGAGAACTGGGACCCTATCCTGGTTTACATGTGCTCGACAAAACTACCAAAGGCTCACTCTCTCATTATGGGAGCAATCCATCCAAAATAAAGCCGAAATTCCTACGTGGCTTGAGCTTGATTCATATTTGACGGAGCGCCATCTAACTCTTGAGGCCGTCGATAGCTTCCGATCTGCCAATTTCCACCACGTCCAGTCCAAAGGCACAAATCGAGAGGCAGAATTTCCAAAAATAAATTCCTTCAACACAAGGTTAGTTCCGATAACCAAAGGCTGCGATCTGTGTTCGAAGAAGAACCACCCCGTGCGTATATGTCCACGCTTCTTACAGATGACGGTAGAAGATCGCTTAGCCTATATCCAAAGGAAGCAGTTGTGCTCCAATTGCTTTGCAAGTAGCCATCAATTCCGGGATTGCACAAGCGCTCACAGCTGTCTCACTTGCCAAGATCGGCATCACACATTGCTGCATCGAAACAGCGGTCCTACTACTCCGACGATTCCATCCGACCCTCCAAAGCCAGTATCCGCCTCAGTTCCACACATCATTTCGTCCTATTCAACGCAAGTTTCCGTACAAAAAGTTCCTCCTAAGAATACTCCATCCGAATATTGGGTTCCATACCCCGCCTTGGATGGCAGACGTACTCGAGGTATTAAATCCTACCAATGCCGAGTCTGCCAAAAGATCCATCCTCTACGGAAGTGCCACCACTTTCTACGGCTCAGCCCCCAGAATCGGCTTCAGGAAGTACATATCCAGAAGTACTGCTCCAATTGCTTGGCTCACAATCATTCCAAGGACTCCTGCCGCAGTGGTCATCACTGCCACAAGTGTGGAAAGGCCCACCACACTCTCCTACATACGGACGACCGATCTATACTTCCAGCATATTCCTGAGCCTACTATCCTGAGGTTCTTGCTACGGGTGTCCTCGCAAGGGGGGGGAGAATGTTCACGCCAAAAGGGCGTTTAATTTCAGGAGGCAGTGTCGAGCGGCAGTTTTATCCAGATGTCTACATCTCGCGCGCTCGCACTGCCGTCCGCTCTCCCTCTCCATCTCTCCCCTAAGTCTCCGCTCTGCTCTGGAGCGCTTAAGTTAAGTTAGGCTTAGGCAGTTCTTGTTTCAAAGTGATACAATAAACATCTACGCACGTCGCGTAAAAACCCCAAATTACTCCCGTGTTTTTTGGGTACCACTCAATCTTGGGGCTTCAATTATTTCAGCGATCAAGCCGCACCGCCCCGACAATCTGTTTTCTAAGTATAATACAACGATTTATTTTTACCAAACTTTAGTTGAAGATAAACATTCAGACTATTACGTTGAGAGAAAAATGATTTCCTCAAAAATTGAAGAGTTCTTAAGGGAGCATGGAAGTGAGATCTTCAAGGAACATGCTACGAAATTGAAATCATTTCATACATTTTTTAAAGATGTAGAAGCCACCTCAGTAATTCATTCAAAGTATGGAGAACACCTATCATCCTGTGCATGGGCATATGATGATTGTAAAGTTGGACCTGACAATTGCAGGTGTATGCATGTTGAAAAGAAAGAAGAAGATGCCTTAAAATTGATGGAAAGGCACATTAATTTATTTTAAAAACTCAATGGAAACTAATTTAACACGAATATGATTAAATAAAGTAGTATGGAAACGCGGATTCTGGGACAATTAGCATATAAATAGCCCCCGCCCCCTTACTAATTAGCATATTAATGAATCCCGCATCTCACTAATTTACATATAAATGGCCCCCGCCTCTTCATTAATGTATGGGACAATTAGCATAATCCATAAATTATCTGATTTTAAGGGGTTTAGATGTCATAAAAATGTCACGATCATATCCATAAAGAGTATACTAAATTGCCTCCCAACCCAACACCACCATGTGACAATACTGATCACGTGACCTTTTTGCCTCATTATCAGCAATTAATATTCAGCAGGTGTTGCTGTACACAGGGGAAAGGTCGCACACTTCCCCACATCCCCATGTGACAATATTGACCATGTATCCTTTCCTCATTATCAGCAATTAATATTCAGCAGGTGTTGCTGTGCACGTGAGAAAGGTCGCAAACCCAAAACATCTACAGCTGGTTGCCTTAGAGGGACATGTCCGATCATGTTGGGGAATAACGTTTCCTATGATTGTAAAACTAATTTAGAAATCAAAAGAACCCCAATAAAATAAATCCCACAAGTTAATGATTCTCAGATGTCGAATATTTTCAAACAGACATTTTTTTTCGCCCCAGAATGTTTAACTGGTAAATTTTTTCAAGATCTCTCCTTTCTACAAACGGGTCATAAACATATCATAAAAGGGATTCAAGCAAGAGCTACCCGAACATGCGCACCTGTCTATTACCTGACCGGAATAAAAGGGACACATGCACAAGTCTGAAGGCGCACGGCCATTGACAAAATCATGAGCCTCACGCCAACGACCTCACGGCTGAGTGCTAGCTCTAATACGTTCCCATAATAGGGGTTGAAATCACGACCGCGCAACAACTCGCAAGTAGCCGACATATCTCAGTCAAGGAAATATTTTCCATTCTCCGTACCTGTAATTTTAACTCGAAATAAAATGTCAGAAGTTTATTTTGTACCATAATATTACATTTATTCATTTATTTTGGTATTGCGAATATTTTTGTTATATATAGAAATTAATTTTCTGCTTTGATTCCGGCGATTTGCATAGAAGAAGCAGGCGCACGTTTCCGACGTCATTTCTGGATTACAAAATGTAAAGTGTTCACCATAACTCGTAGTTTTGAGGTCATGTCCACCTCGATTCATGAACATAGTTTTTGTGTTTTGAAGGTATTGAAAATGCTGACCAATTATCTCTCCTTTAAATTGTTCAATAAATTGGTCAATTTCCTCATGAAACTTAATTTGGTTAATTTTGTTTTCTTGCACATCTTTACACATCTAGTCTCAACCTTAAAATAATGTTCTTAGATACTTTCGAGTTTGTGGAAAAAAAAATTTTGTGATGTGTATTGGTTAACCAAATGGCAGTCTTTCGAGATTTTGTATTTGGCAAAGTAAAATCATATGATGATTCTATTAAAAAACTATTATTCAAGTTTGGTTCTTTTTCGAATACAATTCCAATTTCCTTTAGAATTAAATTATTATTATTATCAAAGAAACCTTGAACATCAATCAGAACAGTATCTTTCAACATTTTTCTAATGTTAAACAACTCGTTGTACTAGTCCGTTTAGTGGGTTATATTCAACTAAACGGTCTTGTATGAGAAGACAGTAAGCTTGGGTATTTTCATGACTTGGTGTCTTTAGTTCTATTGAAATTCTCACATCAATAGGACCAATTTTTACTGATTCATTTTGATATGAAAGATCAACCACAATAATAGGGGTCTTCAATTTAAATTCATTTGGGGCCAAAAATGGTTGTGACCCACGATTATAGTAACTAGATTGAAATTTTGTATACATTTCATATAGGTGAGCATACTAATTCTTACTAAAATCAACATTCAGATTATTATGGACATGACTCAGAATTCAAGTGAACTCTTAAGTTTGATAAGTTATTTGTGATAAGTTCTCCATTTAGTGTAAATCCAATTATGGCAAATCTAGGTTTTTCGCGGTTAGCCGACAATTTCACATTTCAGCTGTGTTGACTCCCATACCCCAATTTGGGGCTTACATATAAATCCCAACTCAGGAATGCGATTGGTAGGTTTACACAACTTTTAATAATATCGTACACCTTAATTTTTGTAAAATCGCTCAGAGTTACATGGGGAATTTTCCAGATTTTATTCGTAATTTCCAGTTTAAAAGTTTGTTCAATTCTGGTTTGTTCAAGATTCACCAAGATTCTTAGTTAGCATCAACACTAGTTCGTGTTTACAATTTAACAAAACTTTGTTATAATCCTCAGCCAATCACAACAAATTTTTCAATGGTACAGACAGATTTTAAGTGGGGATCCCGTAGAAATTTCTTCTCCACTGCTCCATCCAGAATTTAATAGGTATTGACTTTGAAGATTATCCAGAGATATACAATTTTTAAGGGTAGTAGTCATACCGACATAGACTTGACACGTTGGACTCGTTGTAATTAGTTGTTATCTAGCAGTATTTTGATGGTTACTTTCTTTTCAGTCTTGTTTTTGGATGGTTAAATGTTAACAAGTATTATGAGTCGCTATAGTCTCTTATTAAGAACTATCAAAGTACACAAGTTAAAGTTTCTAAGATGTGTTAGCCAAACACACTTGCAGTGAACTATCATTACCTGACCGTCATCAAAGTCACATGCCCAAGACCCAAGGACATTGAACAAAATACTTCCCCTTCATTTGTACCTGGACTTTTAATTACAGTCAGATACAAAATTTGTAGGATCATTCAATATTTTTTTATATATTTTATTATTGTAAACATATTTCATTAAATTCATTATTAATTATATTTTATGTATATTTGTATATAATTAATTTTCTTACGCCATCCCTCTGTAAGAAACATGTCGGTTATTAATCTTCGTTCCAAACGCAGATTTTCGCTTGGTTCCCATAGATAAATGTAAAATAGTTCTCACAATGTAATCTTTCTCAGATGTTGAATTAGTTTTAAAGCATTCATTTGTTCCATTCCAGAATAATATTGTAACATATTTCGAAAGCATCATTACCTAGAATAGGAGCGTCTTTCAATTTAATTTCTGATTCAAGTTTATGATAAAGGTGTTGGGACCTGGTAATATCGTTTTTTGTTGTCAACTATTTTTCTAGTTTTCTAATTCTTTTCTATTTGTATACTCTTTGTATAAGTAAGGCACCATTGTCTAAGATTCTGAATAAGTTTAATAAACTCTTTAATTACAATACTGATTAGCTGGTTACTATCTATTTAGTAGATGTATACTAGTTGTTTAATATCTGGTTTATATGTTTAATAGATGTACACAAGTTGTTTACTAGATGTATACAAGTTGTTTACTGGCTGTTTAGTATCTGGTTACCATACATTTAGTAGATGTATACAAGTTGTTTAGTATCTGGTTTCTATATGTTTAGTAGATGTATACAAGTTGTTTACTAGATGTATACGAGTTGTTTACTAGCTGTTTAGTATCTGGTTTCTGTATGTTTAGTAGATGTATACAAGTTGTTTAGTATATGTATACAAATTGTTTACTAGCTGTTTAGTATCTGGTTTATATATGTTTAATATCTGTTTACTTGATGTTTACTAATTATTATTAGCTGGTTACTTGTTGTTATTAACGTCTACGAGCTTTTAAAGTCGTTTGTTAAGAATGATCAAAAATTCCTGATCACTAGACGACTTTCGATGTGAAGTAAAAACTTACACTCTGATTTTCAATGTGTTTGCTATGTACGTAAGAAAGAATCTTAGAGGAACATGTCCGATTATGTTGGGGGAAGATGTATCCTGTGATTGTAAAACTAATTAAGAAATAAATTGTTCACAAGTTGTCTAAAAGCTGTGTAGAAGCTGCTTTGATAAACAATTTTGATTTATAATTACAGATATTAAGAATATATAATAATATTGTTTGTGCCTAACCGAAGTAGACACTTCCGGGTCACACCGTGGGACAAGGGGGTAATGAGCACTTGTCGCTGGCACGGGGACGCTTTGATGGCAGGACGATCGCGTCGCGGCAATGGTAACGATGGTTACTGGGATGCCGGACCACAGGCGATGCTGGAGCTGCGCTGAGGGTGAGCTAACGTGGTTAGCTGCTAGGTGAGATAGTGTATTACGAGCCCTATTCCCAGTTGTAGAAAGTAGAACCGCGGAGTTAAGAGGTGTGTTGATAACTGTTTTATTCTTCATTTGGAACATGTTTATATACTACTTGGAACACGGAAGTTTAGTGTAATGATTAGTGAAGTAAGCTATATTCTAAAGTAGATCAGGGAATTACGATTATGGTAGCAGTTTGCGTAGTTGGCTTTGCGTAGTTGGCTGACACTGCAAAATGTGCTGACTGCATTGGGGGGTCAGTGTGCCGTTGAGTCGGTGAGACGGTGAGTTAGTGAGACATATAATATGCTGATCAGCCATTCTCATATGCAGTGGGTGCTGCTGAGCGCCTGGTACTGTTCCCAACTTGGCTACTGCTTGATTTGTTGGGTGTGGTCATGTTGAGTACCTTTGGGTACGAACATTCTCCCCCCCATTGAGGGGTACCCTCAATTAAGTCGTGATGTCGGTCAGCCCTTGACCGAATTGTATAGGAAGCACCTAACAAATCATTGACCAAGGTGGATCTTTCCTTCAACTGCGGTTCATGTTTGTGATTCAGGTCCTTCACATCGTCTTGATGCTGCTTAACACTCCCCTTTGCGATAAAATTGACATTATCGTGGGGACTGAAATTGTGCTCTCGTAGAACTTGATTATTTGGCACGTCTATGGTATGTGGACATTCTGCAACAAAACTAAGATATTTCTTGGTTAGGTTTAAAAATGTTGAACCAAAGTCAGCCTTCTTGTAGGTTTCAATTTGATGAGAAGTCGGTTCTATATTCATCGGATTTTTATCTTTTGTTGGCTCATAAGCAGCGTTCGGTCCTGCAAAATCACCTCTGCCTTCTACCAGAATAGGGTTGATTTCCGTATCAGATGAGGTTTCTTTATTGAGATAACCTGTGATTACATAACCAAGCCTAGTGCCTTGTGCCAAGGGTTTATTAGGTCCTAGTTTAAGAAGTTCACCGGTTATTACACGAGAATACACCTCAGACCCTAAGGTTAGGTCAATGGGTCCAGGTTGCCGAAAGTCAGGATCTGCTAATGGCAGTCCCTCGGGAATGTTAAGATCGGTTGTAATCGGTACTGACGGTTGGTCTGTAATGACTGTGGGCATAATAAATACCTCTAATAGTTTTTCAAACCCTGATGTACAGGATGAGAGCTTTAGTGTTGATCTAATTGCTGTTGATATCTTTCCTCCGATTCCAGATATTTCAATCGGTGAACCTTCCTTAAGAGATAGCAGATCTGCCATTCTCCTTGAGATAAGATTCACCTGTGATCCACCATCTATTACAGCGCGACATGTTTGTAATTGACCGTTTGGCCCTTGTAATGAGACCTTCGCGGTCGCGAGCAGAGTATATCCTCCTACCATGTCGTAGCCTGCAATGGTTACTGCGCCGGCCACTGGATTGCTAGTTGGTCCTTTGTGTAACAGTGAATGGTGCCGTTGCTGGCAGACTCGACAATTGGTCGGTGATCCACAGTTTTCAACCATATGAGCTGTAGACAAACAATTTGTGCATGCTCCTATTTGAATAATGGCTTGGCGCCGTGTTTTGGGGTCCATTTCCTGGAACCGGCTACATGCTCTAAGATTATGTGGTCCTAGGTGACAAATCTTACAGCTCTCTTCGTTGTGAACTGACTGATGGCGTAGTGTTGCTGTAGGTTGAGCGCTTATCGTCTCCAGCATGCAAGCGCGCCGTTCAATAAACGTTAGTACACTCCTTAACGTTGGAATTTCCGTTGGTGCATCCGCTGAATTTTCTAGAGCAGCTAGAGATTGCTGGTCTAGTTTTCTTCTGATAAGAAAACACAGGATTGGATCCCAGGATTTTGTGCTGATATCGAGGTTTTTAAGAGTACTCATTGAGTTTTTTATAGTGTCATGTAAGGCCCTTAGTTGGCGCGAGGAGCCGTCTATAGGCCTATGGTCAATAATTTTAGCTATGGCGGCGAATACTAATATTTTGCCGTTCTGGTACCTGGCCTTCAACCGCAACCAGGTGTCGTCATAGCCACCCTGTGAGAAGGCTGTGTCTGTCAAGACGTTCCTCGCTTCACCACGAAGCGAACTCTGTAGAATATGTAGTTTTTGACTGGCCGAATATGGTTTGTTATGTACCAATTCCACAAAGAGATCATGGAACCGTGGCCAGTCTAGATACTCGCCGTTGAACTCCGGAATGCTAATTGGCGGAAGTGCCAAGTTTAGGCTCATTGGCGCGTCGTTTTCTCGTAGCAGGTTCATTTCGTATTCCTCGTATAATGTGTGGAATTGGGCTAGCTCTGCTTCTGCCAGAGCTGCGGCCCCAGGTGTGCTATCCAATTCGTCGTGGGCTTGCCTCAGTAACGCCCAATGGAGATCCAGGTGCCTTTGTAAGGCTGGGGTGACAGTTGGGGCGTTCGAGGCTAATGTTAATGATGACTCCAATTCGTTGCATCTTCTCTGCAACTGTCGGATCACCGTGTCAATTGCGGAATCTCCTTTGACTTGATCTCTTGTTGTAAGCTTGATGTTGGCCGAAGTTCGTCTGGGGGCCTTCGGAAGCCCGCTTCCAGTCGGCACGTTGTCCAGAAAGATATTCTGATATTTTTCGACCAGCTCTTTAAGTGCTACTAGTCGTGAAGAGTACTCACTTCCAGTGGGTAATGCCGCTTGCTGGACTTCTTCATCTAGGTCGGAAAACTGCTGCCAGAGATCGTTTAACTGATTTAGCTTACCGGAATAGTAGCCGTCTCGGTGGCGTCGGTCGGCAGAATCCTTGCCATAATTCTTAATGAGCTGTTGGATTTTCCCTTGCAGCTCGTTTTGGGTGTCTAGTAATCGATTGTGTAGATCGATTCTTGTGTGACTTGTTTCCTCTATGAATGAAGTAGACATATTGTGTGTCTTGGAAACAAAGAATCCTGTGAAGCTGGATGAAGCTGAGTATCCTGTGAAGCTGGATGAAGCTGAAGTTCCTGTGACGCTGGAAGAAGAAGCGTATCCTGTGAAGCTGGATGAAGCTGAAGTTCCTGTGACGCTGGAAGAAGAAGCGAATCCTGTGAAGCTGGATTAAGCTGAAGTTCCTGTGACGCTGGAAGACGAAGCGTATCCTGTGAAGCTGGATTAAGCTGAAGTTCCTGTGACGCTGGAAGACGAAGCGTATCCTGTGAAGCTGGATTAAGCTGAAGTTCCTGTGACGCTGGAAGACGAAGCGTATCCTGTGAAGCTGGAGTAAGCTGAAGTTCCTGTGACGCTGGAAGAAGAAGCGTATCCTGTGAAGCTGGATTAAGCTGAAGTTCCTGTGACGCTGGAAGAAGAAGCGTATCCTGTGGAGCTGGATAAAGCTGTGAGTCCTTCAGTGGGAAGGGGGTTGCTTGAGTGTGATCCTTTGTTGTTAAAGGATCACGTCGGGGTCACCAATGTTTGTGCCTAACCGAAGTAGACACTTCCGGGTCACACCGTGGGACAACGGGGTAATGAGCACTTGTCGCTGGCACGGGGACGCTTTGATGGCAGGACGATCGCGTCGCGGCAATGGTAACGATGGTTACTGGGATGCCGGACCACAGGCGATGCTGGAGCTGCGCTGAGGGTGAGCTAACGTGGTTAGCTGCTAGGTGAGATAGTGTATTACGAGCCCTATTCCCAGTTGTAGAAAGTAGAACCGCGGAGTTAAGAGGTGTGTTGATAACTGTTTTATTCTTCATTTGGAACATGTTTATATACTACTTGGAACACGGAAGTTTAGTGTAATGATTAGTGAAGTAAGCTATATTCTAAAGTAGATCAGGGAATTACGATTATGGTAGCAGTTTGCGTAGTTGGCTTTGCGTAGTTGGCTGACACTGCAAAATGTGCTGACTGCATTGGGGGGTCAGTGTGCCGTTGAGTCGGTGAGACGGTGAGTTAGTGAGACATATAATATGCTGATCAGCCATTCTCATATGCAGTGGGTGCTGCTGAGCGCCTGGTACTGTTCCCAACTTGGCTACTGCTTGATTTGTTGGGTGTGGTCATGTTGAGTACCTTTGGGTACGAACAAATATCATCCACTTTAACTATTATATTGTTAAAATAAAACATTTCCATTTTTCATGTTCTTTCATCTTATGTAGGTATAATAAATGTAATATTAACTACGATAGCTAGCCTTACATACCATAACTATACAATAAAATGTCTAGAAAGAACAAAATATATGAATGTCAAAAAACGATTTAAAACTAACTATAATTGGGAAAGTAATTGAAATCGCTCCGGCGTAATACAGTAAAAACCAAAAAACACTGTGGTTATCCCATTTTCTATCACCATAACAAATGTATCCTTGTATAAAAATGTCTGTGACTTTAACTTATAAATTTGTCACCGATAATTTAAATCCCATTAAGCAAACCACCCATTGCTAACCGTACCAAAACCTCAGAGTCAAGTTGGTTACCTACAATAAACATAGGTGGTGGTGTAAAGGATTGCTAAAATGCCTCGACGCAGGCGCAAATGTCATAAAAAATGATCATAAAAATATAATTAGGAAAGTATTTTTTATTTGCGAACCATTTGTAACTGTTACCAACAACACAAATAGTTATGTTGCAAAGGATTTGCTTAAATGCCTCGACGCAGGCGCAAAGGTCAAGGTATTGGAAAAAAATTCATGGAATATTATCCCTTTATAAAAGAGGTCATAAAATATATAATTAGGAAAGTATTTTTTATTTGCGAACAATTTATAAATGTTACCAACAACACAAATAGTTGTTACAAAGGATTGCCAAAATACCTTGATGCAGGCGCAAAGGTCAAGGTAATGGAAAAATTCATGGAATATTATCCCTTGACCAAAAACGAAAATTTATTCTATTTGGATAATAAAAAAATATATATTATTTCAATACTTTGATTTTTCCATAAAAATGCTTGATAAATCTAGTGGTTTGATATTCTCTAACTAATTGAGTAATATGTTTTCATGTGCCTATTTAATTTACAAAAAAAACAGTATTAGTCTTCTCTCATAAAATTGATCTTTTGGATCCCTCTAATTGCCCACCGGTGAAATATATGTTCCTCATATTTAATAATGATGGTTTGTCATAGATGGGTACTTGCAACTCATATTTAAGATATTTACATCCTTCTCTAACTAATATCCTTTTATCCATCATGTAAACAGGTTTAGAATTGTATTGCGTGCTTCAACCCCTAGCCACACCCACCACTGTAACAGATTTGACTTTTCCAATGGCTGCCCCAGCTACCTAAACTGTACATTTCTTTTGATTTTCTCTTTTCCTTTCTAAGCAATGTACACAATTTTTAAACTGGTTCTGACCTCCCTCTTTAATGGCATCCCCTACTTTATTTTCGTTATATTTCTGATCTTTTCCTTACAGAAGGTTGGTAAACTTCTATCATTTTATGGGATTTTTGAGCACCCGAAATCCCAGATATTAACTCATAACATGTAACTAGCAGAATATAGTAAAAGATATCAGACTCTAAAAAGACTAGATTTACCTACAATTCAATTTACCATCTTCAATCCCTGGAGAAGAGTTTAGTATTTGCAGTTTAATTTTCAAATTTATTGATTTCACAGATTCCCGCTGGTGAATACCAATTTTTAACAAATGGCTGCCAACTCCATACCATTCAGACACTGGTTTACAACCTCATAGAACTGACTCTCAAGGTATCTGTAATGCACAATATATTTCTGTCTCTTTTCTTCTAATCAATATTAAAAAATTTCAAAAACTGGTTTTGGAGTTCATTTTATTCTTAGAATTAAATTATTAAAAACAAGGAAGAACGCTATAGTCGAGTACCTCGACTATCAGATACCCGTTACTCAGCTAAATAGAGATATGCAAGCAGCAAAGCGAGATTAAAGTGCGCCACCTACCGGCGGTATACAGATTTAAGCGTTATGGGCGTTAGAGTGGGCGTGGCAAATTTTTTTCGATAGGTATTGTCGAGACCAATACATTTCAGTTAAAATTTTTTATCTAGCATAAAAATTTTGGGCGTCACAGGTTTTCGCGGTTTGTGGGCGTTAGAGTGGGCGTGGCAAACTTTTTTCAATCGATAGGTATTGATGAGAACATTACATTTTAGTTAAAATTTTTATTCTAGCATCAAAACTGTAGGAGCCACAGCTTTGGGCGGTTTGTGGGCGTTAGAGTGGGCGTGGCACTCTACTGAAACAAACTTGCGCTGCGCAGGAATCTCAGGAATCTGCGTGCCTAATCCCAGTATTGTAACTCTCATAGTTTCCGAGATCTCAGCGTTCATACGGACAGACGGACCGACGGACAGATGGCTAGATCGACTCGGCTAGTGATCCTGATCAAGAATATATATACTTTATGGGGTCGGAAACGCTTCCTTCTGCCTGTTACATACTTTCCGACGAATCTAGTATACCCCTTTAATCTACGAGTAACGGGTATAAATACTTTCCTAATTATATATTTTATGACCTCTTTTATGAAGGGATGATATTCCAGTTAAAATTTTTTATCTAGCATAAAAATTTTGGGCGTCACAGGTTTTTGCGGTTTGTGGGCGTTAGAGTGGGCGTGGCAAACTTTTTCAATCGATAGGTATTGATGAGAACATTACATTTCAATTAAAATTTTTATTCTTGCATCAAAACTGTAGGAGCCACAGTTTTGGGCGGTTTGTGGGCGTTAGAGTGGGCGTGGCACTCTACTGAAACAAACTTGCGCTGCACAGGAATCTCAGAAATCTGCATGCCTTATCCCAGTATTGTATCTCTTACAGTTTCATACGGACAGACGGAAATGGCTAGATCGACTCGGCTAGTGATCCTGATCAAGAATATATATATTTGATGGGGTCGGAAACGCTTCCTTCTGCCTGTTACATACTTTCCGACGAATCTAGTATACCCTTTTACTCTACGAGTAACGGGTATAAATACTTTCCTAATTATATATTTTATGACCTCTTTTATGAAGGGATAAAATAAAAAAAACTTTCCTACTGATATTTTTATGATCATTTTTTATGACATTTGCGCCTGCGTCGAGGCATTTTAGCAATCCTTTACACCACCACCTATGTTTATTGTAGGTAACCAACTTGACTCTGGGGTTATGGTACGGTTAGCAATGGGTGGTTTACTTAATGGGATTTAAATTATCGGTGACAAATTTATAAGTGAAAGTCACAGACATTTTTGAACAAAGGATACAATTGGTCATTTAGGTGTGGGTATACACATTTGTTATGGTGATAGAAAATGGGATAATCACAGTGTTTTTTGCTTTTTACTGTATTACTCCAGAGCGATTTCAATTACTTTCCCAATTATAGTTAGTTTTAAATCGTTTTTTGACATTTATATATTTTGTTCTGTCTAGACATTTTATTGTAGCTAATAACTATAGTTATGGGATGTATGGCTAGCTATCGTAGTTAAGATTACATTTATTATACCTACATAAGGTGAGAGAACATGAAAAATGGAAATGTTTTATTTCAACAATATGCTAGTTAAAGTGGGTGATATTATTATATATTCTTAATGTCAGTAATTATAAATCAAAATTGTTTATCAAAGCAGCTTCTACGCAGCTTTTAGACAACTTGTGAACAATTTATTTCTTAATTAGTTTTACAATCACAGGATACATCTTCCCCCAACATAATCGGACATGAACCTCTAAGATTTATATATCAATCTTGAGCTTTTTTGGCTTTGCATTCCTTCTTACGTACATAGCAAACACATTGAAAATCAGAGTGTAAGTTTTTACTTCACATCGAAAGTCGTCTAGTGATCAAGAATTTTGGATCATTCTTAACAAAAGACTATAAAAGCTCGTAGACGTTAAAAACAGTGAAAAAATCAAAGGGTGTTAAAAGAAGTGCAATAGATAAATTAACTTTTAATAGTTTTAAAAAATGTTTGTTTTCGGAAGAGGAAGTGGTAGGTTCTATGTCAATGATTAGATCTAAAAATCATCTTTTATCAGCAATTAAATGTAAAAAAGTAGTTCTAAGTCATAAAGACACAAAGGTTCTTATACAAGACAATAAAATTAATACACTACAATATGGACATTATAAAATAGAAGAAAAAAGATTAGAAAATAAACTTAATGAAATAGATTCAAATATTTATGTTTATGAACAAAGAATAAAAGAAATAGAGAGTTGTCCTAATAGAAATAATTATCAAGAGATTGAAATAGAAAAATTTAAGAAAAATATAGATGATTGTGAATTTGAAATGTTTTATACAGAACTAGAATTAAATTTACTAGATTGTAAAAAAAATGAATAAATGTAACCTATAATTGTAAATAAGACAGAACAAACATCGCTTTTTTTTATTTAAAGGTTAAAATTTAAGGTAATGTATAAACCAAATATTACAATTCACAATATTATTATTATTATAAAAATTTTTATTTAACAGAACAAACATCGCTTTTACTTACAGGTTAATGTTAAAATTTATGAAAATGTACAGAACATGAAAAAATTGGAATTTAACAGAAGAATTAAAATATTTTCTTTGAATTACATTCAATCTGCTTACTTTCTTCTATATTTAGTGGTATAGTTTGTTTATAGTTATCTATACCACCCTCTAATCTATACACTTTATTGTCATCATTACTTAAAGGAATTGATTTAATGTATTTATCATTATCTTCATCTAAATTAAACGGTACGGAACGGAACGGTTTGAACATAGTTATCTATACCACCCTCAACAACAATAGTTTCATCCTCACTAGATGATCTTGGAATACATGGTTCCGGATTTTCATCATCATAAAGGATTGTATCATGGTCATCACATCATCATCATCATCACCATACAAATTATGAGAAAATTTGCCATCCTCTTTTTTATTAATGTATTGGAGTTCTGAAAATATAAATATTTTACTATATATATATATACAAATATTATTTTATATGTATTCAACCAACCTTTTTAAGCTCCATCCAAAATATTATTTTCAACTTTTTTATTAATGTTTTGGAGTTCTGAAAATATATATATATATTATTAGTATATAAAATTATATATATATATATATATATATATATATATATATATTAAACTCACCTTTTTTTAATTTACTCGAATTATTATTTTCATCTTCTATTTTTATATTCTGCAAAAATAAACATATTTCCCTACCCAATCAGATTATGATATAATATCACTATTAGTTATTTTGAAGTCGTTAATATCGTTAATTTGTATTATATCTGTGCTAATCTGACTTTCTTTTTTATTTAAATATTCGAGCACCATTTGAGCTGCTAAATTTCTCTTTCTTAAATATATCCCATTAATTCTTTCTGCTTCCTCTATTTCAATTACTTGGATTTGTGGACCATCACTAAGATAACCTGTATCTTCTTCTTCTATCTCTTCTCTTTTACTCTCTTGTTTGGAGAGAAGATCAGCATCTTTCAATATTTTGTCATAAACAATCCTATCTTTTCGTCTCTCTGCATTAATTACTGTTTGGGATAAAACTTCTGCAAATTCAAAACAATTAATTCTTAAAGTTGCTAAGGGGGTATTAGTATTGCGTTTAGATTTTTGGTGGCGGTGGCGACTAGATAAATATTTTAAATTCATACGCTTAGATTTACTTAGACTTCGCCTAGAATGTCTTCTTCTATATATATTGTTATAATGGCATTTAACTCCTACCGTAGCACTTTTGTATTGGACGGTGAAGAATCTGTTTAGACCCCTTCTTCCTAAGTCCATATTCTCCTTTCATTTTCAACTAATTTTTGCTTAAAATTCTCTATTATACCTCTGTTTGTGAATTCGATTTGTGAGTTGTGTATGCTTTCAGTGCTTTTTAATTTATGAGTAGTGTTCCTTTTTATTGGAACCCGACTTACACTTTCAAATTCTGTATCACTATCACATCCCCAACACTAGTTCTTGTGACGTATTACTAAATGTTGGTGCTCGACTTACGTTTTCAAATTCTCTCTCACTATCATTTATACCCATATTAATTTTTTCTGATTTTTCATCTCCTATGTTTTTATTTTCTATGTGATCAACACTTTCATTTTCGCTATTAAAATCAAAAAAACTGGGTGGAATTGTAGTTGTTTCAGATGTAGTGTTTGTAGCTGTTTTTGTTGTTGTTGTATCTTCTTCCAGAAGTTCTCTTTTTAATGTAGTTGCTGCTGTTGTAGTTGTTGTTTCTTCCTCCTCCTCCTCCAGAATTCCCCTTCTCATTGTATGTGTAGTTGTACTTGTTGTAGTTGAGGTAGATGTAGTTGTAGTAGATGTTGATCTAGTTGCTTCTTCTTCAACTGTGCTTGCACTTGTATTTGTTGTTAAGTCTTTTTCATTAATGCTACCATTAATAGCATTAAATATTTTAGTATCGAGTTCACTTTTTAAGTTTGGTTTCTCACTTTCATCACTTGTCTTCTTTATGAGATTTTAAGTCAATTTTAATGATTTTTTTTAGTTTTGGAACATTGATAAATAACCCAATCGAATTATTGGAAGTCGATGGGTTTTCAATTAAAGTCATTTCATTGGGGAGTGGTACCATTTTCACCATCGGATTAAAGAGGGAAAGTATTACAAAAAATATTATAAAAGCCGTCATTTTAATTTTTTTTGATTTTTTTTTTTTTTTTTTTTGACAATCGATCAAACGAACTATCGAATGAATAAGCAAACGATCCGAAATTGAGTTGCGTGAACGAATAGATGGAGACTGAATACTTTTCAAAATTCTTCCGCCTTTATACCCTCCAGATTTGTATATATAAATATATAACGTTCTGTTCAAATTCTTATCTGTACATGCTTTTCTTCACACTTTATAAATAGGAATTGCGTGATTGTGAAGAAACATAATTTATTTTCACGCATTGACGTCAATGTCTACATTTTAATTGTTCTTTATAGAATTTCATTTTTATGAATCCAACTATCTTCTGATTTTGAAAAGCCTACCCAACGCACAAGCACATAATCAAGTTCCACCCAAAATTCTTATCTGTATATACTTTTTTAGTCTAGCCAACGCACAAGCTCATAATCAAGTTCCGTTCAAATTCTTATCTGTACATGCTTTTCTTCACACTTTATAAATAGGAATTTCGTGATTGTGAAGAAACATAATTTATTTTCACGCATTGACGTCAATGTCTACATTTTTATTGTTCTATGCTTCCACTTGTTCTTTATAGAATTTCGTTTTTATGAATCCAACTATCTTCTGATTTTGAAAAGCCTAGCCAAGGCACAAACACATAATCATCTTTTTGTTTCACAATCTTTTCAACAAGATAAGTATTAGGGAATTTTGTTTTTTTAATTTCTTGTTTATAGAAACCACCTTGAACTGGATCACCCTTCAAGTCCTCAAGTAAATATGTGGTGGGGGATGTATTTTGTACTTTCCGAATTCGAAAAATTTCCGTTGTCCAGTTTGGGGTATAGCCTTTTTCAAAGATATGTTTATATTTACTTATTCGTACATGATCCCCCTCTTTAAAGTCACCATTTGTAAATATTTTTAGATGATTGTATGATCTCATAAAAATCTGTTTTTCATTTTTAGCATTGACGTCAATAGGCTTCATTTTAATAGTTCTATGCTTCCTGTCATTATAATTATTAATCAACTCTTTGTATATTTGAAGCCAAGTATATTTTCCATTAAAACTAAACTCACGCCACATAAGTTCTTTTAATGTTCTATTAAAACGTTCCACAATAGATGCTTTAAGAGTACTAAATGTTGAGTAATGATTAATTTCATATCTTTTCATCAATTCTCTGAATTGTTTATTATAGAATTCATTTCCATTATCTGTTTGTAAATTATTTGGTACTCCACGACCAGATTTTATTATTTTTTCCATTGCTTTTGTAACTTCTTCTGCATTTTTTGATTTTATTGCTTCACCCCATCCATATTTAGAAAATGTATCTATTACTGTTAACAAAAACCTATAGCCTTTATTTGATGATGCATATGCCCCCATTTCAACCAAATCAGCCTGCCATAAATCATTAATACCCTTTACTACAACTCTACGTCTTGGGAAATTCTTGAATGATGGGCGATGTAACTCATTTATAATATCTCGTTTACTCATAGCTTTAGTTTATCTGGTATAAATGGTTTCTTCTCTAAAGATTCAGTTTCACCTTTTAAAACTGAGGTTGGTGCACTTATATGTATAATTGAAAATGTTACTTTCTATTTCATTTATATCCTCCACTACCTTATTAAAAGTTTTCATGAGAAATTCCAATTTTTTAGAAATTTCACTCACTTTTCCCTCAATATTATTGATTCAAGGTCTTTATCTAAAGATTTGTTGTTTCTGCGGTTGCTTAGAAATTTCATTAGATGTGTTCTGTACTAGTTTACTTATTTCATCATCAATATAAATCTTTGTTGCAATATCATTTTCATGAATGGGGGGTAGGGAATTTTTAAATCGTTTCCTCTGAACATTTAAATGTCCATCATAATCATTAAGTATACTTTGAAATTTTTCTAGACCTTTTGTTATATCTCTTGAGTACTCTTTCTCATTTAAAAAACAACCAACCTTATCAACTGACATTTTAATTATAAAATAAATAATGAAAGAGTGGTATATTTATGTATGATCCACATTAATTGTTAAAACTTCTTCGTTTTCACAATATGCAAATGGACTTTTCCGAAGTATTATTCCATCTATTTGTGTCTGATCAGAACGAATGATTGGTGAAGGTTTTTTTAAATGTTGGTTAATGAACTTATTAAAATTTTCCAATTTATCAACAAACTCTTTTATTGAATTATGTATATACTCCATTTGAGTTATCATTTTTATTACTTTACTTTCCAGCTCTGATACTCTTTTATTTCGTAGTTGAAATGATTTAGTTATAGTTTCCATTTGATGTGATTTCGCTTCATTAATTTTATCATCAACATAAAATTTAATAGCCAAATCATTTCCATTTATTGGTTTTGAAGAGTTTTTAATTCTTTTTTTCTGAACATTTATGTGACCATCAGTGTCTAGACATATACCTGTAAGACTCTCAACTTCCCTTTTGAAAAGCAAGGAAAAATCTCTATCATTTGAAAAGTGACCAAACTTGTCAATAGACATTTTACTATTAAACAAAATGAGAAAATATTTTCTATTTTATTAATATATTATTTTTGCTTCCCGCAATTCTTCTATTATTGAAAGAATTTCATTAGTATGGTTATTATTACCAGCAGCTCTCGATGCCATTAAGAGTTGCAATCTTTCAACAAGTTCATTAACATTATCCCAATATACATAGTTTGGTGGTATTTTTTGTAGTCTCATATACCCAGAACCAGTATGTTCTTCATTTACTGAAGGTGATATGAATGGTTTAATAATTGAAGAATATTTTTTAGAACGATTCCCCTTTACTTGACCATCTGGTTAATAGTTTCTTTTGTGAGCACTTGTTTCAATTAAAATGTTTTTATATGATTCTAAATCATTCTTAGTATAATCCTTAGAACTATTATGAAAAATTAAAGAGTATAGACCTGGTGATAGAGTCCATAAATTTCCACTTCCTAATTCCTTCAAATTTTTTTTAATTTTAAGATTTGTATTACCCAACATTAAAATATTATTTTCTTCTCTTGGTCCATAACTATTGTCTAAGATCTTTTCTTGCTTTAACTGGTTAATGTTGAGATTGTACTTCACCCCGGTATCTTCATATACACTTTCATTTAAATCATCTGTGTAAGGCTGTTGTGAAACATCCGATCATCTATAAGAGACTGTCGTGAAAAAGCATCAACATAAGCATCACTCTCGTGTTCCCTTTTTTCTTTTTTACTTTTAGGTACTCTTATTTTCTCTTTCTTGAACTTAGTCTCATGTGTATCATTAATATATTCCTTTTTATTCAATTTTTTATTTTTAGTGAGTAATTCATGTAAAGGTTCTGTAATAGGCTTAAAAGTTTCCTCCAAATTTGATACGTTCTTATTTTTTATTTGTTTCAATTCATCAAATTTTCTTTTTAATGAATTTCTACTTTTCGTCAACTGTTCTAAAAGTTTACGCTTCATTGTTGTCGTTTTCTCTGATACTCATGTGCTACTGGGAAAAATGTACTATAATTTAAATATTTATAACAAAGGGTTTGAGTTTTATGAAATTTTATTTTTATTTTTATTTTTATTTATCAAAATAGATACAATAATAATATTAAAAATAAATACATTTTAAGCTTTATTTAATTCTAAATAGAGATTGTTATCATTCTTTTTAGTAATACAAAAAGTATTATCCTTTATATATTCAATTGCTGAATCATCTAATTTATCTGAGTATCGTTCCGACAAGTACAGCATATACTCTTCAAGTTCAAGAGTGAGGGCCATCCCAAAGGTGGTTTTCTTACGTTGAGCTCGTCGAATAATGTAGTACACCTCCGATTCCATCCTCGTCTTTGTTAAAATAGGTTTTGGTGCGTTACCTTTAAAATCCTTGAGTACTTTCATCATTCCCGGATTGACCATTTGTAGTTGTTTCTTCTTGTAGTTGTTTTCGTTGTTTTTGTTGCTTTTACCTGTTTTTGTTGTTGATTTTAGTTGTTTTTTTAACAGTTGTAACTGTTTTTGTTGTTTAATTTACCTGTTTTTAGCAGATGTAGCTGTTTTGTTGTTGTTTTCAGCTGTTTCTAGCAGTTGTATCTGTTTTAATTGTTTTACTGTTTTAACTGTTTTTTTTTGTTGTTCTTCTTGTTGCTGATTTTGATGATTGCAAGATTTTTTAGGTTGAAACTTTAGGCTGAGAACGTTTTAGCTTGAAACTTTTAGGTTGAGACTGTTTGCAGGTGGTTTTTAAATGTGAGTTAGAATAACTTTTGATCGAATTTTTATACCTTGAAGTAAACTAACCCTCCCTGTTCTTTCTCATTCTTGATTTAGAATCGACCAATCATAGCAGTGAATAGCATGTAAATAGGGTGAGTTTCAAGAATCATAGAGAAATTACTTGATCATAGTGTATAAGTTAGGGTGGGATAGAGAGTAAGAATTGGAGGGACAGGTGTCCACAGTTGGTACTATTAAAGGCTTGTTTTCTCTCATAGGTATAGTTAATGTTATTCCCCAAGTATTTCACAATTTCTTTTGGGGGTTGTAAATTTCCAAAACTATCAAAGTAATGTATACTTTTTTTTTTTTTGTTATAAGCTACCCAATGCGTACCATTTGATGAACTATCATCTAGGTTTATAATTCCTGACTCTTCTCTCCAAGGAGATTTGGGCAGTGAGTCTCTCATGAACACACCTCGGAAATGTGGAATGTACTTTTGAGCAAAATTCAAAATTTCGAAATTTTTCACCCACCTTAATACTTTCCATTGTTTTATTATGTCGTTTACTCTCTTCAAATTGTTTTTTCCCCATATTTGCATTATTGATAGTTTTAGCAATGGCTGCACTACCAGAGGCGAGACTTCCTAATGCACCTAGTGCAGTCAAAATGGGTACAATACGTAAAAAACCACCAATTTTCGGTACATTAATAATACGAGGAATCTTAATATTTTTTTTATTTCTACCAATTGCTTTATTGACTGCTTTACGTGCAACCTTAATCGCACTCATTAGATCTAGTGGCTTCCGAGTTTTCAATGCCCGTATTCCTGTTTGGATAACATTTGAAAAACTCTTTACCTTTGATTTCCTTTTCTTACACTTTCTCTTTGTTCCCTTTTTCACACCCATTCCGAATTTCTTTTTTGTTTTCATAATATTTGTAATCAAGTATGCTGCTGTTTTCTCTGCAATACTACTATCTTTTGAACCAACACGTTCCCACGCTTTATTTATTAGTACTGCGTCAGCCTTATGTCGATCAGCTAGATCCTTATATTGTGAATATGCAATATCATGTACTCTACAAGCTTCATCCAATTGATTTATCCCACGATCACCGCGCTCCAACCTTTGTTTTAGCTTTGTTCCAGGTCCACAAAAATTATAACCAGGAATATGTGCTTCAAATGGAAGTGTGTTAATTATTTTGTTGATAATACCACTACCTCGTTTCAAGTTTGAACTCTGACTGCAACAATTATAAAATCTTTTACCCATTTTATATAATGTTTAATCAAGGAGCATTTCTCACCGAATGAAGTACATTACACACGTGAATATGAGTTTAATACGTCAAAAACAAGAAATCTGTGTTAGAAATATCGAGGGTGGTGAATTCAGTTCCACGACATAGTTCTTTATTACCAATACAATAAGAGCATTGGTTGTCGGTCCCTCAAACTGTGGAAAAACAAATGTTATGCTCAGTCTTATTGAAAGTCCAAACGGGCTTAAATTTGAGAATATATTTGTGTTCTCAAATAGTTTATATCAACCAAAGTATGAGTATTTAGAGAAACTAATTAATCCTGTAAAGGGAATGGGATATTATACGTTATCACAAAATTATGAAGTTTTACCACCTGCTAAGGCTAAAGAAAACTCTATTATGATTTTTGACGATGTTTCTTGTGAAAAACAAAACAACATTCGTTCATATTTCTGTATGGGGCGTCACAAAAATATAGATTCTTTTTACCTATGTCAAACATATACTCATATTCCAAAACATCTAATACGTGATAACGCGAATATGATTATAATGTTTAAACAAGATGATTTAAATATGTGTCATATATATCGTAATCATGTAAATACTGATATGTCCTTTGATTTATTTATGAAAATTTGTCAAAAGTGTTGGAGTGATAAATACGGATTCCTTATAATAAGTAAAGATAACGATATGGAAAAAAAAAAAAAATTTATAATTATTTGAGAATATAAGTTTTATTCTGTAAGCTATATTTTCACAGTTCATTATTAGATTCCAAAATGAGTAGATCATTCACTCTTACATTAAATGGCAATGAACCCATTACAAACATTTCTTATTTCCCACCCATTGAACTGACAAATAGTGAATATGAGTGTGCACTCATTGACTTTCATATGTACTCCTCTATACCCAATGTTGATATAAATAATAATCTATTTCACATTGGTGATAAAGTAATTCAACTTCCAATAGGATCATATGAACTCAATGATATTTATGATTTTCTAAAAAATAAACTAAAAGATTATGATCCTGAGAAAACATTTCAAATGGAGATTAATACTAACACACTTCAAGTTCATATTACAACTACCAAGGAACCTATTTATTTTAATAGAAACAACTCCATTGGACAATTGCTTGCTTTCAATAAAAAAATAATTTACCCCGACTTGAAAAAAACATATATATCTGATCAACCTGTCAACATTTTAAAAATAAACACAATCCGCTTAGTATGTAATATTGTAAGCGGATCATATATTGATAGTAGACAAGATCATTCATTATACGAATTTGGAATTAATGTTCCACCGGGCTTTAAAATGAATATAACACCACACAATCTTTTTTACTTACCAGTCAACACTAGAGAAATAAGTACACTCTCTATAAACATAACTGATCAGAACGGTAAACTAATAAATTTACGCGGTGAAAACTATACAATTCGTTTACATTTAAGATTATATACAATAAAAGACGTGATACTTACCGAAACCAAAAAGACACACACATTAAAAAATAAGTTAATTCTTAAATCACTGGGCTTCAAATTGCGAGTTTAACTAAAGTTATGGGGTTAAATGAAATATTGGCAGTACGAGAAAAACCTTTCTCTGATGATGGTATATCAAAGAAGGAATATCACAGTTATTCACCCTATCAACAATCATTTAAACCAAACGGTGAGATAAGAATTACAATCCAAAATCAAGATTTATATGTACTCCCCCATGAGAGTCTTCTTAATTTTCAAGGAGATATTACCCTAATTTTATTTTTATTTTATTTATTTATTTATATCCTAGCGCTACAAGTGCACACTTATAATTATCGCGCTAGTCACATTCAGTTGATATTTTATATTATTATTATTTTTAAGTTATTAAAACAATTTCTTTTGCTCTTAATTAATATTATTGACTAACATCAAATTTTCGTAGTTTCTTAGTAACAATTACTATTGTTTTTAAAATATATATATTTTTATTTTTTTATTTTTGTTGGGTTTTTTTTTTTTTTTTTGTTTTATTTTATTTTATTTAATTTTTATACTTATGTGTACTGGTATTTTAAAAGATCTTTAACTTTATTGTGAAATTGAGTTGCGCTCCTAATTGTTTTGTATTGGTGCGGTAGATTGTTCCATAGCCGGATACCATTTATGAAAAATTGCCTTCTCGAACACAGTGTTTGTATTCGAGGGCATATGTAATTTTTGGTTCTTACAGATGTGGCTGGGGTAAGTTTATTGAAAAGATATTTATACCCGTTACTCGTAGAGTAAAAGGGTATACTAGATTCGTCGGAAAGTATGTAACAGGCAGAAGGAAGCGTTTCCGACCCCATAAAGTATATATATTCTTGATCAGGATCACTAGCCGAGTCGATCTAGCCATGTCCGTCTGTCCGTCTGTCTGTCCGGATGAACGCTGAGATCTCGGAAACTATGGGAGCTAGGCTATTGAGATTTGGCGTGCAGATTCCTGAGCTTCTTACGCAGCGCAAGTTTGTTTCAGTAGAGTGCCACGCCCACCCTAACGCCCATAAACCGCCCACAAACTTCAAAAAATCGTTAATATGAACGTGGATATCTCGGAAACTATCAAAGATAGGAATTGGGATTTCAGATTTAGATTCCGTAGCCTTATACGCAGCGCAAGTTTGTTACGCGAATATGCCACGCCCACTCTAACGCCCACAAACCGCGAAAACCTGTGACGCCCACAATTTTTATGCTAGATAAAAATGTATTAGCTGAAATGTATTGGTCTCGACAAAACCTATCGATTGGTCCAAAAAAAAAATTGCCCCGCCCACTCTAACGCCCATAACGCTTAAATCTGTATACCGCCGGTAGGTGGCGCATTTTAATCTCGCTTTGCTACTTGCATATCTATATTTAGCTGAGTAACGGGTATCTGATAGTCGAGGTACTCGACTATAGCGTTCTTCCTTGTTTGGTTCTCCACTCGTCACTATTTTGTGAAAGAAGATTAAAATTCTGAGATCGATCCAGGAGGTCAAGTTAAGGTCAAGTATTTTATATGTCAGTTCTGATACATGGTCAAAACGTCTTAAGTTAAACACATAACGGACAACTGAATTAAAAGCTACAGTTAATGTACGCAAATCCCGCGCACCACAATTTCCAAAAATTTCTATGCCGTAAAAGAGAGTGGGCAGGATGATAACTTTGGCGATTAATAGTCTAACTTCCTCAGTTAAGAACGATTTGGAGAATGAAAATTTTCTCAGCAGAGCATATGTACGCCCTGTCGCTTTGACTATATGGTTGCTCCATGATAAAGTATTGTTAAATGTTATGCCTAGATTAACTGCATTCACTTCATAGCTTATCGGCGTATGGTTTATATATAATTTTTGAAGTGAAAGTGTTGAAAGTTGCTTTTTACCAATTACCAAGACATTCGATTTTTTAGGATTTATACCCAAGCCATTTTCCTTTGCCCATTTTTCAATTAGCCACAACATTTTATTACTTATACGGACACAGTCATGTATTTCAGTTACGGGTCTACTAACATATATTTGGACATCACCAGCATATAAATGTACTTCACACTCAGACAGGATACTAGGGAGATCATTGACATATATACACCCAGAAAAAAATCCGTTCGAAACGTTCAAAAATCAAGACCAAACGTTGTCAAAAAGTGCGTGAGCCCGTTTGTTGACAGTTCATGAACGGTCGTTCGTAAAATGT
This sequence comes from Drosophila suzukii, assembly GCF_013340165.1. Classification (NCBI taxonomy): domain Eukaryota; kingdom Metazoa; phylum Arthropoda; class Insecta; order Diptera; family Drosophilidae; genus Drosophila; species Drosophila suzukii. The sequence goes on along the minus strand of NW_023497325.1, from coordinate 20,928 downwards.
GACCAAAACTTTAGGTCGGGTTCCGAACGAATGGTGTCAGTTTAAGAACATTTCGGGCTTATCCTGAGAACATAAAAATCTAAAAAAAAACGAGGTTTGTGTACACGCTAGACTTTCTGGACGCCTGGTAGAGATTTATTTAATTTCCCACCTTATGTTTTGTTATTGCTAGAATTCAATGTATTTTGGATATTTTGCTGAAGACAAAGAATTTATTTATTAATAGAAGTAAATGCATACATATAAACATTGGAAATAATATTTTAATAAAACTTACAATTCACAACCGTCTTCTCGCGGACTCGAACCTGTGCTACCATGTGTCGGAGGCGAACGCTCTAGCCGCTGGACCACCGAACGAATTTTTCGAGTGCGGACAATCGGGACACTAGACCTACATACATGTTTTTATGAACGATGTTGATAATTTATCGGTTTCGCTAGACTTTAACGCGTCTATCGCAGCTTTTTCATGAACGGCGTTCGATATCTGAGAACATATTTCGCAATTTGGAACCAAGTTGTTCGTCGGTATAAATTGTTACCAACACCGTTCGATTTTCGTGAACAAACGTTCGAAATGTGAGAACTAAAAATGGAGAACGGATTGTTCGCATTTCATGAAAAATGTTCTTGATTTTTTTCGTTCTTTTTTTTCTGGGTGTAGAAAACAATAAAGGGCTTAGCACAGATCCCTGTGGCACTCCCCTGGATAAGTTCCGGAGAGAAGAAACTTGCGTTCCAGAGACGACTGCTTGAAACCTATTCGTTAAGTACGACCTAATAAGCTTCGTCGCATTAGTTGAGAAATTAAACATATTCCTAAGCTTGGTACAGAGAATATTATGATTCACAGAATCAAAAGCCTTGCTGTGGTCAAGGAGCGTCAAAAACGTTACGCAGTTACTGTCCAGTTCTTGTCTTATATCCTCTACAATATTTGTGATTGCAGTAATACAACTCCTTTTCTTACGGAATCCTGATTGTTTTTCGTCAAGTAGAGAATTATTTGCTAAGTATAGTTGAATCTGTGAGGACATAAGGTTTTCAAAGACTTTTGATAGAAAAGGTAATATTGAAATAGGTCTATAGTCATTGTTTGGTTAAGGAATTGGCAAAATTTTGGCGTTTTTCCATATTAACGGAAATGAAGACGTTGTAATAGCCGTGTTAAAAATATATGTAATATGGGGCAACATTAAGGGGAGCAAAAGCTTAACAAATTTTGGACTCATATTATCGAGACCAACAGCATCAGACTTGACATGCAGAATACTAGCTAGGACATCACTTTGGTTTATACATATAAAGCTAAAACTATTAACACAGAGGTGTTGAGTATTCAGGTACGGATTGCATGTTGCTTCAGGTACATCTATTTCCAAAAACTTTTTGTTTATTAATTCGACATCCACCTCAGACTCTGTCTGTTGCTTACACTTTCCAATACCTAACCGTTTTAGTTTGTTCCATCTGTTTTTTGAGTTAACACAATTATTAAATTGTATGTTATAATGCTCTTTCTTTGCTGATTTTATCTTGTTGTTTACTTTTACCCTATCCTCTTTGTATTGTTTTCGAAATTCATCAGTTTTGTATCGCTTCCACCGGAGGTAAGCTACATCTCGCTGACGGGTTAGGTTTTTAATTTCACTACGGAACCATGGATTTTGCATTGGCTTAATCACCTTGGTCCTTAGGGGCACAAACTTGTTGAACAAATACTGGACATTGTTGGTTAAAACCTCTAATTGACAATCTACATGACGAAGATGGTAAATACATGACCAGTCACAACACAAAAATTCCGTTTTTAATTCATTATAGTTTATATTTTTGTAATCTCTATACGTAAAAGAATTGATTTTGCTGTCAAAGGTCAAGTCGTATGTTAAAAATATTAGGTCATGTCTGGAGAAGGCTGGTACAGAAACTTGGTCATAATGTATGATTTTGCTAGGGTCATTGATAAGAAATAAGTCAAGTAATGTATCACAGTGGCTGCTATAGTGCGTGGGAATCGTTTCGTTTACGGAAAACAAACCTAGGGATTTAAAGTTATCTACGAGATGGCTTTCTGACAATAGGTTGCTGTTAAAATCACCTGCCAATATGATGTCAGTGTACTCCAACGAAATGTCTGAAACAACATTAAGTAATGACCCGTAGTCAATTGTCCGATTCGGTCTATATATGCAACCTAGAAGGGTTCTTCCATGGGATTTGTTGGGAAGTTCTAATAGAATGTATTCGATAGTACTGTCACTTGGCTGTTTAAGTACCACTTTACATTTCAGCTTTACATTCACGTATATAGCAACACCTCCTGCATGACCAGTACGGTCGGATCGATAAACATTAAAGCCTTCACAAATAATAGACGAATCACATAGATCATTTACAAACCACGTCTCAGACACACATATCACATCGACATTAGACTGAGTGAATTAAGGAAGGGGGAGCGGTAGAAACCCAAAATGTTATTGAGAGGATGAGAAATAATTGTATGGCATACTTTTTAGATGAAATACGCTATGAAATAAATGGTGTTGAGATAGATAGAACAAGATTTAGTGGTATTACTTCTACAATAAAAAACTTTGTTTTTTTAAATCAATTTGAAAGCAAGAGACTTTACAATTCTGGATGGAGTGGAGGATCCGATTTCAATTTAAGCCCCCACTTCAACTTTTCAATACCCCTTAAAAATCTGCTTGGATTTGCTGAAGATTTCAAAAAAGTAATATTAAATTGTAAACATGAACTGGTACTATTATTATCAAAAAATTTTAATGATGTACTTGAGCAAGATAAATTTGAGAGTGCACAATTAGTAGGAAAATATCATCTCAATATGACTAATATTACATGGAAAAGTCCTCATATAACACTTAGCGATTTAACGAAAATTAAAATGTATGATATTATAAAAAGTGGAACCAATCTACCGATTGCATTCCGTAGTTGGGATACATACATTAATCCTAAACTAAGTAATGGAACAAATCAGGTTTGGAATGTTAAATTAGCTGCTAACCAAGAACGTCCACGATTTGCTTTAATTGGATTTAAAGATAACCACCATCTGATTACAAACAATTTAAGAAATCTAAAGGTCTACTTAAACTCTGAAACATATCCCTACGATGACATAGGCTTGGACTTTAAAAAAGATCGATTTGCTCACCTATATGAAATGTATTGCAAGTTTCAAACTAGCTACTATAACCGAAGTGAATCTCCTGAATTGTCTAACAATCAATCAATCAATCATGAGTGAAGACATTGTTGCAATTGATGTTCAATGATTTCTTGGGAATAATAACAAATTTATTTTAAAAGAAATTGGAGTCGTAATCAAAAACGAGACAATCTTGAATTCTATTTTTATTGATTTTATTGAATTGAATAAAAAATGTAGAAAATCAGCTACTTGGCTAACAAAAAACATCATAAAATTTATTGGAATGATGGAGTATACTTTTTCAAAGAAACACAAATGTATTTAAGAGAAATAATTAGAAAAAAGGAAATAATTTGTAAGGGATACCAAAAAAGGTTTTTGCTACAAAAAATTTTAAAAATTGATTATATAATTAACATTGATGAAATTGGTTGTCCCTATCTGTTTACGTCAAAAGGGCGTTTAATTTCAGGAGGCAGTGTCGAGTGGCAGTTTTATCCAGATGTCTACATCTCGCGCGCTCGCACTGCCGTCCGCTAAGTCTCCGCTCTGCTCTGGAGCGCTTGAACTAAGTTAGGCTTAAGCAGTTCATGTTTCAAAGTGTACTAATAAACACCTACGCACGTCGCGTAAAAACCCCAAAAGTACTCCCGTGTTTTTTGGGTACCACTCATTCTTGGGGCTACATCTATTTCAACGAACAAGCCACCCTACCACCACATTTTGGTCCAGTCGAAGCCGGATTTCAAAATCTTTGGACTTTCCTCTCCTGGAGTTTCCTTTGATTTTGTCCCAGCAGGTTTGAAACGCTCCAGATAAGTTCCACTTACTAATTGCCGGTCATACAGCCAGTTTTTTCGAACCCTATTTCGACTAACTTTCTGTATGATATATTGTCTAAATCCAAAAGTGATTCACCCGACGCAACGGCATTTAATATATGTACTTCAATTCCGTTACTTGGGCCCGACAATATTCCAGTTTCCCTTGCCCACAATTGCACACTTGAAACAATTCCAGATGATATTTCAGTGCTACTATTCTACTACAATATTTCTCAAAAATATTTTGAATTCCAATTGTGTGTAAAATATAACTCAGCCACAGTAAAAAATTCCGGATCATACAATTTTTCCTTAAGACTTGCACTCCTTATTTTTTACTGTGTTCCAGCTGCGTGTGTATATTTACATAAATATTCTAATACAGTCCACTCTAACTACTCGTTCTAATACAGTCCACTTCAACTACTTTTCTCGGCCTACAAATACGGCTAAACTATTTCTAAAATTAAAAACAAAGTTACAATATCCACAAATTTACTCCAGCAAATCGTTTTCGCCAGTGCACAGTGGGTCAAGAGCTCACAATAAATGTTTCTTCCAAAAATACAATATTAAAGTCCGTAATTCTTTACATAAGTCCGACCATCCGATATAATAAATATTTAATGACTCTGCCTATCCGACAGTGTGACCGTATATATTTACAATCTTGATTGGTTCCTAAATTCCAATTTGATTCCAAACCGTTTTCTTACTTCTTAATTCAAATTCTAAATTACTTAACGTCATGGCAACATCAGTAAAATCCGCTGTAACCCGATTTATGGCCACAGTTGACTGTCTGATCCACTTTGAGGCCACTGTGAACGCTCCAGGTGCTCCTACCCCAACGCTATCCGCCTGTAAAATCCGTCGCGATCACCTCAATTCCTTGTGGCAAACGGTAAATGCAGCATACGACATATGTTCCGACTGCATTATAGATGCAGGCGAGAGCGCCGCAGACACAAAATCCATACTAAAGTCCAAGTATTACCAAACGTACTCCACTTACGAAATATTTGCCGCGCAGCTGATGGAACAAATCCAAAAAGGCTCCTCCCAAATACCTCAAGCTCCAGTAACTCCGTCCCAAATTCCACGTCTTATGGCTGTCGGCTCCCTCCTATCCACACAGAGGTTTTCTCTGGCGATTATCTTCGCTGGCCGACTTTCCGGGACCTTTTCACGGCAATATACATCCGACAATCCATAGTTTCGAGATCCCCACTCACCAATGATGGCTTTCGCTCAGCCTGGAATAACCTAACTGAGCGTTTCGATAATAAGCGATTGCAGGTGAACGGTCACCTGAAGAAACTTTTCAATGTGCAATCCATAGCACAGGAGTCGGGAGCAGCCTTAAAAAAACTTCAACGCACTTTTCAAGGTTGCTTAACTTTTTTAAAATTTTCCGGTGTTAATATTGAGAATTGGGACCCTATCCTGGTTTATATGTGCTCGACAAAACTACCAAAGCTCACTCTCTCATTATGGGAGCAATCCATCCAAAATAAAGCCGAAATTCCTACGTGGCTTGAGCTTGATTCCTATTTGACGGAGCGCCATCGAACTCTTGAGGCCGTCGATAGCTTCCGATCTGCCAATTTCCACCACGCCCAGTCCAAAGACATAAATCGAGTGGCAGAATTTTCAAAAATAAATTCCTTCAACACAAGGCTAGTTCCGATACCCAAAGGCTGCGATCTGTGTTCGAAGAAGAACCACCCCGTGCGTATATGGTCACGCTTCCTACAAATGACGGTAGACGATCGCCTAGCCTATATTCAAAGGAAGCAGTTGTGCTCCAATTGCTTTGCAAGCAGCCATCAGTTCCGGGACTGCACAAGCGCTCGCAACTGTCTCACTTGCCAAGATCGGCATCACACATTGCTACATCGAAACAGCGCTCCTACTACTACACTGACCATAAGTGTCTAGATATATACCTTTAAGACTCTCAACTTCCCTTTTGAAAAGCGAGGAAAATCTTTATCATTTGAAAAGTGACCAAACTTGTCAATAGACATTTTACTATTAAACAAAATGAGAAAATGTTTTCTATTTTATTAATATATTATTTTTGCTTCCCGCAATTCTTCTATTATTGAAAGAATTTCATTAGTATGGTTATTATTACCAGCATCTCTTGATGCCATTAAGAGTTGCAATCTTTCAACAAGTTCATTAACATTTTCCCAATATACATAGTTTGGTGGTATTTTTTGTAGTCTCATATACCCAGAACCAGTATATTCTTCATTTACTGAAGGTGATATTAATGGTTTAATAATTGAAGATTTTTTTTAGAACGATTTCCCTTTACTTGACCATTTGGTTAATAGTTTCTTTTGTGAGCACTTGTTTCAATTAAAATGTTTTTATATGATTCTAAATCATTCTTAGTATAATCCTTAAGACTATTATGAAAAATTAAAGAGTATAGACCTGGTGATAGAGTTCATAAATTTCCTCTTCCTAATTCCATTAATTTTTTTTTTAATTTTAAGTGTTGTATTACCCAACATTTAAATATTATTTTCTTCTCTTGGTCCATAACTATTGTCTAAAATCTTTTCTTGCTTTAACTGATAAATGTTGAGATTGTACTTCATCCCGGTTTCTTCATATACACTTTCATTTAAATCATCTGTGTGAGACTGTTGTGAAACATCGGATTCATCTATAAGAGACTGTCGTGAAAAAGCATCAACATAAGCATCACTCTCACTATCACTTTCGATTACTCTCTCGTGTGCCCTTTTTTTACTTTTAGGTACTCTTATTTTCTCTTTCTTGAATATATATTGAATATCATTAATATATTATTTTTTTTCAATTTTTTATTTTCAGTGAGTAATTCATGTAAAGGCTCTGTAATAGGTTTAAAAGTTTTCTCTAAATTTGATACGTTAACATTTTTTATTTGTTTCAATTCATCAAACTTTCTTTTTAATGAATTTCTACTTTTTTGTCAACTGTTTTAGAAGTTTACGCTTCATTGTTCTCGTTTTCTCTGATACTCATGTGCTACTGGGAAAATTGTAGTATAATTTAAATATTTATAACAAAGGGTTTGAGTTTCAGTTTTATGAAATTTTATTTTTATTTTTATTTATCAAAATAAATACATTAATAATATTAAAAATGAATATATTTTAAGCTTTACTTAATTCTAAATAGAGATTGTTATCATTCCTTTTAATAATACAAAAAAGATTATCCTTTATGTATTCAATTGTTGAATCCTCTTAAGTTGAGTATCGTTCCGGCAAGTACAGCATATACCCTTCAAGTTCAAAAGTGAGGGTCATTCCAAAGCTGGTTTTCTTACGTTGAGCTCGTCGAATAGGGTAGCACACCTCCGATTCCATCTTCGTCTTTGTTGAAAGAGGTTTTGGTGCGTTACCATTAAAATCCTTCAGTACGTTCCTCATTTCCGAATTGACCATTTCTAGTTGTTGCTATTGTTGTTGTTTCTTCTTGTAGTTGTTTCTTCTTGTAGCTGTTTTTGATGTTGTTGTTTTCAGCTGTTTTAAGCAGTTTTAGCTGTTTTTGATGTTGCTGTTTTACTGTTTTAACTGTTTTTTTTGTTGTTGTTGTTGTTTTTGATGATTGCAAGATTTTTTAGGTTGAAACTTTAGGTTGAGAACGTTTTAGCTTGAAACTTTTAGGTTGAGACTGTTTGCAGGTGGTTTTTAAATGTGAGTTAGAATAACTTTTGATCGAGTTTTTATACCTTAAGGTAAACTAACCCTCCCTTTTCTATCTCATTCTTGATTTAGAATCGACCAATCATAGAAGCGAATAGCATGTAAATAGGGTGGGTTTCAAGAATTATAGAGAAATTACTTGATCATAGTGTATAAGTTAGGGTGGGATAGAGAGTAAGAATTGGAGGGACAGGTGTCCACAGTTGGTACTATTAAAGGCTTGTATTCTTTCATAGTTATAGTTAATGTTATTCCCCAAGTATTTCACAATTTATTTTGGGGGTTGTACATTTCCAAAACTATCAAAGTAATGTGTACTTTTTTTATTTTTGTTATAAGCTACCCAATGTGTACCATTTGATGAACTATCATCCAGGTTTATATTTCCTGACTTTTCTCTCCAAGGAGATTTTGGTAATGAGTCTCTCATAAACACACCTCGGAAATGTGGAATGTACTTTTGAGCAAAATTCAAAATTTCGAAATTTTTCACCCACCTTAATACTTTCCATTTTTTTATTATGTCGTTTACTCTCTTCAAATTGTGTTTTCCCCATACTTGCATTATTGACAGTTTTAGCAATGACTGCACTACCAGAGGCGAGACTACATAACGCACTTAGTGCAGTCAAAATGGGTACAATAGGTAAAAAACCACAAATTTTCGGTACATTAATAATACGGGGAATCTTAAAATTTTTTTTATTTCTACCAATTGATTTATTGACTGCTTTACGCGCTACCTTCGTCTCCCTCATTAGTGGTCTAGTGGCTTCCAAGTTTTCAATGCCTGTATTCCTGTTTGGATAACATTTGAAAAACTCTTTACCTTTGATTTCCTTCTCTTACACTTTCTCTTTGTTCCCTTTTTCACACCCATTCCGAATTTCTTTTTTGCTTTCATAATATTTGTAATCAAGTATGCTGCTGTTTTCTCTGCAATACTACTATCTTTTGAACCAACACGTTCCCACGCTTTATTTATTAGTACTGCGTCAGCCTTATGTCGATCAGCTAGATCCTTATATTGTGAATATGCAATATCATGTACTCTACAAGCTTCATCCAATTGATTTATCCCACGATCACCGCGCTCCAACCTTTGTTTTAGCTTTGTTCCAGGTCCACAAAAATTATAACCAGGAATATGTGCTTCAAATGGAAGTGTGTTAATTATTTTGTTGATAATACCACTACCTCGTTTCAAGTTTGAACTCTGACTGCAACAATTATAAAATCTTTTACCCATTTTATATAATGTTTAATCAAGGAGCATTCACGTGAATATGAGTTTAATACGTCAAAAACAAGAAATCTGTGTTAGAAATATCGAGGGTGGTGAATTCAGTTCCACGACATAGTTCTTTATTACCAATACAATAAGAGCATTGGTTGTCGGTCCCTCAAACTGTGGAAAAACAAATGTTATGCTCAGTCTTATTGAAAGTCCAAACGGGCTTAAATTTGAGAATATATTTGTGTTCTCAAAGAGTTTATATCAACCAAAGTATGAGTATTTAGAGAAACTAATTAATCCTGTAAAGGGAATGGGATATTATACGTTATCACAAAATTATGAAGTTTTACCACCTGCTAAGGCTAAAGAAAACTCTATTATGATTTTTGACGATGTTGCTTGTGAAAAACAAAACAACCTGTATGGGGCGTCACAAAAATATAGATTCTTTTTACCTATGTCAAACATATACTCATATTCCAAAACATCTAATACGTGATAACGCGAATATGATTATAATGTTTAAGCAAGATGATTTAAATATGTGTCATATATATCGTAATCATGTAAATACTGATATGTCCTTTGATTTATTTATGAAAATTTGTCAAAAGTGTTGGAGTGATAAATACGGATTCCTTATAATAAGTAAAGATAACGATATGGAAAAAGAAAGATACAGGAAGGGTTTTAATGAATTTATAATTATTTGAGAATACAAGTTTTATTCTGTAAGCTATATTTTCACAGTTCATTATTAGATTCCAAAATGAGTAGATCATTCACTCTTACCTTAAATGGCAATGAACCCATTACAAACATTTCTTATTTCCCACCCATTGAACTGACAAATAGTGAATATGAGTGTGCACTCATTGACTTTCATATGTACTCCTCTATACCCAATGTTGATATAAATAATAATCTATTTCACATTGGTGATAAAGTAATTCAACTTCCAATAGGATCATATGAACTCAATGATATTTATGATTTTCTAAAAAATAAACTAAAAGATTATGATCCTGAGAAAACATTTCAAATGGAGATTAATACTAACACACTTCAAGTTCATATTACAACAAGGGAGAACGCTATAGTCGAGTACCTCGACTATCAGATACCCGTTACTCAGCTAAATGGAGATATGCAAGCAGCAAAGCGAGATTAAAATGCGCCACCTACCGGCGGTATACAGATTTAAGCGTTATGGGCGTTAGAGTGGGCGTGGCAAATTTTTTTTGGATCAATCGATAGGTATTGACGAGACCAATACATTTCAGTTAAAATTTTTTATCTAGCATGAAAATTGTGGGCGTCACAGGTTTTTGCGGTTTGTGGGCGTTAAAGTGGGCGTGGCAAACTTTTTTTGGGTCAATCGATAGGTATTGATGAGAACATTACATTTCAGTTAAAATTTTCTATCTAGCATCAAAACTGTAGGAGCCACAGTTTTGGGCGGTTTGTGGGCGTTAGAGTGGGCGTGGCAGTCTACTGAAACAAACTTGCGCTGTGTAAGAAGCTCAGGAATCTGCACGCCAAATCTCAATAGCCTAGCTCCCATAGTTTCCGAGATCTCAGCGTTCATCCGGACAGACAGACAGACGGACATGGCTAGATCGACTCGGCTAGTGATCCTGATCAAGAATATATATACTTTATGGGGTCGGAAACGCTTCCTTCTGCCTGTTACATACTTTCCGACGAATCTAGTATACCCTTTTACTCTACGAGTAACGGGTATAATAAGTTAATTCTTAAATCACTGGGCTTCAAATTGCGAGTTTAACTAAAGTTATGGGGTTAAATGAAATATTGGCAGTACGAGAAAAACCTTTCTCTGATGATGGTATATCAAAGAAGGAATATCACAGTTATTCACCCTATCAACAATCATTTAAAAAAAACGATGAGATAAGAATTACAATCCAAAATCAAGATTTATATGTACTCCCCCATGAGAGTCTTCTTAATTTTCAAGGAGATATTACCCTAATTAAGGAAGGGGGAGCGGTAGAAACCCAAAATGTTATTGAGAGGATGAGAAATAATTTTATGGCATACTTTTTAGATGAAATACGCTATGAAATAAATGGTGTTGAGATAGATAGAACAAGATTTAGTGGTATTACTTCTACAATAATAAACTTTTTTTTTTAAATCAATTTGAAAGCAAGAGACTCTACAATTCTGGATGGAGTGGAGGATCCGATTTCAATTTAAGCCCCCACTTCAACTTTTCAATACCCCTTAAAAATCTGCTTGGATTTGCTGAAGATTTCAAAAAAGTAATATTAAATTGTAAACATGAACTGGTACTATTATTATCAAAAAATTTTAATGATGTACTTGAGCAAGATAAATTTGAGAGTGCACAATTAGTAGGAAAATATCATCTCAATATGACTAATATTACATGGATTTAACGAAAATTAAAATGTATGATATTATAAAAAGTGGAACCAATCTACCGATTGCATTCCGTAGTTGGGATACATACATTAATCCTAAACTAAGTAATGGAACAGATCATGTTTGGAATGTTAAATTAGCTGCTAACCGAGAACGTCCACGATTTGCTTTAATTGGATTTAAAGATAACCAACATCTGATTACAAACAATTTAAGAAATCTAAAGGTCTACTTAAACTCTGAAACATATCCCTACGATGACATAAACTTGGACTTTAAAAAAGATCGATTTGCTCACCTATATGAAATGTATTGCAAGTTTCAAACTAGCTACTATAACCGAAGTGAATCTCCTGAATTGTCTAACAATCAATCAATCAATCATGAGTGAAGACATTGTTGCAATTGATGTTCAAGGATTTCTTGGGAATAATAACAAATTTATTTTAAAAGAAATTGGAGTCGTAATCAAAAACGAGACAATCTTGAATTCTATTTTTAATGATTTTATTGAATTGAATAAAAAATGTAGAAAATCAGCTACTTGGCTAACAAAAACATCATACAATTTATTGGAATGATGGAGTATACTTTTTCAAAGAAACACAAATGTATTTAAGAGAAATAATTAGAAAAAAGGAAATAATTTGTAAGGGATATCGAAAAAGGTTTTTGCTACAAAAAATTTTAAAAATTGATGATATAATAAACATTGATGAAATTGGTTGTCCCTATCTGTTTACGTCAAAAGGGCGTTTAATTTCAGGAGGCAGTGTCGAGCGGCAGTTTTGTCCAGATGTCTACATCTCGCGCGCTCGCACTGCCGTCCGCTAAGTCTCCGCTCTGCTCTGGAGCGCTTAAATTAAGTTAGGCTTAAGCAGTTCATGTTTCAAAGTTTACTAATAAACACCTACGCACGTCGCGTAAAAACCCCAAAAGTACTCCCGTGTTTTTTGGGTACCACTCATTCTTGGGGCTACATCTATTTCAACGAACAAGCCACCCTACCACCACATTTTGGTCCAGTCGAAGCCGGATTTCAAAATCTTTGGACTTTCCTCTCCTGGAGTTTCCTTTGATTTTGTCCCAGCAGGTTTGAAACTCTCCAGATAAGTTCCACTTACTAATTGCCGGTCATACAGCCAGTTTTTTCGAACCCTATTTCGACTAACTTTCTGTATGATATATTGTCTAAATCCAAAAGTTATTAATCCGACGCAACGGCATTTAATATATGTACTTCAATTCCGTTACTTGGGCCCGACAATATTCCAGTTTCCTTTGCCCACAATTGCACACTTGAAACAATTCCAGAAGATATTTCAGTGCTACTATTCAACAACAATATTTCTCAAAAATATTTTGAGTTTCAATTGTGTGTAAAATATAACTCAGCCACAGTAAAAAATTCCGGATCATACAATTTTTCCTTAAGACTTGCACTCTTTATTTTTTACTGTGTTCCAGATGCGTGTGTATATTTACATAAATATTCTAATACAGTCCACTCTAACTACTCGTTCTAATACAGTCCACTTCAACTACTTTTCTCGGCCTACAAATACGGCTAAACTATTTCTAAAATTAAAAACAAAGTTACAATATCCACAAATTTACTCCAGCAAATCGTTTTCGCCAGTGCACAGTGGGTCAAGAGCTCACAATAAATGTTTCTTCCAAAAATACAATATTAAAGTCCGTAATTCTTTACATAAGTCCGACCATCCGATATAATAAATATTTAATGACTCTGCCTATCCGACAGTGTGACCGTATATATTTACAATCTTGATTGGTTCCTAAATTCCAATTTGATTCCAAACCGTTTTCTTACTTCTTAATTCAAATTCTAAATTACTTAACGTCATGGCAACATCAGTAAAATCCGCTGTAACCCGATTTATGGCCACAGTTGACTGTCTGATCCACTTTGAGGCCACTGTGAACGCTCCAGGTGCTCCTACCCCAACGCTATCCGCCTGTAAAATCCGTCGCGATCACCTCAATTCCTTGTGGCAAACGGTAAATGCAGCATACGACATATGTTCCGACTGCATTATAGATGCAGGCGAGAGCGCCGCAGACACAAAATCCATACTAAAGTCCAAGTATTACCAAACGTACTCCACTTACGAAATATTTGCCGCGCAGCTGATGGAACAAATCCAAAAAGGCTCCTCCCAAATACCTCAAGCTCCAGTAACTCCGTCCCAAATTCCACGTCTTATGGCTGTCGGCTCCCTCCTATCCACACAGAGGTTTTCTCTGGCGATTATCTTCGCTGGCCGACTTTCCGGGACCTTTTCACGGCAATATACATCCGACAATCCATAGTTTGCTTAACTTTTTTTAAATTTTCCGGTGTTAATATTGAGAACTGGGACCCTATCCTGGTTTACATGTGCTCGACAAAACTACCAAAGGCTCACTCTCTCATTATGGGAGCAATCCATCCAAAATAAAGCCGAAATTCCTACGTGGCTTGAGCTTGATTCCTATTTGACGGAGCGCCATCGAACTCTTGAGGACGTCGATAGCTTCCGATCTGCCAATTTCCACCACGCCCAGTCCAAAGACATAAATCGAGTGGCAGAATTTCCAAAAATAAATTCCTTCAACACAAGGCTAGTTCCGATACCCAAAGGCTGCGATCTGTGTTCGAAGAAGAACCACCCCTTGCGTATATGGTCACGCTTCCTACAAATGACGATAGACGATCGCCTAGCCTATATTCAAAGGAAGCAGTTGTGCTCAGATTATTATGGACATGACTCAGAATTCAAGTGAACTCTTAAGTTTGATAAGTTATTTGTGATAAGTTCTCCATTTAGTGTAAATCCAATTATGGCAAATCTAGGTTTTTCGCGGTTAGCCGACAATTTCACATTTCAGCTGTGTTGACTCCCATACCCCAATTTGGGGCTTACATATAAATCCCAACTCAGGAATGCGATTGGTAGGTTTACACAACTTTTAATAATATCGTACACCTTAATTTTTGTAAAATCGCTCAGAGTTACATGGGGAATTTTCCAGATTTTATTCGTAATTTCCAGTTTAAAAGTTTGTTCAATTCTGGTTTGTTCAAGATTCACCAAGATTCTTAGTTAGCATCAACACTAGTTCGTGTTTACAATTTAACAAAACTTTGTTATAATCCTCAGCCAATCACAACAAATTTTTCAATGGTACAGACAAATTTTAAGTGGGGATCCCGTAGAAATTTCTTCTCCACTGCTCCATCCAGAATTTAATAGGTATTGACTTTGAAGATTATCCAGAGATATACAATTTTTAAGGGTAGTAGTCATACCGACATAGACTTGACACGTTGGACTCGTTGTAATTAGTTGTTATCTAGCAGTATTTTGATGGTTACTTTCTTTTCAGTCTTGTTTTTGGATGGTTAAATGTTAACAAGTATTATGAGTCGCTATAGTCTCTTATTAAGAACTATCAAAGTACACAAGTTAAAGTTTCTAAGATGTGTTAGCCAAACACACTTGCAGTGAACTATCATTACCTGACCGTCATCAAAGTCACATGCCCAAGACCCAAGGACATTGAACAAAATACTTCCCCTTCATTTGTACCTGGACTTTTAATTACAGTCAGATACAAAATTTGTAGGATCATTCAATATTTTTTTATATATTTTATTATTGTAAACATATTTCATTAAATTCATTATTAATTATATTTTATGTATATTTGTATATAATTAATTTTCTTACGCCATCCCTCTGTAAGAAACATGTCGGTTATTAATCTTCGTTCCAAACGCAGATTTTCGCTTGGTTCCCATAGATAAATGTAAAATAGTTCTCACAATGTAATCTTTCTCAGATGTTGAATTAGTTTTAAAGCATTCATTTGTTCCATTCCAGAATAATATTGTAACATATTTCGAAAGCATCATTACCTAGAATAGGAGCGTCTTTCAATTTAATTTCTGATTCAAGTTTATGATAAAGGTGTTGGGACCTGGTAATATCGTTTTTTGTTGTCAACTATTTTTCTAGTTTTCTAATTCTATTCTATTTGTATACTCTTTGTATAAGTAAGGCACCATTGTCTAAGATTCTGAATAAGTTTAATAAACTCTTTAATTACAATACTGATTAGCTGGTTACTATCTATTTAGTAGATGTATACTAGTTGTTTAATATCTGGTTTATATGTTTAATAGATGTACACAAGTTGTTTACTAGATGTATACAAGTTGTTTACTGGCTGTTTAGTATCTGGTTACCATACATTTAGTAGATGTATACAAGTTGTTTAGTATCTGGTTTCTATATGTTTAGTAGATGTATACAAGTTGTTTACTAGATGTATACGAGTTGTTTACTAGCTGTTTAGTATCTGGTTTCTGTATGTTTAGTAGATGTATACAAGTTGTTTAGTATATGTATACAAATTGTTTACTAGCTGTTTAGTATCTGGTTTATATATGTTTAATATCTGTTTACTTGATGTTTACTAATTATTATTAGCTGGTTACTTGTTGTTATTAACGTCTACGAGCTTTTATAGTCGTTTGTTAAGAATGATCAAAAATTCCTGATCACTAGACGACTTTCGATGTGAAGTAAAAACTTACACTCTGATTTTCAATGTGTTTGCTATGTACGTAAGAAAGAATCTTAGAGGAACATGTCCGATTATGTTGGGGGAAGATGTATCCTGTGATTGTAAAACTAATTAAGAAATAAATTGTTCACAAGTTGT
Organism: Drosophila suzukii; assembly: GCF_013340165.1. Taxonomy (NCBI): domain Eukaryota; kingdom Metazoa; phylum Arthropoda; class Insecta; order Diptera; family Drosophilidae; genus Drosophila; species Drosophila suzukii. The sequence continues at coordinate 4,824 of NW_023497325.1, read as the reverse complement.
CTAAAAGCTGTGTAGAAGCTGCTTTGATAAACAATTTTGATTTATAATTACAGATATTAAGAATATATAATAATATCATCCACTTTAACTATTATATTGTTAAAATAAAACATTTCCATTTTTCATGTTCTTTCATCTTATGTAGGTATAATAAATGTAATATTAACTACGATAGCTAGCCTTACATACCATAACTATACAATAAAATGTCTAGAAAGAACAAAATATATGAATGTCAAAAAACGATTTAAAACTAACTATAATTGGGAAAGTAATTGAAATCGCTCCGGCGTAATACAGTAAAAACCAAAAAACACTGTGGTTATCCCATTTTCTATCACCATAACAAATGTATCCTTGTATAAAAATGTCTGTGACTTTAACTTATAAATTTGTCACCGATAATTTAAATCCCATTAAGCAAACCACCCATTGCTAACCGTACCAAAACCTCAGAGTCAAGTTGGTTACCTACAATAAACATAGGTGGTGGTGTAAAGGATTGCTAAAATGCCTCGACGCAGGCGCAAATGTCATAAAAAATGATCATAAAAATATAATTAGGAAAGTAACTGTTACCAACAACACAAATAGTTATGTTGCAAAGGATTTGCTTAAATGCCTCGACGCAGGCGCAAAGGTCAAGGTATTGGAAAAAAATTCATGGAATATTATCCCTTTATAAAAGAGGTCATAAAATATATAATTAGGAAAGTATTTTTTATTTGCGAACAATTTATAAATGTTACCAACAACACAAATAGTTGTTACAAAGGATTGCCAAAATACCTTGATGCAGGCGCAAAGGTCAAGGTAATGGAAAAATTCATGGAATATTATCCCTTGACCAAAAACGAAAATTTATTCTATTTGGATAATAAAAAAATATATATTATTTCAATACTTTGATTTTTCCATAAAAATGCTTGATAAATCTAGTGGTTTGATATTCTCTAACTAATTGAGTAATATGTTTTCATGTGCCTATTTAATTTACAAAAAAAACAGTATTAGTCTTCTCTCATAAAATTGATCTTTTGGATCCCTCTAATTGCCCACCGGTGAAATATATGTTCCTCATATTTAATAATGATGGTTTGTCATAGATGGGTACTTGCAACTCATATTTAAGATATTTACATCCTTCTCTAACTAATATCCTTTTATCCATCATGTAAACAGGTTTAGAATTGTATTGCGTGCTTCAACCCCTAGCCACACCCACCACTGTAACAGATTTGACTTTTCCAATGGCTGCCCCAGCTACCTAAACTGTACATTTCTTTTGATTTTCTCTTTTCCTTTCTAAGCAATGTACACAATTTTTAAACTGGTTCTGACCTCCCTCTTTAATGGCATCCTCTACTTTATTTTCGTTATATTTCTGATCTTTTCCTTACAGAAGGTTGGTAAACTTCTATCATTTTATGGGATTTTTGAGCACCCGAAATCCCAGATATTAACTCATAACATGTAACTAGCAGAATATAGTAAAAGATATCAGACTCTAAAAAGACTAGATTTACCTACAATTCAATTTACCATCTTCAATCCCTGGAGAAGAGTTTAGTATTTGCAGTTTAATTTTCAAATTTATTGATTTCACAGATTCCCGCTGGTGAATACCAATTTTTAACAAATGGCTGCCAACTCCATACCATTCAGACACTGGTTTACAACCTCATAGAACTGACTCTCAAGGTATCTGTAATGCACAATATATTTCTGTCTCTTTTCTTCTAATCAATATTAAAAAATTTCAAAAACTGGTTTTGGAGTTCATTTTATTCTTAGAATTAAATTATTAAAAACAAGGAAGAACGCTATAGTCGAGTACCTCGACTATCAGATACCCGTTACTCAGCTAAATAGAGATATGCAAGCAGCAAAGCGAGATTAAAGTGCGCCACCTACCGGCGGTATACAGATTTAAGCGTTATGGGCGTTAGAGTGGGCGTGGCAAATTTTTTTCGATAGGTATTGTCGAGACCAATACATTTCAGTTAAAATTTTTTATCTAGCATAAAAATTTTGGGCGTCACAGGTTTTCGCGGTTTGTGGGCGTTAGAGTGGGCGTGGCAAACTTTTTTCAATCGATAGGTATTGATGAGAACATTACATTTTAGTTAAAATTTTTATTCTAGCATCAAAACTGTAGGAGCCACAGCTTTGGGCGGTTTGTGGGCGTTAGAGTGGGCGTGGCACTCTACTGAAACAAACTTGCGCTGCGCAGGAATCTCAGGAATCTGCGTGCCTAATCCCAGTATTGTAACTCTCATAGTTTCCGAGATCTCAGCGTTCATACGGACAGACGGACCGACGGACAGATGGCTAGATCGACTCGGCTAGTGATCTTGATCAAGAATATATATACTTTATGGGGTCGGAAACGCTTCCTTCTGCCTGTTACATACTTTCCGACGAATCTAGTATACCCCTTTAATCTACGAGTAACGGGTATAAATACTTTCCTAATTATATATTTTATGACCTCTTTTATGAAGGGATGATATTCCAGTTAAAATTTTTTATCTAGCATAAAAATTTTGGGCGTCACAGGTTTTTGCGGTTTGTGGGCGTTAGAGTGGGCGTGGCAAACTTTTTCAATCGATAGGTATTGATGAGAACATTACATTTCAATTAAAATTTTTATTCTTGCATCAAAACTGTAGGAGCCACAGTTTTGGGCGGTTTGTGGGCGTTAGAGTGGGCGTGGCACTCTACTGAAACAAACTTGCGCTGCACAGGAATCTCAGAAATCTGCATGCCTTATCCCAGTATTGTATCTCTTACAGTTTCATACGGACAGACGGAAATGGCTAGATCGACTCGGCTAGTGATCCTGATCAAGAATATATATATTTGATGGGGTCGGAAACGCTTCCTTCTGCCTGTTACATACTTTCCGACGAATCTAGTATACCCTTTTACTCTACGAGTAACGGGTATAAATACTTTCCTAATTATATATTTTATGACCTCTTTTATGAAGGGATAAAATAAAAAAAACTTTCCTACTGATATTTTTATGATCATTTTTTATGACATTTGCGCCTGCGTCGAGGCATTTTAGCAATCCTTTACACCACCACCTATGTTTATTGTAGGTAACCAACTTGACTCTGGGGTTATGGTACGGTTAGCAATGGGTGGTTTACTTAATGGGATTTAAATTATCGGTGACAAATTTATAAGTGAAAGTCACAGACATTTTTGAACAAAGGATACAATTGGTCATTTAGGTGTGGGTATACACATTTGTTATGGTGATAGAAAATGGGATAATCACAGTGTTTTTTGCTTTTTACTGTATTACTCCAGAGCGATTTCAATTACTTCCCAATTATAGTTAGTTTTAAATCGTTTTTTGACATTTATATATTTTGTTCTGTCTAGACATTTTATTGTAGCTAATAACTATAGTTATGGGATGTATGGCTAGCTATCGTAGTTAAGATTACATTTATTATACCTACATAAGGTGAGAGAACATGAAAAATGGAAATGTTTTATTTCAACAATATGCTAGTTAAAGTGGGTGATATTATTATATATTCTTAATGTCAGTAATTATAAATCAAAATTGTTTATCAAAGCAGCTTCTACGCAGCTTTTAGACAACTTGTGAACAATTTATTTCTTAATTAGTTTTACAATCACAGGATACATCTTCCCCCAACATAATCGGACATGAACCTCTAAGATTTATATATCAATCTTGAGCTTTTTTGGCTTTGCATTCCTTCTTACGTACATAGCAAACACATTGAAAATCAGAGTGTAAGTTTTTACTTCACATCGAAAGTCGTCTAGTGATCAAGAATTTTGGATCATTCTTAACAAAAGACTATAAAAGCTCGTAGACGTTAATAACAACTGGTAACCAGCTAATAATAATTAGTAAGCATCAAGTAAACAGATACTAAACATATATAAACCAGTTTCTAAACAGCTAGTAAACAACTTGTATACATCAAGTAAACAACTTGAATACATCTACTAAACATATAGAAACCAGATACTAAACAACTTGTACACATCTACTAAATGTATGGTAACCAGATACTAAACAGCCAGTAAACAACTTGTATACATCTAGTAAACAACTCGTATACATCTATTAAACATATAGAAACCAGATACTAAACAACTTGTATACATCTACTAAATAGATAGTAACCAGCTAATCAGTATTGTAATTAAAGAGTTTATTAAACTTATTCAGAATCTTAGACAATGATGCCTTACTCATACAAATAGTATACAAATAGAATAGAATTAGAAAACTAGAGCTAGAAAAATAGTTGACAACAAAAACCGATATTACCAGGTCCCAACACCTCTACCATAAACTTGAATCAGAAATTAAATTGAAAGACGCTCCTATGCTAGCTAATGATGCTTTCGAAATATGTTACAATATTATTATGGGATGGAACAAATGAATGCCTTAAAATTAATTCAACATCTGAGAAAGATTACATTGTGAGAACTATTTTACATCTATCTATGGGAACCAAGCGAAAATCTGCGTTTGGAACGAAGATTAATAACCGACATGTTTCTTACAGAGGGATGGAGTAAGAAATTTAATTATATACAAATATACATAAACATAATTAATAATGAATTTAATGAAATATGTTTACAATAATAAAATATATAAAAAAATATTGAATAATCCTACAAATTTGGTATCTGACTGTAATTAAAACTCCAGGTACAAATGAAGGGGAAGTATTTTATTCAATATCCTTGGGTCTGGGGCATGTGACTTTGATGACGGTCAGGTAATGATAGTTCACTGCAAGTGTGTTTGGCTAA